>JAEQBH010003658.1:0-720461 GCA_016808115.1 Tetrastigma voinierianum | reverse complement strand
TACAAAACCATGTGTCTTTTCTGGCAAATAGTTTCTGGTCTCACCACAGTTCGCACGCCTTCCTACACTTTTGGACTTTCTCACCGTTGAGTGTATGAAACTAAAGACTAGGTCTTTCACCGAGGGAGTGTTTAGCCCTTCGCTATTACCCGACACAAGTTTTGCTTACTTCATGTAACAAGGCGACTGTTGGACTTCGTCTAACCGTGACCGAGCCCACTCATCAATCACCACGTGGTGTTTGGATTTCAACCGTGCACTCACACCCATGAAATGCGACAGCTCTGCATATGTGCAATGTGGTGCACCATTGCATGTCAATCCTATGTCACATATGTGATAAATGTCATATGGACAATTTAAATCATACATTTTACTCTCATGTATCATGGACAATTATATTACATGAATATAATCTCCAAACAAACATTCAGCTTCAATGTCAATATATAAGGCGCTATATATCAACATTCATCAAACAATAATGAACTAAATCAGCAGCATATTACAAAACTGGCACAACAACTTTAACTCTCATGGCAAAATGTGACATATAAAATGCTCACAAAAACAACCCACTCAACGGCCCCAAACCGACCATTAAACTGTCCATAAAATCAGCCAAACAAGCCTTTAGCAGTCCGGATTATTCTTTTTAATCCAAACAGTCCCTAAACAATTTTTAGGACATACTATACACAACCACAAATCAATTCACCAAACCAACCACAAACGGGTCACAAAACGGCCATTAAAGCTGTTTAAAACAAATCAAATAGCCCCTTAGCAATCCTAATTATTCTTTTTAACCTAAACAATTTTTGAGACATACTATACACAACCTCAAATCACTTCACCAAACCAGCCACAAACAATCCGCAATCGACCACAAAACAGCATGGCCAAAGCTTTAAAACAGGCCAAACCTTAGTATCACTAACATCACCAAACTCCCTAAAACAACCCCTGAGGCTGGAATGAAACCAAAGTGGTGGTGAAGATTCACCTCGTGGCGTAGTAGCAAGGGTAGGAAGCTCGAAACACCTCCTGGGTTATTAAAACCTTCGATTTCCCCCAAATCTCCACCTTCGATCTCCGCCGAAACCTCATTTTTGGTCACGGCACAGAACCCTCATTGATGCAATGAACTCTAGTTCTCGGGCTTGAAGAATTCCAACGTAATTTAAACCCGAGGATCGTAGAAAGAAGACTCGATCCTCTCCCTCTCCTCTTCCTTTCACGTAGAAACCAAAGAGAAAACGAGCACTTTTTCCCCCAAGAATCTGATTTTTTATACCCTTATTTTAAGTCTTAAAGACTTGGCCCACATCGCGCCATGTGTCCACGACATGTCTGGGTCCGTTTTTGCTTCAGAAGCGGTTTATTTTGTCCCGGTTTAAGATCAAATTGTTTTACATGAACTTTATTTAAATTATTTTCCAACTTTCATAATTTTCCTAAAAATCTCATTTTGGGGGGATATTGGACACCAGTCGCCCCAAAAAACGTGAAAAATCCGATTATCTCGGAATCCAAGGGTGAGGTTAGTTTCGTCATCCGAGATCTAGAAAAATTTAAGGTTTGAAACATGTACTGTAGTGACAATTTACTGTTTTGCCTTTTTTTGGAAAAACACAAATTTACCCGAGTGTTACATTTCTACTATGGTCATGGAGTTAAAAAATCAGCTCAATTCTTCTTAGTTTGATTTAAAGATATTTCTTGATTTTCTCCATATTTCAAGTCTTTAAATTTATGTTTTGAGTAAAACTTTTAATTCTTCAATTTGTTTTATTTTAGTTTCTAAGTATTGCATTGTTATAGGCTTTTGAATTTCAAATTGCTTCATTATATCTTTAAATTTATGAGAATTTTGTAATTGTGAAACCCCGAAAAATCCGAATTTTCGAGAAAGAGTAAAATGGTAATTTCGGTCAAAATCCGGAATTTTCTAGATTTCAGATGACAAAACGGATTTTACCATTGGAATCATCTCGCACAATCTAGCCACCACGTCAAATTTTGTCGAATTCTGAGACAGTCGAAATTTCACATTTTTCGAGGCACCGAGAGTGACGCTATGGACATGGTAAAGGAGTTAAGAACAGCAGTCACATGTCCAATTGAGAGCAAGTCAAACATTGAAATTCAAGTGGGACCCATGTGGACATGGTAATCCTATGAGGCGGAAATCATTTATTAAGGATAAGGATAAAAATAAGAATCCAGTAATCACTTAATCGATTAAGCGGTAATGTGAGAGCATGCCTGACCACCTAATCCAACCAGCCAAAGAGAAAGTAAGAGAGCTAGAGAGAGAGGTTCTACCTTCTCTAGATTCTCCTGATCTCGTCCTCGCGAATCCCACGAGACAAGAGGGCAAAGGATCCCCACTACAAGAGCTACCGTGACAGTACATGTTCCCAGACAGGGGAGTTTCGAAAACTCCAGGAGGTAGGGTTTTCTCCCACGGATGATTTTTGCCAAGAGCTATTTCTAGTCAGATGATATTTTGAGGTCGGGATGGCCGTGTTTTCAGTTCCAAAGATTGGGACTGAGTGATGAAATCCATAGAGTGGCCATTATCACCCTTGAGACTAAGGCCTTGGATCGCTCACATGACTTCAGGTGTTGTTTTTGTAGGATGCTTTTGCGGGCACCCAAGATGGATCGTCGGTTTTTTACTAGCCATGAGCTTAATTTTTGGTGTTATTACTATGAATGAATAAATATGTTACTTTATGTGAATTTCACAATATATTCATGCTTGATATATTAACATGAATTATTGTGAATCGACATATCAGATTTTCATATACGCACTGCGGTAACTCCAGAACAAAGAGGTATGAGTGCATGACATGAAAAACATGGTTGTCAAATGAATTTCATGGAAGATTTTCCAAAGAATTGCCTTGGAGAGTTGTCCAACAATTTATATCAGAGGATGACCCATGACTATTTTGGAGAGTTATCCAAAGAATTCACCTCTGAGGGTCATTCCAATAGAATTTTATCGAAATCGTATTATGTTTTTAGGAACAAAACCTTTGTTTCAAAATATTGTTCTCACACTCGCCAGACGCATTTATGAGTCAGGGCTCGAGGAGTGAAAAAGGGTTAGTCACATTCTCATCCCTAACATGTAGACATTTGAGAAGGGACTTGTATGTTTTACTTGAATGTTTGGTGTGCCATTGCATGAGCACTTAGGTGGAGAGTAACCCAAAGTAGGAAAATTCAACTACTGGGCATTGCTCACCCCGTCGTGGGATCCCCCTTTAAGGTACAGGGAGTATTCAGGAAGATGACGCTTACTAGAGGCCGCTTTTAAGAAGAAAGCCAACATGTTTTTGTAAAACATGTATGAAATATTATGATTGAAACATGTTTGTATGATAGTGTAGTTAACTCTTGAAACTATTGTAATATAGTTGGTTATATTTTGGTGAGTATGGATGTATGGGCCCGAAGTGGCCATTTTTACTCATGTTTAAGTCTCGGGTAGAGAGACACTCATTTTGTGGCATTGAGACACTCAATGGCTACTTGTATTCCGTGAGTCACCTGGAAGTCGCCAATGAACCCCTGCTTGGGGTGAAGGCTTCACAGCCTGCATCGTATGCACAGGTATGGGCCGACTACCTAGGGCTTGAGGGACAAGGGCTTAAAGCATGGCTATTGTGGTGAAATTGATAATAAATAATAACTTGGTATCGTAGAGCCTAAGTTTATAAATACCTAGAGTTTGGATGTCGGATACTGCAGTTATAAACTAAGATCGGGAAGTTCGGTATATGATTTCCTAGGACTCGATGGGCACGGGTTAGATCATGCATTCATTGTGCATTCTGATGATTGTTGTGTGATTATGCGTTGTATGTATATTGAGATTGCATGCTTGGTGAATAACATATAGGAAAATGTTGAACACCAGGGTTGAGAAAATATAACCTTAGAGATTCGGCGTAATTACGCGTAATAGTATAGAAATAAGTGAAAAATAAAATAAAATAAAATATCTAGACAGTCTTTCCAGTTTTTTAACATAAATAGATTGTGTTTCGTGGAATTCTAGAATATTATTCTAGTTTTTGCATAAGAAAAAAGGGTTGTGATTAAACTCTTTAATTTATGAAATATATAAACAGCAGGTGTTTATATATTTTCTAGTGATTCGAAGAGTCAGGCTACTTCATCTTAGGAGTAGTAGGTTTTATAAAGGCTATAAGAACCAAGAAGTGGTAGGAAAGCTACTGGAGGATTCTGAAAAAAAAAAAAAAAAAGGGTTGCATAGGACCAATGGAGGGCTATCGCCATTTCTGGCTCGTCGCGACAATAAATGTGGTGTCATGCAGAGGGACAACAAGCACAAAGGCCTGGTGGCTGTATGCAAGAAGAAGATGTGATTGTCATGAGCATGCTCACCTACATGGCGCCAGCGGCCGTGTTTTTTTTCTCGGGTTCCGTGTCGACATCAATTTTTGTGTTGCGATATGAACGGGTCGGACTAGGCTGGTCCTGTGGTCGTGAAATTATTTCGTGGGGGCGGAAGTCGCGATCGGGACGCCAGTGCTACGACATGGCCTTTGCATCGCCACATAAAAGTTGTGTAAGCCGAGGTCCTGCCGCTATTACGCCTTTGGTGTCGCCATGTAGGAGCAACTAGGGTGTCACGACGTAGCTTCTAGTGTCTCTACCAGAAAGCTAGACTATGGGCTGAAGTGGTGTCGCGACATGGTTTTGGTGTCGCGACTTGGTTTTATGTCACGGGCGACGTTCCGCCTCTCGGGGGGTCGTGGACTCGAAATTGCGTGTCGTGAATCAGCCGCGCAGACGACTTTTCTTGTCGTAACACGGCCCTTAGTGTCCCGACCGGCCAGGCAAGCATGGGCGTCTAGCTTGAGACAGCGAGCGGCGACACGGCCAAGGGCGTGGGCAACTCATGACGACAGGGTGCCAAGCGCACGCGATAAGGCACTCGCTGGCGGTAAAGCATACATGACCCACTTGCAACAAAGGTAATCGTGTCGCGGCAATCGCCGTCACCGCAGGGAACACCGCTTATGACACCGCCTCCCGAAATAAAAAAAGAGTACAAAATGAAAAAATTCACAGATGACTTAATATATGGAATGTTTATCTTACATTACCTATGAATGCATCATCGACGTGTATTTAAAAAAAAAAAATCAATGCGTGAATAATGTCTGGGGCTGTATTTACACCTTAGAGATACTATTTAAAACTCAACTCTACATTTGACACGCCAGATGGCAAGAGGACAAGGACCTCGAGGTTTGCCCATGAGGTGCAATACACCACCTATTTGATTTAGCAGCTCACGAGGTCAGAGGGATCAGAAGGAAGTACGCTTATCGCAGACAAAGTAGCGTGTACCTGCAGCTGGGGAGGTCCGAGTAACCCCTGTGATGTTCAAGGAACATCATCCTCCGATATTCACAAGGGGAGGAGATCCGATGGTAGCAAACCATTGGTTAGACAGATTGAGAAGGTGTTAGAGGCCATGGACATTACCTCCGATGCGGCTGTATGCATCTAGCTATGCTTTGTTGTGAGGGCGAGTCCCATGCAAGGACTAGGTTAAGACCTTTAGAGACTTAGAGGCAATGACTTGGGCAGAGTTCCATAAGCTTTTCATGGGCAAGTATTTCCCGGCCACTGCTAGACATGCAAAGACCCAGGAGTTCCTAGAGTTGAACAAGGAGCTATGATCGTGATAGAGTATGTGGCTAGGTTCACAGAGTTAGCTCGCTTTGCTGACAATTATGTGGCCACAGATGCAACCATGTCGAGATTCGAGAGCGCTGGCATTGTCCATTCGGGGTATTATTTGTAGTGGACTCCTCCTACAAGACATGAACTTTATGGTCAAATTAATTCATGACCATGTGAGAGGGAGATGGTGGATGCAATTCCGACGATGCGGTGCTAGTGGCAAGAGTGAAGGAGAAATGGTCTCTTCCAATTCGAAAGAAGCAAAGGGATTCTAGTTCAATGCGGTTCCGCACTCCACTACCATCCGCCGTGGTTGCCACATGTGATAGATGGTATGTTTCCATTGCCAGCAGCCTGGACATATGAGGAGGGATTGCCTCATTGTGGATCCTGTGGCTTGTGGACGTGGCAAGCCCTAGCTGGGCCTCGTGGGGATGAGATGATACAGATTATTCCTCCACACCCTAGTATGGGTTAGAGGAGCCAATATCAGTCCCAGGGAGTTGCACGGGCACCTCCCATTACACAAATAGGCCAGAGGGGCTAGATTATAGGCTGAGGAAGAGGACGAGGTCCACAGGCAGGGACATCAGGGATGTAGGGGCGTGTCTACGCCATCACGCCACCTGCTGAGTCAGCAGATCATCCAGTCATACAGGGTACATTTTTGCTATCTCGCCTATGGGCAAGAGTGTTATTTGATTCCTGCATCGCATTCATTTATTGCTACATCGGTTGTGGGAGAGTTGGGCTTAAAGGTTGAGACCTTGGAGGAGCCCTTGTATGTGAGTTCTCCCCTAGGGACTAGGGTGGGTACATATATGATATGTCTGGGTTGCGAGCTAGAGATCTCTGGGATTCTGCTCACAGTGAACCTGAGGGTCATAGACATGTCAAAGTTCGACGTCATCCTTGGAATGGTTTGGCTGACAGCATACAGAGTCGTCATCAATTGTGAGAGTAAGAGGGTTACCGCCTACACACAGGATGGTACTCATGTTACGTTCCAGGGGGATAAACATTTTGTTTTGTCCTGTCCATGTACTGATCTCGTATGGCACGCATACTTGGTGGGTTACCGAATTAGCCTTAATTTTAGAGGACGAGGTGAGATCAAACTTGGATCTATCTCAGATAGTGTGCGAGTACAAGGATGTTTTTCCGAATGAGCTACTGAGATTACCACCACAGAGGGTTGTAGACTTTTGTATTGAGTTACACCCTGGCACATTGATTCATGCCACAGTAGGTGTATAGGAATCAATAAAATTTGTATCCTAGGTTTCCTACTGTCGTAGCTAGGCTACTGCAGTATAGTGGTCTAAGGTCGAACACGGGGATGAGTTTTCTTCGTGAGAGAAGAAATGCAGTTGATTGAAAATGGTATTTTCTCTTTGGATTTTCAGGTTTTTGTTAAAAAACAGCCATGGTTATTGGTTGCAAACTGAATAAAACTTGAAATAAAATTGGGAAAAGAGAACTCCTTGAAGTCTCGGGCCACTGGTGTAGGATTCTAAGGCATTCAACATGTCCTCGGGTCTTTTTCCTCGTGTTGGGGACGATGACATATAGTCATTTCCCGAATCGGATCTTCATTTGGCATTAAAACCTAAACCTTGAAACTTTCCTTCTTAAAACATGGCATTTAATAAGCATAAATGTCCCCGATACCCGAACAATATTCATAAAACTACCCTACAAGAATCAATAGGAGACAACTAATTGATAACAGGGATCTAAAGATAAGCATCCACTCAGAATCAAAAAAGGTTGGGCAAATACGCCGCCGCTGAGGGTAGGTCTAGAAGATTTTAACCTAAGGTAAGATGCAGGAACGTAAACACCCATAAATGCGGGCATAAAAAAAACAAGAGAACATGCAGTTTACCTCACAACCTTCACCCAGTGGCCCTCCTCTTCAAGGATGAAGAGGTTTTGTCACATGCCTTGATTTTTATCATCAAGGTTTGGATGGCGAGAAAATGAAAGAAAATGAAAGTGAAATGGAGAGTAAGAAGAAAAGTGGAACACTAGGAACCAAAAAGTCTCGCTTTCTCAGACCAAAGATTGATTGATTTTCATAAGCTGACCGAGCTTTATGTTGCTCAAGAACAAAGGAAATTACATAAACATATGAAGACATCAAAATTATATCAAGGGTAAAATTGAAAATATACAAAACTGGTCGTTCAGTCTAAATGGAAGTAAGAGGCTCCGCACATGCGTGAAATTCCTCACGCTACGACGAATTTTCTTCTCACAAAAAGGAATCGGGGCGAAATTCCCTCGCACCATGCTAAATCGTCTCCCGCACCGGCTTCTCCCCGCACTTGGTTTCTCGTGATTTCTATCTTTCCAATTTTGAAGTAGATCAACCCGAATCCTTTATGCATGGATCAGCTTCAACGTAAATTGCATCAAGTGTCCGCTAAAACTACAAAATAGCCACGTAATGCATTAGTACATAAAAGGGACCTTAACATGCCAATCAAGACTTGGAATGATTAGTACACAAAAAGCACTCAAACCTATAATAAATATGGTTCAAAAGCCAAAGCACCATCCTGGGTACTAATCACACACGCCCATCTCTATGACTCTCGCATAGGATGGTACGCTGAGTTACAGAACTCAAGGTTTAACTCCGGAGTTGTTGGACACTGCCTATTAGGATCGAGCACTCCCACCTATACGCCAAGTTCAATAAGTGCGAGTTTTGGCTCTACTGAGGTGAGAATTTTAGGGCACACATAGTGTCACACTTCGTGAGTTGTCGATAGACCTCGAGAAGGTCATGCCATGATGAGCTGGGAAAGGCCAAGTCACCTTCGAGATACGCAGCTGGGATTGGCTAGGTACTACAGGAGGTTCATCGAGGACTTCTCCCGACTAGCAAAGACTTATGATAAAAATGACCAAAAAGAGGTCAAGTTCGAGCGAATGACTTGTGCAGAAGGCATTCTAGAGTTAAAGAGGAGGCTTACCTAACTCCTATCTCCGATAGTCCCAGAGAGGGATGTGGGTACACAATGTATTAGGACGCCTCGAGGCCTGGACTGATGTGTTTTGATGCAACCAGAGGGTAGTAGCTTATGGTTCTTGCCGCCTGAAGAATCATGAGCGTAATTACCCTAAGACAAGACATGGAGTTGCAAACCGTAGTCTTCGCCTTGAATATTTGGCGCCACCATTCAGAAGTGGCGAGCGCTTTGAAGGTGTACTGCACTTACAAAAGCATGAAGTATATTTTCACGCAAATGGGACCTCAATACGCAGACAACAGATGGATAGAGTTCCTAGAGGGATTATGACTTCACTTACTACCATCTAGGTAAAGGCAAATGTGGTGGCTGATGCAATTAGTCGGAAGTCACGAGGAGCACCGGCTAGTATAGCTTCCAGTGGAGTGCAGTATGCTCAGACCGGTGAGACTATTTGTTCTAATAAAGACAACGAGCATGCCTGGTGGTACATCGGGAGCTATGAGGCGTGTCCGCCTCTTATTGAGTAGAGTGATTGAGCCTAGGACAGATACATGGAGAGCCTCCACATCGCATCCAGCACGCTTGGTACAGACATATCGACCATCCAACGGCAAGTACTTCGTATATGGGATAGGTGTAGTATTCCTACCATTTCAGAATGCATAAGGGTGGGATCCTCAAGGAGTTCCACTGCTTCCCGATGACAGCATCCAGTGGGCACGGATGTACCAGATTTTATCGCAGATTACTGAGCGAGACGTGTCGATGATTTAGGGACTTTTGTTTCAAAGATGTCTCACGGTTGCCATTGTGTTAAGGCTCGAAGACCGTAAGCCGCCAGGCTACTCGCACCAATGGAGGTGGCTGAGTGGAAGTGGGAGCACGTCACGATGGATTTTGTGACCCACTTGCAACGGATGCCACGAGGCATGACACGGTGTGGGTGATAGTAGACTGGCTCACAAAGTCAGCACACTTTCTAGCCGTGCAGATGACCTTCACACTAGAGGAATTCCGCTTCGCCAGTATCCAGAGACGTCCTGCCAAGGCGGAGTGCCAAGATCCAGGTGCTCCACAGAGACCCGAGATTTATAGTGTACTTTTGGAAGAGTTTCCAAAAGGCTATGGGGACACGGCTGACCATGAGTACAACCTTCCATCTACAGACAAATGGTCAATCAGAGAGGACCATACAGGTGTTAGAGGACATGCTGCAAGCATGCGTCATGGATCATAAGGATAGCTGGGAAATCACTTGCCCTTAGTGGAATTTCCGCCTCTACAACAGCTTATCAAGCAAGTATACGTATTACACCATATGAGGCAGGCTGAAGGGAGGCCATGCTGACACCTTAGGTTTGTTTGGACCGAGGTGGAAAGAGCCCATTGATGTCCCATTTGATTAGAGACCTCAGAAGGTGGAGCTTTGAGGAAGAAATGCCTCTCACCCGCCGCAGTCTACGTAAGAGTTACGCCTAACATACCTACATCGACCCTTAGGAGCCTCGAGGTCATGATCACGCCTTTCGAAAGTGATGCCCCAAGAGAGGAGCTGGTCGCCCTGGCGTTGTGGAAAGCTGCCGAGGTTCATTGGGCCCTTCGAGATACTATAGAGGGTGGGCACTATAGCATACCGATTAGATTTGTCGCCTGTAGCAGTCGTGTCCACAGGTATTCCACGCCTTACAAGTCCTAAGTACACTCCGCATCCAAATTTCACGAAGGTATCGGGGAGAGATCAGGTCATTACCGTGATAGACCTTCGAGGAGTGGACCAATGCCCATTATGGATAGCCGGATCAAAGCCATGGCACAAGATCGTGGAGGCTAGTGAAAGTACCGTGGCAACACCCATGGAGTGGAGGAGTCAACGGAGAGCACGTAGGACACGACGGTCGCCTATCCCTTCTTGTTTACGGATGAAGGTACGTGGTTTAATCGTTTAATGCTTAGATGACTAGTTACATGCATGACATAGGGCACATTACATATGCATGTGAGATGATGCGATCATGTGGAATTTCGGGACGAAATTCTTTTGCGAGGGGAATATGAAACTCTAAAATCAATTTTCGAGAGTGCGGTAAATGGTAATTTTGATCAAAATCCGAAATTTTTCTATATCTCGAATGATGAAACGGATTTCATCGTTGGAATCATCTCGCAAAATCAAGCTACCATGTCAAATTTCATCGAATTCCGAGACGGTCAAAATTTCACATTTTTCGAGGCACCGAGAGTGACGCATGACAAGTGGGCAGGGGATTGAGGGAGTCACAGCCACACGTGTCCAATTCAGAGAAAGTCAACATTGAGCCTGGGCGGACCTAAGGGACATGTGGCAACCCATGAGTAGAAGGAACCAATTATTAAGGATAAGTGGATAGGGGTGTATTAAAGAACCACTTGTGGTTGACAAGGGCATGAGAGGACAGTTCTCTCGACCAACCTCGACCCAACCGGTCAGAGGGAAAAGAGATAAAGAGAGAGAAAGAGAGAGAAAGGGAGAGAAAGGAGAGAGAGAGGTTCTAATTCCTCTCTCTAGATTTTCCTGATTAGTCACGAACTCTACGACAAGAGGCAAAAGGATTCCCACCGCAAGAGCTACGCACTGGTACCAAAGATTGTGGAGTTTCGAAACCCGTGACGTAGGGTTTTCTCCTACTTGATTTATTCTTAGGCTAAGAGCCATTTTAATGGATGGGGATATTTTGAGGCTGGGATGGCCGTGAGCAGCTCCAAAGATTAGACCGAGTGATGAAACTTGCAGTGGCCTTGACGCTTGAGACCAAGGTCGGACTGCCTACATGACTTGTGTTATTTGTGTGATGCTTCAGGCAAATTCCAAGATGGACTATACGATTATTTATTAGCCCATGTGAGCTAATTTTGGGTGTTATTTATGAATGAATAACATGTTACTTAGGTGAATTTCATTATATGCACATGTTTGATATATTAACATGAATTATTGTGAAATGGCATATCGCATTTCATATGCACTATAGTGGTAACCTAAAAATGCAGGTGAGTGCACACAGAAAAACATGGTTGTCAAATGAATTTCATGGGAAGATTTTTCGAAGAATTGCCTTGGAGAGTTGTCCAATAGTTCATATCGGAGGATGACCCATGACTGTTTCGGAGATTTATCCAGCAATTCACCTCGGAGGGTTGTCCAATAGAATTTTATCATAAATTGGTATTATGTTTTTAGGAACAAAAACCTTTTGTTTTGAAAATAGTTTTTCTCACACTTAGCTTAGGCATGCGTGAGGGAGTCAATGAGGGCTCGAGAAGTGGGAAAAGGGAAGTAGTCATATTCTCATCCATAATACGAGGACATTCGAAAGTGTGACTCGTATGTTTTACTTGAATGTCTGTGTGCCATTGTACACTTAGGTGGGGAGTAAACCCAACGTAGGAAAATTCAAACTACCGGGCACACACCCCGTCGTGATCCCTCCCTTTAGGTATAGGGAGTATTCAGAAAATCATTGTCATAATTTTTATAGGTCGCTTGGAGAAGAAAGTCGACATGTGACTTTGATTTCACTTTTTGTAAAACATGTATGAAATATTATGATTGAAACATGTTTATAAGAGTTAACTCTTAAAAACATGTTTGACTCATGTTTGAGTCTCTGCAGAGAGACACTCATTTTATGGCATTGAGATACTAATGGTACATGTATTCCACACGAGTTGACGTTGTCAACTTAATTCCCGAGTTTGGGGCATCGGAGTAATGGTAAAGTGTTGTTTTTATTACTCTTTCTATTATTTTCTTATAAATTTGCTGTTTCTTTATCTTCCATGTGATCTATCATATCAACTAATATTTCTTGATCTGTAGTTAACATGTTTATTTGACAAAGACAATTTTCTATGTTGTTCTTTGAATTTATTGCTTTTTCTGCTTCTGAAGTATCATTTTTGGAATTGTCTGAAGAAATACTTTCTTCGAGTTCTTCATGATACTCTCTTCATCATCAAAAAGAGCATTTATTTTCTATTTTTGCGCTTGGGGATATATGTCCCTTGCCAAATATGAAACACTAACATCTTTCTTGGTTTTGTTCCAAAAGTTTTGTGTTGCTTATTATATTTTTGATATTTTTTATATTTTGTTCTTTTGGATAATATTGAAATTTTTCTCATGCTTTGATGGGTTTTATGTTTATGTGAAGGGGTAAAGGCATTTCTAATCCCATATTGTTGCGTAAATAGTCCTAAATCTTTTCTTTAAGCTTTTAAGTCTTTCACTTCCATATTGTAATTTTATTTTCAACAAAGTTTTAACTTTCCTTTTGACTTCACTTATGAGATTCCATGTTCATTATAAAGATCAGTGTACCTCGTCATTTTTCTCATTAAAGCTATTTTGAACTTTCTTATTAGGACCTCTTGAAAGTCCCGTACGTGATTATACCAAATAGTGCTATTTTGAATCCTCGCTTTGTTGCAGTGTGTTTTTGAAACATTCTTTGGTGTACTAATCAACTTAAATAAATCTTAACCGACACTAAGGTCCCAACTATGCTACTAATCATATTTTGTGAATATTTTTGTAGTTTTGTAAGCCAATGGTACCACTTTTCTTCAAGCCAATTCAAATGCGAAGAACCCGAGCCAAACTCGAAGTTGCACAAACAAAGCAGATAGCAATTGGAGCTAAATACTGAGGAAAGAATAAAGAATTGCACAACATTTTGCAAGCTGCGAAATTTTCGCAGCATGCGAAATTTTTGCATGGTGCAAAATTTTCGCAACATGCAAAATTTTCGCACTCTCCCCTGTTTTGCTGTATTGACCACTTTTGACTACTTTTTATGGCTTTTTACCAAAATGCCCTTAATGTAATTGATAGTCTTTCATACATTTATGTAAATTCCTTGACTCTGAGTACTATATAAGCTCAATCAAGCTCATGTATGGGGGTCTTTTGGCAATAGAGATACAAGGCTGCGCTTCCGCCGCTTCCCCTTCCCATTTTCTCCTCATTTTCTTCCATTTTTCTCACTAGCCAAACACAATCTCGATGATGACAGTGCTAAGCAGATGTTGGCTAAAACCCCTCCTCATCCTTGAAGAGGAAGGCCACTGGGTGAAGGTTTTGAGGTAAACTGCATGTTCTCTTGTTTTGCATGCCTGCATTTTTAGGTGTTTATGTTCCCAAGATTCCCCTAGGTTAAAATCTCTGCACTACTCCCTCACTAACTTTGTATTTGGCAAGCTTTTGCCACAAGGGATGCTTATCTCTTAGATCCACTGGTCATCCAGCTAGCTTCGCTCATTAGTTATCGTAGGGTAGTTTTATGAGACGTGTTTACACTGTCAAGGACATTTATGCTTATTAAATGCTATGTCTCAAGAAGGAATAGTTTTAGGGTTTAGGTTTTAATGCCAAATGAAGATCCGATTCGGGAAATGATTATATGTCATTATCCCCAACGCGAGGAAAAAGACCCGAGAACATGTTAAATGCCTTAGAACCCTAAACCAGTGGCCCGAGACTTCAAGGATCTCTTTTTCAAAATTTATTTCAATTTTATTTGCAGTTTGCAACCATTCACCCACACTGTTTTGCACAAATCCTAAAATCCAAAGAGAAAATACCATTTGCACTTCTTCCCTCATGAAGAAAACCCATCCTCGTGTTCGACCTTAGACCACTATACTGCATTAGCTTTGCTACAGCAGTAGGAGCTTAGGATATAAATTTTGTTGATTCCAATACACCCTACTATGGCACGAATCAAATGGCGCCGGCCGTGGACAGCCCTGGTAGCCGAGATGAGAGTCATGAACTTGATTCACATCACCACAAGTGTCGTAAGTTCTCATTTCTTTTATTTTACCATTTTTCCCATCATAGTTCAATGCAAGGGAGTCGAAAATTTTACTGCGGTAGACTGCTTTTCCCCTGTTTGATTTTAGCAAACTTCAAACCCTTTTCTAGCCTTGTTTTATGTTGTTCTCTCGCTATTCGAGGTGTGCAGCAATTTATGCAAATGGGGACAGAACACTACAAGCATATTGGAAAGGCTTAGTGATCCAGTGGAACGAGGCTGTGAAATTAGTCTTCACAGTAATCAGATGGAGCTTCCACCTAAGGAGCAGCAAAGCCAGCAAGGGGTACCAAGAAATCCCAATGCTTATAGGTCAATGAGGGATCACATACACCCACCAAGAACTAGAGCTTCCTGAGTTCCTGACTCAGAAATATATGGTCGCTCGGGGTTGAGCACCAGAGCCACACTATTGCGCCAATCCAAGCAATAGCATGCCCAAGGGTTGCAGGAGCATTTTGGAAACTCCCATAGATGTTAATTTTCAACCCAAATTTGCTCTAGAAGCAGCCCTTTAAACCGGCTACAAACTCGTCCCATGCCATTAACATGGCACAACATGGTTCCAAAATCAGCCTAAAACAATAGTCCAAAGGCTAGAAGTAAACCAAAGTAGGAAGAATCCCTACCTCTTGAATGAGCCCCCGTCAAATCTCCCGACTTTACTCCTTGGTCCAACGAGTCCCCGCCAACTCCTGGACGCCACGAACTGAGGAAGAAACCACCAAATCTCCTTCCTCTTTCTCTTTCTTCCTTCTTTCTTTCTTTTCTCTTTTCTCTTTTCTTTTCCTTTTCCTCTCCTTTCCTCCCTTTCTCTTTTCCTTTCCTGCTCCCACTCCTTCACGAACTAACCTATTTATACTTACATGCACATTCCATGAAAGTTAACACATGGGTTGCCATGTATCACACACATGGGTTGCCATGTATCACACACATGGGTTGCCATGTATCACACACATGGCTTGCCATGTGTCTGTAAAGACAGGCATTTTGACACATGGCCTACCATGTGTCACTCACATGGGTTGCCATGTGTCACCCGATACTCGATGCCTCGAAAAACATGAAATTATGACTATCTCATAATTCAACGAAATTCGTCTAGGCAACTAAATTTCGCAAGACGAACCCAACAGTGAGGTCTGTTTTTGTCATCCGAGATCTAGAAAACTTCTAGGTTTTCAACCTATGCGTATTGACAAATCACTGTTTTGCCCTTATTTTTGTAGAAATTTTTAATTTTTTTCCTGGGTTTTACATTCTTCCCTCCTTAAAAGAATTTCATCTTAAATTACACACACACATACATACTATCACATATATGAACAATCATTTCATTATTAAATGACTTAAACAACGAACCTTCATCCTGGATAAGAAGAGGATAAGTTGTAATGACAATCCTCTGCCCTATGTCGCTTCTCTCTGATCCACCTTGCAAGTTGCCACAACACCTTTTATTAAATTTCACAAAGCCTTGCATTGCAAAACCTGATCTCATATATCCATAATATGCACAGTTCTCTCCTCAAAGGTCCCATCTGCATCTATAACAAGCTCACCCTAATCCACTACATGAGTTGGATCTGGAGTGTACTTTGGAGCATAGAGATATGGAATACTACATGAACACCCGATAAACTTGGCGGTAAGGTCAACCGGTATGCAACCATACCTACCATCTCGAGTACCTTAAAGGGCCCAATATACCTCGGTGATAGCTTTCCCCGCTTGCCGAACCTGACCACTCCTCTCTTAGGCATCACCTTCAAGAAGACATGATCACCCACCCAAACTCCCAGCTCACCATCACCGCTTCAAGATAGCTCTTTTCGTTTCCATTTCAGCCGTGGAGAAGACACTTCCATATCAAATCCACCTTCTCAAAGGTGGCTTTAACCAACTCCAGACCAGTGGTGGTTCTATCTCCTACCTCTGTCCAACAATTCTTACAATTGGACTTTGAGTTCTTGCAACTCAACAAGCGCCATTCTATGTAGAGTCATCGAAATAGGTGATGTATCAGGGTGTAACTCGATACAGAAGTCTATATCCCTATGCGATGGTAATCCCGATAATTCCTCTGGAAAAACATCCTTATACTCGCAAACTATCCGAGTAGACCCAACTGCCCCGCCGTCCCTCCAAGGTAAGGCTCATACCAACCCCGCACTGTTCTGTGCCACCTAGAATCATGCATGACTTAGGGCATAACACTCATGCTTATCCCTAAAAATATAACACAAACATCATCTAGTGTGTAAACAAAGAACCCTCCCATGATCACAATCAATGACGACTTGTGCCATCAGCCGCTCCATCCTAAGGATGATCAAACTCCAACATGTCCACGACCCTAAGGTCCACAAAGTGAGTAGAATCCCCCGAGATCTTTAACTCACACCGATAGATCCATCAATTATCATCTTAGTTCCTAGGGAGAATTCATATACACAATAGCTTTTTAAGGTTTCAACCTCTAATCCTAAGTCTTTCACACATGATGCAACAATGAATGAATGAGATACACTAGAATCAAACAATACTCTTGCCCATAGCGAAAGAATAAAAAATTACCCTGAATAACCGACTAATCTGCAAGCTCAATCTGAGGTGTAATGGCATAGACACGCCCCTAGGTCCTTGAAGTGCCGACATGTGAGCCCTGTCCTCGACCTCGGCACATGCCTAGGCCCATGTGGCCTATCTACGAAATAGTAGGTGCTTATGCAGCACCTTGGGACTGATACTATCTTCCTTAGCCCATGATGGGGTAGGGAGGAACAAACTGTGTCTGTGCATGTTCCACTGATTACTAAGACTGAGGTGTCCCATAACTCTGGGATCCTTGCCTCTGGGGGCAATCCCGTCTAAAGTGTCCAGGCTGGTGGCATTGGAAACACACTCTCTACCCTGGCTGGCTAGGAGCCCTGAAGTGCCTCCCATCTTGGGATGACTGATCCTGGCCTTGGCCCTAGTAGCCACAGACCTGTCTCTGAAACCCTCACGGAAACGAAGTCCTCTACTTCTTTCCCTAGCTAGAAAAAGAAATTCTGACTCCTTCCTTATCACCCAAAACCCACGCCTAATACTCTTACCTGGCTTTACTCCAATAACATATGTCTTAATCATATCCATATTCTGTAGGGAGAGAAGTCCATAACTTGTCGATGACGATTTCAACCATCCTCAATCTTCTCACCTGCACCATGATCTGCAGCACACAAGATCCCAAATAAATGAACTTTGTTAACTAGCTACGATTCAAGCACTATCATTGTTCATTGTCTCAATTTCAGGAACTCCCGAGCCTTTGCATGTTGAGCAGATGCCGGGAAACATTTTCCCATGAAGAGCTCACGGAACTCTTCCCATGTCATTGCCTCCAAGTTCCTTGAGACGTTGACCTAATCCCATCACATTAGGGATTTACCCTCTTGCTGGAATGCGGCTAGACATTCTCTCATTGTCTAACTAGTAGCGCATGTGCCAACCACTAATAGACATCAACATCCCGAACCATCTCGCTCGTTCTTTTCCCGAACCCCTAAGTTTATGTGTCCTAACTTAAGATCCCTTTATTCTATACATTTTATCATGTATACAATTCACACAACACACAGCACAAAATCATGTAGCATATTGAGCACAAAACATGAAATGCAACATAAATGCAACGATCTAGACCCATGCCCGCCAAGCCCTAGGTGTTCATATACCTAGGCTCTGATACCAAGCTGTGACACCCTAAAATCCGAGGGTCCTATTGACTAACCGTCAATCTACAGACTTTACCCTTTAGTCATCAGCGCTTAAGTCTAGACATCAAAAATTCATTTACTCAAGGTGGACACCGAGTTACTCGACACCACTCGATAAGTCCTTCACCAGACCCATTCATTCATATTTAAATCTGAAATATAAGTGAATTAATGCACTTAATTACAGTCTTGTAGAGTCCAATCATGGCCCCTCTTCTTACCATAATTACATACTTGACTATATATAAATGGTGATGCAAGAATTTTAATTACAATTCTTTATACAAAAATACACTCTAGAATTAGTTTGTCCCAATCACTTTTTACAAAAAGATGTATCAAGGCCACATGTTGGCTTCTCCTTCACAATCACACTAGTCTCTGAGCACCCATTCACTGCATTCAATTCTATACTTGTAAGGGTTGCCCCATAGCGGTAAGCCACGCCAAGAGAGTATCACCACCAAGGGCTACTTCCCACCTAAGTGCACATGCAATGTTCACTCAACATTCTCACAACTCACATTCCAACAAGAACATGCCAATCTATATGGAACTTACATGTCATGCCATGAATGATGCGACCCATCACGCATCATGCGCCTCAAGTCCACCGACTCTCACACAACGCCAGTTCATGTGTGATAAACCGTCATTCTGGCTGACATCCAATAATCATTTTTCAAAGCAAATTCATTTGTTTATAAACCAAAGCTTTTTGGATGGCACATCACAATGATCATTTTATATTCAAAATCCATACACCTTTATGTGGGTACTAGATTTTTAGTGTCGCACCGCAGACTTTTCAAACCCAGACACTTTTACGGCCTTTCACCACTTGGAACTATGTCTGGCCATAATTAGCGGGTCTTTCAACCCAGGGGGGATCTATCTCTTCTTACTAATACCCGGCACATATTTTCTTCACCATTTCATTATTTATCTCGGCGCGATTTATGGATGTTGTCCTAATAACTAAGCCCACCTTAATCAACACCAAACGTAGTGTCTCGTAATAATTTTATACCCTAATCATTTTATAACAAGTTTAGGATATAATATATGTTAAATTTGAAATTTTATGGAATTTATACTGTTGAGTGTGAAAATGATAACAACCCGGAAATTAAATTCAAGAATTAAGGGTAAAAGGATAAATTGTAAAATAAGGACCTAAAGGGCATAAGACAAGAAGTTTATATGCCAAAATAGAATAATGAGATAATTTGAAGTGCAATTGAAGAGGGATGAAGGGATTTTGAGCAAAAATGGGAAAACTAACTAAAAATGCAAGGCCAAACAAGGCCTTAGACCAAAATTAAGGATAAGGATCAAATGGTCTATTGAATGAGCATTTGCTCATGTGGAGAAAAGGGAGAGAGTGAGAGAGAGACACGGTCGTTGAAGGGAGAAGCCATCTTTGGGTTTTATTTGTTCAAGCAAAGAGAAGGAAGGAAGGAGAGGAGGAAAAGCAAGTTTGAACAAAAGATTAAGGTTAGGAACTCATCCTAACTTCTTTGAGCATTTTGTTTGGGTTTCATCAAACCTTAACTTGTATAAGTGTGATTTTAAATGTTTTAGTTCAGTTTTTGGTTGTTTTGAAGTTGTTTGAGTTGATTTTGGTCCTCAATTGAGGAATGTTTGTATAAAGGAAATGTTGGGGTTTTAGGGAAGATGCTGTCAAAAATTTTCCAAAACCCATGTTTTTGTCTTACCCATAACTTGGCTATCACTCAGCCAAATTGAGTGATTAAAATTTTCGGGTAAACTAGACTTCGAGGAGAAGAAATCTCCTTGAAATAAGTGTATTCAACCACCCCTGCCACACCCCATAAAATTGGCCAAAGTAAAACCCTGCTTTAGGCGCTTTCTCATAATAGCGCTTTGGTGTTTCGTATAGTTTCGGGTATTTAGGCCATAAGTTAAGTTTCACTCATCCAAATTGAGCTGGGTAAAATAGACTTGTAGGAGAACAAATCTCCTTGAAATAAGTGTATTCACATTTGGACCCCATTAGGCCCAGAAAATTCTTCCAGCTTAAACCCTGTTTCTCGGCGCTTCGATACAATTCTTCGTGTTTTAGTACGCTTTTTATATTTAGGCCATAAGTTAAGTTTCACTCATACAAATTGAGTGATTTAAATTTTTGGGTAAACTATACTTCCAGGAGAATAAATATCCTTGAAATAAGTGTATTCAAATTTGGACCCTGAAAATTCGTCAAATTGAAACCCTGTTTTCGAGCAGTTTCTAATACTGTTTTGGTGTTTTGCTCATCCAAATTGAGTGATTCAAACTTTTGGGTAAACTAAACTTCTAGGAGAACAAATCTTCTTGAAATAAGTGTATTCAAATTTGGACCCCATTGGATCCAAAAAATTTGTTAAAGTGAAGCTCTGTTTGTAGGAAATATTTCGGTGTAAAGTATTTGAAGTAAATGAATAAAAGAAGGGTTGATATATGAAATATGAACACATGAACAGTAATACAAACATGTAAATGACTAGTATGATATCTCTAACTTAGATAAAAACCTAATAAACTTGATTTCCTACATATATTCCAAAGTGGATGGACAAGTAGGCATTGCTTGTGAGGGATTACAAGTTGCGCAGCCGCTATGTTTTGTCATTAAAGCGGCCCTATTTCGGGGTCATTACACGTCCCGTTGGTCACATAATACATAGGTCAATATCTCGTAGCGATTTATTACCTTCAAATATATATAATGCCCCATTTAAGTTATATAATACAAGCATAGGTCAAATGTTGGTACAGTGATGATACATTGCATATAAAGTTATTCTCCCATATCCACGTCTGAATATATAAGCATAAAAAAATGATACAAGACATAAAAGATAATATGAAACATGACACATGAAAAGGCATGAAATATGCAATGATTTAAAGATGCATATGATATAAAATAAGTATATGTATTTGATTATCAGCAAATAAACAAAGGACAAGCTGGTTAATAAATATCTGGCTGCCGAGAATAGAAGATCTTTTTTATCAGCTTGAAAGTGTGCAAGCCGCCTTTTTCAAAGATAGATCAAGGACGAGATATTATCAACTTTCTATGAAAGATGTTGATGTTCGAAATAGCCTTTAGGAACTCCGGGAGCATGGTTATTAAGGAGTTTCTTGTGTGCAATGCCACTTGCTGACTAATGCAATCGGCTATCTCAAAGACCTGATGAATAGGGTATTCCAACCTTATTTAGACCAGTTTGTAGTAGTATTCATTGATGGCATCCTGGTGTATTCTAAAGATGCATAGGAACATGAACAGCATTTGATGATAGTGTTACAAATTCTAAGAGAGAAACAGTTGTTTGCAGAGTTGATCAAATGTGATTTTTGGCTTAAGGAATTGTCATTCCTAGGCCATATTGTATCTATAGAGGGTATTAGAGTTGACCCTGCAAAGATTGAAACAGCTTAGAGTTAGAAACCATTCGAAATAACCAAGTATGGAGTGTCTTGGGTTTAGTAGGATACTATCAGCGTTTGTAGCGGGATTTTCCGTCATAGCATCTTCGCTACAAAGTTATCCTAGCGGATAAAGTTCTAGTGGGATGACAAGTGCGCCGTCAAGTTTTTGAACAATTAAAGAAAATACTGTTGAAGCATCTGCTTATCACCTCTACTCACAAAATACGCCATGTATAGTGATGCGTCAAAATCGTTTAGGATGTTGGCTTCCATAAGATGGAAAGCCGGTGGCATATGCCTAGATAGTTGGAAACCGCTGATGAGCGTAATTATCCTTACATGATTTAGAGTTGGCAACAATAGTGTGTTCACTTTGAAAATATGGCGACACTATTTACATGATAAAAAATGTAGAATCTTTACAAATCATAAGACTCTCTTAAGTATCTGTTAACTCATAAAGAATTGAACTTGAGGTAACATCGGTAGCTAGAGTTATTTAAGGACTATGATTGCATAATTGATTTCCGCTTTGTCCCTGAATCATTGTGATTGGAGATTTGAATCTGATGGACTTATGTCGCCTAACCGAGAGTTATTCCTATTTGAAAATGATGACAAGAGAGATGTTCAAGAATGATCAAGCTATAAGAAGTAGTACAATTAGTCAAAAATGGAGACAAGACTGACTATTTTATAGATGAAAATGGAGGTTTGTTTTATAAGAGCAGATTATGTGTACCGAATGACATGGAGTTGAAAAAGAAGTTGATGTATGAAAGCCACAATACTGTATTTACCATGCATCCTGGAGGTAAATAAGATGTACCAGATTTGAACAAGACTATTGGTGGCGAGGGATGAAAAAGGATGTGACAAAGTATGTATCTAAATGTCCGACTTGTCAAAAAGTAAAGGCTAAACATCAAGTACTGTCCGGTTTGTTAAATCCTCTTCCAATTCCCCAATGGAAGTGGGACGACATTACTATGGACTTTCAGATCCGTTTTCCTCAATCTAAAAGAAACATGATTATGTTTGGGTAATTATGGACAAGATCGACAAAGTCTCGCCACTTTACTAGTCCAACTTGACTATTCCATGGATCGTTAGCGGAAATGTATGTGAATGAAATTGTCAGGTTACATGGTATTCCGATATCTATAAGTTCCACCGTGATCCATTCTGCCAGCTAAGGTTTTGGAAAGAATTCAGTCAACCTTGGGTACTAGGCTGAATTTTAGTACAGCTTTCCATCCACAATCAGAGAGAGTGATTCAAGTGTTAGAAGACATACTTCGGGGTTCTGCACTAGATTTTTCCGGAAGTTGGGATAAGTATATTCCTCTTATGGAATTTTCTTTATAACAATGGGCTATCGGTCCATTATTTGTATGGCCCCTTTATGAAACTTTGTATGGCAGAGATATGTAACTCTTGTGTTGGACATAATTGAACGAAGAAGGGCATATTCCGAGAGTAGTGAAAGAAACAGAAGAGAAAGTTCAGGTTATTCAGCAAAGGTTAAAGGCTACTAGTGATCAACAAAAATCATATGCCGATTTAAAGAGGAAAGATATTGAATATGAAGTAGGAGATAAAGTATTTTTGAAAGTATCATCGTGGGGGAAGATTCTATGGTTTTGCAAGAAAGGAATGCTGAGTCCAAGATTCATTGGGCCTTATGAAATCCTAGAAAGAATTGACCCTGTTGCTTATCAGTTGGCACTCCCTCTGGAGTTAGTCAACTTACATGATATTTTTCACGTGTCCATGTTAAGGAAATATAGATCATAAGAATTGCATATCCTGCATGTACAAGAGGTGCAAGTGCAATAGGATTTCTCCTATGATGAAGAGCCAAAAGCTATATTAGCTCAAGAAGTGAAACAGTTGCGGAATAAGCAAGTACCGTTAGTGAAAGCACTCTGGCAACACCATGGCAGGGAGGAAGCTACGTGGGAGCCAGAAGCAACTATGAGGGCATAGTACCCGCAACTATTCAATTCAGGTAATAATTTTGAGGACGAAATTCTTTTAAGGATGGGAGAATTGTAATACCTCGAAATATATCCTAATCGTTTTATAACAAGTTTAGGGTATAATATATGTTAAATTTGAAATTTTCTGGAATTTATACCGTTAAGTGTGAAAATGATAACAACCTGAAAATTAAATTCAAAAATCAAGGGTAAAAGGGTAAATTGTAAAATAAGGACCCAAAGGGCATAAGACAAGAAGTTTATATGCCAAAATAGAATAATGAGATAATTTGAAGTGAAAATGAAGAGAGATGAAGGGCTTCCGAGTAAAACGGAAAATTAACTAAAATACAAGGCTAAAATAAGGCCTTAGGACCAAAAATTAGGATATGATCAAAAATGGTCTACCGAATGAGCATTTCCTCATGGAGGAAATGTGGTGAGATAAGTGAGAGATACCTGGTTGTTGAATGAGAAGCCATCTTGGGTTTTATTTGTTCAAGCAAAGAAAAGGAAGGAAGGAGAGGGAGGAAAAGCAAGCTTGAACAAAAGGATTGGCGTTATGAAACTCATCCTAACTTCTTTGAGCATTTCATTTGGGTTTCATCAAACCCTAACTTGTATAAGGTGACTTTTAATTGTTTTAGTTCGGGCTTTTGGTTGTTTTGAAGTCGCTTGAGTTGTCGCGGGTCCTCAATTGAGGAATGTTTGTATAAAGGAAATGTTGGAGTTTTAGGGGATATGCTGTCAAAAATTTTCCAAAACCAACGTTTTTGTCTTGGCCATAACTTGGATAAACTATACTTCTAGGAGAACAAATCTCCTTGAAATAAGTGTATTCAAATTTGGACCCCATTAGACCTAGAAAATTCACAAAGGAAACCCCTTACTGGGTAGTTTTATACGCTTGGTGTTTTAGCGCTTTTTTAGGTATTTAGGCCATGTTGAGTTTCACTCCAACCAAATTGAGTGATTCAAATTCTCCGGATAAACTAGACTTTTAGGAGCAACAAATCCTTGAAATAAGTGTATTCACATTCGACCCCAAATTTTAATCTTAAAATTTGTCAAAGCGCAAACCTCAAGCTGTGCGCTTCTATACAATTTTGGTGTTTTCGGTACGCTTTGTGTATTTAGGACATAAGCGAGTTGGTTATAAGTTGGACCCGCTTGTCATTAGCAAACTCATAATATTAAAGCAGCCCCGTTTTGGTTATTACAGCGCCCCATTCCGGGGTCACATAATACGTATGTCACTACCACGTGATAATGATGAAACCTTTAGGTATATACGAATTCCGCTTGGTCACATACAAGCATAGTCACGTTTTGATAAAGGATGATACCGGTATATACAGCTATCTCCCCGTATCCACGCCTCTTTGGAATATACATGCATAAAAATGATATAAGATATGAAATATGACACATGAAAAAGGCATGAAATATGAAAATGATACGAATGATGCATATGATATGTAAAAGAAGTATATGTTTATAAGCTATTGTATATATATACTGAAATTAAGGATCACTGCAAGTGGTCATATATGTTATATGTTTCCCACTAAGCTATAAGCTTAGCATAGGTGTTTCATCCGTGTAGGTGCTGAAAAGGACATTCACGGCATTATGCATCCGCTAGGGCCAACATAAAGAATAGAAGTCCAAATTCATAGGTTTTGGATTTGTTTTTGTATATGTAAATGTAGAGTTTTGCAATAGTGAAATTGTATAAGAACAAGTAAATGGGACTCAGATATATGTACAAAATATTATGAACACCATTATAGTGGTTATTTTATATGTATATGTTATAAGTTTCCATTTTTATGAAAATACATATAAATTGGGCCCAATTAACGATTAAAAACAAAGTTAAAAGTCCTAGTCCCGTGTCGCATCCCCACTCTTCGCCTAGGCGGGGGTAGGGGCACGACAATGTCAATTTACCAACCATGCATGTACTCACACCCATTTAATATGATGTCCCTATGCATATGCAATGCAAGATGTCATTGTATATGGTACTCATGTCACATGCAACAATGAACACTACATGGACACTCCTACCCATGCAGACACCACGCATCATGGACAATTATATCTATATGCATATCATTTCCATACATTAATTCATTCATGTCAATATATATCACACAAGTTATTGTTATCAACATCACATACAAATCATTACTTAGTCAAGTAATGGAGCACTTTATCCTCTAGGCTAAATTACGGCAGAACCTGTACACAAAATATCCTACAACATGCCATGTAATGGCCATGTCTACACATACAATTCATCACATGTCAATATATTAATACACATATCAATATTTCATCAAACAAGCATGTCATGCCATGCAATTTGTACACTTGGTGTTATGATCAAAATTTCAGCAATGATGTGAGTACCAAATGTCAATCACTGGCATATGGCTAGATTCTATACTCAAAGAGATTTTCATAGAGTCTAAGAATGCATGAATCGGAGTTCGGATGAGAAAGATATGGTCGTCCGAAGTTGGAGTACACCAGGAGCCACACTATTGCGCCAATCCACATAATAGTGTGCCTGAGGGTTGCAGAAGCACTTTGGAAACTCCCGTAAAAGCAATTTTTCAACCCAAATTCACTCCTACAACCTTAAACTGAAAGAGAACTGCGCTATGCCATTGACACATAACACACTTTCAAAATCAACCCAAAACAATAGCCCAAAGGCTAGAAATAAACCAAATAAGGACAAATCCCTACCTCTTGAAGCGTAGCCCCTCGTCGAATCTTCGGACTTTACTCCTTAGTCCAACAAGTTCCAACCATCAAGACGCTAATAAACTGAGGAAGAAACCGCTAGCCTCCTTCCCCTTTCTCTCTTTCTTTTCTTTTTCCTTTCTTTTTCTTTCTTTTTCTCTCTTTCTCTCCTTTCCCTTTCTCTCCTTTCCTCCCTTTCTTTTCCTTTCCTACTCCCCTCCTTCTTCATGAATTGACTCCATTTATACTTGCACATTCCATAAGTCATATTAATGGCTTGCCATGTGTCTTGTAAAGATGCATTTTGACACATGGCTTGCTACGTGTCACTCCCATGGCCTAACATCTGTCTCTCATATGTATTTGCCATGTGCTCACCCACACCCGATGCCTCGAAACGTGGAAATTCTAACTATCTCGAAATTCAACCAAATTTGCATGGACAACTAAATTTCGCGAGACGAACCCAATGGTGAGGTCTGTTCGTCATCTATGATCTAGAAAACTTCCAGGTTTTCAACCTGAACGTATCAACAAATCACTATTTTGCCCTTCTTTTTTCAAAAAGTTTCAATTTTTTCTCGGGTTTTACAAAAATTAACTTAAAAATATATCCTAAATATCAAGCTACTTTTATTGCCTTGATTGATTCAGGAGCTAATTTAAATTGTATACAAAGTATGACATTCCTTACTATATATTTTTAAAAACTCTCAAAACTTTCAACTACTAGTAGTGTACCTTTTTTACAAGTACAATTACAAATAGAGGTCATATATGCAAAATGTGTATATCAAACATCATTTTTGTTAGTATAAAATATAAGTCATCAAGTTATTTTAGGAACTCCCTTCCTAACACAATTATGTCCTTTTTATGTAGATAACAAAGTTACATACAAAAATCAATAAGCGGGATTTAACATTTGATATCATAAAAGGAAAAAAAATACAAGAAATAAATCAAATCCATGATAAGATAAATCTTTATTCAAAATAAAAAACAACAAATAAAATTTATCAAAAGAAATTCAATACAAGAAGATAGAAGAAAATTTAAAGTCAAAACAAATACAGGAAAGAATTCAACATGTGACGCCCAAATTCCGGTGACCGGCTTTTTTTCGACCATCGGACAAGTCTGCCGCGATGCACTCCTCTATTTCAGGCAAGATGTCCTTGTCAGCCCGCCAAAGCACTATCACACACGACAAACCCTATTGTATGAGCATATCTAGGGCACCATCGGCCGACGCATTGCATCTCGTCGTACGCGCCTAAGGCGCCGATCGCAAAGGAGTAAAACCCCGCTGCGTGCGCGCGCAGGCATTGTCGCCACGCCTCTATGGTGCACGCATCCTAGTCGCACGCGCATGCCTGGCCAACTCTATCGCGACCTAAAAATCCTCTATCGTGATAGAACTCCTCCCCACCCTGGCTAACTCTGTCGCAACCTAAAATTCCCTGTAGCCGCAACATGGGAACCTCAAGCTCTATCCAGTCCGCTGCGACAGAGAATTCTATCATATTATTACTCCCTTTGTTGTGCACATAACTTTCGTCAGGCGCATCCAAGGCCCCGTCGTGCTCGCGATGGCCTCCTCTCCGTCAGGGCTTCTCGCCTCGCCGCTGACCGAAACCCTTCCACGAATGTAAATTCTCCCTATTCCGCCAACTCGCCTCGACATAAAAATATATTCTCGTCTCTAACATAAAAATATTCGTCGCAACACGCAACCCACCCAAGCGCGTCAAACTATGTCGCTGGACATAACACTTATCGCTGACATCTTAAACTCCCGGCCCGCCAACTCTCGGCCAGCGCGACAAGAAACCCTTTGGTCTTAGTCAAACTATGTCGCAAATAGAACACTCTATCTTGACACACCCATAAAACCCTCGTGTGGATGAAAAAAATTTCGTCGCGACCGAAATTCCTCGCTCAACCAAGCTCCCGTCAGAACCCTAGCCTATTGTCCTCGACGCCCTCGCAGACCAGGACTAAAAATTGGTTTTTAATCACTATCGAAAAATCTACTGCCGCCTAAAATAAATGAAAAATCGCAAAAATCGTAAAAATTACCGATTTTCGGCCGATTTCGACGATCGACAGAACACGCTCCCGGAGCTGTCAGAGAAATCGACGATGATCGCCGAGCAAATTGATAAAACCTGATAAATCGCCGATTTGATACGCCGAAAAACCGTGGCCGATGCCGGGCCCTTATATATTTTCCCCGTTTTTATCCAACTGGCCCGTATTCGTCTCGCTTTTTGAAGAATCCAACAATGCAGGTTTTATCCAACGTTGATTTTAAACTGCTTAATCTAACGGTCTAGAATGATTTCTAACGGATATATGATGATCCAACCGCCGATTTGAACCAAAATCAAATCCAACTGCTAGAAGCCAAATCACAACGGCTTTTAGACAATCCAATGCTTGTTTTGACTCCAAAAATTCTTACAAATACCCCTAAAATCATACACTTTCATTACAAACTCATTCATCCACATCTAAGCTCCATTTCACTCTCAAATAATTTTTTATTTGTTGTTTATCCTAATTTTTTGGAAGATCTTTTGGAATTAAGGTATGTTTCTTTGTTCATTAATTTTGTTTTTATGCATATTTATTTAGTTTTATTTCGTGTTGAATTAATTTATAGTTGTATATTTTTATACTATAGTTTTATTTTAGTTTTATAATTTGATAATACTATTGTTTAATTTTTAGTTAATTAATTATATATATTTAGTTAATAGTTACTTTAGTTATATAATGTTTCAAAACTTAGTTATTTACTATAATCTTATTTTAGTTATATAATGCTTGAAACATTTTTTATACTATAATCTATATTTTTATACTATAGTTTTGTTTTTTTAGTTTTATAAATTTGATACTATTTTTGCTAATTAATTATATTATTTATTTTAGTTAATAGTTATTTTAGTTATATAACGTTTCAAACTTAGTTATTTACTATAATCTTATTTTAGTTATCTAATGTTTGAAACATTTTTATACTATAATCTATATTTTTATAGTATAGTTTTATTTTAGTTTTATAATTGGATAATACTATTTTTAGTTAATTAATTATATTATTTATTTTAGTTAATAGTTATTTCTAGTTATATAATGTTTCTAAACTTAGTTTACTATAATCTTAGTTATATAATGTTTGAAACATTTTTATACTATAATCTATATTTTAGTAATTTGAAATATATTACTTACATGCATATTTTATTTTAATGTATCTTAGTTTTAATTTGGCTTAATTTGGATAATAATAAATTAAGTTAGATATAATGTTTGAAACTTAGATATTAAACATCCTACTATTTCATAATTTGAAACATATTACTTACATTAAATTTTAGTTATACTTATATAATGTTTGAAACTTAGATCTTAGACATACTTAATGTTAGAAATTTAGATCTTCTTAGATATCTTAATGATATTATTAAGCTAGATATCATGTTATAAACTTAGGTCTTACTTTTATGTTAAATTACATATATATAATGTTATTATAATGATATCATATACAAAGATCACACTTATTTGAATTTTATTTTCAATAAACTCACATGTATTTATAGAATGGCTAGTGGAAGTGGAGGCCGAGATCCTGCATGGAGGTATTGCGACCTAGAGGGACATGTGCCTAACAATTTGTAATTATTGTGGTTTAAGCATAAAAAGCTGTGGAATTACTCTCGCTTAAAGTTTAATCGTCACATTTCCGATCCCCATTCAAATACAAAGAAGTGTCCAAATGTGCCAATCGAAAGTAAAACAAGAAATGAAGCAACTTTTAGAACATAAAGGTAAATCAAAAGCGAAAAAAGTAGCTGATATGGAAGAAATTCGAGCTGAATTACGAGGCACAATGGGAGGAAAACATCACAGTCTCATTGATGATGATGAGGAGGAGGAGGGTGATGAGGATGTGCATATGTATTACACTGACATGTACCCCGATGAGCGAGATGAATATCGAGAAGCAGTACGTGCATCAAAAGCTAGTGAATGGAACAGAGATCGCCAGGGATTTATGAGAGGCAAAATAAAATAGGTAAATCTTTTATACCTAATTCATTTTCATAATTATGTATAAAATAATGTAAGTTGATTTTATTTTTTGTATACTGCAATAGGTGAGTCTTCACAAACTGTGTGATCCATCAAGACGTATACAAAGATCATAAAGTGTTCCTAAGATACGGATCCTTATCAACGCCAATTGCACCATCATTATACAAGTCTTCGACTGCAAAACAAAAAAGCCTAAAAAATATGTTTAAAGGTGGTTCAATCAAGGAAACAATGGGACAATTAATTAGCAAGTTCTACATATATGAAAGTGTTCCCCCTCAAAAAGCGGACTCACACCATTTTAAGAACATGATTTTTGCTGCACAACAAGCAGGTTTGTCTAATTATATAATATGTTTTATATTATGATCTCCATATGAAATATGTTTTAATAATGACATTATTATCTCCATATGAAATATGTTTTAATAACCAGCTTTCCTTGAATTATTATATGTAAGGATGGGCATCGAACCACCATCTCCGTATGAAATCAAAAGCAAGTACTTGGAAATGGAGTATAAAGATATGGAAACTTATGTCAACTTACAAAGGGAGAAATGGGAGACATATGGATGTACAATTATGTGCGATGGATGGACCGGGCCAACTAAATTGAGCACACCACTCTATGGTATATTCTGGGTGCGAAAGACGCTTTCTCCCTCAACCGCTTTATGCAATGAGCAAGCATTAAAGACAATAAATACATATATGGCTCACATGTAGTCGAGGCTAATATTCAAATCAGAACAGATAATGGATCAAAGATTTGTGAAAGCGGGAAAGTTGTTGATGAAGAAATACAACTGTATTGACTCATGTGCAAAAGACACCGCATTGATTTAATGCTCAAGACACGGGTAAAGGGATAGCGTTGCTCGGGCTTGATCTAGAATGGTCGGAAGATAACCAACTTCATTTACAATCATGGTCAAGCTGCTTGCAAAATGCGACAGTATGTGGTGGAGATATCGTGCGTCCTGGAGCAACAAGATTTGTAACAAACTATATTGCCCTTGATAGTCTTCTAAAAAAGAGGGTTGATTTGAAGAAAGTCTTTATTAGTAATGAATGGTCATCTCACAAGCTTAGCCGGATTGAAGTTGGACATGAGGTTGAAAAACTCATGTTTGATCATCAATATTGGGAGAAGGTGGAGAAGCTAGTGTCCATCTATGAGGCATTATACACAGTGCTTCGCATTGTTGATTCAAAAGTCGTCCCAACCATGCCACGGTCTACGAGTTGATTCATTTGATTTAAGGCAAATTTAGATCGACTCCAAAGCCAAAGAGTTGATGTGCCGAAACGTGATGTGTATATATGTACGCCATGTGCGCAAGTGCACGCCACGCTTCGGCAATATAATGATAAGTGAGCATCGCTCCCACTCGAGAATCGGGTTACTGGGCACGACTCTAATCCTAGCCTATGCTTTATCGGATGTTGGAAAATCTATAGAAAATTCAAAGACACTAATCTGTGCATGCAAGAATGATCGTATAAAGACTAAAAGCCTTAAGATATAGATTTCACCTAAACAATAACATGTATGAAACTCCTAACCCAATTAATCGATGGTCAATTTCATCATGATGATGGCGATTTAACTAATGTATATTCGAATCTCTCTCGAGCATTCGCACACTACCCTTAGAAAAGGTTATACTGCATCTTTGCCTCAAACCATCATAACTAAGGATGCATTGAACCCTATAAATCTTAATACCACACTTAATCTCACTTATATCTCTATCTCATGATAATTAGATGGTAAATTATCCATGGTCTAATTCTTAACTCACGATTTTGAATCAAACCACACAATTCATGAAGACACAAATATCCACAAGCATTAAGATCTAAATGAAATTAACATAAATATGAAATAAAACATCAATCAATATATATTAGGAGAGATTCACAAATATGTCTTTGCATACATCTAAACCCTAAGAAAAACTAATTAAAAACATAAGTGGAAAAGTAAATACAACCATCAAAAGAAAGAAAACTAAAGGAAAGAGAAAACAAATTTACGTCAAGCCCCTTTTTCTCCCTCCATTATCTTTTCTTCCTCAAGTGTTCTTCCTCTTCAAGAACGAACCCTAGAAATTTCCCAAGAACAAGCCCGGTGTTTCCACCCAAAAGGAGCTTGTTCTCCTCAAAAACGCCACAAACCGCTCCAAATCGCCCTCCTCTCGATCCCTACGATTCGAGCTTTAAAAACTCCATTAGCGGGCTCAAATGGCCAAAAATCCATCCAAAATCGACCCTCAACATCGCGACGCCGCTTTGGCCACGCCGCGACGCCGGATGCTGCGTCAGCAGCCTCATGCAACGCCGCTGACGCTGGAACGCCGCTGATGTTCGACGTCACGACGCCGCTGCGCCTTTCCGGTTACCCAACTTCGTAGTTATTCTATAACTTTGTTATCGAACTCCGATTGGGTGTTCTTGGTACAGTTGGAAAGCTCTTGAAGTGTAGAATCCATCCATATATGACTTGATGCAATAGGAGCTCATATGATGTCTGAAAACATCAAAGTATAGTAGCCTCTCCTGCTGAAGGTGCTGCAATGTTTGCTGGTTTTCTTCAAGTTTTGGAACTCAGATAACTTCTTTCGTTCGAACCTTGTAATTTTTTTGTGTTCTTATATCCCTGGAAAGATCTTGAAGTGTAGAATTCATAAATATAAAGCTTGCTTCAATTGGAGCTCATATGATATCTGAAAACGTCAAAATACAGTAGATGCTTCTGTAGTAGTTTTTCCACCAATTTTGCACAATTCCATCAAATGGATGACCCTGGGACATAAGTATGAACTTTCTTATATTGGTAAGGCTTATTTAACATAAAAACACTAGAAAAACTAACTAAAGCATAGGGATAAAATTAATGAGTATTTAAGATACTCATCACACTTCAGTTTAAATTCTTGCTTGTCCTCAAGCAAGAGACTAACTCAAAACAAAACAAAATTTGAAATGACATGAACTAAAAATAATGAGATGAGTATGATAACATGATTCCAAAATGGAAGAATCAATATGAACACAATTTAGCAATATTAGCCTTTTTCAACCAAAATTTAGGATCCCAAACTTTTGAAACTTAAGGAACATGGCAAAGCAAAGCATGGTATGCAAGAAAATCAACCCTCTAAGTCCCAAGGACCTTCCCAAGGAAACTGCTGCAGGGTGATAGCACATGATCTTCAAACAGATAGCAAGGTCCTAGCACCCCCAAAACTTAAGCTCAACTCACCTATTTGGAAGAAGCTTAACTTAAGAAAGGATAAGAACGTGACCCTTTTTATTCATACTCAAAATACTCAAAAAATTTCTTAAATACCTAAAAAGTGAAGGAGAACTAGTGCCAAGAAGTTTTAGAAGAGTGTTCCTCGTAGCCGGATCCATCGCGACTCCCCACCGCTGGTTAAGGGCACCAGGCATTGGGAATTCTTCAAACTTCACCTAACACCAACCAAACTCAAAGGCCCTGAGTTGTGGGAATGATCCATCTTTCTGTCCCATGTAGCGGGCGTTGGACACGACTCCTACCGCTGGCTTGTAAGAATAGGTCCTCTTGAAGTCCCCAGACGTGGTCTATCTCAATTATCATCCACTTACCCAATCGCGTTCTTTGTTTTTCTTCTTTCACTCTTTCCATTGTTTGCTTTTTTGCCGCCTCATGAAAATCCCTTTTGCTGAGTCCCATCACCAGGCGTTCAATCCCATGTTGGCTTAGAATCCATAAGTGTCTCGTTAATTCATATATGAATAACAAAGATAGATCCTGATAAACATTTTAAGTATTAAATGGGAGGTGACTTGCTAAGTCACCCATACCAAGCAAAGTACACACCTGTGATCATTTAAAACCTAAGGGTTCATTCCTCTTTACACTTCACATTTTTTGAATAATTGTGTTCAAATGACCTTCTACTAGCCAACAAGGCATCAAACTCACTTATAAGGAGACACAAAATAAATAAAAAGAAATAATGAAAAGCACATGCAAAGCCTAACAACCAAACAACTAACTAAAAACAGTAAGGAGATACAAAATCGATTTGGGAAATTTTTTTTTTTTTTTTTACGATTTCTCGACCACCCTCAAACTTGAAATGAACATTGTCCTCAATGTGAAACAAAAGCAAGAATGGATAATGAGTACTCCCCTAAGGTTGATCAAGTCTCCGGAAGTTGCCCAATGAATACATGGCCTCATTTGGAGGCAAAGAGGTGTTAAGAGGGGTTAGACTTTAAGTCCAAATGAAGGGGATGTTTGAATATGGTTTCCTCTCTGGTTCTTTAAGTTGCTGCAGCTTTCCTGTTTTTGCTCCAACTTCGTAAGACCATAACTTTGTCATCCGAACTCTGATTTGGGTGTTCTTGGTACCGTTGGAAAGATCTTGAAATCTAGAATCCATACATGTATGACTTGATGCAATAGGAGCTCATATGATGTCTGAAAACATCAAAGTATAGTAGCCTCTCCTGCTGAAGGTGCTGCAATGTTTGCTGGTTTTCTTCAAGTTTTGGAACTTGCATAACTTCTTTGTTCGAACTCCAATTTTTGTGTTCTTGGTATCCCTGGAAAGCTCTTGAAGTGTAGAATTATAAATATAAAGCTTGCTTCAATTGGCTTCATATGGTATCTGAAAACGTCAAAATGAGTGGTAGCCGTTTCGTAGTAGAAGCTTTTCCACCAATTTTGCACAATCTATCAAATGGATGACCTGATCATAAGTATGAACTTTTAGAGCATTAGGGCAATTTATTTAACATAAAAACACTAGAAAACTAACTAAAGTATAGGGATAAAATGAGTATTTAAGATACCATCAAGAGCGATAAACCATCATCATAGATCGTTGGATAGAACCTTAAGCATCCTCTCTCATGTTATAACTAATTAATTTCCTTCACCGATATTCACATTTAATAATATTATGTTTATATTATTATCACATACTAATTCTCAATAACTATTGCAAAGATACTATCTAAATCCAAAATTTCATCACACTGGAGTTGGTTCTAACCCCGAGCTACTTCAAGTTGTGCTCAGATGTTTTTCTAAATTAGATCCTAATGTCAAGGCCTTTGTAATTTGGAAACGAGGTAAATTAAGTATTTCTAATTATAATTAATCGATTCAATTATTCAGATTGATTTTTATTTTAGATTTTTGACATTCTAAACTCACGCCATAATATCTCATTTTACTACATCAATAATGAAAAAGGTCAAGATCAAAATTGTTCCCAAGAGTGTTAATTTCATTATGTCATCTATAACTATTTTATTATTATATATTAACATAAGTACTTTTATTGCAGTTTAATGCAGGTTTTTGTGAATCATGTCTCAATGATTAAGAGTTTGCCTGAAGGTCTTTTCCAAACTGATCATCTTCTCAAACAGAAAGAATTGATACACGGGTTTAATTCAATACCAACAAAGAAATCTTACTGCATCCAGGTTCAATAAATGGTTTTTTTGTTATTACAACATGAAACCAAAAGATCCTATTATATGCAGAGACCAATAGTTGTTTAGAACACTGATCCCATCACTGAATTTCAGCTGAGTTGGCAAGAATAAGAGAATCAACTATTTCAATGTTGACCTCCTCCATCAGATTTGATGAAGACGGAAATATTCTAATCCACAAATTGTTTGACTTATTCTATAAGAAATAATGCGTTATGGCCTTATCCCAAGAACATATGAAATGAATGTGATGAGAGACTATTTCCCAACCACGCACTTCAGAACTTCTTTGATTCTTCCATATGAACATAGTGAACTGTAAGTTTTCCTGCATTTCTCATTACAAAGTTATGACGCCCAAGAGTATGAGAATCAATGATGAATAGTTGATCGAAACATTGGTAGATTATTAAAAAGGATCCACAATGTGTCAATAAGAGCTTCAATCGCAAGATATTCAATTACGCACACGCGACAAATATCACTGGCCCAGTAAGTTTCAGCTTCGTATCGGAGCCACCGGAGCCAAGATGAGGAAGACAAACGAAAAGACATCACAATGAGGATCTGATTTGCCGCTGAGTCCATGTATATTGAACCCAATCAGCTGATTCATCCAATGAGGCAACATACTCCCATACAAATGAGTTATGGTTCACCTTCTTCATCCCTGTTCATTTGATAAGAACATGAATGTTAACTATCCTAGATGATCCCCAAACATCCAAATCTGATATCAAATGCAAGATTTCAAATTATAATAAGAACCCAATTTCCATCCACCAAGAGGTTGTAAGAGAGCTCAACAGGATTTGATAAGAGATGTTCAAGGTTATAATCCAATATTATTTTAGAACACTATATCTTTATATGAATGATATCTTCATCAAGTAGATTGATCCTCCAACAAATAATGTAATAGATTTAATTCGCCTCTTACTTTGGTCTAAACTTGACTATTTATGATGGTTCTCTAATAAATATAATTGAAGATCATCTCCAACAAGTGTATATTTTATTATATCTTATAATTTAATAAAGTATTTCATAATTTAAAGTATTATGAATTTTTATTTATCGTGATGATTTTGGCTTCCAAAATATCCAACGATATTTTCTATATTTGATATTTCCATAAAACCCATACCATACATCCAGAATACTGAATATTTGTTCTTTATTGTGATTATAACTTCAATGCAACATTTTCAAATAATGAGATTTGAAAACATCATATCTTACGTAAAACTGTAAGAAACAATATGTTCGCATCAAAGAACCTAATGATTAGTTAAACCACTTAAGTCGAACTACAATGATTATAGAACCATAAATAGAACTATATTAGAATATCATTAATAGAAAACTTCTGTTTAATTCTTAAACCTAAAATGGCAAAGAGTTTCCAAGCCTTTTCTGATCTCACACCCCCCCCTTTTTTTTTTCAATGAATCTTAATCACAATATTCAATTACTTTACCTTCTGCATGTGATTTTATACAAACAATAAAATCTAAACTTCCACAATATTAAATTGTCAAAATGAACTTTTTTATTATGAAACTTATTTATAATGTATAAAACTGGTTTTTCTACTACACTTTATAAAACACAGTTTCAAATTTTGGCCTTTTCAATAACTGTTAAGCCTTTGATGTTTCATCCTCCTGTAACCTTATCTGAAAATATTTTCCCACGACGGGGTGAGTAATGCCCAGTAGATGAAATTCTCCTACAAGGCTACTTTCCACTTAAGTGCACATGCAATGGCAAACACACACATGTTTAAGTAAAAATATGCGATTCCCACTAAACAGACTACTATTATCACGCTCCATGTTCTCGAGTCCTCACTCACTCCCCAATAATACGATTTGTTATATGAAAAAGTTTTCAAAACAAAAGATTTTTGTTTTTGAAAACTCATTGGTCAATCGATATAATTTATTGACATTTACTCCAATAAATTTGTTGTTTAACAACCGATATAATTTAATGGACATACTCTAATATAATTCTATTTTGTTGGAAAACCCTCCATAAACTTTATTGACATACTCCAAGTATAATTTATTTATTAGACAACCCTCCGATATCAAATCTATTCAAACCCATGTCATGCACTCACACCCGCTTTTTTACGAGGTCCCTGCATATGAAATGTGTGGAATGTCATTTGCCAAATAATTATATTTTCTACATAATTTACATCATCATAACTTCTATGTTAATAGCATCAAATAAGCATATATCAAATATGATCTATAATAACCAACATGTTATTCATTTTTTTGCAATAACACACAAAAACAAAGACACAGCAGCCGGAATCGGGCCTAAAATTCTTAAATATTCAGACAATTTTAAGACTGAATCGCACAAACACCACGGCCCTGTTAAGAGAACCCATGCCATTTAATGGTTTAGACCAAACAACCAAAGTAGGAGAGAAACCCCTACCTCTCGGAGTTGGGCGAAACCCCGGATTCTTGTACCACTGGCTTCCTCGGTCGCAGTGCATCTAACTTTGCCTCGGGCTCCGATGAAACCAACTACCGACCTCAGAAATCCTGCAGAGGCTGGAGCCCCCCTCTCACCCTCTTTCTTCCCTCTTTTTCTTCTCATTTTTCCTCTCCCCACTGAATTTGATCTAACATGATTTAAGTGGGAAGTCTCCTCCTTGCCACATGTCTCTTCCTCATTTGTTCTCTTTTCTCTCACCTTATCCCCTTATCAAAAGACTCGATTTCTCCCCATATGGCGACACACGGCCCCACGTCACCCCTTAGATTTCCCCTCATTGAATTTATCTCTCCATTCACACACTCGCCAAATGAGCCATTCAACCAAGTGTCATGTGTCACTTACTACACTCGGTGCCTCGAAAAACATGAAATTCCGACCATCTCGGAATCCGACAAAATCCGACTGGGTAACTAGATTTTGCGAGACAATTCCAACGGTAAAGTCCGTTTCATCATCCGAGATTTAGAAAAATTCCAGGTTTCCAACTGAAATTACCGTTTTACCCTTTTTCAGAAAAATTGAATATTTCCCAGGTTTTACACAATAAGTTAAAAAAAAATAGAAAATCAATTATGTTCCTCGATTTCAAATGCTTTTTGGAATAGGAAACAACATATGGTTTATTTAATTACATGAAAAAAAATTAAAAGCAAATTCCTACTAAAGCTAAACCAATTCAATGAACTGAAATTTGAATATTGCAAAAAATAAATTCAAGACTTATTAGACAAAAAATTGATAAGACCAAGTCATTCTCCATGGAGTTGTGAAACTTTCTATGTTCAGAAAAATGCTGAATTAGAAAGAGGTACTCCAAGACTGGTTATCAATTACAACCATTAAACAAAGTACTTCAATGGATTAGGTATCCTATACCTAATAAAATAGATTTGATAAATAGATTATATAATGCAACAATTTTTTCAAAATTGATATGAAATCTGGATTCTAGCAAATCCAAATTAAAGAAGAAGATAAGCATAAAACTCAGATTCACACCCATTCGACACTATGAATGGAATGTACGCCATTGAGACTTAAAATGCACTTTCGTAATTTCAAAATATAATGAATGACATTTTTAATTATCATACTATGCTCTATAAGATACATTGACGATGTCCTTATATTCAAATTTGAATCAAGAACATTTTCTAACACTTAAGTAACAACTTTTTCAAAATTATCAAAGAAAATGGATTAGTAATTTCAGTAGCAAAAATGAAACTTTTTCAAACTCGAATAAGATTTTTAGGATTTGAGATCTATCAAGGAAAAATAAAACCAATACTAAGCCATTGACTTTGCAAACAAGTTTCCGTGACACCATGATAAAAATCAACTTCAAAGATTTTTAGAAGCCTTAATTATATGTCATTTTATCTGGGAAACCTAGACTTTATTTCAAACCTTGTTCCAAAGACTAAGAAAAGTCCTCTTCCTTGGACAGAATAACATACTAAGATAATCAAACAAGTCAAATCTCAAGTTAAGGAACTTCCTTGTTTAGGTATCCTACATCCATATGCTTTTCCTATTATAGAGACTGATGCCCCTGACATAGGTTATGGTGGAATTCTTAAACAAGATTTACAAAACAAAATTATCATTGTCCATTTTCCTTCTCGTGCATATGGAATAGTTCACAACAAAAATTATTCGATCATTAAAAAGGAAATTTTAGCAATAGTTCTTGTATTAAAAATTCTCTGGCAATGTTTTTAACAAAAAAATCCTTTACGTGTTGATTGTAAAAGTTCCAAAGAAATTTTAAAAAAAGATGTTCAAAATAGATTTTTGCTAGATGGCAAGCTATTTTATCAGTTTTTTATTTTGATATTGAATTTATAAAAGATTCTTCAAATGTTTTACCTAATTTCCTTTCATGAGAATTTTTACAGGGAAAATGAGCAAAACTCAATCCAAACCTACTACCAAAGAGTCTTATGTTGCTGCGCCCAAGCTCAAACTCCAAATCGCTTGAAGTTTTGGGTAACACCTAAACCCCTCCATTTCAAGCTCCACCTCGTCATCATACAGCTGGCGCGCACTGCTTATTCAAACTTTGAAGTTGATCATATATTTGTTTTTAGAGATTTTGTAGATTATCAAAAATTTCCAAAAGAAAAATATTTTAAATCAAATGATATTTCAAAACTAGTAGATTCTGTGAGTTTATTGTTTTTATAGATAATGAGCCTTATACAATTCTATATCAAAAAATAATGAAGGTACAGACATTGCCTATTCAAAATTCAAAATTTTAAAAATTATTTCAGAAAAGGATTAGGGACAAAATCCTTTTACTCCCTAAAGATTTTCACAAAATTTTGTTCCTCATACTTTTGATTATTTAGATTATAAAGCCCTCGGTACAACACATTCTTGTCAAACGTTTTCCCATTCACAGGGTTTTTCAATTAAGGAGAAATTTTCAAAATGTTTTCCCAAATTGGTTTCAAGAGTGGTGGTTCTTTTTAGGAACCAGTTCAAACATTTTTTGTTCTGAAATCAAAAAGCCTTTTGACAATTTCAAAGATTATAGTGATAGTTTTTCCCTTTTGGAAATAGTTAGTCTACTTTATTTTGGTGTTCTCAATTTGAATCCTTGGATTTTATGCCGAACTTTACATAGTCCTTTTCCTTTTCCCAAGCATTTGGCAAGAAAATTCAAAATTAAATGGTAGGCTGCTTTCAAAATTTCTGCTTCTCAAACCTTTAAATTCATCAAAAAATAGGTTGATTCCAAAAAGCCTTCAAAACCCATTCCTCAAAGCCAGTCGCGCCCACCTTAGTCTCAACTCCCACCAAAATCCTCTCTTTTCCTTTTAAATTCATTCACAAAGCCTATTTGACAAATATTCAAGAATATGGCTGCGAACTGGTCACGCCTTTCGTACTCTAACGAAGACAACGACATACAACATCAAGCTCTCGCCATCAACAAAACGGAAGATATAAAGTATGAACTCCCATACACTCCTTTGAGTAATGGGAATTCATCTCAATTTTCAAATCCTTGTGTACCGTGGAATTTACAACCTTCGTGTTCCTAAAATGCAAATTTTCCAAATTCCTCGTTGATCGCTTATCAAGAATCATGATAATTTATCAAATGTGGTTGCAAATGGACAAGACATGAACAGTAATGATTGTCATTCCCAAATCATCTCAACAAAAACCAAATGGGGAAAAGTTTGATTCTTGGTCTCCAACCCAACAGAAACCTCTAAAAGTCTGATATGTAAAATCAAGATTTCAAACAACTGGTAGATAAGATGACTCAAAAGTAGATTCCTTGTCGAAAACTTTTTGAAAAGTCAAGATATGATAAGTTTCATAAGTTTGATGACATCTATTGCCTGATTCAAATTTACAAACCACTGACTTCAAGCTTCGGTAAACTGGCCAATTCCTATAAAAAGGAACCTAATTCCTTTTAGGGACAGCTAAGTTTGGGGAGAGAGATTTTCTTGTTGTTTCTTTTGTTCAAGATTCCTATATCAAATTTTCAACTTTAAGATTGTACTTCAAATTTTGTAAGGTTGTTTAATTTCAAATAAATTTCATATTTTAAAATATCTGTTATATTTTTAATTTATTAATGTTCTTGTTTGATCTATTTATTGTTCAACTCAAAATCTGGGAATTAAAAGAAAAAAGAAAAAAGACTAACAATGTTGACATCTGTAAGTTGTTTTATTATCATTGCGATGGACATGGACCCGAATTGGAGTCACTTGATGGAGCTATTGACAAAGTGATCATCAGCTATGATATATATATATATATATATATATATATATATATATATATATATATATATAAATTTGAAAGTTTGTAAAAAATGTTTAGATGTGTGTGTGAAGTGGTGAATTCAGAAATGTAGAAAATTAAAAAATGTGGGTCGAATAACTAAAATCAAATTGATGAGTTAAAGATAAAGATGCATATATTGACATGATAGGTTTACATATGTATTTAGTCATCAAGGTTGCAAAATCTCAATTAGTGGGATCCAATAATAAAATGACTTTTCACTTTTCACTTATTTGTTGAATGGAAGCCAGCTCAAATAAAAGAATGCACTATATGGTAACCTAGGGCTGATTTAAAGGGGTATATTTCATTTTCATTATGATAGCTTAGAGTCTTAGACTGTAGAATGGGAACAAGCATGAGATTTTTAAAAAATTTCATGGAAATGTGGAGAAGATGGAAAAAAATAGTTGGATAAATAAATAATGATGATATTTCAGTTAGGAATTTATATGAAAAATTTATTTATAAATCAAGATAAATTTGCACTTCTATCAGGATCGATTCTAAGAAGCTCTTTTAGTTTAAAAAGTAAGTTTTTTAACAAAAAAAGTAGGTGTTTAACAAAATTTGTGAAATCTTTCAAAAAAAAACAAAAACAAAAACAAAATTTGTGAAATATTTTTATTTTTTTCAAATATTATTTGAAAAAACATTTCATAGGTGATTCTCCCCAAAAACACTCCATAACAAAATCTACATTTTGATAGTCATTACCATAATGAGTTTCTCTTTCAACCCAATTGAGACCAGACATGTTCATGATTTATTTTCTCAAGAAACAAACACAACTCCAAGAAATTGCAACCTACCCTCTCAACTTTTTGACGACCAAAAAGAAGGAACCCTTTAGTGGGATGTTTAGGCTTTACCAATACTGGAAGAGCATTGTACTACAAGATTATGTAGTCTAAAAAGAAAAATAAAAGAAACCCTGAAGCACAAAAGAAGGTTCAACAGACCCCAAAATGCCTCAAGCAACAAGAGATTAACTTCTAATCTATGAGTTCAGAGCTAACAACAAGAAATTAGAGAACAAATCAGATTTAGTTTATAAATATCAAGCTACAAAAGTTCAACCACGAGCAGAAAGAATCAATCATATATACACATAAGAGATGAAACTGTCAGAAAAATCATTGAAGATGGAGAAATCGTCCTCACCCATTATTTCAAGAGTAAGATAATTATTACAGGAATAAATACAATGGGATTTGATTGAAATTTGCAGAAACTGGGATCATAAACTAACCACTTGAAACTGGAAATTCAACAAAGAGCCACATAATTAAAAAGGATTACATTTTGAAGTTTGAGTTTCACTAGCTTTACCTACTTAAAAGTTAAATCCATTAGAAAACTGAAAGATTGTTGTATATTTTGTATAGCAGACTCACCTCCTCAAGTTGACAATGTTACTTTATGAAGTACCATTATCACAGTGCCGAGGAAGTCTGCATCCTTTTCCCAGGAAATTTTTTTGGGGTAAATGAATAATGAGCTCGGTATCAGGATGTGGTCAATGGTCATTCTGAGATGGCACCAGTTGATGCTTCCTGTGTCATGTCTGTAGAAAAATACTCATTCCAACTGTAGTTTTGGATCTAAAAATCTAGTACATGAACTGCTTGTCATTCAGGTAATAATTTCATAATAGAGCATCAAAAATTTTTAATCTCATGGCCAAGTAACCAAACCTGAACATTAGTCTTCTTCATGATAAATAGATGAATCCCATCATCCATGCTGTTAATTAGAGAATGCTTTGTCAATCTTTTCCTCTGAAGATCCACATATCCAATGGCCCCTCCAAATAATTGACCTGAGGGAAGTAGCTGCAAATAATTGACCTGAGGGAACATAATAGGCCTGCCCTGTTTGGCAAAGACAAGCATCAATAAATTGTCAGCTATTATAAAATGCATTAAGCGGCCATGGTTAGCTGGAGCAGCTCACAGTAATTTGTATCACACAAATTCTAAGAAGGTTCCCTACATCATTGCAGAAAAGAGACGAAAAATCAGCATTCTTAAATTGCCATGTTTCCAGTTGGCAAAGTAAACCTTGCACCTGAGGCAACCCTCATATTTTAGGTGCATAAACTTAATGGATTTGAAAACTCACAATTCCAGACAATCAAGTGAAGAGACCCTCGTAGCCATATGTATCTGTGTCTATGTAGAGACTTGGCATTCTTCAAGCTCCATGATGAAGCAATAAGGGTGGAACATGTTCCATCTTAGAGATCTCCAGAGGGGATAGAGAGAACTGGAAATAAAGAGGATTGTTAGCATTCAAAAGCATAAATTCTGGTTCAAGATACAAGATTTTACCCTCTTCTAAGCAAACTATAGGCCACTTAAGAAGAGATTTATTTTATAAATATTTAACTTAAGAAGGTTATTTTATACAGCAGATCTATTGCATATTGACTAGAAAAAACCCTTGTAACTTGCCATTCAGGTTGTGCTTCCAATGACTTCGAAAAGGAGTTTGTAATGTCCACTGAAAGAAAAACAAGGAGATGCCCAAAGCATGACAAGAATTTGCAAGCATCAAGTAAGGATTCAGTGCAGTGATCTAGGATTGGATGGTGTGGATGCCTCGTTGGTATTTTTTTTTTACTCTAGCTTTGACTTCTGTAGGATTAGTTTCAAATGATTTACTTCCATGGTTACTCCTAATGATGTGAAGAATTCTTCACATGCACATAATGCCTCTCTATATATACCTTTCCTGCTTTCTTCCTTTTGGGTAGGTAAAAATACTTTTCCTGCTTGTTGTATCAATCGGAATGAATATGCTTGAGCAATTAAAAGTAAATATCATTTAAATTTTTTATACCAATTCAACAACAACCCCCCATCCCACCCCCACCCACAACAGAAAGGTCCATGGAGGCTACCAAGACACATACACAAAATGATAAAGAATTGCAGTAATATTCACAAGTTAACACTTTCATCCATAAATTTTCTGTTTCTATACTGTTGTGAATAAGTACAAATTTGAGCATCAGATATGGAAGCAGAAGTACCATACATAGACAGGAAAGAGAACCAAATAGCTAGAAAATGTCCCATAATAATGTGAGCAAGAAGCATTCCAAAAGCCATGCCAACCATTGTCTCTACCATCTCCTGGCTTCCTTCTTATCAAGGTATAAAACAATTTGACGGTTGACACTAGTTAATCATAAGTTCATATGCTTTCTATCCAGCTCAGCATGCTTATACTCAGACCTGGACAGATATATCTGCAGCATTTATGTTGTGTCAATGCAGCTCTAGTTGCTCTGCTTGCAACACCAGCTAATTTTGAGGAGTATATAAGATTACATTTTGACTAGAAGTACTTAAATAATGTGCACTATTCCTATTCAGCAAAATTATTTTCAATTCCACGACAGTATTATCACCAAACGAATGCTGAGATCACAAACAGTATTAACATATTAACTGTCAAGTTCACCAAAATACGAGTTTGATCAAAGATATTTCCGTGCAGATGTACAGCTAGGCACAAAATAGAAAATAATATTTCAATTGATCTTAATAGCTTTTCATTTTGTTACAATGAATTGGAGTGTACAAAACCTTATTGAACAATATATAGCCTCCCTAAGGTGGACTATGAACACAAACGCCGAAGGGAACCGTTAAAGACATGATATTCATATTAAACCCAAATCTTACAAACTTGAGCTTTAGGAGAGTTAGTCGTTTAACATGGTATCAAAGCCTAGTTTGGCAAGAGGTCTTGGGTTCGAGCTACCTCTCTGCAATTTATTCCCATTTCATGGGATTTCAGTCACGGCAACTCTATTTGGTTTGTTTAACTCTCCACGCGGCGAGCATGGGCTGCACGAGAGAAGGGTAACAAAGGTAATTATATTCATATTAAACCCAAATCCTACAAGCTCGATCTCTTGTGAAATGTCGTTTAACAAGAACAAAATAAAAACAAGATCCATATACTTTCCTGCAACCAACAAAGAAGTCTCTCATATCCTTTTAAGACATAGAGAATGAAAAAGATAACAAAGTTATAACCCACGATATGGCAACCATATTCAAATGACATCAATTTCCAAGTTGGGAGTACAATACGGTACACTGACATGGTAGTCCTCTTACCAGTTAAACATACAGTATTATAGTGGTGATTAATATTTGGAGGAGCAAAAGCCTAACTTCTATCACTTCATCACAACTTGATAAATGCCAATTCAGCATTTAGGAGTTGTTGCACAGCAAACTAGAAAATAAATTGGTATCTACTGGCCCAAACATAAAAACAATCTCCTTAAAAATGCTCTCCTTAACCAAGTGAAACAAAGAGAGGAAATTAAGGGAAATTATTTAAGCCAGATGAGAAAACAAACAGCAGAAACTACCAAGGAGAAACAAAACTGCAGGTGCATGCAAATGGTGTTCATTGGATCTTTCCCAGGACGGTTAAAGAGGCTATTTTACTAGCTGGAAGGGTTCTTTTGTGGGCAATAAGAGAAAGAAGGCCTGGAACTTTGTCCCTCAGTGTGTTTTCGGGTGTGTTTGGAAGGAGAGGAACATTATAGCTTTCAAAGATGGGTCTTCAGCTATACAAAGATTAAAACATTCTTTTGTTCATAATTTGTGGAGCTGAAATAGGGGGTATTTTAGGCGCTTCCTCTTAGGTTTCTAGAGTGGTTAGCCTCTGTTGAGGGCCAGTGAGATTTTTTGTGCTTCAGCCACTCTTCTGTTTATTTTGGACTGCTTTGTATACTCCCTAGATACAATTTATGGCTGTCTTGTTTTTTGTTGTGATTGTCTATCAAAAAAAAAAAAAACCAAGAGAAAAAAGAAATAATCATCTGCAGAAGTGGATAATTTGTCTCAAGGATCAATGTAGTTAGCATAATTATTTTATTAAAATTTGTACTTTAAATATTTATAGTTGTTAACATATAGAGTTGTAAATCTAGTTGTGGTTCTAATATATAGAGTTGTAACCAGATTAGGAATCCTAACATGTAGAGTTGTAATATATTAGGAAATATAGACTATCCATCCTGTATATATACACATGTTAATTCAGTGAAAAAAATACACAAGGAATTCTTTCCTCCAATTCTCTCTTAGTTGTTTTCTACATGGTATCAAAGCCTAGGGTTCGAGTTTGAGAATTTTTTGGAGGAAAATTTCGGCAATCTAGGGCTGTCGGAGGAGGTGACTTTTAAAACACCCACCTAGAGGGAGCGTGGAGTCTCACCGCCGGCATAGGAGGGTTCACCGGCCGCCGATGAGCCAGGCTACAAAATCCTGTGGCCGGATTCCGAGCGAGTGAAGCTCACTCGCCTCTGTGAGATTTCGGATTAGTTCCACACGCGCCGCGTGTGTGGGAGAGTGGGATATTGTTCCACCCCACCTCCTTCTTCGTCGTCACGCCAACCGTATTCTAGCACTTGGCTTCCCCCTCGCTTTGGTTCCTGGTAGTTTTAGTGTTTTTTTGTGTCCGACAAACTTCTTTTCAGGGTTTCGCTGATTTTTCCAAAACTGAAGTTCCGGGAGTGCTCTTTGCTCTTGATCTTTCTTCTTTGTAAAAATGGCAATGAGGATTCGGGAGGAGAAGAAACCGACAATCGAAGCTCGAAGTGGTCCCGATGATGTCCAAAATCACGGAAGACAAACTGATTGGTCCCAACTATTTGGAATGGAGCAAAAAAATTCGAATATACGTCAGGAGCGTACATATGGGCGATCACCTCACTAAGGATCTGCCAACTGATGTTCGAAAAAGAAATGGATGGAGGAGGATGCTCGTCTGTTCATCCAAATCTGTAATTTTATCGATGTAAAGGTACCGCCTGCGACCACTCGTGAATTTGTTAGAGCCAATGATTATTCGAGTTTGTGTTTTCCTCGAAAGGGAATGTTTCTCGTGATATTTGATGTAAAGCATTCTATCGATCGAGAAATAGGATCAATAATTATAGAATTTTTTTGGCCTACAAAAGATACATGAAGAGTTTACTTATGCCCTTAGTCCAGATGTCAAAGTTCAGCAAAGTCAATGAGAACATATGGCAGTTATGGGGTTTCTTGCCGCTCTTCCTTCTGAGTATGATTCAGCTAAGGCTCAGATTTTGTCTAGTCCTGAGATATCATCTCTCCAGGAGACCTTTAGCAAGATTCTTCGCACTAAGGTATCATCCTCTTCTTCAACTACCCTTGTATCTGCCTAGACAAGCAATGCTCTTATTGGACAGACCATTGAGTCAGAGAGGCAATAGAATTGAAACAGTGGTCCAGGCGATAACACTAAAGGGACTGGTTCTGGAGGTGTTGTTTGTTATTACTGCCACAAGTTTGGCCATGTGATACGCAATTGTAAGAAACGACATAATCGAAATCATAAATTTCAGTCTGCTCATATTGCTTCTACTACTGAGGCATCCGACAATACCGCACTCACCGAATTAGCCAGTTCCAATTGTATCAGACTCATCAGATCTCCATCTACTCAGACATCGTTTATTGCCGAGTCGTAACCCGAATAAATGTCTTTGTATCTTCTTCATCTTCCGAATGGGTCATTGACTCGAGCCACGCATCACATGAAAGGTAACTTCTAATCTTTTCTACCTTTCGCCACAACTCACCTTCTACTGCCACTTAGCCAGACGGACTACATTCATGTGGGCTGGGTCAGCAATACCTGCAGTCTAATCCTATTCCTTCGACATCGCCTTGAGCTACCAAATTTCTTCTTAATTTGATAACTGCTAAAGAATTTAACTCTCGGAAAGACTTGTTATATCTCATTCTTTCCTGATTTTTGTCTCTTTCAAGATCTTATGACGAAGCAAATTATAGGTAGAGGCCGTGAGTCTAAGGGTTTATACATCCTTGATCCTACAATCCCAAGACCTATTGCTTGTTCTGGAGTCACTACACCATTTGAGACACAATGCCAATTGGGAATCCTTCGTTGCCATTATTGCAAGAAATGTCCTCGCTTCGAATTTGCTATCCTGACATGAAATGCGGTCAATTGGCAGAAACATCATCACCTTAGTTATAGTCCTAAAGTCAATAAACGAGCTAGTGCTCCTTTTGAGTTAGTCCATTAGGATGTGTGGGGTCCGTGCCCAGTTGTGTCCCCAACCGGGTTTCAATACTTTGCCACTTTTGTTGATGATTATTCATGAACCACTTGGTTATATTTAATGAAACTCGCTTCTAAGTTGTTTTCATTTCTCGTGTCTTTTCAGGCCGAGATTCATACTCAATTCATGTTTATGTTCAAAATCTAAGAAGTGATAATGCAAAATAATATGTTTTCGAACAATTTCAGTCCTTCATGCTTCAACATGGCATCCTTCATCAAACTTCAGGTCGACACTCCCGCCTCGAATGGAGTTGCCGAGAAAGAATAGACACCTTCTGATACCGCAAGTAGCTCTATTATTTTAGACATGCATGTGCCCAAGCATTTCCGCTAATGTCGCTTTCCACAACTTGTTTTTGATTAACCGGATGCCTTCATCGCCTTGAATTGGGACACACCGATCACATCATCTTCCCAATAAACTCTATGTCCTATCAAGCCTCATATATTCGATGTACATGTTTTGTTCGAGATGCTCAGCCCTCGTATCTAAACTCACCATAAATCTTTAAAATGTATATTTCTTGGTTATTCCCAGAGTTCAGAAAGGGTATCGGTGTTACTGCCCTAGTCTTCGTAGGTACTTGGTTTCTGCAGATGTCAAGTTTTTGTGGACAACCTCTCTTCACCCCGACTCCACACTAGTCATATGGCGCGCATGACCTCTAGTGTATACTATTGCCTCCCTATGGCCCTCCTGCTCTCGCCTCCAAAGAAGCCACTTCTCCTATTCCCGCTCCAATAAAGCCCCTCTTTTCTTTGGTATTGGCTTCCGTGTCTACACTCAACTCTAGAACCCATCGTCCCGCTTCCGACATCGTGATCCGTCCCGACGATGATCTCCTATTGCTCTTCATAGCAAACGCCAAGGCGTTCATCCACTTCATTTTGGCACCTATAACCAATTGTCTTCTCGCCATGTTCTTTTATTGCTTCTTTAGACTCCTCTATTTCGTTGCCTAACACCTTTCAGAAGCCTCATTCTCACCCTCGGTCAAGGTAGTTGTTATGATAGAGGAGATGGATGCTCTTAATGGGAATGGTACTTGGAACTTGGTACATTTACCTATTGGAAAGAAAGCCATTGGATGTCGCTGGGTCTTTGTAGTCAAAGTTAATCCGGATGGTTCAGTTGCCTGATTGAAAGCACGATTTGTGGCCAAAGGGCATCGGGCCACGTTTGTAAGTCACTACATACCTTCCCGACTATCGACAATTAGGCAAATTAAGATAACATATTCAATGTTACTTGAAAGGAGCTCCTAGACGAGGTATTCTATATAGTAATCATGGGCACAATAGGGTTGAATGCTTCACGTGATGCTAGTCATGTATCAAAGGAAGATAAAGAGATCCACACCACTGCGGTTTTCGTTGTGGGAAATCGTCTCACGGAAGAGTAAAAAGCAAAGTAGTCGTTTCCTCGCTCAAGTGCAAAAGTCGACATAGAGAATGGCACGCCCTACAAATCATGCTGCCATCAACTTCGATGGAAGTCGGCATTATAACTGTGGTCCAAGCAAACTGTGTGATAACCAGTCAGCCTTCATATTAAGTTCTCTAATCCTCTGTATTCCATGAACGAATCCAAGATATTTCGATTAATCGCCACTTAAGCCTGTGAGAAAATACAACTCGGTTTGATTTCTATAGGATATGTAGACGGGAGAACAATTGGGTGATATTTTCACAAAGACTCTAAGTCGGGACCGACTGTTATTTATAACAAGTCAGCATGATTGACATCTATGCTCCAACTTGAGGGGGAGTATTAACATATAGAGTTGTAACCAGATTAGGAATCCTAATATGTAGAGTTGTAATACATTAGGAAATATAGACTATCCCTCCTATATATATACATATATTAATTCAATGAAAAAAATACACAAGGAATTCTTTCCTCCAATTCTCTCTTGGTTGTTTTCTACAATAGTTATTTATGATGAAAAAAAGAAAATGAAAATATCACTATAAAAAATTATCAAACATATATCTTACATCCACAATTACTACAAAAAGAAACATTAACATTGTAAGACCCGAGAAAATTCCAATTTTCTAAAAAATAACAAAATCGTGAATTTCGCAAAACTAAATTTTCTAGATATCTGACATAAACGGACTTCACCGTTGAATCGCCTCACAAAATTCTTATTACTTACTACGGGCCACTCGTTGAATTTCGAGACAATAATTTCACATTTTTTTGAGGCACCAGTGTCTGGAAAATAGAAACGGTTTCGAGAGACATGTGATGTGACAAAAGTCACCTACTACATGTACTCATGTGACATATGATGACTGATTAGAGAGATGATGGAAATGAATGGCCGAGATTGTGCCAAGTGTCAAAATTAAGAAAAGTGACACATTGGGAATTAATGAAATGTTAATTGAATAAAACAAAATAGCAAATAGTTGTCTTCTCCATTAAAACACAAAAATTGGAGAACAAAAGGGTAGTGGCTGGAATGGATATGCAGTAGGTTGGGTTTTTGAAATTCTAGAGAGAGAAAGTGTGCCTTCTCTCTAGATTTGCGGCTGTTTGGACCGTCTGTTCTCGGCGGAGCAAGAAGCAAAGTCAATCTATACGGCAAGGGCTACGCGTGGACACCGATTTGGTGGAGTTTCGACAACTCCAAGAGATAGGGATCTTTTCCTACTTATGTTATTCTTTGGCTAAGAGTCATGTAAATGGTTGGGGATGTTCTGAGGCTTTGATTAAGCGTGTAGTGATCTCAAAACGTGTTGAACCAGTGGAGAAAATCCCCGTTGTTGCCAGGCGAGTGAGAGCGATTACCAACCAAGGGTTTCCTTTGTTCACGTGAATAGTGATGTGATTTTTGGTGTGAATTTTTATGATGTTGAGTGATTCAAAATGAATTGCTTGTGTTTGTTAATTAGCCCATGTGAGCTAATTTTGGTGATATTGATGTGAATTTAATAACATGATTTATGTGGATTAATTATGTTAGTATATACATGTTTTATATATTAGCATGAGTTTGTTGGGATTGGCATCATGCATTCCATATGCACTGGGGCACCCTAGAATATTAGGAGTGAATGCATGACATGAAATTGAAAGAAAAACGAAAATGTTTGTGAAAGGAATTTCAAGGAAGATTTTCCAAGAATTGCCTTGGAGAGTTGTCCAACTGTTCATCTCGGAGGCGGACCCATGATTGTTTCAAAGAAATATCCAGCAATTCGCCTCGGAGGAGTGATCCGATGTATTCACCCAGGAAATTAGGTAGTGAGTTTTCGAGAACAAAAGCTTTGTTTAAAAGCTGGATATTTTACTCGCATTCGGCTTAGGCATATGTGAGAGTCGGTGAGACTCGGGCGTAGAGTTAGTCGGGGTAGACATTCGGTAGGTTCATGGTGCTTAGATGTGATTGTTTGTCATGACATGTACTTAAGGCGGAGAGTAACCCATGAGAATTATCAGCTACTTGGCTTTGCTGCTACGTCGAGGATCACTATTTAGATGCGAGGGTGTGCACGAGGACGGCGCTCACTAGAGGCCGGGTTTAGAAGAAAGTCGGGTTGTGGCTTTGGGTATTCATTTTGTATAACATGTATTAGAATTGTAAATTTTCATATATGTTGAATTAAGAGTAATGTAAAAACATTTGAACCATGTAATATATTTGGTTGGGATATATTTTGATGAATATTGATGCATGGGCCCAAGTGGCCATTTTTACTCATTTTTATTCATATGTGGACCCGGTGTGGTCATTGTGAAAATTTGGGACAGGTTGTATTTGGGTAGAGCTCCTCGTACAAAGGAGACTCTGCCCAATTTTCAATGAGTAGTGTCGGGTTATTCGACATCCACGAGTATTCCGCGGGTTGACGGGTTGTCAACGGACCCCCAGGTTTTGGGGCATCACAAACATTTTGTCTATAACCTGAAAAAACAACAATAAAATCTAGCTGAGGAGGGGTTCTCTCTTGTTATGCCTCCCTTTTTCCGGAAACAAAATCAACTTAGGCGATGAGACTGTTAAAAATATGAATAATTAAATAGTAACCTTCAATTTCTGCCAGGATTAACATTTGAAAATAAATCCCATTAAGTCTATCCAAATAGATATAGAATAATTATTTATCAGTCTTAAATGGGAATGTACTGAGAAATCTGTAGAAATCTTATAAACCAAAGAACAAACACAAGATTTGGCCCAACAATTCAACTCAAGTAGAGGATGGGCACAGATAGTTCAAATATGTACCAGAAAAACAAATTTCAACCCTCAAAGCCCCAAAAAATAGTCTTATTTTACTCCATTGTCCAGAAATTACTTACACCATTAGGTTCAACAGCAGCAATTGTGGTAGCAAGATGAAGAATCACTTCAGAGGAAACCTACCCCTTAACTCCCTCCTCTAGTTTCTACAAAAACAGAGCTCTAAATTAAGAACCCATTATCCAGTCTGATATTCCTGGGCCAATCAAACAACCCAAAAAGGATCAACAAACACCTAAAGAGAAAAGGCAAAAAAGGAAAAAGAAGATAAAAAAGGCACACAAGTTAAATAACCTCACTAATAGAATAATTCTTCACAAAAACTACTCTTAGTTACTGCATATTTGCATACATGATATTCACATAAATTCACTAAGTTAAAAGGAGCTCATATATTAGAAAATAGATATGCTAGTAGAAAATCTATTTCACGATCAATCTGCACTGGCTTTGGAGCAAGTTTCAGAAAATGCGACTGGTTTTTGGCCCCGGTATTTGATTATAAAATTTTACGAGAAACGTTTTAAACAATGTATCTCATGGTCTGTGACAGACCTTTTTCTGTATCTTAGCAGGGATCATCATCAAAGTTCCTGTTAAATTCAGCTCCAACATTTTGCAAATCTAGGAGTAACCCAAGATTAGAACAAAAACAACACCCAGAATCTAAAGGCTTAGAAAAAAAAGCAGCTGCAGGGGATTTCATATGCATTTGAGTTGGTGACTATCTAGTTGAGTGGATGACAAAGGAAAAAAGGAAGTTCGATGTAGTAAAAGGGTTAAACAAAATGTAGATGTGAGAGGAAGAGTGACTACCTATAGAGCAAAAAAGGCTCATGGTTTGCTGTGGAGAGATAAAGAATAGGGAAAAACAAGATGTTTCAGGACTTAATAATCGTTTTTACCATTTGCAATCTTCTTTATCATTTAATGAAATGTTATATCTTATCCATGAAGGTAGGCATGATTAGTCGAACCAGCTTGTCACACCACAGCTTAAAGGTTCTATGTTGATTAGTCCTATCTTGGGCTTATCAGGAGAGCCGCTTTAGTTCTCTGCTTGTTTATGTAAGATTGGCCAAAACTTTTCTTATTTGTTAAGTTCCAGACTAGCAATAAGCTCCTCAAACTTAACTGAATCAACTTGCCTAAACTTTGAAGAAGCTTCACTTATTGCTAGCTATATGCACCTTTCTCAAGAGCACTTTCACTACATACAACTCAAACCAGCCAATATACTAACCTTCATAAGCTCTTTTACTATTGTAACGGACATCAACTAAACAATCCCTGACATCTAACTCCCAACAAGTTTTCTATAAGATTAGTCAACTACCAGCTGGCTTGCCTATACTCCAAAGAAGCTTCACCAATTACCAGCTACATGCACTTCTGGTGTAATCACAAGCAACTTTGATATGAAAAGTAGCCTACACAAAACTGAGATTTTGTCATGTCTTTATTAGCTATAAATTGGATTTTGTCTATTAAATTGTTTATCATCACCATAGCTCCTTATGTCATCATCACAAAGGTTTTTCTTACTATTAACATCAATCATTATTATGTTTTTCTCTTTAACTCCTTTCCTTTTATCTTCTTTTGCTTTCACTCTAACCCACTATTCATTATCATCCACTTAATTATTATAGAAGTCATCATCATCAGCAACATGATACTTATCATCAATTAAATAAACTCACTATTTTAAGACGAATCTTCAATTTCATCACTGATTTCATCTACATTAGGTTCTTGTTATACATTAGTGTGCCTTGACAAATGCTTCCACTTTCTAATTTTTTAATGAGTTGCAAATTTCGAACATAGTTTGACAATGAAATCACAAAATTTCCCTAAAATCAAATCATGTGTACAACACATAATATTTCCACTAATTAATGCTCGTCACATGCAAATGTACAACGGTGGTCTTTAAAAAATTTGAAGGACAATTTGTTGGATTTTCTCAACTCCTAACCCTAAGAAAAAGCAAAAAAGGAACCTAGTAGGTCAATTGAAGAATGCCTTTTTCTTCTTTTGGTTGGTGTATGGTTATATATATATATATATATAGAGAAAGAGATGAAACTTGCATGAAGGGAAGGGTATATTTCACATTATAGACAGCAAGCAAGGCGTACTTAATTATGTTTTTCCTTCGAGAATATGAAAAGGTCTCTTTATGCCAAAAAAAAATGCATAGATTTGATTGAATGAAGCTACCCAATAGACTTGCATGCATGGTGAACAGGGTAAATTTCATAACACAAATAAAAAAGCAAAACATCCTCAATCAGGTTTTCCTTTGGAAAAGGTTTCCTTATGTTTAAGAAATGCATGGATTCAACATACCGACAGTTTCCTATTCCATGGGCTTGGCAGAAGAAGGAACGTCGGAGGGAAAGAAACAGATCGTCGAGAAGCGAGTCTAAGGAGCATAGGATTGGCATTCAAATCTGTCCAACGGTGGAAAAATGGAATGGATTACTCGAAAAAGCAGAAAAATGGACTCAATCTCGTTCTCATTCTTAATCTCAAACTGAATGGCCAAGCATGTCAAAGGTTCTTGAGATGCAAAGGAGGAACAGATTAGAAAGAATCTGATTATCACGCCCAGAAACCCACCTAGGAGCATATTTGTCAATTCCACACCCATAAGCCTTGACTGAAGGTTAGAAGTGTGAAATGACACTAACCTTCCTTGTAACTAGATTTTGTCAATTTCCAACTTTTTGTTCAAAGTAAATGCGCGACTTTCTAAATCCCTCAAATATCAACTTTAAAAGAGCCAATACATTAACCCCAGTATACTTATCCAAATAACTTCCAAACTCAAATATTCCAAACATTCACTTATTAACATCTAAACAATGTCCCGAAGTTTTAAACAAATATTCCTAATAAAACCATTTCCGTCTAACTGCGTCACTCCTCGCCGAGTTTAAAGTACCTAAAAAATTTTAAAAGAATAGAGGTAGGCTCAAAAGCCCCGATAAATACTAATACATTTTCATGGATCAAATGGTTTTCAATCATATAATAAATAGAATATGTTTTTCATCAAACTTTAGATTCAAAAACAAGTTTGAACATTAACAAAATTTACTTCAAAACATTCTCACATCCATTTCAAATCAGTTTCATATCAAATGTGATCCAAACAATTTCATATCAAAATTCGATTCAAACACTTTCATATCTAATCCAAAATCAAATACATTTCAAATATATTTTTCACTGATCATCAAATATCAAATGGTGCTTAGTCATGTGGGACTTTTAAATGGGTGGCTAGTCGCAAATTGTTCCTTTTAAGGTGGACGAAACCAAAGCAGCTACTAATCTTAAAGTAGCATACAGCAAACCCCTAGAGGTTGGGGTTCAAATCAAATTACATTATAAGAGAGAAAATGTAAAGGTCGATTATTATATCACGGATTTGACAAGGGCGAATAGGTGTCGACTATTATTCTAGTTGATAGGACCGAACTAACTAGAGTCAAATATTTCATTCATAAGTTCAAATTACAAAACATCATATCTCCACATTTTCTTTCATAAACAAAACAAATATCAAAAGTACACTCATACAAAACTACTTTTTGATCCATGGATAATCACATAAATAAAAAAGTAAAACATTTCACAAACCAAGATTATATATAATTCAATTAAAACAATTTTCATCCTCAAATGAAGTAAAAACAAATAATTTTCTTTTTAAAAACCTGCATTAATATCCCTTACCTCAAAGGAGTACTCAAAAGCTTTGAAAGATCTAATTCGAAGAATTTCACCTTAATGAAATATTTCACCTAAAATAATAAGGAAGAAACTATCATCATTACTTATTTATTCATAAAACTTTCCTAATTTAATATTTTTAACAATGATATTATTTTTAGTTTTTTTTTAATCCATAATAATAAAAGTTAATGGGTTTCCAAATATTTTATAAAATTTGTGATTTATAAAGTTTATTCTATCAACATGATTTTTTTTTTTTTTTGTTCACCTCAAACATATTGACAACTGTTCAAATGATAACTATTTGAATTAGGTAGTTTTACAAATTTTATAAAACTCATATTCCTTTCGGATCTTATTTTAATAATTTATTTATTTTTATGCTCTTAATTGGAACTAAATCTTTTACTAGAAAGAAATAATATTAATAATATTTTAAAAATTATATTATTACACAATACACATCTAGCCTTTTTACCTAACAATTATTATACCTGACAACAAGTATTATTAACGGATCTTATTTCCTATAATTGCTAAATAATTATTCTAATCATATTATTTATCTAATAAATTCTCAATCCTTAATAAAATATTTACTTACCAAAATACTTATAAAATGCATATATTTATACAAAATTCAGCCTTTTCAAATTTATCTTATTTGTTTATTATTATTTTCTTTCAAAAATAATCCTTAAATACTTTTTCATTCTCATAATCAAAATAATTCAATATGACACCACCAATCCTTATTTTATTTTATTTCTAAAGAACGAAAGTGTAATTTAAATCTGACTAGGGTTCATCTAAACTGAAAGAAAATTAAAGAATCTACATCGAAAAAATGCAGAAAAGGAAATAAAATAAGGAAGATGCTACACCAGAATTTATTCTTCAAACCACAGATCCAGAAAGTGGAATGCGTCCTGCGGCATTCTACCAACCGGGAAATTCAAAGATATGAATAGAAAGGATTTTCTTTTAAGTATTCCAATTTATACTAGGGTATCGTGGGCCAAAATTACCTTTTACCTCTTTCATTAAATTAATAAATTGGTACTAATTGAATTATCATTATTATTTTCATAACGTCTAATTGAATTATCATTATTTTTATAACGTATGCCTATAAAAATTCCTGTCATTATTATTTTCCCTAACTTAGAAACCTATACAAATTCTGGGTGTTGCATTCTCCCCTCCTTTATAAAAGTTTAGTATACAAGCTTGACTAAAGTAGTCTCTCGGGATCACGCAGTTATCCAGGACTTTTACCAACTTGACAATAACATGTCGTAGAATCTTATCCATCACATCCACAATTTGAACGGACACCTCTTCATAGGTCAAGTCCTCAGAAATCTAAATAGGCTCCAACTCCACAACATGAAAAGCATCAAAAACCTATTTCCTCAAGGTCGAAACATGAAACACATTATGGATCTTAGATAGACCTGGGGGTAAGGCTACTTTATACGCCAAGGTACCTACTCTCTCTAATATTTCAAACAGGCCCACAAATCAGGGCGGGTTTTCCTTTTCTCACTTGATTTTCAAACTTTCAAAATATCTAATTGACTCCAATAAGAAAACTTTAAGATAACATAATCACCAAATTCAAATGCAATGTGCTTAGGATTATCAACATATATAACACTTGTGTGTACCTTGATTTTCTTCCAAATTCTCTTCAATCAAGATTATCCTTTCAGTAGTCAATTACACAAGTTCATGTGTTATTATTATTATTATTTTTCTCCAATATGATCATAACACATAGGAGATCATAAACTTCTACCATAAACCTTTCTAAAGATATAATCTCATTGCTAGCTCAAAACTATTCTACAAGAAAATTTAACTAAAGGTAAGAACTCATTCTGTTTACTTTCTAAGTCTAAAACAATATATCTCAACGAATATTTCCAACTTGCGACTACTTTCCTCAATTAGCCATTAGTTTAAGTACGAAAGCTACTATCAAAACTAACTTAGAACTTCGATTTTTTTTTTTTTTTTTTTAACGAAGTCAAAATCTAAAAGTAAAATAAGAATTCTTATTACATACCATAGAATCAAATATTTCATTCATTATCAAAATCTCATAATATCGAAGCTAGTCGATAGAAAAATTAATAGACTTTATCCATAAACAAACCATCATAATGAAACATTGTCATCAACTAAGGTTCTTAGTAACCCAATCACAAAATCTACGGTAATAAGTCTCCACACTCATTTAGAAATATAAAGTAGTTGCAAAGTACTATTAGGTCTTTGATGTAAACCTCCATATACAATCACACTAAACCCAGTATCCTGAATAATGCTTAATACCTTGCGCCGTATATGACCATCAAAATTCTGTCTTAAATATTTATACTTTTGCATCCTTTTAGGGTAGATTGTAAGCTTAAGGTAATAAATCTCCTTCAAAAGTTGTCTCTTTATGTCTCCATTATTTAAAACATTAAGTCTAATCCCAAATTTCAAGATCTTATTATCTTATTAAACCACTGATCAATTGTTCCAAAAGTTCAACTAGTTTCAAATAATTCCTTATAAGATCTCAATTCTCCAAACAAATTTAGTTGCACTATGATGTTCAACATAAAAACTCTAAAATCCAAATGTATGACATAGACTTGTAAACATCTCAAATCATACAATAATCGTTTGCGACAACCTTAAATAATTTCCAAGAAATCAATTATTTTTCCTTATTTAAGGCATGAATCACAAGATTCCCATTGTTTTATTAGTACTGAATAATGTCATCATAATCCTTAAGTGTATCCAATATCTTCTATTTCTTGCTTAAAAATCATTTTAAGAAGACAAACTTCAAACTCTAATAAACTATGAGTAGATCATAATAAAAAAATGTCTTCATATCTTAGGGTCAAAAATCATTTTACCTAACTTCAAATCATAACAAGGGGTTTTCTCTATCTTAAAATTTCAAATATCTATAAGTATATATCAATTTTTCCATGTTGCATAAGGACACAACATAAAATCCTAATGAAGAACATCATTATGCAAAACAAATCTTTAAGACAGTAAGGAAATAATCAAAATAAGAGTTACTACCAATTTGCTCTTCAACTCTTTGAAGCTATCATCATAGTTATAAGACCAATCAAACTTAACTTCTTTCTATATCAGCCACAAGAAAATATAAGATAATCTGCAGAGATCTCTTAATAATTTATTTGTATCAATAAATCGAGAAACTTCAAACTTTAATAACAATATTAGATCATTTCAAATTTCAAATTGTTTCATAGCTCATCACATTGACTTAAAAGACTTAACAACATTTCTAAAGAAATAACTACCTTATGCAAGACTTAGCTTATCGTAACAATTTATCCACATGACTTCCTTCAACTAAACTGAGATAACTAAGAATATGGAAAGAATGATATTTTTAAAACAATCAATAAATAAAAAGGTAGTAGCTCCTTAATTCATCCTCAAAATCAAACAAAAACCTTAATGTTTAAGAGTATTAAGTCAATTCAACATCCTTCTTACCAATCATCATAAAAATAACTGGAAACCACCATATTGTCCGTAATGACATGTTCCATAGAAGTGACAAATTCAAATCATAATTCATATTGATAAAAAGTATATTCACTAAACCCGACAAACAATACAAAAGGAAAGAGTGTAGTGAACTTTAACTAGTCATCAAAAATCATTTATTTAACATACCTTTGTACATAATACTAGAATACTGAAACAGATATGAACTATCCGTAGCATGTCCACTTTCTGACTATCCTGCATTACACAAACTTAAACAAGTTCCCATTAAGATAATAAATCGCTCTACGATTCCACTTGGAGATGACTTTTACGTACTTAGTTTACCGCAGGCACCATCACTCCCTATTCCTCTTCCTTTGTTGTTCCCAATGCGATGAGCTCTTCATTGTATCCTTCTCTATGATAAGAATACATGCCACCTGCGAATAATCACCCAACTTCAGAATTGATATCTTATTCTTCAAATAAGGCTTTAGTCCATCCTGGAACTTTAAAGCTTTCTCCCTCCTTTGTAGCAATCAACTATGGGGCAAAACGTGATAGTTCGGTAAACTTAGCCTCATATTAGGCCCTTTATCGAATCTCTGCAATTTCCCGAACGGATAAACTACTCCCGCTGCAGTAAGTGAACACTATCGAGGAAGAAGTACTTCTTATAAAATGCCTTGTAAAGCGTCTCCAAACAATAGGCTGATCCTCCTAAAAGCCTTTTAGTCATGAGCCACCAATGATCCACCTCTTTGTCTAACATAAATGCTGCATAAGAGGCTTTTTGCTCCTCAGAACAATCAATGACAATAAAGAATTTTTCCTATCTTCGTAAGCCAAGCCTCTACCTTTGTAGGATCTGAGGTACCAAAAAAAATTAAGGGGGACTCAACTTCTTAAAGTCATCAAAGGAGCTACCCCTACTAGATGAGGATTGTCCTTGACCATCACTTCCAGTAGCTCTAGCCTGCCTCTCAACCAATCCAGCCAAAGTCCCCAAATATTTATAAAGCCCTTCAGTACTCATATGGGGCAAAGGGAATTAAAGGAATCAGACTAGATGAAGTTGAAACTTAAGCTAATGCGTCACTCATCTATTCCTAAAACGAGTTCCCATCAAGATCATAACCTAGGGCTCTGATACCACTCTGTCACGCCCCGAAACCCATCCTAGGGGCATAACTGTCAATTCACACCCTGAGCCTTCCTTTGAAGGTTTGGGGGAAGTGTGGCAGCACTAACCTTCCTTATGGCTAGTTTTTATCAATTTCAAACACCTGTTAAGGAGTAAATGCATAACTTTCTAAATCCTCAAATATCAACTTTAAAAACCAATACATTAACCTAAGTATACTTATCCAAATAACTTCAAACTCAAATATTCCAAACATGACTAAGCTTTAACATCTAAACAATGTACCCAAGAAGTTTTAAACAAATATTTCTAATAAAACCATTTTCCATCCTAGTCACTTCGCTAGAACTAAGGGGTACTGAAAATTTTAAAGAATAAAAGGGTGAGCTCAAAGCCCAACCAGAAATACTAATACATTTTCATGGATCAAGTTTTTCAATCATATAATAAATAGAAGATGTTTTTCATCAAACTTTAGATTCAAAAATAAGTTTGAACATTAACCATTGCCTTCCAAAACATTCTCACATCCATTTCAAATCGATTTCATATCAAATGTAGTCAAACAATTTCATATCAAATTTCGATTCAAACACTTTCATATCTAATCCAAAATCAAATACATTTCAAATATATTTTTCTCTGGTCATCAAATATCAAATGGTGCCTAGTCATGTGGGACTTTCAAATGGGTGGCTAGCCGCAAATTGTTCCTTTTAAGGTAGACGGAACCAAACACTACTAGTACAAGTAACCTCTAACCAAACCCCTAGAGGCTGGGATTCAAATCAATTACATTCCCCACCAAGAAAATGTAAAGGTCTTCTTATATCGTTGGCCAGTAAATAGTATCAGTATTATTCCAGTTGACGTGGCGGCTAGCAAAGTCAAATATTTCATTCAAAAGTTCAAATTACAAAACATCATATCTCCACATTTTCTTTCATAAACAAAACAAATATCAAAATTACAATCATACAAAACTACTTTTTGATCCAGGATAATCAAAGAAATAAAAAAGTAAAACTTTTCACAAACCAAGATTATATATAATTCAATTAAAACAATTTTCATCCTCAAATGAAGTAAAAACAAAAAATTTTCTTTTTAAAAATCTGCATTAATATCACTTACCTCAAAGGAGTACTCAAAAGCTTTAAAAGAGCTACTCCGAAGAATTTCACCTTAATAAAATATTTCTCCTAAAATAATAAGGAAGAAACTATCATCATTACTTATTTATTCATAAAACTTTCCTAATTTAATATTTGCTCAATGATATTATTTTTAGTTTTTAATCCATAATAATAAAAGTTAATGGGTTTCCAAATATTTTATAAAATTTGTGATTTATAAAGTTTATTCTATCAACATGATTTTTTTTTTTTTTTGTTCACCTCAAACATATTAACAACTGTTCAAATGATAACTATTTGAATTAGGTAGTTTTACAAATTTTATAAAACTCATATTCCTTTTGGATCTTATTTTAATAATTTTTTATTTTTATGCTCTTAATCCGAAATAAATCTTTTACTAGAAAGAAATAATATTAATAATATTTTAAAATTATATTATTACACAATACACATCCTAGCCTTTTACCTAACAATTATTATACGACAACAAAGTATTATTAACGGATCTCTTATTTCCTATAATTGCTAAATAATTATTCTAATCATATTATTTATCTAATAAATTCTCAATCCTTAATAAAATATTTACTTACCAATAACATAAAATGCATATATTTATACAAAATTCAGCCTTTTCAAATTTATCTTATTTGTTTATTATTATTTTCTTTCAAAAATAATCCTTAAATACTTTTTCATTCTCATAATCAAAATAATTCAATATGACACCACCAATCCTTATTTTATTTTATTTCTAAAGAACGAAAGTATAATTTAAATCTGACTTCTTCAGGGTTTATCTAAACTGAAAGAAAATTAAAGAATATACATCAAAAAAATCTAGAAAAATAAAATAAGGAAGATCTTGCCTAGAAATTTGTTCTTGAGCCACAGATCAGAAGTCGTCGTCATGCAGATTCTACCGGTAAAGAAATTCAAAGATGAATAGAAAGGATTTTCTTTTCTTATTCCAATTTATACTAGGGTATCTATTAGGCAAATTACCTTTTTACCCCTCTTTCATTAAATTAATAAATTAATTACTAATTGAATTATCATTATTATTCTCATAACGTCTAATTGAATTATCATTATTATTTTCATAACGTATGCCTATAAAAATTCTTATCATTATTATTTTCCCTAACTTAGACCTATACAAATTCCTGGGTGTTACAACAATGAACCAAAAAAGGTTCCTTACCACCATGACAAACCCCACCTTCGCGCAGCAGAAAACATCAAGCCGATATGCGTCCGAAAATTCCTTCGCGATGCAGGACATCGAAGATCACGTACAAAAGATTGAAAATAATATCAAGGCGTTGAGGTGTGCTATGATACGCTTGCAATGACAAAAGTATAGCGATGAGAAACTTCGCTGGGTGATCCTTACGGACGGGTGCTTTGATACGCGATTCATCGCGTGGCGCGAGAGAAGAAGATATGAGTTACCTTCTTAGAAATCACGAAATAAGTTTGGTGGGTGGACTTGTCCTTCTTTGAGAACCAGTTCCATTTGGAATCCTGAGGTTGATCTTTGAAGGAGCACAATTCAAAGATTTCAGGGAATGAAATATATGATAAATAGATTCGTGGTGACGAGACGGAATACTGCAGGCGGGAGTATGGCGGAGGGCTCCCTCGGCTCCCAGGAGTCCTCTCATCTCCTCCACCTCATGCGGTGCTCTCTACGGGTGGGGAAAGACAGATTCCGAGGAAAACCCAAAGCAATTCACGATTCCACTCGTGATTTTTCTGCGTCATGGAGCTTAGAACATAGAATCTCTCCGGAGCCGAGGTAATAGGGTTTCTTGACGGACATTTCTTTTCGAATCCAGCTTCTTAGTGGCTCCCTAAAACTTCCCCAAATAACCATGCGATGAATTCACGCAGTGTTTGAACATTTTGCTTTATGAAATGTGCTAACTGCGGAGTCACTTCTTATATATGCTTCCTTAGCGACCTCATTGATGATGCGGGCTGATGTCGGAGGCTGAGATCAAGGCATTCTGCAGCTTTCTTGGTAGCTGATGAAGGGTGGCCGAATTTTCCACGAGATCGCCAATAACTTGGTACATCTGTTATATTTCAAGAAATCGAAGTTCTTATTGGCTTGAATACTTATATGGTCTATGCCCTTTACTCTTAGTTGCGGTGCTCGAGTATGATGGCTTTCATTCTTTGCTCTTTTGATCTTTATTATCTTGCTAGAATTTGTAAAATTAAGAGTATTTATTGATCCAAAAACAATTGATCCATAATCAAAAATCCAATAAATACATTACAAAATAATAACTTTATTGAAACAATGAAACATTTCAATTCGTATTGGGTATAAAACATATGTAGCATAGATCCAAGATTGTTGGCTGCCATCAAATCTGTAAGGGATGAAATCAAAGAAAGACTGGGGTTTTAAGATAGTTCATTCCTTCCTTCTCCCCAAAATGTGTTCTACCAAACCGTTGTAAAATTCCGATAAGCCCTCGGTTCGTTTTACATACCAAAGAAGAGCATCAGGAAAGCTAATGATCAATGGATCAAGCGGTGTGACGAGATTCGTGGATCAAGCAATTGGCAACTAAGTTCGTTAATTCCAACTACTTGAGAATCTTTTAGTTACGAGGGAGACTTTTGGGTTGGGTTTGGGCCTTTGAGGGGGGGGGGGATGGTCGGTGTTGTTTATAAATGTAAAAAATAGAGGGTTTGGGGGGAGAGGAAAATGTACAAAACAGTTTTGATCCGTGGAGAGATTTTGGACTCTCAAACAACCAGTGGACCTTTCTTGAAATCTCAATAAAAATTCATCTTCCAGATCTTCTATTCAATCTTTTTCAACATTCATTACAACAATTCTTGTTTTCTTTCACCAAATCATACACAAAACACAACAAATTCTAGTGTTCTATTTACTCATATATATATAGAGGACAAGGGAACAATTGAGCTTTGATCCAATGAGTTTACTAAAGCAAGGGAAAAGATAGAACCATGGGCCTATAACTAGTTAATATTAAACCATCACATAAATGACCCATAATTAGCATGCACAATTACACAATTAAAATTGTAATATGATTATACTTAATCTATAATTAATAAATTAACCTAACATTCTCCCACTTGGACAACATAATCATAACTCAAATTCTTTCTCAATAGATTTACATTCTCCCACGAACCCGATAGCCATGGTGTTGATGAGTGAACAAAATCGAGTTGAATCGGTGGAGCAATTATCTCAAGCATAAGAACGTCTCGAAAGAGATATGAGCTCGTTGAAAGGAGAGATTGTTGCCATGAATAAGAAGCTCGATCAAAGATTCGAGCAGCTAATGAAACTTCACGTGGATTTGGGTTGTTCTCCCCTATTGGCGAAAGGAAACAACAAAGTTTCAGCAAAGAAGAGTTCTGGGTCTTTAGGAATAGGCAGCAATGGCGGATTCAACGGCACAAACCTTCAGTTTCATAAAGGGAGATTGCGTTTAGAGTTTGAGATATCGTTTTGATGAAACAGTCCGATGGTTGGTTGATGAAGCGAAGCGTGTTTAAAATCTTATGGTTTGCAACGGCGAGGCAAACCAGGCGGTAATCATGGGGTTGAAGTGCGCTGTGGGTATCAATGGGAGACACGAAAACATGATGGTCCATTGGGAGGATATGAAGCTTCTAATTATGAAGAAATTCAGGCCATCTAGGGCTGGATCTTTACATGAATAGTTTTTGGCTATACATCAAGACGGCTCAATTGGAGATTATAAAAGGAAGTTCATTGAGCTACGGCTCCGTTGGACAATGTTTCGGATGAAGTGGCATTAAGCACTCTCATCAAGGGGTTAAAATCGAAAATGAGAATTGAGCTTCGAGTCTTCGAACCAACGACCTTGAATCGAGCCATGGATCTTGCCAATAGAATTGATGAAAAGTTACGGAGACGCGACTCAAGCGAGGGGTTGTCATGAGACATGGATGAATCTAAATCGACTTTGGCCAGTGCGGGTAAGCTAAAAATGAGCAAACTTTCTACAATGGCGGGTCGACAACAAAGCTCTCAGGAGAGATAAGAAGGTTGATGGATTCTAAGATGCAAGCTAAGAGGGAAAAAGGCCTTTGTTATCGTTGTAACACCCCAAATTATACCCTGACAGTTTTAAAACATGTTTTGGGTATAATAAAAGTAAATGTATATTTTTCTAAAATAAAATAATGCTAAAAATAAAATAAGTAATATCTTGAATTTATACAAGAGTTAAGGGTAGGGTAGTAATTTACCAATTCAGGACCTAAGGGGTCATAGTTTATAAAAGATTATATGATAAGTGGAAATATTGAGGTGAATTACAAATAATAGAGTTGAAGGACCCACAAATGCAAGGGGTAAAATTTAAATCAAATTTTGTTAAACCAAACATGGCCTTAACTCCAAAATGAGATAAGACCAACAATATCTCATTTTTAGTTGTGTAAGAAACTGGGGTTCATGTTAAAGAGATGAAGAAGAAAGAGGAGAAAGGGAGAAGAGAAGAAGAGAAGAAGAAGAAGGAAGAATGAAGAAGAAAAGAAGAAGAAAAGCAAAGGTATGGAATCTACATATGTTTGGATTATGTATGGAAAAAGTGTATGGAATGGTATGGAATTGATGTTTAGAAGTGTTGTTAGTTGGTATAAGATGAGTTTTATGGTTTATTTTGAGTTTTGGTTAAGTTGGTTTTGGTTTGGAAGGAAATTTCCAGTGAAAATGGCTAAATCTGGCCATTTCTGCTTCATCCCGACACCCCTATGCCTAGATGTAGGAGTGCACGCCTAGGCATGGAGCTCCACCTAAGAGGAGGTCCCTACGCCTAGGCGAACCCAAGTCCAAGTTTACTAAACATTCTAGTCCGCCTTGGTGAACCTCTCTGCCTAGGCAAACCTCTCCCCCTAGGTGTAACGAAGCTTCGCCTAGGCGAACCTGTAAGTCCTGTTTTGGATCCTTTCTTCTGTTAAGTCTAACAATCGTCCATTGGATTAATTAGGATCCTAATAAATGAATGAAAGGGTTCGTACAAGTATAGAAATTATATGAAAAACATTATGTACCTCGCTGCCTCGGCGAAGCAATCCGGTCGTTGGGCAAACATTGTTTCTTACCATCATTTGCTAATGTGTTTAAATGTAGTGTTATTTAGGAAAAGATAAATGTGTAATGAAGGCATATAGAAAAACGTATAAATGTCTAAATAATAAAAGAATAAAGATGCATGCAGAAATGATAAGAAAATATCGCATATGATTATCGAATAACAATAGTTATTCAAGGATATGGGATATATATTGTAAATGAAATAAAAGAAACAGATTGTGTGCTTCGAACCTAGTAGAGGGATAGATAGGCATGCCTATTAGGAAGAAAAGACTGCAGCATTACTGATCGGTTGGCCCCGTTTGGGCCATTACAGCGCCTTCGGGCCCTTATAGATGGTCATTGTCTCGTACAATGATAACAGCGTCTTCGGGCCCTTATAGATGGTCATTGTCTCATACAATGATAACAACACCTTCGGGTCCTTATAGTTCATTGTCTCATACAATGATTATAGCACCTTCGGGTCCTTATAGTTTCCGTATCCACTTCTAAGGTATTTGCAGGCATGAAACATAAGATAAATGACAAGAATATGCAAATGACATGACATAATATGATAAGCATAGCATTGCTATGTGATGATACATATACAATGATAAGTACAAGAAGCAAAAATGTAAATGAAAGATGATATGGAGCAGGAAACGATAAAGACAGAATAAGTATATTTGTAGAAGCATATCTATAAATGTATGTTTAGCTTGGTCAACAAGTGTATATGTAAATGAATGTTAAAGTTATATGCAGTTGTCTAAAGTGTGATGACCCTTATTAGAGGTCGTCCACATGTATTATTTCCAACTAAGCTATAAGCTTAGCACCGGTGTTTCATCCATGTAGGTATAGGAGAAGCAGGAACTAGAAGCCCGAACAATCCACATCAGCAACCAAGGCCAACGCACTACTAGGTGCCCACTAAAGACCTTTTGGTCTATTTTTGTATATGTTTTTCCTTTGTAAGCAATGTAAAAAATTTTGTATATGTTGAACACTCCTATTTATGGAGTTTTAAATATATTTTGTAATCACCTTGGGGTCAGGGGATTCTATAGCCGGAGAAGGCATATGTCGTGGGGTGAGGTTACGGTTACAAGGAATGATATTGTAGCAGATTTTTTGCCCCTAAAACTGGGAAGTTCATATGTGATCCTTAGGGTACAGTGGCTTGAATCTTTGGGCACAATCTACTCAAATTGGAAGTCTCGAATAATGAAATTTAGAATGGGAGAGAATACTATTACATTACAAGGGGATCCATCCTTAGACAAATCTCTAGTTTCTTTGAAGTCAATGGCGAAAACTCTATATCAGGAGAGAATGGGAGTGTTCGTGGAGTTGAATCAAGTCTCATATATGACCCATAACGAGCAAAAGGTGCTAACTTCTTTGAAGTTAGTGATCAAGCAATTTGAAGAAGTGTTTATCCTATAACAAGATCTTCCTCCAGTTCGAGGTAATGAACACAAAATAACTTACTAAGCGAGGAAGTTATTTGTCCCGATTATGCGACCTTATCCCTATCCATATTTCCAAAAATCGGAGATAGAGAAGTTAGTAGCAGAAATGTTGTAAGCCGGAATAATTCAAGTGAGTACTTGCTCATTTTCTAGTCCGGTTTTGTTGGTAAAAAAATGAGATGGATCGTGGCGCTTTTATGTTGATTATAGTGCTCTAAACAAAGCTACGGTGCCGGATAAGTACCTAATACCAGTCATAGATGAGCTCTTGGATGAATTGCATGGAGCCCAAATATTCACTAAGCTGGATTTGAGGTCGGGATATCATCAAATTCGTGTACATCCTGGCAACGTGCACAAGATGGCATTTCAAACTCATGATGGGCATTATGAGTTTTTGGTCATGCCCTTCGGGCTTACTAATGGCCTCGCAACATTCCAATCACTAATGAATAAGGTATTCCATCCATTCCTTCGCAAATTTTTTTTTTTTTTTTTTGTGTTTTTTGACGACATTTTGATCTATAGTGTTAGTTTAGAAGAACACCAACATCACGTGTCTCAAGTCCTTCAGTTACTTCGCCAACACAAATTATTTGCCAATCACAAAAAGTATGAGTTTGGAAAAAGAGAAGTGGCTTATCTTAGTTATATAATATCGGGCAAGGGAGTGGCAGTGGATCCAAGCAAGATAAAGGAAATGGTGGACTGGCCTATGCCAAGAAACATCAAGGAATTGAGAGGGTTTTTGGGCCTCACTGGCTACTACCGAAAATTTGTGGCTGCATATGCACATATAACACACCCTTTGACTAAGCAACTCAAGAAAGACAAGTTTAGTTGGAGTGAAAGTGCTACAGAGGCCTTCAATACTCTTAAACAAGTTATGGTTTTAGTTCCGGTCTTAGCAATGCCTGATTTCTCTAAGCCTTTCGTGATTGAAACGGATGCCTCCGATTTCGGGTTGGGCGCGGTTTTACTTCAAGAGCAGCGGCTAGTGGCATTTTTCAGCCATACACTAGGACCAAAGCCCAACAGAAGTCCATCTACGAGAAGGAATTGATGGCCATTGTTTGCGATTTGCAGTGGCGTCAAAACATTCTCAGAAGAAGGTTCATAGTCCGAACGGATCAATAAAGCCTCAAGTTCTTGATGGAGCAACGTGTAATTGGAAATGAATATAAAAAATGGATTACAAAATTGATGAGTTATGACTTTGATATTCAATACTGAAGTGGTGCTAGTTATAAGGTGGCAGATGCCTTATCAAGGCAACCCAACGAAGCTAAATGTACTTCTATAAATGGACCAACATGGTAGCATTGGGAAGCTTCGAAAACAGAGATAGGAGTTGATCTTCTCTTGTCCAAAATCTAGCATGACATCACCAATGGGGAACAACAACATGTGGCATTTGAAGTTCAACACAACTTGCTCTACTACAAGAACAGGTTAGTAATTCCAAACACTTTCACCATCATATCGATTATACTTCAAGAATTTCATGCATCATTATTAGGAGGCCACTCTAGGATCACTAAGACATACAAGAAGGTGGCTTCTGAGTTGTATTGGTTATGCGACGGGATATTGTTCGGTTGTTCGCTGAGTGTCCTGTTTGTAACAAAACAAATATTTAGCCACCACCCAAGCGGTTTATGACCTATTCCTTGACAAAAGTGTGGGGCGAAATTACCATGGATTTTATTAAGGGGCTGCCCAAGTCTAAAGGCTACGATACTATCTTAGTGGTGGATAGGCTATCAAAATGTGCTCATTTTTTGGGACTCAAACATCCTTTTACAGCTGTAACAGTGACTTCTATATTTCCTAAGGAGGTTATTCGGTTACATGGGTTGCCTCAATCCATTATTTCTGACGGAGATAAAATTTTCATGAGCCATTTTTGGGGTGAACTTTTCAAATTGCAAGGTACTACTCTCAAGCACATCTCATCTTATCACCCTCAGTCCGATGGACAAACGAAGGTGGTAAATAGGTGCCTCGAAACATATTTACGATGTTTCTCCTTTGATAAGCCTCGCAGTTGGCATAAATGGCTCTCGTGGGCGGAGTACTGAGGCAATACCTCAGTTCACTTAGCCATAAATTGCACACGCTTTAAAGCTTTGTACGGCAAGGACCCTCCTTCCATGATTCTGTATGAAAAAGGAATTGCCTTAGTTTCACTCGTTGATCAATTGTTGGAGGATAGGGATGCCATATTGGACGATTTAAGACAGCATCTTCTTCGTGCTCAACAAAGGATGAAGAAGCAGGCTGATATTCATCGACATCATGAGGAGTTCAAAGTGGGTGACTTAGTTTTTATCAAGTTGAGTCTGTATCGACAGTCTTCATTGGCATGATGCTGCTTTGAGAAGCTGTCTCCTCATATTTATGGTCTATTCCAAGTGCCGAAAACAATTGGGAAGGTAGCTTATAAGTTGGACCTTCCTCAAGATGCTCAGATACACTCCACATTTCACGTTTCTCAGCTTCGTAAGGCAAGGGGTAACTTTCCTGTTTCTCAATCTTTGCCTTATCAACTCTCTTTTGATTTAGAGTTGGTTGTGGAACCAGAATAGCTCTTAGAATTGCGTCAAGGTGGAAAGGCACATGGGACCTCAGAATTTTTTATCAAATGGAAAGGGTTACCTGACTTTGAAGCCACTTGGGAAGGTTATGAGGCAATTAGGAACCAATTTCCATTATTTCACCTTGAGGACAAGGTGAGAGTTTGGGAGGGGGTAATGATAGGCCCTTGGTTAGTTTTACATACAAGAAGCAAGGCAAGTCACGTGGATCAAACAATTGGCAACTAAGTTGGTTAATTCCAACTACTTGAGAATCTTTTAGTTACGAGGGAGACTTTTGGGTTTGGGCCTTGGGGGGGGTGTTTATAAATGTAAGAAAGAGAGGGTTTGGGGGGAGAGGAAAATGTACAAAAGAGTATTGATTAGTGGAGAGATTCTGGCCTCTCAAACAACCGGTGGACCTTTCTTGAAGTCTCAATAACAATTCATCTTCCAGATTCTTCCATTCGATCTTTTTCAACATTCATTACAACAATTCTTGTTTTCTTTCACCAAATCATACACAAAACACAACAAATTCTAGGGCTCTATTTACTCATATATATAGAGGATAAGGGAACAATTGGCGAATAACTAGTTAATATTAAACCATCCCATAAATGACCCATAATTAGCATGCACAATTACACAATTAAAATTGTAATATGATTATACTTAGTCTATAATTAATAAATTAATCTAACATTCTCCCACTTGGACGACATAATCATAACTCAAATTCTTTCTCAATAGATTTACATAGACATGACCAATCATATACAATTAACATATCGAGAGGATAATCAAAATCATAACTCAAATGCTTCCACAAAATACTTACATAGCCATAACAAATCATGTACAATTAATACATCGAGAGGATGCATAAATTGTACATAATCAGGCGCTACTGTAAGACCCGAGAAATTCCAATTTCTGGAAAAATGGCAAAATCGTAAATTTGGTTACAAAATTGTAATTTTGGTTAAAATTCCGTAATTTATTCTCTAGATCTTGGATGGCCAACAGTTCACCCTTGGAGATAAATCTCATGAAATCTAGCTAGCACGTGAAATTTCACGACCTCGAGACAAGAGGAATTTACACATTTTCGAGGCATCGCGGTTCGGTGCCGTAAAACGATTTTCGATGCAAATAAAGTACATATAACACTGCATCATGTGCCATAAGTGGCAAGAGTAGAGAAATGATGAAAATGGATGCAATAGATAGTGCCGACATCAAAATCGGGAAAATTAAGGACATAATGGTCATTAGAGAAAAGTTTAAGTCACTAAAGGACAAAAGAAGCAAGATATGCATCGTCTTCTCCAAATGCTAAAAAGTAAAACGTAGGCGTGAGCCCATGCAGCTCGATCCCAGTTCTCAATAGAGAGAGAGTGTCTTCCTTCTTCTAGTTTCTCGAACGATCCGACTGGCTTAGCTTTTCAGATAAGGAAAGTTGCTCTACACGGGAGGAGTGGGCTTCGCAGGTACCGGATTTAGGAGTTTCCTCAAACTCCGAGAGGTAGTGGTTTCTCCTACTTGGGTTTTATTCTTCGCTTAAGTACAACGCTAATGTTTCGTTGTCGTCAGGCCTCGACCAGCCGACGGCCCCAAACTGGACCAATTGATATTAATTTTTGAAATCTGAATAGTACTGCGGATTACCATGGCTGACGGTGGTTGAATGTTGCATTTTGTGATAAATCATGGATTGATTCGATGAGCCTAAATGCCGTGGAAATGCGGTTCACAAAGTGAACCGATGAATGGATGCTGTGTGTTTGAACCGTGAAACCTAGTTGTTTTTACCGTTCATAGGAATAGTGACTCAAAATATATTTTTGTGTGAAATGCTTGGTCGAGTGATTCAAGTCGACCACAGCCGTGGTTTTTGATCATTAGCCTGGCAGCTAATTTTGGATGTATGAATTGATTAATTAAGCATGACATGATTATGTGATTTAAATATTATGTGGATATGTGCATGTTATATATTTGCATGTGATTAGACTCCATTGGAATTGCATACATGTGCATTCCATATGCAATCGGAACATCCTAGGACTATAAGGAGTTAGTGCATGAGATGAGTCTAGAGAATTATCGGAAATGGTAGTCTAAAAATATTAATTAACTGAGGGAAGTTCAAATGAAAATATCAATCGTCGAGCGCCCAATTGATATTTATCGCAGGGTAGTTCATACAAACAAATAATATATCAATCGTTGAGCAGCCCAATTGATATATATATTCATCGAGGGTTGTCCACAAAACTAACAAAACAATAATTCTCATACGCAGGCTTAGGCGAGTGAGAGAGAGCCTGAGGACTCGATCCGAGTCGCCGCAGACATTCATAGGATCATGCATTTGGTTGAATGTGTGTTTATTTCGGGAACATTGCACTGCACTTAGGTTGAGAGTAGCCCACTTTAGGGCGATATCTCCACTACCGAGCACAGTCACCTGCCGAGGGATATTATTTTTACGGTACAGTGGAGCGTGCGAGACGCCTGGCCCTAGAGGCTTCTAGTTTGTGAAGAAAGCCGTCAGGCTTTGATGATTTTATGCATGTATTAGAATTTCTAATTTAATATATGTGTTGTATAAGAGTAAAACATTTGAACTCTTAGAACTATTGGATATAGTTTGATTCATAGTTGGTATGTTTTTACGAGTATTATTTATGGGCCCAAGTGGCCGTTTTACTCATGTTGTGATTTATCAGACTCGTTTCAGACAGTATATGTATTGTACTTCGTGAGCTCCCCGCATAAGGGAGACTCTGCCCGATATTCTGAAGTGGCGTCGGCTAACCTGACATCCACTTGTATTCCACGGGTTGACGGGTAGTCAACGGACCCCCGGGATTGGGGCGTCACAGCTACTAATCTAGAAGCACTACAATGACAAGAACATCGATTCAATAGAAAGAAAAACATCATTATATTATTCATCTTTTTAAAATGATACAAAATCATAAGATAATGACAAATGTCAAAATGTGCATGTAATGATGAAAACATGAGCTCTTCCTTTACAAAAATACATGAAAGGAAAACTCCCACTAAAACAAAGAGTCGGTGCTCCTACCACCTATGCGGGTGACGGTTCTTGAAACACACAACAGGTGTTTCTCGTTGCTGGGTTTGCCAACATGCTAGTCATAGGCGTGTGCTCAACTGAAATGAGGGACTCTATAACTTTCTCTTTAACAAAAAAAAAAAAGAACTTCACATCAATATGCTTGGAGCGGGAAGTGCTCCTAGTATTCTTAGAGAAAGATACAGTTGTGGAATTATCGCAAAACAATTTCAGCAATCTAGAAATGGAGGAACAACCTCTAAAGTTGAAATGAAGTTCCACAACCATATTGCATGACTAGTAGCCTTATAACATGCCACATACTCTACCTCCATAGTAGAAGAAGCTGTAAGTGTTTTCTTGACACTTTTCCATCTAAACAAATTCCTTCACCATCATAAAATATATAAGGTATGAACTTCTCATCATCCATGCACTCGCATAACTAATGACTAAAACCAACCACCTCAAGAGTGTCTGTATGCCAATATGTCAACATGAGATCTTTGGTACCCTGAAGATGCCTCAAAACTTTCTTAGTTGCTTTCCAGTGGCTTTAACCAGGATCACTCAAGTACCTATCCAACACGCCAACAACAAAAGTAATATCAAGGTGTGTGCATACTTGAGCATACATCAGGCTGCCCACAATTGAAGAATAAGAGACTGCTCTCATCTTATCTCTCTTAATACCACTTTGAGGACATTGACCTTTGGAAAATCTGTTACCCTTTAAAATTGATGCCTTACCAGAAGAACATGATTGCATATTGAACATTTTCAGAATGTTCAATATACATCTGTTGAGACAATCTCATAATGCCTCTAAGTCTATCGCAAAGTATCTATATGCCCAAGACATAAGATGCTTCCCTAAGATCCTTCATATTGAAATGACTAAGTAATAAATTTTTTGTCTCAACCAACATGTCAGTATCATTGGTTGCGAGCAAAATATCATCAACATATAAAACCAAGAATATTTATTTGCTCTCATCGAGCTTCATATATATGCATTGATTGATGATGTTCTCCTTAAAACCATTAGCAGTGACAACTTAATCAAACTTGAGATACTGTCTGGAAGCCTGTTTTAGACTATAAATGGATTTATGGAGCTTCTAGGTTTACTTCCTTAATTGGTTCATTATCATAAGTGGCTATTGGATGCTGGTAAACAACAAGGCTAGAGATCAAAGCAAAAGCAATAGACACACAAATAAAAACTAGATGTTCCTTGAACACAATTTCTCTTAGCCCTTGGCTTGTACCAATATCATCCTCAAAATAGATAGCTCAATCTGACTCAATCACTCTAGTGGTGTGCGACGAGCAATAAAACCTAGAACCTCTTGATCCCATAAAATAACCAATAAAATACCCACTAATGGTTTTTGGATCAAGTTTCTTGGATTGTTAGTTGCATGGTCTCACTTCCATCTTGAAACTCCAAACATGGAAGTGATGAAGACTAGGCTTCTTCTGTTGACCACAGCTCATATGGAGTCTTAGGAACATACTTACTAGGCAAAGGTGTCAAAAACCGAGAAATCAATATCCGGAACAATCTCATCCTTAATTAATCTCTCAATTCTTCTAGAAATATGACTCACTGCTTGTGACAAAAAATAGAAGACTTTCCTTTCAATCTCAAACACTTAGTCCTACTAACAATATTAATAGTAGGAGAAAAAGAAATCAAACTATACAACTCTAATCAATAAAGTTTCCCATAAAGTGTTCCACTGCCAATCAATAAAGAGTCTCGATATAAATTAACTTTTCCAGTTTCAAAAGAAAACTATATTCAAGTCTATCTAAAATAGGTACATATATTAAATTTATTCTAATAGAGGGTATGAACGCCACATTTTGCAAAAAAAGATTTTTTTTTTTTAATATTAAAATGCAATCTAACAATTCTTAAAGAAACAACTTGAAATCTTGTGTCATTTCCATGAACACGTACTGCTCTTGACTAGTTGGACTCCTGCTTATTATCACCTTTATTTTCCTGAATGACCTTCAACTTCTTGCAATTTGTCTTCTCATGCCAAAACTTGTGGTGACAGACCCCCTTTCTAGTGACAGGAAATCTGCTTGCAACTCCACAGTAACCTCCCAGCCAAGCTCGCTCGACTGACAAGTTACCATGAAGCTAAGCGTTAAAGCTGTGAAGCGTATTTGGAAAACGTGGGTTAAAAAAAAATTTTCATTTTCTATCAAAAATCACACCTTTAGATTTATTGAAAATCCGTGACATAACATTGCAAGGTGGTCAAGCCCGAAATACAAAAATCACTATGTATATAAAAAAATACTCCCATTATTTTCCAAAAATCAACTACAATCATAAGGACCTACGGTCCTCATCAAAATATAAGATAGATCAATCAATAAAAATTTCATGCATAGCTTTGTTTTTCTCAAAACCATACAGCATATTTTACAACGGATGTTACATATGCAAATGTCACATTTTAACTTTACTACTTTTTACTTTACACCTTATATATATAATCATAACACGGCGTCTGGGGCGAGAATCCTGGAAGGTCTTTAAACTGACGCTGTAGCGCGAAAAATTATTTTAAAAGCAGCGTGAGCCAAAACGGGCTCAATGAGTACTATAAGTTCTAAATGTTCTTGTCTCATTGTATGTACCTCTAATATGAAAATCTGGCACACCTTAATGTTAAAGCATTTGTAAGAGAAAGCGAGTTTTGCTATGAAAACCATTTAAAGCGTGCGAAGCTTATTTACATTCTTGAAAGCATTGCTTATTCTGGCACATTTGGCTTGTTTTTGAAAACTATTTACCAGCTAGCGAAAACCGTTTGATGTTGAACTATCTCGAAAATATCTTGGAAATCAAGTACCAACCATGGCCCATTAAAATACCCTAGGCGTGATGCCGGAACGGAACTGACATCGGTAGTGAACCGCGGAACGCTACGCCGAACCGATTGGTGAACACGGCGGGATCTCTATAAACATAAGGGAACCTCATAACCAAAATGCCCGGTGATGAACCTCGGAACCAACACCTCATCGCCATGTACTAAATTCGTGGCGCTAACTATATGCAGAATGTGCGAAAGTGACTCACTATATATTAAAGTCGCGATTACCGACCGAAGCGTATAGTTAGTCATAATATCCCATGCCTTGCCATTACACGATCGAATACATCGGCCCGGAAGCGAGGCGTAAATGGGGTTTCTTAAACAGGCCAAGCGTTTCTTAATCACCCCAATCGAACTTTTAGCGAGTATAACAAGTGGAAGGTAAAAAAAAAATGCTTTATAAATTTATATTTTTGAAAGCACTTTAAACTTATTAATTTAAACACTTCGTTTTAGAAAATGATTTTGAGTACTCACCTTTTTCTCGACTAATTTAACACAATTCTTGTCAGCTTGCTACATATTCTCGTCGGATGCTCAATCATTTCATGATCAATCTAGTATGAAAATGCCTCAGTTGACTTTTAACCATAAAACATGCGCGGGCTTTCAAAGCGACTATATCGAAACGAACTTCGATTCTAACAAAACTTTGCGTGCTAGTCCCATTCGATAAGGACATCGATAATATGATGTGAAAGTGGCCAAAAATGTCTGTAGCGTTAAATGTACATGTATCTGTTTTTAGCCCGACTTTTGACTGAGGACTTTCCATAAGTGCAAAAATACCAGAACATTTACGAAAATTTTGTCGAACTTGTCAGGCTACAATCTGAAATTTCAACCCAAGCGTCAGAAAAGCAGTCCTCGAATTCAGCCACATTTACGTCGAACCACAGTCCCAAAAAATTCCTAAACTCGATCCCAAAAATTTTGGGACTAAAGTTTATGACATTCAAAGCCTCTAGAAAATTTGAAACCATTATATAGCATTTAGGCTCGGGAAATAACACAAGTAGGTAAATTTTCTACCTTTTAAGGATTTGACAAAAGGCTAAGATATTGAGTGCTGTCGTGGCTCTCTTCGCGTAGTCTGACTGCCTTAGCTCAAAGATGAAAGCCTACGGTCTAATTTCCGTAAATCTGAGAAAGAAACAAGGAGAAAAAATAAAATTAAACAATCGTCTCTCACCTCTCTCTCCAACGCTCTGTCTGTTCGTCTCCTACCGTTTGTCTTTTATGTTTTTTTTTTCTTTTTCTTTAATAATTATTATTATTATTATTTGGATAAACAATTTCTATTGCTCCATTCGGGTTCATTTCTATCGAAAAATTTATTCTTTTCGATTCGATTATTTAAATGAACTTTTAACTCAATAGTTTAACCAGAGATTTTTGTAAAAATCTCGTTACTGAATCATTTGTAGATTTATGTGAAACCGTAAATATTACATTGTCTGGTGATTGACACACAGGTCATTAGATTCGGAGGCAATTGCGGCGCGATCCAGTTCGTCATCAAGATCTAGAATTTTAGGCTTCACACGAGCAAATTACGGTAATTTAATGTGTGTATCCTTTTAAAATTACATAATTGAATTTCATATCCACTTTCCTTAATTGCAAAGTGCCACAATTCTTTAGAAAGACATAATTTCACCCTTAAAACAACTTTCAAAAAGTCTATTATGGCACTAAAATAGTAAAGGCCCTTAGTGCCTCTCTACGACCTACGGTTACATACAATTACCCTCTCGGGACGGGGCGTTTTCTCCCTCCTTTAGAACATTTGGTACCGAAATGAGCAAAACAACATAAGAGGATACCTTCAATCGAAAACAGCGGGGATATTGGCGCGCATCGAGGCCTTGACTCCCATTAAACCTCTTTAATCCCGTGATTCCCCCATAAAACTTTGACTAACGGAACCCAGCCTTATTCACTTAAAAATGCACTCTCCCGATCTACTATACGTAGTGGCTGCTCCTTATAGGTCAAATTATCCTTTAGTTCTCTTAAGTGATCTTTGAGTACATGGGAGAGATGCGGAATGTGCTAACGGGCATGAATACATGAAGCACATTATGAACCTTAGGCGACTCGAGGAAGGTCTAATCTATATCTTTATAGTCCAGCTCGGCAATAATCTCATATGGCCCTATGTATGCGGGCCTCGAAACTCCAGTCTTCAATCTGAGGACACCTTTCTAAAGGGGCTTTGGGAAGACCCTATACATCCCTGTAAGCGTAGTCTCTGACGTTTGTCCGCGTAACTTTACGTGCATTTTTGGTTATCTTGAGTGAAATGCAGAATGATTTGGATCTTATCTGGAGTAATGTCTTCTAACCAGTTACCTATCAGGTCTCCTCTCTCCCTACTTCTTCCCAACATGCGAGTGCAACGCTAGGCCATACAATCTTCAAATCAGACCGTCTCTTATCTTGGATTGATCGTATTGTTGTGAATGAACTCATCGGAGATAATGCGTCAATCAGTTCCCGTAAACTCTATCACGCATGCTCTAAGCATATCCTCTAAGCGTCTGAATAGTTCTCTCTACGGCCCGACCATCGATCCCGAGGGGATGGAAAAACGTGCTAAGTGCATCCAGTCCCCCATGGCATCCGTAAAACTAGACGAAAATGCGGATGTGAATGCAGGGTCTCGATGCGGGAGGCTATCGATAAGAGGAACACCATGTAATCTAACTATCTCCTCCACATATAATTAGACGACTTCTCGATGGGTCATCATTGCTATTTGGGAGAAAATACGTGATTTCGTTGAAAGTCTATCCACTATCACCCATATGGCATCGTGTTGTCTCCGAGTTCGTAGAAGCCTGTAACAAAATCCATAGTAATCTTATCCCACACTTCCATCTGGGAATCGGAAGGAAATTTATTATCTTCTGCGGGCCGGTTATCTGCCTTTCCTGTGACGAGGTTAGGCATCTAGATATGAAATGCGTAATTTCCTTTTCATGCCCTTCCACCAATAATGCTCCTCGAGTATGATACATCTTTGTCTTTACTAGGGTGCATGGCATATCTTGAAGAAGTGAGCCTCTTCCGGGATTTCCCTTTTTAGTTCACCTATTTAATTTTACATTCGACTCCCTCTAACTATTACGCCATCGTCTCACGATGCGGAACTGCGGTTTCCTACCACCCTCAATTTACGCCCTCGACTTAATCATCTACGAAACTTGCTTGACCTTCATGTCGATCCTGAAAAGGCGAACATAAAATGATGCAGCCAGTGTCCACAGTATTAGCTACACACAGCTGAACTCCCAAAGATCTCAACTCTATCAACAATGGGAGATATGCGTACCTTGAGATAAGCATGAAGACCCTCGGAGTATCCCGGAAGCTTAAGGCATCGGCCACTACAGTGGCCTTCCAGGATGGAATTTGCTGTCGATGCTTGATCATAATCCTTAATCAACTCCGACCACCGTGATGCTTGTAAGTTAAAGCTCTTTTTTGAGTAAAGATATATTGATGCTTATGATCGGTGAATATCTACAGGGGAACAGAATAGATAATGTCTCAAATCTTTAAAGCGAAAACCCACTGGCTACTTTAGTTCTAAATCATGGAATTGGTAGTTACGCTTAAATTGCTTCTTTTAAGCGTAGGAAGCATAAGTTATCACTCTACCATTACGCATCAGAAACACTAACCCTTGTGCAGGAAGCATCACTATATACCACATAGTCCTTTCGGCGGTGATGCTGTCTTGAGTTGTCGTCAATCTACGCCTCGGCTCCTCAAAACTATCTTGTGATATCGACCGCTCGAGCTAAGTCGCACACCGATAGATTTGTCAATGGGGTTACTATCTTTGAAATCCCTCAACAAATTTCACATGTCGCTTGCCAATCCAAGAAGCTGCGGACTTGACATTTGTGGGCGGCTTCAGGTTCACTATAACCGATCTTCTGAGGATCCACACTAATACCTTCTGCCGAAATGACATGACCCAAGAAAGCTACTTTGTCCAACCAAAACTAGCACTTACTAAACTTAGAGTATAATTGATGCCCTCTAAGAATCTGCAATACTATCCGGAGATGCTCTACATGTTCCTCTGGACTTCCTGAGTACACTAGAATGTAATCAATGAATACGATCACAAACTTATCATCACCGATTTGAATATACGTTCATCGAAATCCGTGAGCGCGGTAGAACATTAGTCAATCCGAATAACATCACACTAAGACTAATCAGACCATATCTCTAGATCTGAATGGAGTCTTAGAAACATCATTCTCCGAACCTCAAGCGATGGTAGCGACCTTAGGTCAATCATAGAATATACCAGATCCCATGCAATTGGTCAAATATAGCTCATCTATACGAGAGCGGATGCGGTTTAGCGTATTGTCACCCGATTCAAGCGTCATAGTCTATACAGTAAGCTTCCATCTTTCTTCTTTCTGAAGAGAACTAGAGCTCCCACGGTGGTACCGGTCGGATGAAGCCCTGTAGCAATTCCTCCCGATTGTGCCTTGATTCTTCCCGACTCACCTTTGGCGCCATTACGTATGGAGGAATGGATATTGGCTGAGTCCACTGGAATGGGTTCTTCATCCGTTGCTCTATAGAGTGCTGAAATATCATACGGAAGAACTCTCGGAAACTCTTTGACTATGGGGATGTCTTCCGAGGGCGTAATCCCTCTTGTCTCTATCCTCTGAATCCAAATAACCACAGCGACCTTTAGGAAGCATTTTCGAAGTGGTCGTAGCGTGTGAGACTAGAGGCGATCTCTCTTACGATTCCCGATATCACGCTAGCGGTTCTGCCCGAACCAATCTTACTTCTTTCTTATAGCAATCTAAGGTGGCTACATGCTGGATAACCAGTCGTACCAGATTATATACAAATCATGGATACCTAACACTATCAAGTCTGTACGGAAAATCCCTTTATTAGGATCACTGTCTGCTACACAGAACTATCCTTTAGGATATCATAGTATCCCCATTGAATGCGAAAACCACCATGCGACCATCTAGGTGGGACTCTATCGGTACCTCTGATTGAGATAAATCTTTGAAATAAATGAATGGTGTCTGGGTCATAATGCATATGCATCTGATCGTGGCGAGAAATCATGCCGATAATCGATGCAGTGATGCATCGCCTCTTGTGTATTTGTAAATACCCGAGCACAGTACGAGTACCACTACGTATCACGGCCAATCGAAGTCTTGCCTCGCCTCTGCCTTCTGTGACCTGCCGGTGCTTTGCACCTGCTGCACGAACCACCTACGACCTTCGATTGGGACATTGGTCGCCTATGGTAGATGCTCACGTACCCTGCCTCGGGGTCTGCGACTACTAGCGTAGACGGTCTCGGATAAAGAAGTGACCTTCACGCCCTTATTAAAACATCTTTGTCATGTTTATCCTTACTCTCCGAGATGCCTCCTCGACATGTAAGGCCTGATGGAAAAGATGATCTAGATCTACCACCACACGAGGTTCTTAGCGCGTCGTGCGGATCCACGGCTAAATGTTGCTCCTCTTCTGAGCCTCTGCCGGTCATTTCTTTCCTTTCTTTCTACTAGGCGGCGGGAGTGCAGGCGACTAAGTCTTTGGGAGCGCCTCTCTGCTCTTGTCTGACGCCCCGAGTTCGGCGAAGCTGTCCTTTCTACCTTTAGTGCGGCCTGAAACTTTTATAAAAATCTTGCTTTGCTTTTGCTGTATCCTAGTAAACAGAGCACACGTGTCTCTTGTAGTGCCAATGGGAGGACCTCAGTCGTCCCACGTCACCCCTTTTTCCGGTAATTATGGTGGAAAGACCTCGTGTCTATGTCACCATATAATAGCTAAACGCTAACCTGTCTAACCATAGAAATGCCTTTGCCTACGGTCGCCAGGTACCGTCATAAGTTTTAGCTAATTTTGGAGCGCGTTATCATGCCCCTACACGCTCTTACGGAGGCTCCGTACTAACGGTTGGCTATTTGTGCTGTCCCCATATAACTTTGATCCATTGTCGAGGAAATGCATGCACGAATTCTACGACCCTCGATAGTTCTGGGCTGATTCATTGGAAAGCATCTTAGATCTAGAGGTGTGCTTTCGACATATCTCTCTGGCGGTACCTCACGGGTCTTGAAGTCCTAGATAAACCTCTATGACCTCGTCCAAACATAATCTTTGTAATTTCAAGTTAAAGATTGTACTTTACAATATTTGATGCATGCAAGGATTAGCAAACAATGTAGGTTGCAATAGGAAAATCATCATAAAAAAACAATTCTATAAAAATCTTTGTGGAAAAGCAGCCATGAAAACAGTGAACTATCGCCTAGCGCTCGATACCAACTTGACGGACCCCCTTCCTAGGCAATCTGAGGCTACAACTCACGGTAACCTCCGGCCAGGCTGGCCTCGATTGTGAAGGATTACCATGAAGCTAACGAGTTAAAGCTTCTTTGAAATTGTATCTGGAAGCGTGGAGTTATAAAAATTTTCATTTTCTATCAAAATCACACCTTTAGATTTACTTAATCCAGAGCATAACATTGCCACGGTGAATGGCTGAAAGCAAAAAATCACTGTATAAAAAAATACTCTGATATTTTCCAAAATCCAACTACAATCATAAAGGGACCTCTGGTCCTCATCAAAATATAAAATAAGAATTAATCCAACAAAATTTCATCGCAACCTGTTTTTCTCAAAACCATGCATGCATATTTTACAAAAGATATTTACATATACAAAATGTCACATTTTAACTTTTACTACTTTTACTTTACACCTTATCTTATATATGTCGTAACAGTGATCTAGGGTGAGAATCTGGAAAGGTCTTTCGGCTTCAACACACTTTTTTGAAAAATTATTTAAAAACGAGCGTGAGCCAAGCGGGCTCGATGAGTGCTATAAAGTTCTAAATGTTGCTATACATTTGTATGTACCTCGATAATCGTACAAAAATGGTAGTAAGCATTTATGAAAGCGAAAGTTTCTTTATGAAAACCATTCACAGCGTCTTTGAAAACTATTTTACATTCTTTGGCTTATTACGAAAACTATTTATAACTGTGAAAAGCACATTACGAAAAATTATTTACTGTGCTTGAAAACTATTTAGTGTGGATTAATATCACGAAAATGCTATCTTGAAATCAAGTACCAACCAACGTGGCCCATTTAAAAATACCTAGGCGTGATGTCACGGAACACGAAGCTAAGATGGTCAGGTGAACCGGCGGGATCATAATACGCCTGGGAACCTCGGAACCAAAATGCGCAGTGATGGAACCTGGAACCAACACCTCATCGCCGTGTACTAAGTCGGCGCTAACTATATACTGAATGCGGAGGGCGACTCACTATATATTCTCGATCCCCAACCCCAGTCGCGGGCCCAGGCATTATAGTTAGATATATCCTAACCTTGCCATGAACAATAAATACATCGACCAGAAGCCAATTTGTGCCATCTAGAGTTTTTGCTAAATCCAGGCCAAGCTTGTTTCTTAAATACTGAAGTAGATTTTAACAGTATAACAAGTGAGTAAAAAAATGCTTTATAAATTTATATTTTCAAAACACTTTAAACTTGTAATTTAACACTTTAGTTTTCAGAAAAAAGTTTTGGTGCCTTTTCCCTTACATTAATTTACTGATTCTTTTCAATGTTTTTCTAGTGTCGAGCTCAAATCAGCCTACACAATCCGCTGAAGTAGTGAAAAATCTTCCCTCAGTTCAGTTTAACCATACAAAACATACCACGAGGCTTTCAAGCGAAACTATAACTCCAGGTGAACTTGATTCAACAAAACTTTGCGTGCTAGTCCATTCAATAAGGACATCGATAATATGATGTGAAATTGACCAAATGTCTCTACATTCAAATGCCCATAAAAACTATCTTGTTTTGTGACTTTTGATAGGGACTCATAGAGTCTAAAATGCATTATTTATGGCTTTATTAAGACTTGTCAGACTACGATCACAAAAATTTAAACCAAGCGTCCAGCTTGATCCGAGAGTTTCAATACGACTATCATGAACCACAGTTAAAAAAATTCCTAAAAATTCCTAAACTGATGCAAAAATTTTGGGACCTGGTTACGATTCACGGCCTCTAAGAAGAATTCAAAGCCATTATATAGCATTTGGCTAGAAATAACACAGTAGGTAAAATTTTCTCCTTTTAAAGTTTGACAGGTTAAGATATTGGTACCTATGCGTAGCTCTCTTGGCGTAGTCAGCACACCTTAACTCAGATGAAAACCCTCTGATCAATTCCGTCATCCGAAAAACAGGAAAATAAAATTCGCTGTTGTGTCTCACCTCTCTCTTGCAACGCATTATTCAGTCTCCCTCATAGTTTGTCTTTTATGTTTTTCTTTAATAATATTATTATTATTTGGATGTGATTTCTATTCTCATTCTAGTTCATTTTCTATTCAAGAAAAAAAATTTATTCTTAGTTCAATTATTTTAAATGACTTTATAAACCATTTTCTTGAGATTTTGTAAAAATCTCATCCTGGCTCTTAGCGTTGTACCAATTCGTAAAATATTAAACGTCTCATAATTTGATGAAACTTTTCGTGTTAAGATTTTAGTAAGGCAATTTACTTGGCGCAGTCGTTTTGTCATCGAATCTGAAAATTTTCTGAAGCTGCGAACAATTCTTGTAATTTATTATTATTATCCTTTAAAATTACATAATTGGAATTTTCCTTGTCCTTTTTCATAATTGCAAAGTGTACCCAATTCTTTGAAAACTTTATACTTTCACCCTTAAAGCAACTTTCAAAAATTCTATTGTAGCACAAATAATTAAGGAAGCCCTTAGTGCATATATAAACCTACGGTTACACATACCGTACACCCTCTCAAGACGAGGCGTTACATGTAATAGTTACATTTTCCATAAAAGCCACCCTCATTCTTGAGGGCAGCTGATAGAAGACACATTCTTGTCATTACCCTTGACACTAGTAGTTCTGCTTCTTGACATACTTCTTCTCATTGGAAGTTGTATTATAAGGATATTTTCTCTTATGACCCTCACTGCCTTGGGTAGTCACCATAGAAATACTTTTGGACATTCCCTTCTTGATATCCCCCTCCTCCTTAGCGAGGATTGCAGTCATCTCTTCAATAGTCCATTGCTCCTTATGAACATTATAACTGGATCTAATACTATCAAACTGGGAAGGTAAAGTCCCCATGATAAGCCAAACAACATAATCTGAGTCAAACTCCATACCAATGATCTTAATCTTGTTATGTAGGCTAATATTTTGTCAGTATTTGTTATAATTTTTATTGCTCCCATCATAGAGAGTGGAGTGAAATAATTAGAAACTCATTCTTTATATTCTTCGAGCTTTGTGTGTTTCTTTGTATAACAATCAAGAACCCTTTGCATTCTCAATCTTGAGAATGTTTTATAAATAGAGTCCTCCATATGTTCTCCCACCCAATCATCAGACAACAATTGTTGAATACTCCAATCCTCATGGGACTTTTCTCTTTGTGAACTCTGATAGTGGGTTTGGAGGGCATCAGCTTTCAAAGAAGTCAAGTTGATTCATAATCGTCAGTTAAATCATGAAGAATTTAACCTCGTTTGTTTGGAATTAGATGCCCTTCATTGATGCGGAAGCGGGAAACTTCAGTTAAATATTAAACAAAAACATGTAAATACACATTATAATAACTCCACCAAAATTGCTTTCCATTATTAAACACCAAATGACAAGTGATCAGCAAATGCTAAGTCTATAAATACAAAGACTCATACATAGTAAGAGCAATTCACTGGCGATCTGCCAAGTGCGTCCAATTTCCCATAGATGGTGGTAAAATTACGCAGTTCATGACACTTAAATGAAATCTCTTCACCAAACTAAGCATCCTACCAAATAATAAAGTCATCGATAGGACAACTTCCCTATTTTTTATGGATCTTAGCAAAATTGATGAGCAAAACGGGAGAAATTACAATTGTAACATTAATTCCAAAAAATATCCGACATGCTTAAACTCACGAGAGGCAAGTCCACAAGCATTCAATATTTCTCAATTTTACTGAAATGTAAGAAAAATAATTATATTCACAACATGATGCTATAAATAATCTTAAATAGCACAAACATAAATGAAAAAAACAATTAAATTATTATAAAGTTGAGGTAAAACAAAAAACCAATTCTCTGAAAAATAGTTTAATGTTAATGGGGTGAGATTTTTGAAAGGTTTGATATTCAATTTCGAAAATACAACACTAAATCGTGGTTACCCTATTTGTTTTATTGAAAATGAATGTCCTTTAACTTTCTATTAATGGAAAATAAGTGGTTCAAAGAAAACAAGTGATCCTATCCAAATTATCAAAAGTCAACCGATTGTTATGAAAGACTTGTTTGGCATGGGTTAACGTTTTCTATAGCAAACGAGATCCAAAGTCCCAACTCTTTATACTTTTCAAAATTTGAAGTGTGTTTAGTTGTTTGGATTGGGCATTGAACCGTATGATTCCCTAAAATGGATATGTTTATATATTTCGATTATCGAGATTATATTATTAGAACCGTTCAAGCATATGAATGATAATAGAATCTCGATTATCGAGATTCTATTGCTAGAACAGTTTGGTTGCCCTTTTTTTTTAAATCAAACACACTGCCATCATGTTACTTTAACAAATTGTATAATTGAATGATAGTAGAATCTCGTTTATCGAGATTCTATTAATAGACATCTCGAGATTATATTACTAGAACAATTCGATTGCCTTTTTTTATTATTATTATTTAATCAAACACATTGGGCCATCATGTCACTTTAACAATTTGAATTCACAGTTCTCATAACCCTTTTCAAACTAGCATGTGATTTCCAATCATGAAAGGACTTGGTAAACAAATCAATAAAATAATAATAAAAGGAGGATTTCACATATCATGAAAATCGACCAACATCTATATGTTTGTGGCTGCAATGCACAAAAAACTTCATGATTGAACATGAATACAAGAATAGATCATAAAAGCAAACCAAAAAACTTACAGACTGAAATGGGAAAATCAAAAAAATTGGCAGAAGCTTCGTGTCGGTAGAAAATTGCTTTGATACCAATTGTTAGAATATTTTGTAAGATTAAAAGTATATATTTATCCCAAAAATAATTTATCAATAATCAAAAGACTCAATAAATACATTACAAAATAACCTTTTATTGAAACAGCGTAAAAACTTATATCAATTTGTATTTGTTGAAACATGCATGGCATAGATCGAGTTGTTATTATGAGTTAATCTTCTGACATTAGTAAAAGGGATGTGATGATGCTTTTCAACTAGGCGGGGTGCGGAGCATCTTCCGGAATTCTTTGGGCGGTCGGTGGACTCTAGATGCGGCTCCCTACTGAATATAAGGAACAAAGGATCGCGGGGATCATAGTTGCCTCTCCCGATACTAATTCAGTTCTTCCGTTGGAAGAAGATCAAGCTCACTTAGGAATGAATATTTTGTCGCGTGCCTCTCTGATGGTAGCCACAGTATTTATAATAGGTGATCTTGGTAAGTTTCCTAGTTGGATGATGACACGAAATAGTATTTTTCCTTATTGGAGGATGATGCGGTGTTTCTCCCATTGGGCGAGGGATTTTCTTTCCTTATCATTAACCAGGTTATTAGGGATAATTGAGGAACGATAATTAGGAAGTATCCTACTTTCCTAATTGGTGGGCATTGGGCGTTTTCCTATAATACGATTCTGCTTAGGTGATATGCTACCTTCTAAGAGGTGGATTGGGCCATCGCTTTGGGCTGAAGGGTACTATTGGTAGAACACTGGTCTTGGGGTTCTTTTTAAGTCTTGTCAGCAGACAGCGTCTTGGGCCCTCACAACGCCTATTATTCCAATCCCAAAATTGGGTTTTTGAGGCCTTTGACTAGAGGTGAAGCAAGGGCATGTTACTTCTTGGATCGAGTTGTGACTCCCATGGCTCTGGGGAGGTTTGATTAAGAACACAGCGGCTATCCCCACGTCTTGTGATATTATTAGTTTTCGATTTTCATGCTATTTCATTGTGGCTTCTAGCTTCTTAAAACTCCCTCATTTGTTGCACTTTGTTCTCTGTTCTTGAAGCTTTTGCCTCTGCAGGTTGAGCTTCTTTTTTCTTGTGGATTCGTCAAGCTATTGTTGTTTTGCTTTTGGTAAGTTCGATATCTCGTTCAGGTGAGATCCATCTTTGTTTAAAGTTGGTATCTTCTTCTTCTTCGATCTTTAGTTGTCTAGTGAGTTTTTAAGGCTTGAGGTTCAAGGTTTGCTTGGTTGGGATCTGCATTTTCTTGATTCCTTTTTTTCTTGCCTTTTTCGTATCTCATGGGTCTTGATCGCTCTTGTCTTTCATGTAGGAGTGATTCTACCATTTGAGGTGTCGGTTCGATGGGTGGTGTAGTGATCTTAGTGGTTGTTTTGTTGTGGTCACCCAGTGTCCAGAGAACCTCCTCTCCCTTGGTGGGCAGAGGAAAAATCGGTGAGATCAGATATCTAAGCGACTCTAAATATTTGAAACGCTGCTCTGAGAATATCTTTGGTCGTGGGCTGATCAGTCATATATATGGTGAGATCTTTGCGACCTAGTATGGGTCCCCACTTGGGGTCTAGGTTTGGTGCCCTGACGTGCTGACCACCTACGTCGTCCAAGTGCCTGATTGGTGTGCTTTTGAGGTGAGTTCGGAATGACCTTAAGCACCTTTGCATCCCTTAATTAAAAGGGTTCTAAACGTTTCAATATCATAGCTGCGTCTTTCCCCGACTGAGTGTCTGGTGCAGGTTAGTGGATTTTCAGGAATAGCTGGGTATTTCAAGCATGTGCTCTTGGACTATTGATGTGTGAGAATGCTAAAGGATTCCTTTATATCTCCAAGTGATCTAATGCCAAGTTGATTATTTGGACCTCCGTCCTCGACAAATCTTGAATGGCGTTATTTTTTACATTAGCCGGTCGTCATTGGGAATCTGATCCCTTTTGGTAGGAGGATACGCAGCATTAGTAGTCTGGACTACTCGGGAATCTACAGTGAGCTCCCTTTGTAGTTTGGCACGGTTTGGAAGATATAGGTATTTCTAACATTGCCTGAGTTAGTGGCCTTCATGTGTTGATCTGGACTGATAAGACAAAGTGAAGCGGAAGGCGATTAAGTGTGCCACGTGCCTATTTCGAGCTCATGCGTTGGATAATATCCGGATGGTCGGCGCAAGGCCTGCTTCGACTCCACTCTAGATCTTCCCTGCTGAGTCATGAAGCCTCTTGCCTCGATGTCCTCTTCACCTTACATTTGGGGCCTTATTCTTGAGGCCTACAGGGGAGAGCTTGTTCGCACGGAAGGTGTTAGTAAAGAAGGAGCGTGACGGAAGCCTGTCTTCCCGGAAGGGTTACCCAACAAGTGAATCTGAGTGGGCCTCTTCCTTCATCGCCGTGAGGCTAGAGACTCTTCGGGGAGGACGGTTGAGCCCCCCTTGGAGGTCCTTCCTCTGTCGGTTTGGAGTCCTAGGTCACAGGGCGCCGGGCCTCCTCCTACAGTACCGGATGAGGTGAGGAGGGATCGTGATCGCTTTGATGCTGCAGGGAGTGAGGACTCTCTGCTTTCTCACGCGGAGCTCGCCGCTGGGGCCATTTCCTCCGTCAGCCAGCATTTCGACCGCCCACGGAGGTTGGATGCTCTGCAGTCGGAGGCTGGATCTTCTGCCTGAGGAACCGCCTGTGCGTTGAGACCTTCGTCGATCCTTTCTCCCATTGGCTGGATCTTGTTGGTGACTCTTTCTTTGTTTCGATGGTGGCTGCTTGTGAAGGCTTGGTGAGGAGGGCTAACCTTGCAGGAGCTCATGAGCGGCGAAATCTTACAAGGCTACTGGGTCGCTTCTCGACCTTCGAGAAGGAGTGGCGCCCCGAGTGGAATAAGGGACTTGAGTGAGGAGCTTGTGTGAAGCATGGGGTCGACCTAAAGCATGCTTCAGCAGCGGCGAGATAAGAAAAAGAAAATGGGCAGGACGTGAAGGTCAGAAGGCAGGAGTTGTGAGGCTAGAGAGGGTTCTGGCCGTCGGGTGACTATGGACGAGGTAGTGGCGTTGGAATGATCCTTTGAGAGGCTCCCCAGATCCATTTGTGAAAACCGAGAAAGTCTAATTTGGAAATGGTAAAATGGTAATTTGGTGGAATTCATAATTTTCCAGATCTGGATATGAAACCAATTTCACTTATTTATGTCGTCTCCACGAGTCATTTACTGCGATCTGATTCGTCGAGATTACGGGGCAGTCAGATTTTCACGTTTTTCGAGGCAATGGGGATAGTGCGGGACACTTGGCACATTTTGAGTGGCTCAAGAGGTGCCACATGTTAGGTGAAGAATTATTAGTCAAACCTTGAGCTCAGAGGTGCTGGGCCATAGTGGACACATGGCATGATGCTGTTGGATGAAAATCAGGAAATTGAATTGATTAAGAGGATAAGGTGTAATTCTCAGCCCCAATAGAAGGTGACATGTGGCATGAGAGGACAAGTCCTCTTGACCCAAGCTCTCCCAACCGGATTGGATGGGGAAAAGAAAGGGAAATAGAGAGAGAAAAGAAAGAGGAAAGAGAAAGGAGAGATTTTTAGAGAGAGAAGCTCTACCTTCTCTCTAGAATTCCCCCAACATTGAATGTCCCTTCGTGAGGCAAAGTAAGTTCCTCCCCACGAAGGGCTTACGTGGGGCACGGTTTGTGGAGTTCGACAACTCCGGGAGTAAGGTCTTCCTACTCAGTTTTTATCGGTTTAAGAGCCTTGTAAATGGGTTTGGATGGTATGAGGCGAGTGAGGAGGCCATTTGATCGATCCGAGTGTGGGATGCATGCTGAAATTAAGGGACCCATTTTGGACAGTCCACGGACTATTTGTGTGGCTTGTGTTATATTTGTGTGTTTTTGCTCGATAATTTGGATAACAAGAAAATTGTGGTTTTAGGGTGTTGTTGGGCTGGAAATGGCCATGGGTTTCGGTTCCCAGAAGTGGGCCCGGGTTGATGGGGGAGGGAGGCCCTTGTCCCGCGTACTATTTTTAGGTCTTGTTAAAAGCAGTCTGGTTTGCTTAGTTGAAGTGAAAATGTCCATGTGTTATTTATGATATTCTTGGTGTGAAACTGAATTGTGTGGAAAATGATATGCTAATGTATGTAATTTAATGTGTTAACATGATGTTTGAATTATATAAAATAAAATTGTGTGTGAGCCATTGGAAATAAATTGTTAATTAGCCTATGTGAGCTAATTTTGATGATATTGCTATGAATGAATAACATGTGGTTAGTATGCGAATTTTGTCAATATATGCATGAATGATATATTGGCATGTGTTGTATGAAAATGGCATAATGCATTTCATATGCACCAGGGCAACCTAGATCAGTAGGTGTGAGTGCATGACATGAAAGAAAAATTAAAATGATTGTGAAAGGAATTTCAAGGAAGATTTTCCGAAGAATTGCTTTGGAGAGTTGTCCAACAGTTCATCTTAGAGGCGGACCCATGACTGTTTTGGAGAATTACCCAGCAATTCACCTCGGAGGGTTGTCCAATAAATTTTACCAAAACTCAGTAGTATGTTTTCGAGAACAAAAATCTTTTGTTTTGAAAACATTGTTTTTTCATACTTGGCTTAGGCATGCGTGAGGGAGTCAATGAGGCTGTGAGAGTGGGAGAGAAGGTGAGTCACGTTCTCATTTCTTATCATGTAGATATTCAAGTAGGATCATGTATTTCTTGAATGTGTTTTGGTTGCCATTACATGTGCACTTAGGGTGGGGAGTAACCCATGTAGGAGATTATCACTGCGAGCATTGCTCACCACATCGAGGAACATTATTTGGTCTGGAGTGTTCGAAGGCGGTGCTCATGGTAGCTTTTGAGGAAAGCGGAGCATGTGGGCAGCGAACATTTTGTAGAACATGTATTATAACTCTTAAATTTTAATATATGTTTTGAATAAAGAGTGTAATTAACTCTTGAAACTATTGTAATATAGTTGGATACATTTTTGTGAGTATGGATGTATGGGCGATGTGGCCCATTTTACTCATGTATGGGTCTCATGATATGAAACACAAGTGTGTGGTTGGCGTTGAGTCCAGCGGGACCCCGATGGGGCGTCACACCGGCAGCTCAGGTGGGCCAGCAATGAGGAGCTCGGCGGGCTTGGATGGACCTTGAGAGCGAGAGGCTTTGAGTTGGCCGGGAGGGCGAAGTGATAGTGGAGCTGGGGACGAGGCACAGCCTTGATGGGCCTCCGGGTGGCTGGCCTTCCAGCGCAGGGCTTCCCAAGCTTTCCCTGGCCTGGATTTCAACATCCAGCTTTCTAATGAGGAGGTAGAAGAATCTTCTTCTGAGGCGGAGGCCGATGCGAGTGTCGAGGTGCTTCCGGGGGCCCCTGATCGTGCTCCCCTGTCTGATGATCTTCGGGTTCCTCCAGAGGCCAGCTCCTCTGCCCTTTTGCTTGGTGGAGTGGGGCCAGCCCCTCAGCTTTAGGCTTTTTACTCTAACCTGCTTGCATCAGAAGTCTTGGCTGGGATTTTTGTATTGCTTATAACATCGATTTCTTCCTTGATATATAAAGATTCCTTGATTAATTTGATCACTCTTTTTATTGTCTTTCCAATTTTAGCTGCTTGGTTTCTATTTTTGTCGGGTTGCTGGCAGAAACTAAGCTATCTATACATGTTGTTACGCCACTGTGGGTGCCCTTTCGGGTAGCGAAGCACAGACTCACAAGGGCTCTGAGCTGCGAGGCTTTTAGCAGTAGTTAAGCTCACGGCGAAACTCTTTTTGGGCTTTGACTGCTTGGGCTCTTATCGAACCACTCTCGCGGTTATGCTCTAAAAAGCGAAATTTGCTTGGAGCTCAGGGGCTCAGAGGCCGCTTTTGTGATTATGCTCTAAAACTAAGGCTGGCCCCGGGCTCTGCAGGGCTCTAAGACCCCTTTACGAGCGATTATGCTCCTAAAAACCCGAGCCTCTTGGGCTCGGGGGCTCAGACCACTACGGCGGTTATGCTCTGGCCCAGGCTATTAGGCTCAGAGGCTCAAGACCCTTTTTGAGGCGGTTATGCTCTAAAGGCGAAACCCCTCTTGAGCTCACGGGGCTCCAAGACCCACTACGGCCCGGTTATGCTCTAAGCGAATTTGCCTTGGCCCAGGGCTCAGAACCTTTGAATAGTTATGCTCTGAGAAGCTACGGCTCTTTGCGGGAAGCCCGGGGCTCGAGTGTAGCGCCCCGTCGGCCCGAGTGGAATACAAGTGGATGTCGGGTTACCCGGCGCCACTTGAAAATCGGGCGAGTCTCCTTTATGCGGGGAACTCTGCCCAAATCGATTACCTGCATATGCACATCCCCCAGCTTGAGTCTGATATATCCATCATGATACGTACATGGATAAAAATGGCCTCTTGGGCCATCTTTACTAATACCCAAAAAATACGACTATATCCGATAGTTCTAAGAGTTCAAATGTTCTACTCTTACACAGCATATATTAAAATACTTTCAATTTTAATACATGTGAAACATCAGAAGAACCCTCAAAGCCATAACAAACTTTCTTCTAAATCTCGGCCTCTAAGACTAGCTAGTCTCCTCGCAGCTTCTGTGCACAGCAAAATAATAACCCTCGACAAATTATTTAATGCTCATTAGTGGAATCATACACTAAGTGGGCTACTGTCCACCTAAGTGCAGTGCAATGTTCCAAATATAAACACACACATTCAAGCGATGCGATCCTGCTTGAATATGCATGACCCCGACTCGGATCAGGAGTCCTCATCGACTCTGCACAGCCTAAAGCCTCGTGAGAATTATTGTTTAATTAGTGGACAACCCTCCGATGTATATATCAATTAAGTAGCTCAGACCCCGATTGATATATTATTTGTTTAATGGACTACCCTCGGAGTGAATATCAATTGGGCCGCTCGACGATTGATATTTTTAATTTGGACTACCCTCCAAAAGTTAATATTTTTGAACAACCCTCCCAGAACTAGTTCTCTCTGGAGCTCATCTCATTACTTTTCGGCTCCTATGGTCTGGGGTGTTCAGTGCATATGGAATGCATGTATGCCAATTCCAATACAGTCTAATAACATGCAAATATGTATAACATACACATATCCTCATAATATCCAATCACACAATCATGTCATGTAATTAATCAATTCATACATCAAATTAGCTCCCTTGGGCTAATGATCATACACGAGCAATTCCACTTGAATCACTCGACCAAACATATAATTTTACAAAAATTATTTCATGATCACTGTTTCGGGAACAGTAAAGCCCTAGGTTACTGTTCCTTTCAAAGCACAAATTTTCGGTTCACTTAGTGAACCCGGGTTTCACGGCCATTTCCAGCCTCACACAAAACAATACATGATTTATTATGTAAAAGCACAATTGACACTGAACCGGTAGTAGCGATCACATTGCTACTCTTGGAGTTTAAAAATTCATATCAATTTAGTCCCCGAGGTTTGGGGCCGTCGAGAAAAAGAAACTGATAGTTCAGCGCGTCAAAAACATTTAACATAGTACTTAAACAAAGATAAAACTCAAGTGAGGGAGAAGCCCTACCTCTTGGAGGTTGAAACTCCTTAAATCTGGTACCGCAGCCCTCTCGCGTAGACAGTTCTCTTTCTTGTCAGAAGGCTAGCAGACGGTCGGATCATTCGAAAACTAGAAGAAAGTATTTCTCTGCAAAATGAGATAGAAGCTTCCTCGCAAGCCTCCCCTCTCCCCACGTTTTCTCATACCTTTTGAGAAGACAAACACTATTTAGTGTTTGTCTTATTATCATTAAATCAATTCCATTAATACCAATTTTATCCCTCTTTTTCCTAGTTTTGACATTATTTATCTGTGATCGTTTTCATTATTTCTCTACTCATACCACTTATGGCACATGAGTACTGGTTATATGTGACTTTCGTCGCATCGAAATTCGTTTTACAGCACCCGAAACGCTATGCCTCGAAAAATGTGTAAATTCTGACTATCTCGAAATCCAACGAAATTTTACGTGCTAGCTAGATTTCACGAGACGATTCCAACGGTGAAATCTGTTTCATCATCTGAGATCTAGAGAATAAATTCTGGATTTTTAACCGAAATTACAATTTTTGTAACCAAATTACGATTTTACCCTTTTTCCAGAAATTGGAATTTCTCGGGTCTTACACCAAGACCCTTTTTTGAGAAGTTATGCTCTAAAACTGAGTTGTTGGGTTCCTGGGCTCTAAGACCCTTTCTAAGTAGTTATGTTCTAAATTGAGATCTCTTTAGGCTCTTGGAAACAAGACCCTTTTTAACATGCTCACAAAGCGAAGTATTTCTGCCCCAGGCTCTGAGCTCCTAAGACCCTTTTTAAGCAATTATGCTCTAAAAATTGAGCTACTAGGCTCCAGGGCTCCAAGACCCTTTTTTAAGCAGTTATGCTCTAAAACTGAATTGCTGGGCTCTTGGGCTCTAAGACCCTTTCTGAGCGGTTATGCTCACCAAGCGAGCCCCTCTTGGGTTACAGGGCTCACAAGACCCTTTTGAGTAGTTATGCTCTAAAAGCAGGCCTCTCTCTTGGGCTCAGGGCTCCTAAGACCCTCAGTGGTTATGCTCTAAAAACTGAGCTACTGGGCTTTGGGGCTCCAAGACCCTTTTTTTAGTTATGCTCTAAAACTGAGCTGTTGGGCTCCTGGGCTCTAAGAACTTTTTCTGAGAAGTTATTCTCTAAAAACTGAGCTACTAGGCTCCGAGGCTCTAAGACCCTTTTGGCGAGTTGTGCTCTACTCAAATTAAGCTCTACTGGGCTCTCAGGGGCTGCAAGACCCTTCCTAAGCGGGTTATGCTCTAAGCCCAGCTGCTAGGCTGGGAGACTCGAAGACCCTTTTGGCGATTATGCTCCTAAAATTTTTGGCAGAGTTATGCTCTAAAATTGAGCTATTGGGCTATGGGGCTCCAAGACCCTTTCTGAGCGGTTATGCTCTAAAAACTAAGATATTGGGCTCCGGGGCTCCAAGACCCTTTTTTGAGTAGTTATGGTCTAAAGCGAACTTTGGACTCCACAGGCTCTAAGACCCTTACGACGATTATGCTCTAAAAAAGCGAGATTTCATTGGGCTCGCATTGCTCCTAAGACCCTTTTTAGGCGGTTGTGCTCTAAAGAAGCTGAGGCTAACGGGCTTTCACGGGCTCTGAGGCCCTTTACAGAGAATCCATACAGTGCGTGTTGGTAGCTCTAGCTTCTCCCTTAGATACCATTTCATCGGCCGTCTGAAGATGATGTCGGTGAGGCTTCCATTGTGAGGACCACGTGGTTGTTTCGTAGCTACGGCGGCCACTTATCACTAGTGGATTGTCGTAGGGATGCGCTGGTAGCCCTTCGTGGCAGATCAGGTAATATAGTGAGTCGGTAGAGGAGTTTGGATATGGCTTGTACTTCTAAGGTTTCCTATGATCTAATGCTGCGCAGGTGGGCCTTCTTGGTTGAGCTAGACTCCCCACCCCCTGTAAATCCTTCGTAGATTATGTGGATCTCGAGAGGCGGAGTTGGTCTTGAAATTTGGAGCCAGGCTAGTGAGGTGGCGGCGGTGTGCTGATCCCGACAACCACGAGCAACATGAAGGTGGAGATGCCCACGTCGGATCAGGTATTCAATTTCTTTCCTTAGTTGGATGCAGTCGTCTGATCGGTGTCCATGACCCCTGTGGAACTCACAACATTTTGTGTCATCTCTTGTTGTTGGGTCTGACTTCATCTAGGATGGCCATCTCAAAAATATTTCGTGTTACACCTCGTGTAGGACCTACGATACTAAGGCCACGGGAGGTGAGATTGTTGAGGTGCACCACTCTTCTCTTTGCCTTCCCGAGTGAGGTGGTCCAGGGGCGGTCTCTGCCCCATTCCCTCGCCTTTTGGGGACCACTCTCTATTTTCTCTATTCCTCCTTAGGGATCTATCCCTATCCGCCTACCTCCTAGGGCTTCGTTCCCATTTCTTGTCGCCCTTGCTCTTTTCCTTTTGAGTAGAAGAACTCCTTTACTTGGATAGGATAGCCGATGATATACTTCTGTTTTGTAAGCTCTCAGAGAACATTAGATCTTTATTGCACCTACCTGTGATGAAGGCATGATGCTTGAAACTTGCCATTAGAGAATATCTACCATCCCGGGGGCTTTCATGGATTGGAGTCTGGTTTTATGACCTCAGCTCACGTGAGGTACGCTATGATGGGGAGGTGATAACGGCTTCTGCTGGGTTCTTCCTCGATAAAAATGGGGAAACAAATCCTGATGGAAGATTAATCAATGGATAGAATGGAAAACAGTGAGAATCTGTCGTGAAACATAATAGTGAACATATTGCGTGATATGAAAGCTGTTTGTGTCATGGACGATCACGATATGCATTAAATTCATCTGGAATCTTATATGTTGGGGTAGTCTATAGTTAACAGTTAAGTGGAAATGTGTTTGTTGCGGCGCCCAGACTTTTTGTGAAGAGGAGTGAGCGCCAGGTTGTGAATAGGGATTCGGTTTGTTGGACCAGGGCGTCCATAGAGACTGGAGCTCGGCCCTTTACTGCTTCCTTCATATGGCTGAGCTCTTGCTGGATGTCCCTGAACCTCTGCTCCCAAGACCACTCCTGCGTGCCTGGCGATAAAGGATGGGTCATGGCCCCTGTTATTCTCGCATTTGCCCTTCTGGTGCGATCTTCTCCGGGGGTTTACAGGGTCATGCTCCTAGCGTGGCCTAGTTCTCACTTGCCATGCTTCCCAGGAGGGTGAGTCAGTCATTGCCACCTCTTTGCCGGGAGTATGGGGTTTTGACACCTCGGGCTTGTCGCACCTCACAGGGCGTTGCATATGCTGGTGAGTGCTATGACTCTCTCGAAGCGCGTTGATTCAAGTGAGACGGGCGCCTCCCATCACCATCCACATTAACGTATGGTTTCTAGTGTGCCTTCGGGAGGTCGGCTATCTGCGTCGCCTGGCTGGTCTTGCATCCTCGGGGATTAGGCGTGGCTCACGCGTGTTCGGGAGTTGATACCATCGAGTCAGTTTAGAGATCGACTTTGTTGCTAAAGGGTGTGGTTCCCATGGCTTGGCCTTGGCCGATGAGATTTTCAGCGGGCGAACGCTGTTCTTGAGGCAGTCAAAAGGACTTTGGATGCCTAGCTCCCCTGCGAAAACAAGGAACAAAAAGGATCGGCGGGGATCGCCCGTTGCCTCTCCGATGCCTAAGTCAGTTCTTTCCAGTGGAAGAGAAGATCAACTGCTTAGGGAATGAATTTTTGTGCCTACCTCTCACCGGTGGGGTGGCCTGGTATTTATAATAGGTGATCTTGGTAAGTTTCTTAGTTGGATGATGACACGGAATAGCATATTTCCTTGTTGGAGGATGATGCGGTGTTTCTCCCATTGGGCGAGGAGATTTTCTTTCCTTATCATTAATCGGGTTATTGGGGATAATTGAGGAACGATAATTAGGAAGTATCCTACTTTCTAATTGGTGGGCATTGGGTGTTTTCCTATAATACGGATTCCTTGGGCTGACTGTACTACTAGCCTTTTAAAGGGGCGAATTGGGCCATCGCTTTGGGCCTGCCCTTGGGGGTTACTATTGAGGGTCGAACACTGCTACTGGGCCTGCTTTTTAATCCTGTCACTTGGGCTCACGTCTTGGGCCTGTGCGCCTATTATTTCAACCCGATCAGGATGAAATCAAAGAAAGGCTAGGATTTAAGATAGTTATTTCCTTCCCCTCAAAATGTGTTCTATTAAACCCTTATAAAATTCTAGGACTCTATTTATTCATATATATATATAGTACAAGTGAGCAATTGGGTTTTGATCTAATGGGCTTACCAAAGCAAGGGAAAAGATAAAACTATGGACTCATAGCTAGTTAATATTAAATCATCTCATAAATGATTCATAATTACCATACACAATTACACAATTAAAATTTTAATATAATTATGTTTAGTCCATAATTAATAAATTAATCTAACAATATCTTGATATGATGGAGGCCTACTTCGCTCTTCCATCTCAAAAATACAAATGAGTAATGGAAATATATGTAAATTTTGACTTTTATGTGTGTTTTTTTTTTGCTTCTTTCGTGTGTATGATAAGATAAATAAACAAGTACACATGGTTCATATGTATTCTCTAAATGTGTTTTTTTCTATTTTGGTTTTTTTTTTATTTGAAAAAGTAGGTTTCAATACACTCCTTGAATGACTTTGGTGGTCACTATCCCCTATGAGAGTAATTGCTTTTTGATTAAAAAGTCAAAGTAAAACAATAAAACCCTAAAATACCTTCTCTCTTCCACATCATTTTGGTACCAAAAAAACAAAACAAAGAAAACCTTCTTTCACACTTCATCTCCGTCTGCCTCATCTTCCTTTTCGCTTCTTCTTCTACGCGTCTTCGAACCAGGTTTAGTGAAGCTTTGGTGTTCCTCCCTCCCAAACTTCTATCGTCCCTTCATTTCCTTGTTGTCCCTCCTTCTGTTATTATTCCCTTTCTTCTTCCTTAGATTTTTGGTTTGATTTTCCCCATTTCATTACATCCTCTCATCTTCTAACCAGACTTTGTGGGTAAAGGTTCTTATTTACTCTTTATTTGATTTGGTTTGATTTTTTTTCCAAAATGATGTTTGTTTTTTGTTCATAAGTTTCTCCACAATGTTAATGGTGAATATGTAATCCTTAAGTTTCATTTTCCATTGTGTTTCTTCTTCGAAAATGAAGGAAATTTTATCTTAAAACTTTAGAAAGATGAAGTTAGATAACATTTAAGGTTGTTAAAGCTTCAAATTGATCACAAGTTGTATTTACTACCATTCAGACAAATCTACTACTACCGTAATATACTATAACTGCTACCATAACTTATGTATTTACAACAATATTGAAAATTCCCAAAACTACTATCATAACATACTAAAACTACTATCATTGATAATATACTAAATCTACTACTATCACCGTACATCTACCATCATTGTGAACACTTCTATTTTGGACCATAAATGAGTTTATTAAGTAGGTTTTATATATTTTTAGGTGGTTAATCAAAGTTAATGTTGTATAGCTACAGACAAATCTTTTTTTTGGAGTTTGGTTAGATTGAGTCATAATTTATGTTTTACAATTTTATAATACCATGATTCATGTTTGCTTATTAATTAAAATTTTATTATAAATATTTTTAAAGTTTTATTGCAATCATAAAGATAATTATTTCGTTAATTTGAATGTTTATATATATATCAAGAAGTTAAAGATCGGATTCAAGAACACCAAGCCAAGAGGGTGAATACATGGATATATAGCTTGTAAAGTAATAGATTTTCCAATACCTTTCATTGATAGAAGTTCTAAATATATACAGAGCGATTGAGAGTCTAATTTAGTAAACATATTATTGGTATTTCAGAATTAAATTCTTTGTTACAATTACATAAAGTTGGTCAACGGTAAGGCTAAAATTATTTCTTTATTACAATTACATTCAAATATAAATTAATAATGAGAACATGATTTGAGGCTAGACATGTACTTCCCTTATACGCCCCATGAATTGAGAGCACCATTAGCGATACCAATCTTGTTATGTATGGTCCGTCTCTTGTTGTCTTGACAATAAGCTGTTAACAGATCAGCTATTTGGTCTTAAAGTATGCACATATTTAACTTAGAGCTTCCTTTATGCACTAAGTCACTAATAAATGAAGGTCGATTTGAATATGTTTATGCATAAAATGATTATTTGGGTTAAAAAGCTGAATGTGTCATTGCGAGGTTATCCGCAAGCGGTAGGGAGACTCTTGTGATTGGAAATGCTAGTTCCTTAAGAAGAGTGGACAACCACATTGTCTCAGAAGCTGTATTGGCTAGGGCTCGGTATTCAGCCTCTGTTGTGGATCGTGCAACGGCTCGTTGTTTCTTTGAGCTCTAAGAAATGGGATTAGAGCCCAAAAAACTGATATAGGCAGAGGTTAACGTGCGGTCATCCACATTTCCAACCCAATCGGCATCGAAGTATGTTCTTAATATGGGAAGGCTAGCTTTGTGGATCTGAATACCATGAAAAATGGTTTGCTTTAAGTAGCAGAGAAGCCTTTTTTGTTCTTTGTCAGTGATTTGTAGTTGGCTTGTGCATAAAGCGAAAGTTTGTTATTGCAAATGAATGTCGGGACGATGTCAAGGAAAGGTATTGAAGGCGATGAATTATTCTCACGAAACTCGGAGTTGTCCACGTGGCGGTGCCATCGTCGATTGAAGGGATTGAGTTGTAGAGAGAGGGTTGAGACATCTTGCTGATAATATTTGTGTTGGATAAAGGTCACGAACATATTTATGTTGTGAGAAATAATGACAGGAGTAGAATTACTTCGAGAAGAAATGAAGAACCAGTATCCTTGAGAGAAAACATATAACCAGTACTTAATAATATTAGCCACGAGAGTGAATTATTCCAGGTAATATGAGATCCACATCAAACATAAACCCGAGGAAAATAACAAAGATTGGAGCCTTATTTGTAAATGAGAAGAGGGAGAGTTAATGTTGGGCGTAAGCCCATTTGAGAAGAATGACATTTTTAAGTCTTTGTGTACCCGACGAGTGGAGCTTGTTTAAGCCGATAAATGTTTTTAACACAACGAGCATGGTTGGGTTTTGGACGAGTCCAACCCAGACCACAGAGGGTTGTGCCATAAAAATAGTCTCGGTTATGCACCATTTAGAAAGGCATTGTTGACATCCATTTGCCTCAAATCCCACCCTTTCATGACAGCAATAGATAATACAGTTCTAATAGTTGCTGGTTTGACCACAGGGCTAAAGGTTTCTTTGTAATCAATACCAGGGCGTTGATCATAACCCTTAGCAACTAGATGGGCTTTGAATCTGTCCACGGATCCATCAGCATGCCTTTTTACTAGGAAAACCCGCACTTATTACGGGTGTACAATTTGAGGTGAGTAAAACTGAGTCCCGAGTCCCGTGTTTCATTAGAAGCGGTGGGCTTTGATGGACATGGCCTCACCTTGATGAGGTTGAAATGGCTTGGCTCACACTGGTTGGCTCAATGGTTTGGGGAAGAGGATGTTTGGACACTGTATGGATTTGTTTGGGTTTGAAGATTTGGTTCATTGATCTTGTGGTCATGTTTTGAGTGCGTTGGGGAGGAGTATAGGTTTAGGGAGGGTTTGTGAAATCCGAAGATGGAGGAGAAAAATCTGGACCGAGATGGGTATTTGGAGTAAGAATAGGAGAGTGTGATGGAAGATTTAAGGGAGAAGCAGTCCTAGTATCATCTAAAGGAGGAGTCGGATGAGATGGGAGTGATTTATGGCCAGGCGAGGAATCATGAGTAAAGAACCGGAGGGTCAGAAGGTACACAGGGAGGCGCGACAATGTGGTGAACCTTAGAAGGTTACGGGTGATGATGGTGCGTAGTGTGATGATGGCAAATCTTCTTGACTGGTGGGCCACCGAAAGAGAGGAAGAAAGAAATGGGGGAGGGTCACATGGAGGTTTCTAGGTTAGCCACGGTGGGCAGGTGTTGAGAAGAAATTTGGATTGATCTTAGGTTTCATCAAGCGATGCGTGCGGGAGAAAAGAAATTTTTTTGTTTGAGGTTCAAGACACTTGTATGCATTTTGAGTTAGTGAATAGCCGAGAAAAAGACAGGCTTTGGATTTAGGCTGCATTTTATTTGAGTTATAGGGCCGTGTGAGAGGATAACAAATGCATCCAAATTTTTTTAATTTCAAATAATTTGGTGTTTGACAGGACTTCAAAGGTGATTTTTCTGAAGAGAAGAGGTGTGAGCATCTGTTTTATGAAGTAGGAAGTTGTTTGAAGGCATAAGGCCGGTAGAGAAATCAAGATGGGCATCATGAAGGAGTGTAAGACTGTTTCAGAGATGATGATAGCGGCGATTCGAGACACTACATTTTATTCACGGTGTGTAAGGGGCTTGATAGTGTAGTGAGTTATGCCATGAAGGAGGAGATATGATTTTAAAGCAATAAACTCCCACCACACCAGTATGTGAGATATAGTGTTTGATTGATTTTGAGAAAGCGGGTTTCAATAAACCGTTTGAAATGTGGAAAAATTTTGAGAAACCAGGATTTAGTGACCATTGGATAAAACCATATATATTTTGTATAATGATCGAAACAAAAATAAGTAATATCTTGATCCATCAATTCCGATTATAAGCGCGGGACCCACATCGGTGTAAATAAGTTCAAGTGGCTCCTTGACTTTGGAGACTATTGACATGAAAGGGTTGTGGATGAGCTTTATTGGTAGAACATGAATGACATAGTGAGACAAAGTTTTAGTCGATGAAATAAGAAGAGAAAATTTTTAACGAGATGATGAATGATTTTAATAGAAGGATGCCCCGGGCGCTTGTTCCATCCATCCAATAGAAGTCAGTTCATGCACACATTACTTGACAACTTTTTGATGCTACTATTGATTAAGAGTGTAGATGCCATTGTTAAATGCTTTCCTTTTAGTAGAATCTCCACGAGATCTTGTCCTTCATAAGAAAATAAAAAGGATGAAATTCGACAAAGACATTATTTTGTTTGGTGAGATGATGAATGGAAATTAAATTTTTGCAAAGGTTTGGAACACAAAGAGTATCACGCAATGTAAAAGTTCGGTGAGTAGAGTCTGTAGCCAAAGAACCAATATGTAGAGGCGCCAGACTGAGCCATCATAGAAAATTACTTAAGTCGATTCCATCATATTGGAATGAATAGATAAATTGGAAAGATCACCGTATTATGAAACGGCGAATCAAGTAACCAATTTTATCCCTTCCATTAAGATCTGCGGTAGCACAATTTATTGAAACATTATGAGAATGGAATTGAGGACGGGGACTTGGCAATGTGGCTGACTGATCCTGAGTTGGCATTTGGGCTTGCTGGCAGCGAATGGATGGGCCTCCCGAAATTTATTATTGGAGCGACGACCATCACGTTGGGCTCCATTAAGTTTTCTTGCTTAAGTTGGAACCTAGAGGCCCACGGGCAGAATCATGTTTCTTGAAGGACCACGATTGACTCCCCGGTGCAAAATGCTTAGGTGCCATTGAAGTTAGGCGAAACAACCAGTTGATGTGTTGCGACTTCCAAGCGCCTTAGATATGCATCATGTCCAACCAGAAGGTCGTGCAACTCCTCAAAGGCCAATGACAATTCTCGGGCTCGAATAGGCGTTGTGATCTCCCCAAAACCTGGACCTAAGTCATTCAACACATAAAGAGTTAGGTCATCATCCGAAATTGGATGATCAATAATGGCTATTTCATCGCTTGGTGACGGGACTTGGGCAGGGATGCCTCCCGAGATTCCTCGGGTGGTCACGCCTAGTAGAGAGCCTTGTACAATCCTAGGAATATCAATGGAACCCAGCTGGAAGGAAAGTAAACACATGCATTAATATAATACCTCAAATATATATAAAAGATCCACCAACAACTCAAATCCCGCAATGAGCCTATCACTACTTTGTAGGTCATAACCACAAATACACATAATAAGGACTCATACGAGTTCAATACTAAGATCAAAGCATTCTAAGAGTGTTTGCAAATTTAGGGATACAAATGAAAAATAAATAAGTCCAATAAAGACAGATAGATAAGATGAATCTTTGCGGTACATGTAAAGAGTGATGTAGAAAATTTGGCGAGGTAGGTCTCTGAAATTTACTGAACTAGGAAACGGATTGAAAACAATAAAACGTGAGATAATAAATCTTAGTGAGTGGCATAATTTATAAGGAAAATAATGTTTTTATTTTCGAAAATTCCTTCTCTCAAGGCCTCACGTCCACTATTTTGCAAGGTTCCCCATTTAAAATCATTTCACAAAAACCCAAACTTATACCCAAGTCAACAATATGAAATCCATGCTCAAAATTTAATCGAAGTTATAGTTCTTAATAATAACCTGAATTTATTCACAACATAAAATTGAGCATAAAATGTATAAACATCATGTCGTAAAAATAATCATGGAAATACAATAACCATAAATATTAAAATGGTTATAACACTCGAGGAAACCAACAATGTATATACCATATATCCTTCATAAGCGAGTAGGACACCCCACCTCCCGACCTAACATGTCGAGAAGGTGTCGTGGTAATAATAATGATGATGAACCGTCGAGTGGCAGGCCTCACGGCCGTGGAAATAATATATATGGATTGGATGAAACCAACCTCCGACACCATGCGAGCTGTTACACTATTATATAATCACGATAGAACCTCCTAGTACTATGAACATCAATTTATAAATAATAAACCGTCGGGTAAACCCGACCTCACGGCTGTGGAAATAATATATAACCGTTGGATAAATAACCCTCAATAAATATGGCAAACCCTAAAATGCATTCTGTATTATAAATACTGAATCGAACATCTGGTACTATATGATACATCAATTTATAACAACCAACATAGTATCCTTACTCACATATACTTTTCCAACGATACTATATTATAAATTATGAATTTATAAATTTAATTTCAACAACTCAATCAAATATATTGATGAATTTCAATTCATCAATTCATCTAAAGCAGAAATACCCTGATAGAAAATATTCACTTTATAACCAATTTTAAGCACATAAGCTTTACTGATATTTAACATGCTTAAAATCACTTAAAAATCTCAAAATCCACTTCTTAAATCAATAATCTTTCAAAGTGTTTTAAACCCTCAATCCACGTACCAAAATATTTAAATACCACAAATTTATCCATGAACTCAGTAAAATTTCCAAATATTTAAAATATTGACAAAATTCACATGAAATGATAACTTGTTTATATAAAAATAGATAATTATATTTATGCCTAACCAACCATTCGATCAAATAATACATATATAAAATAATCAACCACAATTATATATCATAACAATACCCTAAAGCATTTAAAATATATAAACCACTTACAAACTACAGATCTTTCGGTCATAACCACTCTGAGATCGTCTCAGGAGCTCATTTGTGAGTGCACGTAATATAATAAAAAATACATGAGCTCAAAGCTAAACTGAGACATTGGGATGCCCCGAATGTCTTAGAATAATTTTTAGAACTATGAAACTATCTAAATTTGACTCCGAGGTCTAATTATATAGTGTGCCCTACATACCCGGTACCCAAAATTTGGGTTTTTTACTCGGAAGCTAATTTCTCAAAATTGAACAGTCCAATAAATCATAAAAATATCCAATTTCACTAATCCATCTTCAATTTTGCCTAATTTGACCCATTGGTGCCCAATTTGATCGACCACTTTCGGTAATTACCTAAATGACCCAAAATGGAAAACTAACCAGCGATCAAATTCACAAACTTTATATCGAAGCCCGAGACCGGGAACACGGTACCCTTGCCTTGGTTCAAAAGTTCGGTGGTGGCGGGCGATCCGATATCGGCCAGAAGCTTCCTTTCGTCGTATCTTTCAAGCGGTGAGAATGCGAAAAAGGACCACGGGAATGAGTTCGGAGGGTCCAATGGGGAGAGGAGGTATGGGTCAGCACAGAAATGGCCAGGAAAATGATGAACTCCGTGACCAAGGTGGCGCCAGTCGTCGTTCGCCGGCCCGATCTAAACTAATCCATTGCGGTTCGCCATGAATTTCAGCCGAGAGTGCTTTGGTGGTGGCTCCTACAGGTGCACGTGCATCAAGGAGGTGGCTAGGAAGCGTCTCCGGCTAAAACTCGATTGGCACGAAAGCGGGTGGCTTGACTGGGTTTGAATCCCGGTCTTAGGGGAATTTTTTCTAAGTTTTGTTTTGAAAATGGAGTGTTTTGAGGCTAGGTTCCTATTGTACGCAAAACTAGGTTTATATAGAGCTAGGGTAGTTTTAGATAAAACCGATTTGACTTGGACATTGATAAATACTCTTGTTTGAACTTCTCAAGGGGCCCATAGCTTTTTATCAGTAAGTTGGATTTGGCGTTGAGCCGTCTATGGCTTCGTATCGGCGAGACCTACAAAATGGTGTCTTAAGTAAACCCCGAAATTATTTATCCTTGAAAAAAGTCAACTTGGGCCCACATACTAATTGTTGGTCAAACTTGGTCAAACAGTCAAACGTGTTAAAAACTTGTATTATTTAAGTGCAGTGCGTTCTGACCTACCCCGCCCAAAGAAAAATTTAGGTCACGAGAATTAGTACTGTGTCATGGAAGAGATGAGGGTATTAGCTCGCGTTTGGTCATCCAGCTCCCAAATCGCCTTCGACTAAGTGGTTTCTTAAATAATTGCTTCACTAAGGATATTGTCTTGTTGCGATGCTCCTTCTCTTCCCCTACCCGAATGCACTTGGTGCTCATAAATAGGATAAGTCATCCCTCATTTCAATCTACGGGTGTCTCAACACATGTAGAGGGATGCGAGATATACTTGCGTACCATGGAGATGTGGAAAGCATTATGGACTGAGAGAGCTCCACTTAGAAGCAGAATCTAATCTATAAATACTGGATTCTCTCTCAACAATCTCAAAGGTCCCGATGTAGCGGAACTTAACCTCGCTTCCCCAAGCGTCTCGCAGCGTGGAGAGAGGCTTTAGAGATACGTCTTGACACCTCGAGCTCAAGATCCTTTCGCTTGTCCCGCATAGTTCTTTTACTGTCTGTTTGCTTTCAACACAGCACGCCTGCATTAACCTTGTCCCTTTGTCGTTTTATCTGATCTAAAGGACCTATTAATTTCCTTTCACGATCGTTTCAGACATAATGGAGTGCGACATTGTTTCCCCATACAATGCCTCGTGGGTGGCATCTCGATACTTGAGTGATAGTTTGTTGTTATAAGTGAACTCTGCTAAAGGTAGATATTCATTCAATGTCCTTTGGTGCAGTGCATGACCTCGACATAACATATCCTCTATGGGTCCGGAATAGTCCTCTCGCATCATTCATTGTCCAGGTGAAAATGCACTCAAACTAACCCGACACCTAGTTCCTTCATCAATCCCTTCCAAAACCCTCGGCGAATCGTGGATCTCTATCAGAGATGATCAACACTGACACCCCATGCAAACTCACTACATGGTTCATAAAGAGTTCCGCTAGCTTCTGAGGAGAAACTTCTCACGAATAGGTAGGAAATGCGCGGACTTGGTGAGTCGATCAACTACTACCCAAATGTGGTCATGTCTCCGAACTGCCAAGTGGAGTTTGAATACAAAATCCATTGTAATGCGCTCCCATTTCCATTCTAGGATGGGTAAGGGCTGCAGAAGTCTAGAAGGCTTTTGTCTCTCTGCCTTCACTTGTTGACAGATGAAGCACTTGGATACATACTCGGCAACTTCTCTTTTCATCCCTGACCACTAATAATATTCCTTCAAAGAAGACAGACATCTCGTACTACGGCAGCATAAGCAGAACTACGGGCTTCCTCCACATTTGCCTTTTTAACTCTTCAGTAGCTAGAACACAAAGCTTAGAACCAATCACCAAGGCTCTATCGCCTCTAATAGAAAAACTCGAATCGCTCCCTTCTCACTTTCTTTCTCATGCTCATCAAACAGGATTCTAGTTATGCCTCGAGAATCTCGACGCATAAGCATCTGGCCGTAGCTGGAAACTAGCAAAAGTGTTCCCGAAGCATGCATCCTCAACTCAACACCCAACCTCGCAACTCACCATCACTGAAGTTGTATTGTCTCCGCATATACAAGCCAAAAGAGCCCTGAGACTTCCTCGCCAAGTATCCGTCACTACATTCTGCCACCTGATGGTAGTCGATAGTGCAATCATAATCCTTAAGTAATTCCATCCACCTCCTTTGCCTTAAGTTTAACTCCTTCTGGGTAAACAAATATTTAAGGCTCTTATGGTAGGTAAATATCTGAGAAGTTGCTCCATACAAGTAATGCCTCCAAGTCTTCAATGCAAAAATTATCGCAGCAAGTTCCAAGTCACGAAAGTAGGATAGCATCTACCGTGGTTTCTTCAACTCAGACGGAAGCATACGCCACAACTCTCTTATGTTGCATCAACACGCAACCTAAACCTTGGCGTGAAGCATCGTCAGACCCCAACCCTCTGCTCCTCTAGCAATGTCAAACAGAGTTTCACGTGAACTTTTCCTTCGGGGCAGGTTTGGAAGCTTTCCTACACCCCGTCAATCCACTAAACTTAACTCCTTTTCCAGTCAAACAAATGAAGTGGTCCTCGCTACCTTTGAGAACCCTTCATGAACTGCAGAATACCCCCGCTTTAATCCTAGGAAACTCCGCACTTCTGTCACCGTAGTTGGTTGCTCCTAATTTGCCACTGCTTCTACTTTCTGAGGATCCACATAAATGCCATCAGCAGAAACCACATGTCCGAGAAATCCCACTCGGCTCAACCAAAACTCACATTTGTTGAACTTGGCATATAACTGGTGTTGCCTTAAAGTTTGCAACACCAAACCCAAATGTATCTCATGCTCCAACTCGCTTCTCGAGTACACCAAGATATCGTCGATGAAGACAATGACAAACCGATCTAAGTATGGACGGAAGACTCGATTCATCAAATCCATGAAAGCTGCTGGGGCATTAGTGAGTCCGAAAGACATCACTAGAAACTCATAATGCCCATCTCGTCCCGACGCCGCCTTGGGAATGTCCGATTCGTTAATCCTTAACTCGATGCTACCTGACCTCAAGTCAATTGAGAAGAACACTTTTGCACTGGAGATGTTCAAATAGGTCATCAATCCGAGGAAAAGGATATTTTTTTCGAATGGTGACCTTATTCAACTGTCTGTAGTCTATACACAACCTCCAAGTACCATCCTTCTTCTTCACAAATAACACTGGCGATCCCCAAGGTGAAATACTGGGCCTAATAAATTCCCCATCTACCAGCTCTCAGAGTCGAAGTCTTCAACTCTTCAACTCAAATTCTGTCATTCTATAAGGTGGTAAGGAACAGAGTCGCACTGTGACTAAATCAATGGGAAACTATTTCTCGTTCGGGAGGTAGACCCTAAGATCAAGCCAGAAACACATCTAGAAGTCCTCACCATCGGGGTACATCCTCTAATCTCACTACTACGAGTGTCAACTACATGAGCTGGGATACCCCTTACAACCTCAAGTAAACATCTAAAGAGAAATGGCAATCAAACCCGAAGGTGCTCGCTCCGCTCTCCATAAGACTACTACCCGGTAGTCCTGCCTAAATATCACCTCCTTGCGGAAAACAATCCATTGAAGCATAGCTCAAGTGCCAATCCATCCCAAGAATCACATCCAACCCCTCGAGATCTATTAATATCAAATCGCCTACATCTCGCCCTTAATAGAAAAAACAAGCTACCCTTAAGCATCTGACTAGGCCATAGAGACCCTCCTGTGGGTGTGGCAATCTCCAAACCACATCCCAAAGGAACTGGAGTCATCCCGACTCGTGCAACATACTCACGTGAAAGAGTGTACCCGGGTTAATGAGTACATGCATCACACCAAAATAGATAATGTACCTGTCACAACGTCGTGGGTGGCCTGTGCTCCTCGCCCTCGGTCACAAGATAAGCTCTACCCCAGTGTGGTCGCCCTTTATCCTCCGCCTAGCCACTAGTGCGCATCGATGTCCAAGCTAGCGAACCACCCGAGGTCCGCTCTGCCTCGTATCCAATCCTATGCCCATTAGCCCACCGAACTGAAAGCACTGATCCCGGTGACTTAGTCCGGGCTCGGGTCCTCGGCGCCTCCGAAATGTCCTGCCCGCCCGCACCGAAAGCATACATCATCCCACCGGCATGGTCCATCATAAACGGCCGCGAACGCCAAGTCGAATCCAAACCGCCTGGCCCAGAGATTCGAAATGGCTACCGCCACTACTAATCGATCGAACCAGAATCATGTATGTCCACTAAACTCCGCTACCACCGGGTACCACGTCATTCCCCACCGATCCCCACGCCCAAGATCCGCAGCCGAACTACCCTCTTAGATGATCCCCCGCATCGACTCTCAAGACAATCCATCGTATGATCGACGCTTTCAAGATGGCGATCGTGGTCTGGCTCTCCACCTCTGCAGCTGGTTTCTCATCTACTCCGTCGTGGAATGGTCAACCTCGAGAGGCTCAAAGCTTACCTACTACCTAATCCATCGAAACCTCCTCTTTTACTCGACCACATCCAACCAAATTGGGACAAAATCCGAGCAAATTCTCTCAACTCCACGCCGTACTCGGGGAACCGGTCATGCTACCCTAAGTGAGCGCCTCAAACCTAGCCTTAGTCTCAACAAAGGTCGGGGCAAACCTGTGAAAGCAAGCCTTGAACTCCAGGCCCAAGTGTGACGCCTCCGGTCCTCTCATACACCCACCACTTCCTTGCACTACCCCCAGCGTAAAACCACTTATCCTCGACTTATCCCCATCCCGATAATCGTGATACCTTCGTCCAAAATCTTCTCTCGTGTCATCTAGCCGTGGATAATGCCACCATGGGATCCGTGGAAGCATCAAAACCCACTGCCTCCAAGTCTACGAGCCCGATCACGCACACCAAAGAAACCCACTTCTCGAGTGATCAGAAATGCGCCGACAAGATTCTCTCATAAGTAGGTGCATCCAACATTCTCTGAATCAAGCCCATTGACTCACGCCTACCTCTGCACCATCAGGAAGAAGAACTATTTCCAAGAATAAATGAAACATAATCAATTTCAAGGGTAAGGCTAGAAGGTGATACAAAACACTGATGATTTCCACAAATATACAACCCCCAAGGAATTTAGAAACCTAGAGCTCTGATACCAAGATGACAGATCTGACTGACATCTTCCCGTGATTCCCCTGTGAAACTTCACAAGGAAGTCCCACTCCAGACAATCCCTGGTGGAATATCCAATGGAACCCCACTTTAAAGAAGGAAAGTAAACACATGCATTAATATAATACCTCAAATATATATAAAAGATCCACAATGTACTCTTTAAATCCACAACCGAATTTATCTATCAGATGGTCATAACCACAACTACACATAATAAGGACTCATACGAAATTCAATACTTCAAGATCAGAGTATCTCAAGAGTGTTTACGACTGTGGATACAAATGAAAAATAAATAAGTCCAATAAAGACAGATAGAGAGAATACCGGCAATTGCCGCAAAGAGTGATGTAGAAGCTGGCGCGAGGTAGGTCTCTACGAACTGCCTGGACCTAGGAAACGGAAATAAAACGTGAGATAATAAATCTCAATGAGCATAATTTATATGAAAATAATGTTTTTATTTAAAATTCCTTCTCAAGGCCTCACACCACTATTTTGCAAGGTTCCCCGTTTAAAATCATTTCACAAAAACCCAAACTTATATCCAAGTCAACAATATGAAATCCATGCTCAAAATTTAACCGAAGTTATTATTAAGAAACTATAACCTGAATTTATTCAAAACATAAAATTGAACATAAAATGTATAAACATCATGTCGTAAAAATAATCATGGAAATACAATAACCATAAATATTGAAATGGTTATATTACTTTAAACCAACAATGTACTATACCATATATCCTTCATAAACCGTGGGACGCCACCTCATGACCCCCAACATCGAAAGGTGTCATGGTAATAATAATGATGATGAACCGTCGGTAAACCCGACCTCACGACCGTGGAAATAATATATAACCATTGGATGAAACCAACCTCACGATACCGTGGCAAACCCAGTGCACTAATATATAATACTGAATAGAATCTCTAGTACTATATGGTACATCAATTTATAAATAATAAACCGTCGGGTAAACCCGACCTCACGGTCGTGGAAATAATATATAACCGTTGGATGAAACCAACCTCACGACACCGTGGCAAACCCAGTGCATTGTATTATAAATACTAAATCGAACATCTGGTACTATATGATACATCAATTTATAACAACCAACACAGTATCCTTACTCACATATACTTTTCCAACGATACTATATTATAAATTATGAATTTATAAATTTAATTTCAACAACTCAATCAAATACATTGATGAATTTCAATTCATCAATTCATGCCGAAACCGATAAATACCACAATGAAAATATTCACTATAACCAATTTTAAGCACATAAACTTTAACAAAATTTATCATGCTTAAAATCATAAAAATCTCAAAATCCACTTCTTAAATCAATAATCTTTCAAAGTGTTTTAAAACCTCAATACACGTACCAAAATATTTAAATACCACAAATTTATCCATGAACTCAGTAAAATTTCCAAATATTTAAAATGTTGACAAAATTCATGAAATGATAACTTGTTTATATAAAATATAATGGTATTTATGCCTAACCAAACATTCGATCAAATAATACATATATAAAATAATCAACCACAATTATATATCATAACAATACCACAAAGCATTTAAAACATATAAACCACTTACGTAATTACGTACGCTCACCCTCGCTCCCTACAAGATCGCCTGTGCTCCGTGAGCGCCTGTAATATAACAAAATACCACTTAGGTCTAATAAACCAAAGACATCGATGCCCAACGCCTTAGAATAATTTTAACTATGAACTATCTAAATTGGACTCCGATAGGTCTAATTATACAAACAGGTCTATGTAATTTCAAAGACTCCAAAATTGGGGCTTACCCTAAGCTAATTTCTCAAAATTGAACCATCCAATAAATCATAAAAATATCCAATTTCACTAATCCATCTTCAATTTTGCCTAATTTGACCTATCGGGTGCCCACTCAAATTAACCCTTTCTGCATCAATTTAAATGACCCAAAAAAATGGAAAACTAACCAAACGACGTCCAAAAATTCACAAGCAAACTTTATATCAACTTAAATCACAAGAGACCAGAAACACGTATACCTTTACCTTGTTCAAAAGTTCCTGCAGGGCTCGAAACGCGATCCAACCGTCGACTAAACTTCCTTTTCACGATCTTCAAACTGAGGAATTCAGAAAAGAACCACATGAATGAGTTCGCAGGGAGTCCAAAATGGGGAGGGAGGTATGGGTCGCCCGAATGCCGAAAAACGACGAACTCCGGCAACCCAAGGTGGCCGCCACGCTGGTCACGCCGACTCAAGGCCATTCCGCAAGTGCTCGCGTGAAATTTCCCCATGGCCAAGGCTATCGCCGGTGGTGGCGCCCTGTTCGGTGGCGCTCCTACCTGGGTGGCGCGTGCATCAAGGAGGTGGCTGGAAACGTCTCCTATGGCTAAAACCCGATTGGCCTGTGGGCAATAAACGACCCACTTTGGGTCCACTGGGCCTTAGGGAATTTTTCAGAGTTTTGAATAAAATGAGTGTTTTGGGGCTTGGGGGTTCTATTTGGCAACGCAAAACTAGGTTTATAGAGCCTAGGTCGCTTTTCTGTGCAAAAACCCCTTGACCGACTTGGACATCAAGAACATCATGGTTTAACTTGGTCATAACTTTTTATCCGTAGTCGGATTTTGACATTCAAACCGCTTATGAACTCGTGACGACGAGGCTCACTAAATGGTCTTAGTCAACCCAAAATTATTCATCCTGAAAAGTCAACTTGGGGCCCACATGCTAAATTATTGGTCAAACTTGGTCAAACTTAGTCAAATCCTAATAAACGTAAAAACTTGTATTATTTGGCAATGGTCGTTATACAAGGCCTTCACAAAGAGATGGGAGGTATTCTGGTGATTGGACCCAGTTCCATAGATTAAGGTGAGTTCTCCTTAACCGTATAGTGCTCAAGCTCAGATCAACTAGCATATAAATTTTTACGGTCCAAGCGCCATGAGGTCTCAGGTCAGAGCAATAAGTGGGGACGGAGGGCCATGTAGATGTTAAATACACTCGTGATAAGCCATTATCTCATGAATCCAATGGGTCTTGCGCACTCTTCATCAACTATGATACTCAACGAAAGAGGGACATCGGGCGGTGTCTTCGACATAGTCGAAAATCAGAATCAATGAGGAGTGTCAATCGAGCACGCCATTGAGGAAAGGTGGTGGGAGTTAACTTTTCATTGATTTGAGCAAGGATGTTTATGCAATGAGGATTAATTTGCTAATAAGGAGGTTGGGTGTAGAGATTAAAGTTTGGATTTGATCAAGGAGGAAGACATGGCAGGACTCGATCTGACTCGCTAGAGATCCGTGGGCTCGATACCATGTAAAGTAATAGATTTTCGATACATTCATTGATAGAAATTCCTGGGGATATACGTAGGATTGAGAGTTCTAATTTAGTAAACATGTTAATGGTAAGGCTAAAATTAAGCTATCAAGTTATAATTATATAAAGTCAGGGGTCAACTAGAAGGCTAAAATTAAGCTTACCGTTATACTACATTCAAATATAGAATTAATGATACATTATAATTTTATAGTTAGATGTGCTTCCCTTATATAGCTAAAACACTTTATGACCATTTCACCACACCAAGAGTTCAACCACTTAATTCAATAAAATAGAAGTTGAGATGCCATTATATAAAAAATTGAAAAGTTGAGATATAATTAATCCAAAATAAAAGTTGAGATATAATTAATCCAAAATATTAAAGGAGCAAGAACTAAGGAAAATGATAGCAAGCGTTAAAGAAATAAAAAAGAAAAAACACAAGCAATGAAAGGACTTAAAAAGGGTCATCACTTAATACAATGTACCTTGCATTTATCATGACTATCAATATCTTATAAATGCATCTTGATTCCATTCTACACTAGCGTCTAATTGATACGATGGATTTATAAAATTACATTTTATGATATGGTATATGCAAACAAGATGTGTCGATGTGTTAGGATTATGGAAAGAATCGTCTTCTTTATAGTCTTACCTATATTGATAAGAAAAGTAAAGGCTCATGTAATTATATTCTAAGCATAGGTAGGATGTAATAAAGTTGCATTTATAAGACGTAGACAATCATATTCAACGTCCAATATAGTAATTAACAGGTGGTGTACCTTTTTTCTTTCTTCCTAAAATCATTGCTCTATACATCTTTTTATCATTTTTTTTAATAAAGTGGTTATTTGGTCATTTTTATTTCATAAGATCTAAATTTTCATTTTTTTTTACGTTTTTACCATCATTTCGAGACACGACGCACGGATCATATTTGTCATATTGACGTGACGTGTAATTGTTGTCATATTGACGTGACGTGTAATTGTAATCGTTTTGATGCGAAGTTTATTTATGTGAGAGCGATTTATACGAATAAAATGTATTCGATCAACGATAAAAAATCAATTCAATGGTCATTAATATGGTGTGGAACTGAACACAATAGTAATATTAAAGTATAAGCTCAACTATTAAATGTATAGGCTTTGAACCAATTCATTATGCTATTAACATGAATGTTGTTTCATCCTTTATGATTTTTAGAAATTTTGATTTTATATTTCTATTAATGTATCTAGTTTAAAACAATAAAATTATTTTTCCCTTCAACAAAAAGAGGTGGGCCTCTTAGTGTCTATTTCCCTTTTTTTCTATTAATTCTTTTATGGATTTAACATTTTTTTTACTTTTCATTTTGTAGAAGAATGAATGCAAAATGAATATGATTAATATTAATGAACAATCCAAACTCAAATGATAATACTTGATGATATAAAACAATTCTAAACCTGTAATAATACTAAAAATCATGAATAAATTGTAAATTCTAATTTCTTTTTTTTCCTTTATCAATAATCCATACACCTAACACTTACACACAAATATTTATCTTTTATTCATATGAATTAAATTTTTCTTATTTCCAATAAAAGTCAATTAATTAAAATTTCACATAATCATACAAAATAAAATAATAATATAAATGTGAACAGGTAGACTCAAGTGTAATTTGGATGAAGTCATTTAATGACTCACTTCAAATAGTTTTGACCTCTTCAGATGCAAACCAAACCCTTCGATTCGTTAAAAGGCAAACAAACAATGTAGCTCATATTTTTGCAAGGATTGTTAGTTTTTGTGCTAGCCCTTTTTATTGGCTTGAGGCTAGTTCTTTCCTTGTGAAAACCTTTATTGTTGATTGTTTTCAAATTGAGTCTTAATGGATTCCTTCTTTTTAAAAAGGGTTTTTTTTTTCCAAACAAAAAAAAACAAATAATATAAACTTAGAATCACTTGCAAAGTATCACCATAATAGGAGATTGATTGACAACAATTGTTGAAAGTGCTCATAACCTTTTAAATACTTGAAATATTTTATCAAAAAAAATTGTTTTTAAGTACTTAAAAAAAACTAAAAAGGTTTTCAAAAATCAAGACTAAAAGGAAAATTGTTCTTTATAAGAGTATTTTGGGACAGTTTTGGGGAAAACTTCTAATTTTCCTTATATTTGAAAACTTTTGAAAAAAGTGAGTTTTCATTATGAGAAAATTTAGAAAAAAAGGTCCTTAAGTTTTTTAATTTTATATTATCTTTATTTATTTGAAAATAATTTAAAATGCATATATATATATATATATATATATATATATATATATATATATATATATATATATATATATATATATTTTAAAAGTTATACAAATATTTTTTAAGAATAAGTTAACTAATAGAAAACCTCAAGATAAATCTTATAAAAATATCAACTATAATATAAAAATAGACTAAAAAAAATAAATGACATAAAGATTTATACAAAACCTTTATTACAGAGAAAAACCACAGAATGTTAAAAATAAAAATCCATTATATAAATAAATGTAAAGTAATTACATAGATTTTCACTATCCACTTCATAAGAAAATAGAGACCAATACAATAAAAAATATAAAATAAGAATAACCAAATATTTACCATTATCCAAAAATATAAAGAGTTCTTACTCTTTTTCTCAATCTTCTCTCATTCTTATATGATCTACTACTTTCCTAAAGAAAGAACTCTTTATTATTTATAGGTTGAATACCAAATCATGGAGGAAAATGGGCGTAAAAAACAGAGGAGCAAAAAAAAGGGGCGATTTCTCTTGTCTTGATCAAAGAGCACCCACCCTTTTTTATTTTCTCATTTCTCCTTTCTTCAACCCTCCCTTTGACTTTCTCCCTTCGTCATTCTTCAATCCTCCATTTTTTATTTTATCCTTTCTTTATTTAAGGAGGTGGGGTCCTCACGAGGAGGACCCATCCTCATCACTTAACACTAATTTAACAATGACACTCCTATAAATCCTTTATTTCATTTTTTTAGAAAGCAAATCCTTCCTTTTTTTAGATAGGTTCTTTATCTTTTCTCGATATATTCTTAAATTATTATTACTTTTTCTTTCTTTAAAGACAAATAATCTATGATAAAGTTAGAAATTAGTTTTTGAATAAACAAACAGCTCAAAGTAATTCCAAGAGTATGAATATTAAAAATGATGAAGCCTGTATAGACTAAAATAAAGTCTTTCCCAATATATTATGGGGAATATTGTTATTTTGAAAATGTATATAGAATTATAAGGAGTTCTAATTATATTTATTTTTATCTTATATTTTTAAAATTGAACTAAATATTCAAACAATTATTTTAAATTTTTATTTCTTCAATAACTATTAGAATATAATAATAATAATAAATAATTTAAAAGAAGATTGAACTTATGTGGAGTTTATTGTCAGATTAATATCGATGACTTAGCAACATAGGTTCATTTTAAAGAATAATTATATAACTATTTAAAATGTATATAACTTTTTAAACAAAGTGTAAACCAATATTTTCGTATTGAATTCATCGGATCGCAATTGATCAACGGTAAATCTGTCCGATCTTCCTTTTAAAATCGAAATATGATTGAACCGACTAAATCTACGATTTAATCGCCAAGTCAAATGAATCGGTCGATTTTGTGTCAACCAGGTGGTTCAAAGTCTCCTCCTTAAATACTTGATTTTATTATGTAAAAATGCTCCATCATCAACCACATGTCTTCTTTTGTATGGTTAGCACATTACCCAATGGCTTTTTCTAATGTCATTCTAAGTAATGAATGCTGCTTTTAAAGCCACAAATATCTCAATACCCACCGACATAATACACTTATAACGCAAAAAATGTCCAAAAATTCTACAGAAAACCAGTGTACCATCCGAGCCACTTTTTAAAATTCAGGAACAATCTTTATTTGGGGAAAGTATCACAATTCACAACTAAGTAAAAATTATTTTATATTTTATATATTTATACAATAAGGTATTTTCTATAATTTTTAATATATTTCTATATTTAAACAACTGACCGTCATTATTAGTAAATTAGTAATAGTGATCGACTAAGACGATACGTCACGTTTGTACCTACCAAGTAATCGCATTTGAGATATAAGCTGTTATTTTATTTGTAATTTTGCTATTTGTGGCATAGGTACATTTGGTTTGAAACAATTAAAAATCTCGAATTCTGCAAAATTTATAAATCATGTTTCAACTAACTCATTGCCTATCATGTTTAAGTGAGAAACATCTCTTCATTTCAAATAAGCAATTCAAAAGTCTCAATAAAATAATTTATTACCTTAAAATTAAAATATAATAAAAAATTTCAACAACCCAATAAATATTACTGCACATTATAATATATATATATATATTATTTCTTCAAAATTTTATGTATTTTGTTGAAAATAACTCATTTTTGAACACAATGAGCTACGGATTTGAGACGATGGATTTATAAAATTACATTTTAAGATATGGTATATGCATATAAGATGTGTCGGTGTGTTGGGATCATGGAAATAATCGTCTTCTTTATAGTCTTACCTAATTTGATAAGAAAAGTAATGGCTCCTGATTATTTTCTAGGCATAGGTAGGATGTAATAAAGTTGCATTTATAAGACATTGAAAGTCAGGTTCAAGGTCCAATATAGTAATTAACAAGTGGTGAACCTTTTTTCTTTCTTCCTAAAGTCATTGCTCTATACATCTTTTTATCATTTTATTAGAAATAAAATGATTATTCAGTTATTCTTATTCCACAAAATAAAGATTTTTATTTATTTATTTATTTTATATTTTAATCATCGTTTTGATACGATATATGATTATTATCATATTGATGTGACGTCTGATTGTAATCGTCATAATACGAAGTTTATTTATGTGAGAGGGATTTATATGAATAAAATATATTCGATCAACCATAAAAAATCAATTCAATGGTCATCAATATGATGCAAAACTAAACATAATAGTAATATCAAATATATAAGCTTAACTATTAAATGGGCTTTGAATCGATTCATTATACTATTAATATAAATATTGTTTCATTCTTTATAATTTTTAGCAATTTTGATTATATATTTTTATTAATATATTGTTAATTTAAAACAATAAAATTATTTTTCTCTTTAAAAAAAACAGGTGGCCCTCTTTGTGTCCTTCCATTTCCATTTTTTTCTATTAATTCTTTTATGTTTGTAACTTTTTTTTTTTTTACTTTTCATTTCGTAAAAGAATGAATGCAAAATGAACATGATTAATATTAATGAACAATCCAAACTGGGATGACAATACTTGATGATATAAAACAATTCTAAACCTGTAACAATACTAAAAAATTATCATGAATAAATTGGTAAATTTCAATTTCTTTTTCCTAATACAATCCATATAATTCTAACACTTACACACAAATATTTATCTTTTATTCATATGAATTAAATTTTTCTTCAGCATAGTTTCCAGTGAAAGTCAATTAATTAAAATTTCATATAATCATACAAAATAAAATAATAATATAAATGTGAACAGGTAAACTCAAATGTAATTTGGATGGAGTGGTTTAATGACTCACTTCAAATAGTTTTGACCTCTTCAAATGCAAACCTAGCCCTTCAATTTGTTAAAAGCAAACAAACAATATAACTCATGCTTTTTTAATGATTGTTAGTTTTTGTGCTAGTCCTTTTTATTGGATTGAGGCTATTTCTTTCCTTGTGAAAACCTTTATCGTTGATTTAAAATCTTTGTTGTTGATTGTTTTCAAATTGAGGATTCCTTCTTGTTAAAAAGGGTTTTTTTCTTCAAATAATAATAATATAAACTTAGAATCACTTGCAAAGTATCACCATTATAGGAGCTTAATTGACAACAATTATTGAAAGTGCTGATCATAACCTTTTTATCACTTGAAATATTTTATCAAAAAAATTGCTTTTAAGTACTAAAAAAAACTAAAAGGGTTTTCAAAAATCAAGACTAAAAGGAAAATTGTTTTTATAAGAGTATTTTGGGGAAAACTTCTAACTTTCATTATATTTGAAAACTTTTGAAAAAAGTGAGTTTTCATTATGAGAAAATTTAGAAAAAAAGTACCTTAAGTTTTTTAAATTTATATTATCTTTGTTTATTTGAAAATAATTTAAAATGCATATATATTTTTTAAAAGTTATACAAATATTTTTTGAATTATGCTACTTATTGTTGGGAAAAAACCTTGATATCAATCTTGGCAAAATATCAATTATAATAGAAAAATAGACTAAGAAAAATAAGTGATACAAGGATTTATAATGAAAACTTTACTATATAAAGTCCACAAGTGCTACAAAATCTATTATGTAATAAATTTATACAATTATATAAATTTTCACTAATGACATAAGAAAACCGAGACTAATACAAGAGAAAAAATAAACCTCAAAATAATCAAATGTTTACCATTATCCAAAAATAACTATACTATAAATCCCGTATTAACCCAAAAAAAAAACTCCTCATTTTTACTATATAAAAACCACTTGCAAGCAAGACAAAATCTATTCTGTAATAAATTTATACCATTATATAAATTTTCATTAATGACATAAGAAAACCGAGACTAATACAAGAGAAAATATAAACCCCAAAATAGTCAAATGTTTACCATTATCCAAAAATAACTATACTATAAATCCCGTATTAACCCAAAAAAAAAACTTTTCATTTTTTCTCTCAATATTCTCTCACATTCTCAGTTGATCCACTACTCTACTAAAAAAGGAACTGCCTTGTTGAATACCTAGTCATGGGGGAAAATGGACGTAAAAAAACTAGGGCCGATTACTTTTTTCTTGATCAAAGAGCACCCATCCTTTTTATTCTCTCTCATTTCCCTTTCCAACTCCATCCTTGACTCTTTCCTTCTGGGCTATCTTCAATCCTAATCTTACTTTATCCTTTCTTCATTTAAGGAGGAGGTTCAGTAGAGCACTCTTACTATCACTTATTAATAATTAATCAAATACTTACACCCTATAAACTTTATTTTTTTTTTTTAGAAAGCAAATCCTTCATTTTTTTAGATAGGTTCTTTATCTTTCTAGATATATTCTTAAATTATTATTACTTTTTTTTCAAACTAAACAATCATGACAAAGTTATAAATAATTTATATAAACAAACATCCTATATAACAAAGATACAAACATTAAAATGGTAGTCATGACTCAAATGGTAAGTTTTTTCCTTAAACATATTATGGTAATATTATAATCTTAAAAATAAAGAGAATTTATAAACTTAGTCTGAATTATATTTAATATTTACTTTATGTTATTTTAAAATTTAATCAATATTAAACAATATTTCTAAATTTTATTTTTTAATAAATTTTAGAATATATAATAATAAATAATTAAAAAAAAGATTTAACTATGAAGTTATTGTTTGATTAATAATTGATCTTAAAATACAGGTTCAGTTTGTGACATCAAGATCTCCACAGTTATAAAAAAAACATTTTAAAGTTAAGATTTGGTCAAAAAACATTCTTTTTATGATTAATAAAGTTTGTTAAAAGTGTTCATCATATATCAAAACTTAAATTTTCCAAACTATCTAACTCTTACCTTTCTTCCTTAATAATTACATCATATATCTCTTCATTCATTTATATATCAATTATTATTAATTATAAATTTTATTTAAAATAAAATATATATATAAATAAATATTTAATTAAAAAATAAAAATAAAATAAAATTTAATTAAAAATAAAAATAAAATAAATATTTAATTAAAAATAAAAATAAATATCAATATTTAATTAATAATTTTAGTAGTTTAAAAAAAATTTTTATTACAAATATTAATTAATTTTAAAAAATTTTGTACTTCTTATAAAAAATAATGAAAATAAATAATTTGTCAAATATATGGTTAAAAATAAATGTGTTGGGATTGATAGAAAAATCTGATCCGATGTAGTTGATAAAGATTTTGCTGATTTCTCAAATCACACTGGGATTGTAAAAAGTTGATAAATCTTGAGTGATTTAACATGTCACTGATAGACTTCTCACATCACATTGGGGTTATAAAGTTACACGGCCCGATTATTTGACATGTTCACTGGCTGATTTGTCAAATCACACGCGCTTATGTTCACACGCGCTCGGATGACGATGCTCATCGAACATCGGCTACATCACATCGGGATTGTAAAGTCGATAAAGCCGGTCTTATATATAACATCAGACGACTTATCAAATCAACACAATGGCGATTTCGATAAACGATAGCACTTTAAAACATCTATAAATCAGATGTCCTCAAAATCTTACACACATCAAGCGTATCATCATCAGCAAGCAAAATATAACTTTTCAAACATCTGACGATTCATCTTCTGTATGAAGAAGAAAGAAACATGGTTCACTGCACATCGAGTTTGAAAGACAAACTCACAAGGTACCTGCCTCGAGATAGAATCGTGAGGGTACACCGAGATCGTGACCGAGTTAATCACATTCAACTGCTAAATGATTACTTCGTTGAGAATCCAGTCTACGACGAAACATTATTTCGCAGGCACTTTCGTTTAAGTCGGCCTTTGTTTCTTCGAATTTTACATACGCTCCAATAGCACAATGATTATTTCGTGCAAAGAAGAAATGCTGCCAACACAGTAGGTTTATTCGGTGAACAAAAAATGACGGCTGCACTTTGCATGCTTGCATACGGTATGTCTGCAAACTCAATCGATAAGTATGTAAGAATTGGAGAGAGCACAACTAATGAAAGTGTGTCAAACGACTCGCCAGTGGTGGTAGAAATTGGGGCCTAATATCTCGATCCCCAAACGCTGGGCCGACATCTCTCTAGGTCGTTACGAAAAAGCCAATCAACGTGGCTTTCTTGGAATGTCGGGCGCTTTTGATCAGATGTATCATGGAAAACCGTCAGCAAGATATCACTGAATGTATAATCGCCATGTTCATCGACCTAATTATCAGGCTCAAGTCGCCGCTTCACACTTTCTATGGATATGATATGCTTTTTTTTGGCATGCCCTGATCTAACAATGATATTAATGTACTGACGCCCCAACTGGCTTGCTAACTCATGATATGGCTGTGGCCTTCAAGAATTATACCATAATGGGCAACCATTACAATATGGGATACTATCTTGCAGACGGTATATATCCAAAATGGGCAATAATTTTTCAATCAATTTCGCATCCTCAAGAGTTGGCTCATGAATTCTTCGCAAACAAGCATGAGAGTTACCGAAAGGATGTAGAACAAGCATTTGGGGTGCTTCAAGCTCGTTTTGCTATCGTTCGATGACCGGCTCAATTCTGGCATCATGAAGATTTTGGTTTGATCGCAAAGCGTACATATTACACAACATGATAATTGAGGATGAGCGGGTTGATGACAATGAACTTGTTGCAATAGCTTCTGGCAATGATGACTATGACTCATTAGGAACCGATGGTATCTCGAGGCCCGATACCCTTTGATCAATTTATGGCTAGCAACCGCGCCATTCGAGATTCCATCACCCACTATGCCTCACCACAACATCATCAGACATCCGTGACGTTTACACTTACGCGCTTATCGGTTTAATTAATTAATTTTGATATTATAGTTTTACAGTCATGTTATGTTATGTTTTTTGAATGAAAATTTAAGTTAGTTGCATCTTTTAATCATTTTTTACTATTAAAAGTACATAGATAATTTGAACATTTCATTTTAATTAAGTAGACAAAAATTGAAATTACATTGAAAATAAACAGCTAGTAGTCTGGAAGTACATTAAAGTTTGAGTTACTTGCATTTTTCATTGCTTTTGCCATAACTGCACAAAGCTTACGTAGTTGATAATGTTGTTTGGCCTTGCTCAGCTGATTACATGTGAGATGTCTGACATAAATGCATCATCGTCACCAATCCAATATATTGCTCCTTCTCGCATCATATCTTCAAAGACGCCTTTCACTCCCCTGCTACGATCCTCCCTCCAGGCTTCGTCCTTCGCACCAAGTTTTGGGCCAGTCACAAATTCCTTCTCCGCTCACGCTGTCTCGATAATCTGTTTCCGATCGAGTCGTTCATAATCACTTTTTATCCATTGACTTTCTTGCTTTTTTGTTTGCTATCTTTAGATGCTTTTCTTCCTGAGGGTCTCTTCCTTGGAGAGCTAACAGTTGCATTGCTATATGGATCTTGATCCGAGTCAAGAGATATAGGTGTATCATGAGTTCCCATAAACAGGATTGGCCTGTGGTTGCTTTATGTATAATCATCCACTTATCACAAGATTTTAAGCACCTCCCAATAATGATCGTAAATCCACGGACTCTTAACATATGCTTGAAACATATTCATAGCTTGCACACGTTAAAATAAAATTAGAAATAAATAAAATTTCTAATATATTTGTTGTAGAAAATTATAACAATAGATAACTGACCTCGTTGGTGATGTTAGCTCCACTTTGCGGCCTATTTGCGATTTGTGCGAGTATCTCACGCCATTTTGTACAATAATGTTGGATTCTATCCCATCGATTTTAATCGAACATGTTCAGCAGGTCAACTCCAAGATTGGTCTCCAAAATTGTTTCATCACCCGATCCCAAAACTTTGACATTCGGCTGCCTCACTCACCCACCACCTGTGATTCGTTACTTGGCCATCCAAGATAAGATGGGCCGCCACTGCCTCTTCATTTAAGACTTTCCCCCGCCTACCCCAGACTCGAAAAGAGATGTCATTTGGCTTAAAACTCAAAACTCCCCCGCTCACCTGTTCACCTAAATTAAGTAGGATTTAAAAAAATTGCTATCGTTAAAACTTAATAACATAAAGCTAAAAAATAATTGATGGAGTATGGCTAAATTTCGTTGACAAAATCTAGCCATGTATCTGCCGATACGCAAAATAAGATGATTAAAATATTTAAAAATTATTAACATATTATATAAATTATTAGAAAATATATATAATTAAATAAGCTAAAAATTTAATAAAACAAATGTTTTAATATTTAACATTATTTAAATAGTTAAATCACATTATGTATGGTAAAAATAACAAAAGAAATTATTTTATATCAAGTATAACATTTATATTTATATTTGTATTTTATATTGTTCACAAAAATATTATTTATGGTTTTATCCAACACCATTTTTTTAAAATTTTGCATATATCAAAACGATGTCGTTTCGGGCTGCCAGAGTCCAAAACGACGTCCTTTGGAATCAGTAGTCACTTATTCAAAACGACGTCAAGTTGACTCATAAACAAACTACTGCTTTAACATGTGGTTAAAAAAATAAATAAATAAACGACGCCGGTTCAGTTTCTAATAAATGACGTAAACGACATTGATCGCCATAAGGTGCTTTAAAAATCCTAATTGCAGTAAAAGTTCTAGCTTCCTCGTCTTCGCGTAAGAAAAAATCAGAAGGAGGAAGAAGAAGAGGGAGGGAGGAAGAAGGCTCTGTACGGGAGGAAGAAGAACAGCTGATGGCTCGTGGCCTGCGCCTGGTCCCGCACGCTTTCCTCGGCCTGGCGGCCCGCCAAGACTCGCCCTGTCGCACTTAGGATCTTCGAACGACGTGACCTACGAAGTTCATTTTTCTCGACCGCCTCGAGAGGAGTAAGAGCAGTTTTCTTTCTTCAAAAATCTCGGGACCAACCTCTTGCATTTTCCTCGTTTATGATTGTGTATATATCGGGCGTTGCGGATTTGAATCTCAAAATCACAGGTTGTAAAATAATAGATTTTTCAATACCTTTCATTGATAGAAGTTCTAAATATATACAGAGTGATTGGGAGTCTAATTTAGTAAACATGTTAATGGTAAGGCTAAAATTAAGCTACTGTTACAATTACATAAAGTCGTCAACTATGAAGGGGCTAAAATTAAGCTAATGCTACAATTACATCTCAAATATAGAATTAATGACGTAACATGATTCGAGGCTAGACATGTGCTTCCCTTATACGCCCGCAAGATCGGGCTTCTATCGGGCAAGACCAATTCGCTACGCGCAGCACCCGCGCGCCGGCTCGACAATGACTTTGTTAATGTGACGTTTATTTTTGGCTCTCAGTGATGCATTAATGCTTAACTTCGCTGAGGCTTCTTTTATGCACTAAGTCATGCACAAAGTGAAGGTCGATTTGAATATATTTTTACGCTAATGATCGACCGGGTTAAAACTGAGATGTATGGTCGCAGGTTATCACAAAGCAAACTGGAGATTCCTCGTGACCGGAAATGCTAGTTCCTTGAGAAGAGTGGACAACCATTATCAAGTTCTGGAGTCGCATTGGGCTGGGGCCCTAGATTCAAATTTCTCATAGATTGTGCAACTGCTCGTTGCTTTTCGAGATCCAAGAAATGGGATTAGAGCCCAAAAAACTAATATGTGCGCAGGTTGACGTGCGATCATCCATTATTTCCAAACTAACTCCAGACGTAAGATGCTCTTAATATGTAAGCCGCCAGGATTTGAATATGAAAATGGTTTGCTTGAGTAGCTGAGAAGCCTCTTTGTTGTTGTCTGATTTGTACGCTTGTGCATAAATCGAGAAAGTTTATCGACGCAAATGAGATGTCCTGACGTGTCAAGGAAAGGTATTGAAGGCTACTTAATTATTCTACAAACCCCTCTGAGTCAGCCCACGCCAGCCAGCAAGGCCATCAATCAATCAAGGGATTGAGTCAGAGAGAGGGGTTGAGACATCTTTAGCACCGCCTCATACCGTGTCAGCCAAAAGGTCACGAACATATTTATGCTCGTGAGAGAAATAACCCAGCCCGAGTAGGAATTACTTCAACCCCCAAGAAGAAATAAAGAGAACCCATATCCTTGAGAGAAAACATATCACCAAGCTTCTTAATAATATTGGCCACGAGAATTGAATTATTTATGGTAATAACAAGATCATCAACATAAACCAGAAAATAACAAAGATTAGAGCCTTGATTGTAAATGAAGAGGGAGGAGTCGGCCTTGGAACTATGAAAACCCAGCTGAAGAATGACATTTTTGAGTGCTGTGTACTAAGCCCGTGGAGCTTGTTTAAGCCCGTAAATCGCCTTTTTTAACCTGCAACATGGTTAGGCTCGGGGACAAGTCCTCTCAACCCTGGTTGTGCCATAAAAACAATCTCGCTTAACGCACCATTTAAAGGCATTGTTGACATCCATTTGCCTCAAATCCCGTTCCTTTCATGACAAAGAATAGATAATACGCTTCTAATAGTCGGGCCGGTTTGACCACGTATAAAGGTTTCTTTGTAATCAATACCGGCGTTGATCATAACCCTTAGCAACTGGGACTAAGCTAACTGGCCCAAGAATCCATCAAGATGCCTTTTACTCTGAAGACCCACTTTACAAATTACACTCTGCAGTACAATTCGAGGGTGGTAAAACTAGGTCCCAAGTCCTATGTTTCATTGTAGCAAAGGAGCTCGTTGACATGGCTCACGCCGAGGTCAGAAATGGCTTCGCTCAATGGTTCGGGGGAGCAGGGATGTTCGACTCGTACGGATCCGTTTCTCGTGGGCTCAAGATTTGTCTACTGATCTTATGGTCATGTTATGAGTGCGCTGGGAGGAGTATTTGGGCCAGGGAGCTGGCTCATGGAAACCGGGGCGACGGGAGGAGAAAAACTCAACCGAGATCGCGGACGCCCAAACCGGGTGTCCGTTGACAACCCGTCAACCTCAGACACTGGCGATGCTCGTAACCCGACACCACTCCTCATGAAAATCTAGTCCCTTTGTACGTGGAGTTTCCACTCCAAGGTACATAACCCCGTTCCAACCATATACACCACCACACAAATCCAAATGCGAGTAAATAATGGCCTTTGGGCCCTCGCAGACAATACTACAAAATATCCCCAACCAAATATATTACATGCGTTCAATAGTTTTTACATTTCTTTTCTAATTCAACATATATTAAACCTAGAATTTTAATACATGTTACATGACAACATCAAAAGCTTTAAAAGCCTGGCTCAAACGGCCTCTAATATGCCTTTCCTCGAACGCTCCCTCGCACCTAAAATGGTGATCCCCGGACAGCGAGCAAAAGCCCTAGATAATTTCCTACATGGGTTACTCCTCACATAAGTGCACATGCATGGCAAAACAAACACATTCAAGTAATTACATGAACCTACTTGAATGTCTATATGACCGATCCCGTGTCCCGAGTCCTCACCGACTCCCTCATATATGCCTAAGCCGAATGCGAGTAAAATCACGCTAAAATAAAACTCGTTGTTCTCAAACACACCACCGAGCTTCCCAGAAAGCGGGACAATTACCCTCCGAGGCGAATGTGTCGGGAGAACCTTCCGAACAATTCACTTGCTCCTCCCGACGCTGCACCGCTGACCATCTCCCAACACAATTTCGAAAATCTTCCGTCGAAATTCCTTTCACAAACAATTCGTTTTCTTTCAATTTCATGTCATGTACTACCCTAATACTCTAGGGTGTCCTAAGGCTACTTTAATGACGACGCCAATTCCAACACATTCATGCTAATATATTTACATGCATATATATTAACATAATTAATCCAAAACAAATCACATGTTATTAAATTCACATCAATAACAATCTCAAAATTAGCCTGCTACTTCGCTAATTAGCAAACACAAGCAATTCATTTTGAATCAATCAACATCATAAAATTCACGTTGAAAATATTCATGTTAGCTATTCACGCGGAACGCTGCAACCATCTGCCATCGTTCACGATCACAATAAAAAATAGGAATTTTCTCCACTCGGTTCAAAGGTTTTGAGACCAAGTTTAAGGCGAATACAAGCCTCAGAACATTCCTAACCATTTACATGGTTTTTAGCCAAAGATTAACGCAAGTAGGAAAAAGATCCCTACCTCTTGAGTTGGGTTCTGAACTCCACCTCAAATCGGTACCACGCCGTAAGTTCTCGCCGCAGCAGCAAATTTACTTTCGCCTGCCGAGAACCGATGGTCCGATCGACCGGAATCCTAGAGAGAAAGCAGACCTTCTCACTCTAAAATCACCATCTTCCCGCCACTTCTGTTTTTCCCAGCCTCTGCACCTTTTGTTCTTTCAATTTAGAGAATGTCATTATTCATGTTTTGTCTCATTCATTAACATTTCTTAAAATTCCTTTCATATCCCTTCATCCTGATTTTTGACACATAGCTCAATCTAAGCCATTCATTTCCATCCTCTCTCTCTACTCATGCAACATCTGTCACAAGAGTACATGTTATAGGTAACTTTTGTCACATCACATGTCGTTTTACGACACCCGATACCCGTACAAGCTCGAAAACGCAAGAAATTTCACACCGTTCTAATTCGACGAAATTCAACGAGGTAGCTAGATTGCGAGACACCCCAAATCTGAAGTCCGCTTTCATCATCCGAGATTCAGAAAAATTTCTGATTTTTACCGGAATTACGATTCGTCCTTTTTCAAAATTGAATTTTCTTAGGTCTTACATTCTCCTCCCCTTAAAAGAATTTCGTCCCGAAATTCCACAAGCACATACGCATCCAACCACGTGCATACGTAACCTCACCCAACTCCCAAGACCGGTGGCTCCGCATGACAACCCTGGCTATGTCCCCACTACCGACAACCCGATGGTCGGGCTAACCTCATCCATGTCAAGAATGACATCAACAATTCAATATGTCTACCATCCTAAGGTCCACCATGTGTTGAATCACTGAGATCCTGACTCACGATCTCGACACATTTGACCCCTCGACCCTCACCTCACATCCTAGGAAAGAATTTCCCATCATCTCTAAAGGCCTCAACCCTAAGCCCAAATTGACAACCACGCTGCAACAATGATGAACATGATGCAAAAATAATTGTGTGTGGTGATAAAACGCACCCGCATGTTCACACTGCACGCTTCAACCTTAGCACGACTACAGACACGTTTCTGGTCCTCGACATCCCTACCGCGGCCTCGCACCGACTCCGACCCACACTTCGCTCCTCCGGCTCCTCCTCTCTCGCCCATCTCGTGCGCCGGCTGGGTGCTTGTATAAGACCCTCGCAATCGAAACCGGTTCCTTCAACCCATATTAGTGTGGAATGAACCGCACTCTTTCCTCGTCCAAAGCCTAACTGACCGTGGCCGTCCCAAAATCCCGGGATCCCCCCGCCTCTGGGCAATCTTATTCATATGTCCCAGTCAAGCCGGGCAATGGTAAAGATAATACCATCCGCTCAAAGACCGGGCAATCTCTAACCCGGATGGTCGTGGCTTTGGAACCCTCGTGAATTAAAAGCCCTGGGCTTCTTCCCCGAACTAGAAGAAGAATGACTCTCCTTCCTCTTGACACTAGCACTCGCATCCAGAGTGCTCCGAGCATCCTCGACCTCTCTCTCTATGGTCAAGGCCGTCACGACCATGGAGTCCATATCCCATAGGCGAAGCCCTACAATCCTACCTCGAATGGACAACTTTAGTCCATTCTCGAATCTCCTGACCTTAGCCACGCCTCGCGCCACGCAAATATCACAAACTAAGCAATGGGTTGAATCTAGCCACGTACTCAATCACGCTCATCGCTCCCGTTTCCGCCTAGAACCCCGAGCCTTCGCGATGTCTCGCAGCATCCGAAAAATACTTACCCACGAACGCCCTCGGAATTCCGCCCATATCATCGCTCTAGGTCTCTGGGAGGTCTCGCCCAATTCCACCATACTGGCCTCACCCTCTAGCCGGGAACGCAACTGTCTAATATCTGGGTAGTGTCGAGGTAATTCCATAGCCTCTAACACCTTCTCAATCCGCATGAACCAATGGTCTCGCCACCACCCGATCTCCTCCCCTTGTGAATGCCTGAGACGACGCGCCCCTTAAACCTCCTGACGCTAATGACCTCCCGGCTACCTCGCTACACCGGTTTCTCAGGTAATACCAAGAACTGCATTGCTCCATACCCTCGCCACAAAGCTTGCTGGTCAAACACTGGTGGTGCTTGGCTAGCACCTCGTGGACGACCTCTACGTCCTCACCCTCGACTAGCCATCTACACATGTCAAATGACAAGTTAAAATTCAATGCAATATCTCTAAGGCGTAAACATAGCCTCGAGACACTATTCACATACGGAAAACATTTCATACTCTATGTCCATGCATTCATAGGTAATGCAAGACAATAATTCAATATATTAAATCATATTTAACAAAAAAAATTATTTTAGAAAATTTCATTTTAAAAGATTTGATTTGATTTGATTTGATTTGATTTCCTATTTAAAAAAATATTCTTTTTCATTTTCAAGAAACCAAATAAATTTATTAAAATTTATTTTATCCATTTTTTTCCGCTTACACACCGTAAAACCTAGGAAAATTTTTTCTTCAAAATCATCTTTGCACCATTTGTCCCAAAATTTCTCAAACAATCTTGTTCTCACACTAAACCCTAGTATTCAACATTTTTTTTTTCCTATAAAAGCACTCCTCACTAAGCACACAATCACACAACATTCACAAATAATCAACATACTATACACCCAATCACACATAAAACACAAGAGCATGCAAATGTTTAATCCTCGTCCCGTGATCAGCTTTTGGGTAATCACATACTTCCAAACTTCTACTCTATCGAGCCACCAAGTGGTGATGTTCTTACACCTTATGACCACGGCCTAAGCCCAAGTCCCCAAGCCCCAGGCTGTGAGATACCTGCTCACGAAGTCACGCCTGCAGATCGATCTAAACTTACTGGACACCCAAACTCCTCGAGTCCCTAGGTAGTCGTGAGTACCTAAACTATGAGGCCAATACCAAGCTGTGACGCCCAAAATCGGGCTGGGCCCGTCAAGTAACCCGTCAACCTCGCAATACCGTGGATACTCCGTAACTCCTCGACACCACCATGAAAAATCTGCGTAGTCTCATTCTCAGACGAAATTTCTACCCAAATGCACATAACCCCGGTCCCAACCATATACAACTACCACACAGGTCCAAATGTGAGTAAAATAACGGCCCTTGGGCCCCCGCATCAAATACTCACAAAATATGTCCTAAACTTTAAATATATTACATGGCTCAAGAAGTTTTTTCATTTCTCTTAATTCAACATATATTAAACCTTAGAATTTTTTAATACATGTTACATGACAACATCAAAGCCGTAAAGTTTCCGCTTTCTTCTAAACGCCCTCTAACGAGCTGCCGCCTTCGACGCTCCCGTACCGAAATGGTGATCCGACAAAAAGGGAAGAAAGCCCGCAAGATACTTCCCTCTTGGCTATCGCTACTCCCCACCTGCTCAAGACACGCATTAAGAAAACAAACACATTCAAGTAATTACATGAATATACCGAATGTCTATATGACCGACCTGTCCCGAAGTCCCTCACCGACTCCTCACATATGCATAAGCCGAATGCGATAAAATCACGCTTTTCAAACAAAACTTGTCGTCTTCGAAACACACCACCGAAGCTCCTAAGAAGTATCGCACTCCGAGGCGAATGTGTCGAGAACCTTCCAACAATTCACGCTGCTCCTTCGACGCTGTAATCAAGCCGACCATCTCCCAACACAATTTTCCGGAAAATCTTCCGTCGAAATTCATTTCACAAACAATTCCGCTTTCACTTCATGTCATGCACTCACTCCTAATACCCCAGTATGTCCTGCATACTTAACGCATTTACGCCAATCTCCAACACATTCATGCTAATATATTTACATGCATATATATTAACATAATTAATCCAAATAAATCATGTTATTAAATTCACATCAATAACACCAAAATTAGCTCACATGGGCTAATTTCCGTCGAAATTCATTTCACAAACAATTCCGTTTTTCTTTCACTCTACGCGCGTCACGCACTCACCCTAATACTTCTGCAAGCCCAAACGCATACGAATTTACGATGCGCCAATTCCAACACATTCATGCTAATATATTTACATGCATATATATTAACATAATTAATCCAAATAAATCACGCATAAATTCACATCAATAACACCAAAATAAACACATGGCTAATTGAAGCAAAACACGTTTCACCATTTTCAATCAAATTCACTATCACAAAATTCACGCAAAAATATCTCAATGCTAAGACCACGCGGGAACGCTGTAACCATCGTTACTGCTCACTATCACACAAAAATAGAATTTTCTCCAATTCTGGCTCAGCGTTTCGAGACCAAGTTTGCCGCCAATACAAGCCTTAACATTCCTAACCATTTACATGGTTCTTAATCAAAGATTAACGCAGCAGTGGCATCCCTACCTCTTGGAGTTAAGCTCCGAATCACCAAATCGGTGCCCACGCGTTAGCCTCGGCCACAGCACCCTTACTACTGCCGTAAACCGACTATCCGGGCGACCTAATCTTAAAGAGAAGGCATACATTCTTACTCTAAAATCACCATCTCCCAGCCACTGCCGTTTTTCCCAGCCTTTGCACCTTTTGTTCTTTCAATTTGGAGAAGGTCACTATTCATGTTTTGTCTCATTCATTAACATTTCTTAAAATTCCTTCCATGTCCCTTCATCCTGATTTTTGACACACGGGATGGGATCCAGTTTCATTCATTTCCATCATCTCACTCACGCAACAAGCGCCACAAAGAAGACATGCTATGCGCGACTTCGGCCACATCACACGTCGTTTATTCTGGCACTGATACCAAGGCTTCCCAAAAAAAAACGCGTTAGGAATTGACATCAGTTCCCCTGACCGACGAATTCGACGCAGAATGGGGATTTCATGGCATCGATTCCAATTGTAGAAGTCCTGCTTTGTCATCCCGAGATCTTAAAAAATTTTGGATTTTTACCGAAATTACGATTTTCACATTTTTCCGAAAATCTAATTTTCTCGTGCCTTACAGACGTATTCGAGTAGGAATGGAGAGTGGGATGGAAGATTTAAGGGAGAAGCAGTCCTAGTATCATCTAAAGGAGGAGTCTGATGAGACGGGGGTGATTTTGCAACTTTTGGCAAGGAATCACGGCAAAAGAACCGTAGGGTCCGGAAGTACCGAGAGGCCGACACGGCGCGGCTTTTAAATCCTTCCGCGTCGCAATGATGTCGGCGCGGCGCCCGATGACGATCGGAACCGGTGGGCACCGAAAATGAGAGGAAGAAATGGGGGAGGGTCTGAGGTTTTCGGGTTAGCACCTAAGACCGTGGTCGGGAGGTCGGATCGAGCGCTTTCATCAAACAAATACGCTACGATGAAGAGAAATTTTTTGTTTGATGTTCAAGACACTTGTATGCATTTTGAGTTATGAATAGCCGAGAAAAAGACAGTGCTTTGATTTAGCCGCTTTTATTTGACTTATAGGTCGCCATGGAGAGGATAACAAATGCATCCAAATTCTTTACCTCAAATAATTTGGTGTTCTCACCAAAAGGACTCAAAAGGTGATTTTTCCCGAAGAAGAGGTGGGTTGTCTGCTTATGAGGTATGAAGCCGTTTGAAAGGCATAAGGTCAATAAGAGAAATCAAGATGGGTATCATGAAGGAGTGTAAGGCCCGTTTTCAACGATGACGATGACGCACGCTCGTGAGACACCATTTTGTTGCGTGTGTGGGGAGTAGTAGTTGTGCTGAGTTATGCCATGAAGTATGATATGATTTTAAAGCAATAAATCCCACCACCATTGTCGCAAGTATAATGTTTTGATTGATTTCTTTAGAAAGTGTTTCAACAAATTGTTTGAAATGGAAAAAAATTTAAACACCTGATGGTGACCATCGATAAACCATATATATTTTGTATAATGATCAACAAAAATAAGGTAATATTTTGATCCATCAATTCCAAGATATAATCCGCGTATAGACCCCACACACATTATGCGTAAATAAGTTCAAGTGGCTCGCGATTTTGAGACTATCGACAACGGAAGTATTGTCGACAGCCATCGATGTAACATGAATGACATGCTGGAAGACAAAGCTTTAGTCGATGAAAGCCAGGAAGAGAAAATTTTTAACAAGATGATGGACAATTTTAATAGAAAGATGCCCAAGACGCTTTTGTGCCATCCATCAATAGAAGTCCGTTCATGCACATTAGCAACCTTGATGCTACTATATTGATTCCAGGAAGGTGTATGCCATTGTTCATATGCTCTTTAGTAGAATCGCCCGAGATCTGGGTCTCCTTCTCACAAGAAAAATAAAAAGCGATGAAATTCAACAAAGAGATATTATTTTGTTTGGGAAGTGAGATGATGAACTAGAAATTAAATTTTTGCAAAAGCTGAACACAAAGAGTATCATGCAATGTAAAAGTTCTCGCGGAGGAGAGTGCAAAGCCAAAGAACCAATATACGACCGCAAACCTCGAGCTATCACCGAGAATTACTACAATTCCATCATATTCGAATGAACAGATAAATCTGAAAAGATCACCAAAGGATATTACGAGAAGCAACCGAATCAAGTAACCAATTTTTATCCTTCCATTAGATGCTAGAGTTAATAATTGGATTGAAACATCTGAGAATGGAATTGAGGACAGGACTTGGCAATGTGGGCCCAACTCGATCACAAAGTCAAGATTGTAATTCTGGGGTAACGCCGATCACACCGTCTCCCAAAGATGCGTTATCGAGGACGACCATCATGTCGTACTCCATTAAAAGCTTCTCGCTTGCCAACCCGGGGAGGCCCACTCCGCCAAATCATGCTTCTCGCGACCACGATTAATCCCCCTCCCTACGCTGTAACGCCGTCTTCGGCCGGCTGCAAAACCGGGCCGCTAAGGCCGCGGCCCAAGCGCCTTAGATATGCATCATGTCCAACCGTAAGGTCGTGCAAATCCCTCAAAAGCCAATGACGATTCCTCGAGCCTCGAATAGCGCGATTCTCCGAAAATCTCGACCTAAGCCATTCAACACATAAAAGAAGCAGGCCATCATCCAACACGATCAATAATGCTATTTTCATTAGCCAAGGCCTTCACAACATGGAGGTATTATGTGATCGGGACCGAGTTCTACGCTGGATTAAGGTGAGTTCCTCCTTAACCGCATAGCTCGAAGCCCTGGATCGGCTAACATATACCCTTAGCTTTGTCTAAAGGCCATGAGAGGTCTATGCGTCAGAAAGCAATAAGTGGCGATTATGAGATATGACGCTAAAATAAAGACTCGTGATAAGTTTCCCACGAACCCAGCTGGGGATTCCTCGCTACTTCATCACTGGTGTGGTACCGCAAGAGGGACAATCGGCGGCGCTGACATGGTCAGTAAATCGTAACCAATGAGGAGTGCTTTTGAATCGAGCAACGCCCTCGGCGGAAAAGCGTAGTGAAAGTTAATCCTTCATCGAAGCAAATGACGCCGAGCTTAATGAGTGATTTATTTGCTACCTGAGGAGGTCAAAAGTGCATGAGATTTAAAGCTCGATTTTCGGACGTGAGGAGAAGACATGGCGTGGACTCTTGGACTGACTCTGAGATCCGTGGCTCGATAACATGTAAAATAATACTCTCCGATACATTTCATTGATAGAAATTCTAAATATATATGTAAATGGATCAGTCTAATTCTAAGAACACGTAATGGTAAGGCTAAAACAAGCCACTGTTACAATTACATAAAGCTGGTCAACCCAGAAGACTAAAATTAAGCCGCATTTTACAATTGGTTATCCAAATATGCACCACCCACGTAACACGATTGCGTTGATACGCTGGCCTCCCCCTTATACCGTATCGCACTATTCAGTCGCTCTTCGATTTTTCGCATTTTTCGTTATTCTGCATCAAGATTCGATTCTCTTTGAATTCAACCTCAACTAGCCATATTAATCCGGGCCATATTATCGCTTCAAAATCGAAATTTCCATTATTCAATCAATATTGTTGACGAACGAATTACAACAATATTTCGCCCAAATATCAAGCCTCACACCGTCACGCCACCTTGCCAGCGATTGTTTCCACCGCTTGGCATCGCTTGCCAACATCTATTTTTTCGCTGGCTTCCACCGCCGAGATGCCTATATAACTATTTAAAATGTATATAACTTTTTAAACAAAGTGTAAACCAATATTTTCGTATTGAATTGGCCGATCAAACTGTTGATCGACGGTCATTCCGATCCGATCTTCCTTTGCACCGGAAAATACATTGAAACCGACTAAGTCTACTATTTAATCTCCAAGTCAAATGAATCAGTCGATTTTGTGTGAACCAGGTGGTTCAAAGCCTCCTCCTTAAATACTTGATTTTATTATGTAAAAATGTTCCATCATCAACCACATGTCTTTCCTTTGTACGGCTAACACACTACCCAATGGCTTTTTCATATGTCATTCTAAGACTAAGTAATGAATGCTGCTTTTAAAGCCACATATATCTCAATACCCACCGACATGATACACTTATAAAGCAAAAAATGTCCAAATTTTTTACAGTGGACCACTGTACCATCCAAGTCACTTGTTAAAATTTAGGAACAGTCTTTATTTGTCGAAGTATTACAACTAAATAAATATTATTTTATATTTTATATATTTATACAATAAGATATTTTCTATAATTTTTAATATATTTCTATATTTAAACAATTGGCAGTTATTATTGGTATTAGTAATAATGACTGGACGAAGTAATTGACAGATCGCGCTTGTAACACCAAGTCATCGCATAGAGATATGAGCTGTTATTTTATTTGTGATTTTGCTATTTTGTGGCATAGGTACATTTGGTTTAAAAAAAAAACAAATCTCAAATATTCTACAAAATTTATAAATCATGTTTCAACTAACCCATTGTCTATCATATTTAATTCAAGTGATTAAGCATTCATCATTTCAAATAAACATTCAAGTGTCAATAAAAATAATTCATTATCTTAAAATTAAAGTATAATAAAAAAATTTCAACAACCCATTTTAGACACATTGCGCATTATAATATATATTATCTCTTCAAAAAATTTCATGTATTTTGTTGAAAAATAACCCATTTTGAACATAATGAGTTTTTTTTTTTTTCATATATTATAAAAAATAAAATAAAATAAAAACATTTTTGGTGTAATAAGGCTAAAAGTTGATGGTAGATCAAATTTTAAAAAGGTGATATCATGGTTATTATTGTCCTGAAATCATCATTTTACATTTTGTTATATCAGTTTTTTTTTTAATAAAATGGTTTTTCACATAAATCTGGGTTTTAATTTATTTTTCGTATTTTTATTGTCGTTTTTTTTTCGTGCTGCGGTGTTTACTCATGTGTAAATGATTCGAACGACAAAACATATTCAATCAAACATAAATAACAAATAAAATCATCGACCATATTATAACATTATTAAATGTTTTAAGGGGATTCATTATGCTATTAAACAAAGTCAGTTTAACCAAATCACCCTATATTTTCTCCATTTTGGAAACTCTATTCTTCATAAAAGGAGTTTCTGATTTCAGCAGGTATCACTTCTTTTGAAGCTCTGTAAATCGGCTACTACGCCCTACATGTAAACACCTACACAATTTGTGTGAACCTAGCGGTACAAACCTCCTCTTTAAATGCTTGTTTTTACATGTAAAAATGCTCACTATCAACTCCATTTCTTTTTTTGTATGACGAGCAGCGCTAATGGCTTTCTTAAAGCCACAAATATCTTAATACCCACCGATATAATGCACTTATAAAACCCAAAAATGTCCAAGAATACTACAGAGAACCACTGTACCATCCAAACCATTTTATAAAATTCAGGAACAATCTTTATTTGTCACAAGTATCGCAATTAAATAAATATTATTTTATATATTTATACGGTAAGATATTTTGTTATAATTTTTAATATATTTTTATATTTAAACATTATTCATATACTATTTAATAAAATTTAAAATATATATATATATATATATAATAAATATGATTAGTTTTTAATTATTTATATTTAATTTAACAAATTATTTTAAATTTTTTAAAAACATAAATTATATTTATCACATCACTAATTAAATCATAATTGAATCATTAAACCATAAACTAATAACTTTTTGGAGTTAATAACAGGGAGGACCTACCTTTAGCCCCCCTCAATTTTTTTTTACAAAAAAATTCTCACTTATAATTAGTTGGATTTGAATTCTTACCATTACTTATACCCTTGAATCAATAAAGTCATATAGGGAAGAACTACAGTAAACTTGAACTTATATAAGCTCAAGTTTTTTACCGTTAAATTTAAATTCTTATCATTTTTTATAATTGAGTCCATAAAAAAATATTAAAATATTTTGATACAATAGCGAAAAAACTCGAACATATATAAACTTAAACTTTTTTCAACCAAATACAATCATATATTATTAGTAGGCTCTCATTCCAAGTCTTTTAATTTATATCACTTCTCAGCTAAATTTCTTGGTCCGTAACTTATAAAATCAGTCGGGGTTTTAAAAATTGGTGTAAAGACACTTTTTGCCCGTATTAATTTGTTTGCAAAATACTAGTACATGGGTGTACTCGTTCAGGCGTGTCATAATGCGTGACAACTGGCAGTCATTAACATGGGCGTACTCGTCGTGTCATAATGCGTGACAACTGGCAGTCACGGTATTAGTAACTGCCTCACGGAGGAAGTCATTGGCAGGTCACGCTTGTAATTGGTATTTTGTGGCATAGGTATAGACATTTGGTTAAAAAAAAAAAAAAAATCTCAAATATTCTGCAAAATTTATAAATCATGTTCCAATGACTCATTGCTTATCATGATTAGCTTAAATGATAAACTGCTCATTGATTTAAACAGACGCATGTCATAAAAAGGGGGTTTTAAGCTCAAGTTCTTAATATATATACAACCCATTTTGAACCCAATGCATTTTTTTGTTTCATATATTATAAAAAAGAAAATAAGAAAAACATTTTTATCGTAATAAGGCTAAAAGTTGATGAAAGATCAAATTTAAAAATTTAAAAAATTAGGTAAAATCGTGATCATTATTGACCCGAAATCATCTATTTATATCTATTTATATCAGTTATTCTTAATAAAGTGATTTTCCATATAGATATGAGTTATTAATTTGTTTTTTGTATTTTCATTATCGTCTTATTACAACACGCTTATTACTATTCAGATGACGATTGCTTTTGGTCAGATTTGGCACGATTGCTATTATTCATTGTCTCATTGTCAGATTTACTACACAGACGATTCAAATGGTAAAACATATTCAATCAAACAATGACAACAAATCAAATCATAATCGTTAATATTTTTTAAAAAACTTAAGCTCACGCTAGATTTGGGCCATTATAATATTATCAAAACGCAGAAAGCTTGAAATGAATTCATTATATTATTAATCTGACATCGCTTTCATATTGTCTAAAGTTGTTAAAAGATTATGTTTTTCTATTCTATATATATTACTAGTCTGAATCAATAAAATTAAATCCCTTTTAAAACAAAAAAGTCCGTTTAAAGAAATCACCCTATATTTCATCCATTTTGGAAACCCTATTCTTCATAAAAGGAGTTTCTGATTTCAGCAGGTATCACTTTTTGAAGTCTGTAATCGGTTCGGACCAACACACTAACGGTAGCAAGGCTGTGAAGGTGGTGGAGTCCAATTCCATGGAAGAGGAGCAAGAATTGATCATGAACGTCGGAGAGAAGGAGGAAGAGGAAGAGGAAGGCGGCCAACCAAGGCCAAGCAGCTGGAGGAAGAACTGTGACCAAACCGAAGGACCCAAGCCTGAGCCTGAGATTGAGGAGCATAGGATTGACGTTATTGTTGAAATCAGTGATAAGGTGAAAAATTGGATTGGGTCCGTCGGAAATGCAAAAGAAAGGACTCCATCTCAAAATCCATGGCCAAGCATACCAAAGGTTCCTGATCAGATCCAGAGGGGGACCACTCCAAGTGATTTCAAGAAATTCTACGAACCCAGGGTAATTTCATTCGGTCCGTACCACCATGGCAAGCCCCACCTCCACTCAGGGGAAAATATCAAGCCTTTATGTGCCAAAGAATTCCTGGCTGCCAGTCACCAGAGCATCGAAGATGTGTACAAAAAAATCAAAAGTAATATTAAGGCAGCGAGGAAGTGCTATGATAGGAGACCGACGAACAAGTACGATGATGAGACACTCGCCTGGATGATGCTTATGGATGGTTGTTTTATACTACAATTCATCTGCAGAGGTAATATAGAAGTTCTTAGAGGACACCAACTGTATTTTGTGCAGGAGGACATGTTCTTGCTGGAGAATCAACTTCCCTTTGGAGTCCTCAAGTTGATTTTTGGGGGAGCAAGTTTATCGACGATAGATAAGATAAAACAATGCTTCACTGCCAACATCGCAAGGCTGGCCCGAGTGTCGACGGTATCAGAAATGCAACTGGAAAAGCCGGCTCATCTCCTCGACCTTTTGCGAAGTGCTCTCCTAGGCAGCGGCCGCGGTGGGGATAAGAAGATGATCAGCAAGCAGCAGCAGCCCGAACAAGATTCTGCTCAGGAACAAGAAGAGAAGCAGAAAGCTGATGAACAACAAAAGGAGCAGAAAGCTGCTAATAATAATAATAATACCCATGACTGCTGGAGGATGATGAAAGAATTTCTTTCCTTCCAATGCTTATTCCAGATGATCAGACGGCGTTTGGGTCGATCAAAAGAGACTACGTCCTCGTCATCTCAAGACGATAATAATAAATGGCAGACTTTTCGAAACATCAGGGAGCTTAAGGCTGCCGGGATCCACTTCCAACCGAGTGGAACGAGTTTCTTGACAGATATTTCTTTCGAATCCCACTTCTTCTATGGCTATCTGAAACTTCCCTTTCTATTAATTGATGACTCAACGAAGCCCATGTTCTTGAACTTGGTAGCCTATGAAATGTGTCCGGATGCCCCAGAAGACTATGAGGTCACTTCTTTTCTATGCTTCCTCGACAGCCTCATTGATCATCCAGACGATGTGAAGGAGCTGAGATCTAAGAAGATTCTCTACAACTCTCTTGGCAGCGATGAAGAGGTGGCCCGAATTTTCAACGAGATCACCGATGGCTTGGTATATTTGGATGATTTTGAAGACGTGAAAGATGATATTCAGAAACACTACGACAAGAGAGTAATACTTGATAGTTCAGTCTTTCACGACCATTTCAGTTCTCCATGGACTATCATGGCCTTCATTGCTGCTGTTTTTATCATATTTCTTACTGGGGTTCAGACCTACTTCGCAATTCCTGGTAATTAAATAGCTAGCTCAAGGGCCTTCAATACTACTCCATCGACTATCATGGCTTTCATTATTGTTATTTTTGTGGTTCAGACCTGCTTTCCTCTTCCGGTAACTCCAAAATGAGTAATGTTATATATAATTATGACATGCTGATTTAGGAATATTTAAAAATGAAAAAACAAAGAAGCTGAAACCAATGGGAGACATGCTGATTTCAAAATATTTCTTTGGATGGATTTTCTCATTTTATGCCCTCATTTACAGCTGCTAACACAAAAAAAAGTATTGTGAGATATATGTATTGTGAGATGTATGTTTGTGTTGATACTTGTGAAGGGTGCAAGTGTGCTACACCTTTCAATGTAACACAGAATGTTTTCACGTGTATATGAGGCTACAAAGAAGGAATATTTATCCAGAAAAGAGGTAATCGACTAATCTATATAGATCCTTGAATGGGTTTATGGAACAATTTTTTTTTTCGCTGCGCTTATATAATACAATGCCCTATAAACACAACAAAACTTATAAGCTATCTTTATCGATCCCCAATAATCTAAACATCCTCATTTTTTTTGTGATATGGTGCCACTCTAAATAACTTAACAACTAAAATTTATTTCCTCGAAATTTTCTCAAACATCATAAGAAAACTACCTAAACACAAAATTTATCCTCTTTTACCTAAGATTTTCAAAGCTCTTAAAGAAAAATTAATTAATAACATTGCAAGAAAAGATAATACCCTTGAAATCATATTCGATGTTAGTCCTTTAATGCTTGCCTTAGCCTTTTTTTTTAAAAGAATTTTAGGGATGCTTAGGGCTCTTGAGGGAATGAACAACGATCGACCAAAGAAAAATGGTTGAGTTTAGAGTATGTTTTATTTGAAATTACAAATTTACCCTCACTTAATCGGTTCATGTTCACACGCATGACATTTCTGAACAATAAAACTAACATCATCAAATAATAAAACATGTTTTGATGGGGTAAAAAAAATAAAAATCTTGTAGGTGAATTAAAGAATAAGTAGAAGTGGGCGGTTATGTTGGCCAGGGAAACAAATCAAACACCTGGAGGGCATCCTGTAATCTTTCCGACACATCAAGGAACTTAAAGCTGCCAGAATCCATCTCCGATTGAGTAGACCGAGTTCCTTGACAAACATTTCTTTCCAATCATACTTCTTCTGCGGCTACCGGAATCTTCCTCCAATCATATCAAGCCTTTATGTGCCAAAGCATTCCTGGCTGCCAGTAGCCAGAGCATCGAAGATGTGTACAAAAAAATCGAAAGTAATATTGAGGCAGTAAGGAAGTGCTATGATAGGAGACCGACGAACAAGTACGATGATGAGACACTCGCCTGGATGATGCTTCTGGATGGTTGTTTTATCCTACAATTCATCCTCTCGGGAGGGGGAGGACGTGATACAAAAGTTCTTAGAGACCACCAAATACGTTTTGTGCATGAGGACTTGTTCTTGCTGGAGAACCAACTTCCCTTTGGTGTCCTCCAGTTGATTTTTGTGGGAGCACGAGTCATAATGATGAAAGATAGGATAAAAGAATTCATCAACATCGGAATGCCAGAAGGGACGTCGGTATCAGAAATGCCGCTGGAAAAGCCGGCTCATCTCCTTGACCTTTTGCTAAGTGCTCTCCTAGGCAGCGGCTGCGGTGGGGATAAGAAGATGATCAGCAAGCAGCAGCAGCCCGAACAAGCACTACAAGGAAGTGAGCTTTTAATTGGGGCCACTGACCCCAACCGAAAAGGTTATGTGCAACTATTTAATGTGGTTGCAACTTAAATAGGCCGTAACAAGGTGTGACTATAGAGGGCATGACTAAAAGATTATAGTTGCAATTTTAGTTTGAGCAGCAACTAAAAAAGATGCAAACTAAATGAGGACCTATGGATGGGGTCATTTCCGGCCCCTATTAAAGGAAAGGATTATAGTTGGGGTAATTTTTAGGTCACAACTAAAGGAGAGGATTATAGTTGGGGCTATTTCCTAGCCGCAACTATAAAGGTGCCTATTAATGCAGATATTTTCCGACTGCAACTATAAGGGTGAATTGAAGTAAATTTTTTACCAAGAGGGGAGATATAAATGGGGCATGTGAGTGGCCACAACTATAAGATGACATATAGATGGGGTCATGTGTTGGCGACTTCATAGACACAGATTAGTGACACATTTCTTTAGTATTTTATCTGGAGATAAACCCTTGAAGGAGATAAACCATTGATTGAAAATGATGATCCAATATTCCAAGAAGGCTTTTGAGCCTTAATCTACACAAAATATAAGCAAAATGAGGGGAAATGCATTTGAAATAAAACAAGATCACAACAGAAGCCTGATCCAAAACGTATAACATGAACAATTTTGTCCATAGTCAGACCTAATTTCTCTACTTTCTCCTCTGCCTTAGCCCTTCCACAAGTGCAATTTTTGCAAGCTTTTCTTGTGCTTCCAACCTTCACAATCATCAACTGCAAAAGCATCTCTTTTTAATATATGATGCACACTCTCCAGTAAATGCAAAACAGAAGGTTAAAAAAAAAGAAGGTTTTGGGAGCCTAGTATCTTACCAACTAGCAGCTGTGGTTTCTTCAAGTCTTCTTCAGTTAGGAGGCTGTCTTCATCAATATTCCAATATTCCAAGAAGGCTTCTGAGCCTTAATCTACACAAAATATAAACAAAATGAGGGGAAAAACATACTTTCAATTGTATTATTTCGACACATCACATAGAGTATTTGAAATAAAACAAGATCACAACATTCACATGATCCAAATTAGGTTGAGGCAGTGCATAACCAGGTGCATAACCGAGCTTCCAAATCAAGTTGATGAGCAGCTCGGGCTCATACCTGGTAATGGACATGAGAGGCAACTCAATCTGATCATTAAAGACATAGGAAAAAACCTGAAATCATCAATTACAAAAGACACAGTCTAATCTACAATATACATAAACTTTAAAGACATTTGTTGTTGAAGTGCTTGTTATTTGAATTTAGTGCTCTCTTGTGTTTTTCAGAACAAGAAAAATCTGAGAAACAAACTTGTTCTCCCACTGTTTTGTATTATAAGCATTTTTTAAACGAAAACAATTTTCAAAAACAAACCCATAGCTTCTGTTTCTATAATTTTCAATTTTATTGTTTTGCATTCTTCGATTGTTTATTTTGTCTTATCTATTTTGAATTCAAAAGGTTAAATAGCCTTCAATACGTTTCTAAGCATGATCTTAAGATTTATTCCAAACACTTGCATATGGCAACAAAGATATAATATTCATAACTATGGGGGAAAAAATCTATAAATAAAAAGTACACAACTCAAGCAAGAAAACATTGATCAAGGCCCCATTGTTCATTAATTGAAAAAATAAGTTTTTATTTATTTCACAGATTTTTCCCTAGCATTAATCATTTACATGGAGAAAGCAATTGAACGTAAGAGCAGGATCGAGAACTGTCTGTTAGTTTCTCTAATTAACATTTCGTCTCTTATAGCTAATTTCATAGGTTGGAGGAGCAAGTCTATTAGAAATATATTATATTTTTGTACCTTCTTCCCCTTAAACATTCCAGCATTGTATGATGTCTTCTCTTAAACAACTTCACAATCATGGCATAGATTTTTCAATGATGCAAACCTACTGAAAGGGAACATAAATGATAAAGGAAATACAAATAGTTTGCTCCAAGATATTTACACAAATTAGCAGGCACAAAATTGGATTCCCTAATGTCATGAAGGGACTCAGTAACCTATGATCTTTTTAATCAGCTATTGAAGTAGATTTCACATTTTCTCAATTTCAGGTGACAAGGTTCATTTAGAAGCAATAGACACGATGCTGACATGATGCAAAGAACTGAAAAAAGACAACCATGAAATGATGCCTTGAGACATGCAAAAGAAAATTTCATCAAGTGTACGAAGAAATGTATACAAAACAAAAAAAATAAAACAAGCATTAGTAATCTCAAAAAGAACAAGTGGGCAAAATTAAGAATTGATAATGCAGGAAATTGCCATGATCACTTCAAGACAAATCAATCTTGAAACACAATTTCATGATATGGAAAACACTATGCATGTCTACAGGAATATCTAAATTCTCATGAAATCTCTTACTTGTTCGCTGCTTTACACTTTTCACTTTCATCCCATGCTTTGATTAGTGATAACCTCTTCTCCATGGCAACTCATGCAAGCACAACGTCTGAAAAAAGGGAATTTACTGTTATTCATATCCATAAAAGTTATGAAAATTGAGCAATAAAGGGAAAATTTAAAAGAAGAAAGGGATCACTTATGATAAATTCAATGCTACCTCTGTTAACAGAACCACCCTTAGAGCCTTTCCCTTCAGTGGATTTGGAACCTCTGAATTGAATTAAAAAAAAAGGTCCAATTTAAAGATGTTTATATTGGGTTTGAAGTTAAACAATTGAGCAGTATATGTAAGGAATATGCATGTGATATGATTCAATTTTACAGAAAATGAATGGTGAGATTCTGCTAAAGTAATGAAGGTGTGCATATACTTAGAGGGTAAAACTAACTTAAATCTACTGTCTTCCAAGTAATGAAGGTGATTGAAACCTTGGTGTTGGCAATTATTATTATCATTGTTATTTTTGAAAAAAAAAATCATACTAAATTGCTTACCAGTTGCATTTGTGTAGAATGTATTGTGGGAACTGAAAAAAAGGAGGAGGAAAACATAAACAGGTCTTCATGTACATTATTGAAAACATATCACATATACCATATTATAAAACAATAGGAATACATCTCTTAGCTGTATTTATCCACCCTACTAAAAACTGTCCCCTTGTATTTTACCCTATGTTCCCTCTTGTTAAGTCATATTTGAGAATGCTGTGAAGTAGTATAGGGTGAATTGAAACCAGGAGACTTCAACCTTTAACCCTAAATTTTTCTTTCCCTTTAGGAATCAAACAAAGCATTACATATGAATATGAGGAAACCTGCTTGGCTGAATGCAAGAAGTAGGAAAAATGGGAACCAAAATAAGCCTTCTAACCTAGAAAACACATGGCTGGAAAAAATGATGATCATCCAGCCAGTCCTTGTAGGAACCCCATGTCATTGTCCCCTGGAAATTCTAGCAGGCAGCCTTAATGAGATGATATGTTTGCAGAATTATGGTTGTAAACCAAAGTCCATTCAACAACTTAATTAATGCTGCTTGCTCTTGCAAAATTTTCCAATGTTAGTAATGAACAAGTAGGCATCAACCAATGTCGCATTTCCCCCATCATTTCTCAAACAGAAAATAAGCTAGGAGATAGATATCTAAAAACTAACATGATATATGTAACAACGTCAGGAAGTGTACGGTATGTGTAACTTAGTATGTAGTAGGGACTAAGCTTATTATTTTAGTGTCATGTGGAATTTTGAAAAGTGATTTAAGGGGTGAAATTATAAAATTTTCAAGGAAATTACTGGCACTTTTACAATTAAGGAAAGTAGAGGTATTATAATTAATGGAAGTTTAAATAGTAAAATAATAATAATAAAGTAAAATAGTTCGGGAAGTCTCGAAAATTCTCTAGATCTCGGATGGCCGAAGCGGATTGTGCACGTTAAGTTCGTCTCGCGAAATCTAGCCTTGAAAGTTTGGGTTAAGTCAGAGGCGATCGGAATATTTTACGAATTTCTGGCGACGGGTTTAGAGTGAGAGCACGAAAAGCGAGGATTTTAAGAAAAATCTCGAAAAAAAATGGCAAATAGTTAAAGAATATTCAATTAGGATAAATAAAATTTTTCGGGACAAAAATGGACTTTGAATGAGAGTAATAGAAATTATTTATCCAATAATAATTAAAGAAAAGAATAGAATTAGAAAAAAAAAAAACGAAAATCAAAGGATAAAACGTAAATGCTTGGGACGGACGGCATCTCAGAGCGTCCACAGTGAGGAGAGGCGATTTTTAATTTTTTTTATTCTCTTTCTTTCTTCAGTTCTGGCAATCGGATCGTAAACTTTAGTCACAAAATTTTAGGCGAGTTTAGGGATTTTAGGAATTTTGGGGCTGTGTTGGACGGTCGAGGTTGGCCCCGGAATTTGTTTTGGACAAGTTCAGTTGAAATTTCGGGAGTATAGTCGGACCAGTGGATAGAATTTTGAAATGTTTGAGATTATTTTTTAAACTATATGGAAGGTCATAAGTCAAAGTTGACTAAAACGGATAGTTTTTATGGGGCATTTAATGTTATGGACATTTTGGTCAATTCATCATATTATCGTGTCCATATCGAATAGGATTAGCACGTAAAGTTTTGTTAGAATCGAAGTTCGTTCGATATAGTTACTTGAAAACCCCTGTATATGTTTTATGGTTAAAACGTTGAGCGAGGGCATTTTAAGTAATTGGATGGGTGTGTAGGCGATTTGAGCACATCGACGAGAATCTGAGTGTGACAAGATTTGAAAGAAATTAGTGGAGAAAAGGTGGGTACTCAAAATCATTTTCTAAAATGAAGTGTTTAAATTACAAATTTGTAAAGTGCTTTGAAAATATAGATTTATAAAGCATTTTAATACCTCAATTGTTATATCACTATTGAAAAGTTCGATTTAATTATTTAAAAAAGCAGTTTGGCTGGTTTGGCAAACCCCTAGATGGCATAAGCCGGTTTAGGTCGGATGTATTCGGATTGTGCATGAGGATTATGGGATATTATAATGCTTATATTGCACGGTGACAATTTGAGGGTTAGATATAGTATATATTTATATAGTGAGTCGCCCTCTTGCACATTTGAGGTATATAGTTAATGCGACTTAGTACATAGCGATGGTGTTAGTTCAGGGTTCCCTCAGGAGCATTTTGGTTGAGGTTCCATTATCTTTATATAGATCCCAGCGGAATTCACTTAGGACCATCTTAAGCCGGGTAGTGTTCCGGGGTTCCTACCGATGCCGGGGTTAGGAGTTAGAGGCATCGCCAGGGTATTTCGAAATGGGCCACGGTGGTTGGTACTTGATTCTGATGCTTTCGGATATTAGCCACCATTGAAGCGGTTTGTGGCCAGTAGTTTGAGCGGTTTCAACGCGAGGTGGTTTGAGCGGGTTCGGCGGCGAAGCAGTTTCAACCGCGGAAATAGTTTCCAGGCGGTTTTTGAAATGGTTTTATAGCAAAGCTTCCGGTTTTCTCATAAACGGTTTACAACCATTTGCATGCGATTTTCATATTAGGAGGTACAAGCGGCCCAGAGACGGCATTTAGAACTTATAGTGCTGCGAGCACTTGTTCGCGGTTTTGTTTTTAAAATAATTTTTGGTGCAGTCTTGGCCAGAAAGATCTTTCGAGATCCTCAGTCTGAAGCTAATGTTGTGATTATATATAAAGATAAGGTGTAAATTAAAAATAGTAAAATTTAAAATGTGGCATTTTGTATATGTAAATATATTTTGTAAAATATGCATGCATGGTTTTGAGAAAAGCGAGGTTCGCGATAAACTTATATTGGATTTATCCTTATCTATATTTGATGAGGACCCGGAAGGTCCTTTATTGTTTGTAGTTTGACATTTGGAAAACATTGGGATGTATTTTGTTTTATACAATTGATTTGTATTTTGAAACTGACCATAGAGTGCGATCGTTATCTTTGCGGTTTAGTTAAATCTAAAGGTGTGATTTTGATAGAAGCGAAAAATTTTATAACCCGGCTCCGTACGGTTTCAGCGATTTTGCGGCCTTCATGGTAACTTGTCGGTCGAGCAAGCTTGTTTGGGGATTCTTGTGGGTTCTTAAGTGATTTCTGTCACTAGGAAGGGAGTCTGTCAACTTAGTATCGAGAGCAATTTAGGCGATAGTTCTTTTTTGTTTTTAATGCGATTTTCCACGATTATTTTCTATAGAATTGTTTTTTATAATGGTTTTCCTATTGCAGCCTACATTGTTTTGCTAATCCTTGCATGCATGAATATTGAAAAGTGTCAGATTTTTAACCTTGGAAATTCACAACATTATGCAGACGAAATTCGTAAGGTCAATCTAGGACTTCCGCTACCGAAGCACCACGGAGAGATATGTCGAGCACACCCCTTAGATCGAAAGATGCGCCGATGAATCGGCCCGATGCAGAACCATCGAGGCGCGAGACCCGAGGGCGGTACCTTGGCGATGGATCGTTGCTCTCTGGTGTTACAGCGGCTACCCGTCGAACCACGGGAGTCTTGAGCGAGGGGCATGATTGGGCGTGCTCTAAATTAGAATTTCGACTTATGATGGAATGCCGTGACCCGGAGCGGGGTACTATGGTTAAAGATAGGGTTAGTGTTCACAAGCTATTGCTGGTGATGTAGGCGTGAGGTCTTTCCACCATAATTCTTGGAAAAAAGGTGGCGATGGACCACGAGGTTCTTCCAGCAGCACGGTAGAGATGCGGAGTTTCAGGTGTTTACTGAGAATCTGACAAACGAAGCAAATAGTTTATGAAAGTTTTTAGAAACTTTTAAAGTAAAACAACGGCAATTTTATGAAAAGTTTAAAGTGCACTAAGGTAGAAGGGCGATTTCGGTTCCTAACTTCCGGGGCGACGGACAGTAAGAGAGGTGCTCTCAGCACTAGTCAGCCAGGCACCAGTCAGTCTAGTAGAAAGAAAGGAAGAAATGGGCGCGGTGAGGCTCGGGACGAGGAGTAACATTCTTGCGAAGTCCGTTTGATCACCGGCTGGCCACTAGGAGGTGGTGATCTTTAGGATCATCTTTTCCATTATGCCACACATGTCGGAGGCATCTCGAGTGCGGGGATGAATATGTGGGGATGTTTCCATTGCGGGCGGGAAGGTCACTTTATCAGAGGCCCATCCCGCAGTTAGTGACTGCGAGACTCTGAGGTAGATGCGGTAGCATCACCCGGGCACCAGATTGATCGAGTTAGTAGGGGTGGATTTCGGCGGTGGCGATCTGACTGGTAGAGGTCGCGGTTAGGGGTCACGGGAGGCGGAGGGCGAGTGCAGGTGCGGTCCAGTGATGCTCGTGCTCGGGCTCAATTATTTACGGTCCTGACGGGGCGGATCATCACCGGGCGTGATTCTTGGTATGATTTCGATTTACGATCATGATCGTATGCATTAGTGGACGAGGAGCCCTCATTCATTTATTTAGTACCATTCAGAGGCACGGATAGAGTCCCGACATAGATGGTCGTATGGTGGACTTTCGTACCAGTAGGTCTGCATGACGCCCGAAAGGATAGTTCCGGAATTAGTAGATTGGTGATCGGAATAAAGTTTTCGGCGGACTTGATAGTGTTAAGGTATCCGTGGTTGATATAATCTTGAGTATGGGCAGTTACTATCGAGGCATAGAGGCCACCTTAGGTGCTATAAAGTAAGATTGGTTCGACCGGAGGAACGTGATATTGGGGAATCGAAGAGATTGCTGGTCTCATTAATGCCATGACCGCCTCGAAAATGCTTCGGAAGGTTGCGGGTTGGCATTTGTAGTGGATAGGAAGACGAGAGGGAGTTAATTTGGAAGACATCCCCATGATCCAAAGTTCCCGGATGTCTTTCCGGATGATATTTCGGGTTGGATCAGAGAAGTGGGTTCGTTATTAGACTGGTTCCAGGGGGTTGGCCGATATCCATTCCTCCATGCATAATGGGCGCGTGATTGAAAGAATTGAAGGCCTGATTGGAGGAATTGCTAAGCAAAATTTCATCAGGCCTAGTACCTCAGAGTAGGGCTCGAGTTCTCTTCGTAAGAAGAAAGATGGAAGCTTATAGTTTGTGTATAGACTATAGGCAATTTGAATCGGGCGACCAATCGCAGTGGAGTGTCAGCTTCCTCGTATAGATGAGCTATTTGACCAGTGCATGGATCTTGGGTATATTAAGATTGACTAAGGTCGGTACCATCGATTGAGAATTCAGAAGAATGATGTTTCTAGGCGCAGCCGGGGACGAGATCTGGTCACTGCGAGTTCCTAGTGATGCCGGTAGGATTGACTAATGCCCCATTTGCGTTCATGGATTTGATGACTGAAGGTGTTGATCCGTATTTAGATAAGTTTGTGATATTCATTGATGACTTTATTCGTTGCCCTTTCGAGGCGGTTCGGAGGAACATGCAGGCTCCGGATAGTATTGCGAGATTCTTAGGGCGTCGATTATCGCTAAGTTTAGTAAGTGCAGTTTGGTTGGACAAGTAGCTTTCTTGGGTCATGTCATTTTCGTGAGAAAGGTATTAGTGTGGATCCTCGGAAGATTGAAGCTATAGTGAGCCCCAGGCGCGTGAATGTTTACGAAGTTATGGTTTCCTTGGATTGGCGAGGTTATTACGGGAGATTTGTTGATAGTTTTCGAAGATACTTACCGTTGACGATATGAAAAGGATCGAAATTGGTGGTCGGATACTGCCCGGCGCATAGTTTGAGAATTTGAGACAAGATTGACGACGGCTCCACGATGTGGCACTCTAGTCGGGAAGACGGTTATGTGGTATATAGTGATGCCTCAGGACAAGGGTTAGGGTGTGTTTTGATGCGGGATGGTGAGTGATAGCTTATGCTTCCGTCAGTTAAAGCCTGCAGCGAACTACCCGACCCGTGATTTAGAACTACTTGACGGTGGTTTCGCTCTAAAGATCACGGAGACATTATCTATATCGGTGTTCCTTGTCGGATATTTACCGATCATAAGAGCACGCAATATATCTTTGCCTCGAAGAGCAGCAAGGCGTGGCCGGTGGTTTGGAAGTTGAGTTAAGGATTATGATTACCTGATAGAGTACCATCCGGGAAGGCGATGCCGTGGCGATGCCTCGCCGGAAGCTTAGGAGGGTTCCACATACTTATATCGCGACCAGTATATCTCCCGTTGTTGATAGAGTTGAAGTCTTTGGGAGTTCGGTTACGGAGTAGGCGATCTGAGGACCTTATTGACATCATTTATGTTGTCCTCTTCTAGTGGATCGGATCGGAATTCAGCCGGGTTCCGGAGATGATTAAGTTGAGAGAGATTGAGGGTGGTAGGAAACCCGAGTTCAGATCGGAGACGATGGCGTAATAGTTAGAGGAATCGAATGTGGCTTTGAAATAAGGTGAACTAAAGGGAAATCATGGAAGAGCTCACTCTTGACGCTATGCCATACCACAGTGCTTTGCCAAGTGTATCATCTACGAGGGAACGTGGTGGAAGGGCATGAAAAATTACGATTCGTGATGGATGCTAACATCGGCCCAGTGGCGACCTGCAGGCTTATGAGAAGATCTGACCTTGGGTTCTGGCCTTAGGTGGATAGATTCTTATGGGTTTTATTATGGGCTTAGGAACTCGAGGAGACAACACGATGCCATATGGGTGATAGTGGATAGACTAACGAAATCGTGAATTTTCTCGATTAAGCGATGACCGATTGAATGAGTTGGCGATTATATGTGGAGGGAGATAGTTAGATTACATGGTGTTCCTCATCGATAGTCTCGAATGAGACCAGATTCATCGATTTTGGTCAGGTTCTGAGATGCCATGGGGACTCGATTGCACTTTAGCGCGACTTTCCATCCTCGGGTGATGGTCGATCGAGGAGAGAACTATTCGGGCGTTAGAGGATATGCTTAGAGCATGCATGATAGAGTTTAAGGGAAGGCCGGGATCTGGCGTTTATCTACGATGGAGTTCGCTCTGACAACGGTTATCAATCCGGCATAGGCATGGCTCCATTTGAAGCATTGTATGGCGGAGTGTCGTACTCGGGTATCTTTGGATGAAGTAGGAGAGAGGGGCGATAGGCTGATTAAATACAAATTACCTTAGATAAGATCCAGTTGTCCGAGACGGAGACTTCAGATGGCAGAGCCAGGCAGAAAAGTTTTGCGGACAAAGCGGCGAGATCTACAGGTTAGGTGGGCGATAGGGTCTTCTCAAGTTTCCCCCTTGGAAGGTGTCCTCGAGATTTGGAAGGCGAGGCTGAGGCCCGAATACATAGGGCCGTATGAAGTTATTACCCAGTGGGACCGGTAGCATATAGATTAGACCTTCCTCGGAATTGTCTAAGGTTCATAATGTGTTCCATGTATCCATAGCCCTTGAGTACATTCGAGTTCCCTCCATGTACTTTCGGAAATCGACTGATGGAACTAAAGGATAATTTGACCACAAGAGCGGCAGTCACGGATAGTAGATCGTAGAGAGCAAATTTTGCGGAATAAGGTCATTCAGATTAATTAAAGTTTTATGGAATCATGGGATTAAGGAGCTACGTGGGGTGGAGGCTCGGATCTTGTGATCCGATATCCTCGGTTGTTTCGGATTAAAGGTATCCTCTTTGTATTAGTTTTGTTCATTTCGAGGGCGAAATGTTCTTAAGAGGAGGAGTTGTAACACCAGTCAGAGGGGTGTACGGGGCATGTGTAGCAGGTATGTGCACGAGGCTTCCTTAATTATTTTAGTGTCATAATGGAATTTTGAAATTGATTTAAGGGTGAAATTATAAAATTTTCAAGAATTATGGCACTTTTACAGATAGGAAAGTAGAGGGGGTAGTATAATTAATGGAAGTTTAAATGGTAAAATAATAATAATAAAGTACGAAATAGTTCGGGAGTCTCCGAAAATTCTGTAGATCTCGGATGGCCAGAAAGCAGTTAAATGCTAGTTAAGTTCGTCTCGCGAGAAATCCTAGTAACCGGATTTCGTTAAATTCGAGATGGTCGGAATATTTTTCACGAATTTCTGGCGCCAGGGTTTAAGTGAGCACGAAAGCGGGATTTTAGAAAATCTCGAAAAATGGCAAATAGTTAAGAATATTCAGGTGTTAGGATAAATAAAATTTTCGGGGACAAGAAATGGACTGAATGAGGTAATAAAAATTATTTATCCAAATAATAATTAAAAGAAAAAGAATAAAATTAGAAAAAAAAAAAAAACGAAAATCAAAAGGATAAAACGTAAATGGCGGGACGGGTGGCATCTCGGAGGCGTCCACAGTGAGGGAGCGATTTTAATTTTTATTCTCTTTACTTTTCTTCCAGATTCCCAATCGGATAAGTAAACTTTAGTCCCAAGATTTTTAAATGAGTTTAAGATTTTAGGAATTTTGATTTGTGTTCGGATGGACCAGTCAGGGTTGAATTTAGGGTTGTTTTGGACAAGTTCAGGTTGAAATTTCAGGAGTATAGTCGGACAAGTCGGATAGAATTTTCAGAAATGTTTCGGGTATTTTTAAACTATATGGAAAGTCCCTTAAGTCAAAAGTTGACTAAAACAGATAGTTTTTATGGGGCATTTAATGTGTATGGACATTTTGGTCAATTTCACATCATATTATCGATGTCCATATCGAATAGGACTAGCACGTAAGTTTTGTTAGAATCGAGAGTTCGTTCGATATAGTTAGCTAGAAAGCCACAGCTATATGTTTATGGTTAAAACGTTGGTAGGGCATTTCCGTGGTTGAATGGTGTGTAGGCGATTTGAGCGTGACGAATCTAGAGTGTGACAAGATTTGAAGAAATTAGTGGAGAAAAAGGTGAGTACTGAAATCATTTTCTAAAATGAAAGTGTTTAAATTACAAATTTGTAAAGTGCTTTGAAAATAGATTTATAAAGCATTTTATTACCTCCCAATTGTTATACTTTCGTGAAAAGTTCGATTTCAGTATTTAAGAAACAGTTTGGCCTGGTTTAGCAAAACCCCTAGATAGCACAGCTCAGTTTCCGGTCGGATGTATTTCGGATTGTGCATGGCAAGGTTATGGGATATTATGACTAACTATATTGCCTGGTCGGCAATTTGGGGTTAGATATAGCATATATTTATATAGTGAGTCGCCCTCTGCACATTCGAGGTATATAGTTAACGCGCTGACTTAGTACATAGCGATGAGGTGTTGGTTCAGAGTTCCTCAGAGCATTTTGGTTCAGGGTTTCCATTATGCTATATAGATCCGTAGTGTTCACTTGGTTCATCTTAAGCCGGGTAGTATTCCGAGTTCACTACCGATGCCGGGTTCAGGGTTCCGAGGCATCCGCCCCTCTAGGGTATTTCGAGAAATGGGCCACAGTGGTTTGGTATGATTCTGTTATAGCACTTTAGATAACCACCATTAAACGGTTCAGTGAAATAGTTTTGACAGTTGAGACTGCCGAGGCGGGGTGGTTTCGAGCAGTTTCCGGCGACGGTTTCAACAACGAAATGGCGTTTGAGACGAGTTTTGAAATGGTTTTATAGCAAAAACTTCGGTTTTCTCATAAAAGCGGTTTACAGCCATTTGCATGCAGTTTTCATATTGGGAGGTACAAGCGCGGACAACGACATTTAGAACTTATAGGCTCAGGCTTGGATTTGGCTCCACGAGTTTTTTACATTTTAAAATAATTTTCGAGTCACGAGTCTTTGAAGCTAGAAAGATCTTTCCGGGATCCTCAGTCTGAGCATTTGTGTTGTGATTATATATAAGATAAGGTGTAAATTAAAAATAGTAAAAGTTAAAATGGCATTTGTATATGTAAAATATATTTTGTAAAATATCATGCATGGTTTGAGAAAAAAACGAGTTCGCGATAAACATATTAGTTTATCATATCTATATATTTTGATGAGGACGGTCCTTTATTGTTGGATTTGACATTTGGAAAACATTGGGAGTGTATTTTGTTTTATACGGGTGATTTGTATTTTGGAAGCGACCCTTGGAGTGCGGTCGTTATCTTTGGGATTTTAAATTAAATCTAAAGGTGTGATTTTGATAAAGCGAAAAATTTATAACCCATTTTCCAAATCTGATTTCGCGAGTTTTTCTGACAGCTTCATGGTAACTTGTCGGTCGAGCAAGCTTGTTTGGGAGGTTCTTGTGGGTTACGGCCCAGTTTCTGTCACTAGGAAGGGGGTCTGTCAATATATGTTATCATATTTACCTCTGAAGTCATCTGGATAACTCATTCAGATAATCTTTTTTCTTTCATTTCTACTGTAAGTTTGCCTTCTAATCATTTCACATTTTGAATTATATCTAAAGCAGTGCACCAAAAGTAATACCCGCCCCCAAAGAAAAAGAAATCATATCTTTTTTGAGAATTCGACCCTAGGCATGGCTGTATATTTTTTTTAAAATAAAATAAAATAAAACATAGCAGGAACCAAGGGATAGCCGATGAGATGGAATAGGGGTGTGGTGATTAAAGAAAATTAAGAGGATTGTCTGTGTCTAGCATTGTGGACTCGTACCTAAAGAGATTGGAAAACATATTGCGAGTTCGATCCAGTGGTAGAATAGTGGAACTTCTTGTCGTCCGAGTGTTGGATTCTTGTGAAGATTCCAGGAGGTTTTGATAGAAACTTCCCAAAGGAAGACAGAGCTCTGATCGAACGTATCGAGCGAGGCCGGGAATCCGAACGTCACAACAAATACTTGGCACAATGCTCCAAGTTTCCCGCATCAACGAAGGCGCCCTCCCTGAAAAAGCACAACCAAACCCTAGGATTTGAGTTTAAAATAAATTCTCCTATTGCCAAAATAAATAAATAAATAAATATATCACGATTTGAGATGCAGCTTCAAACCTAGGATTTGAGGAGGCAGCCGTCTGAATTAGGGGTTGCCAAACGATGTAATCAAGAGAATACCAAAATTAAAGAACCGATGGAGAGAAGGGCTTTTGTTCACCGTGTGGTACTTTGCTGCGCCTACCATCAGAAGCAGGTGACACCCGTATGATGTTTTATAGTTGCGGCCCGGTGTTTCATGCAGCTATAACATAATATATAGCTAATACACGACCCCACGCAGGACTAGACATTCTTTGTCAGAATTTTTGGTCGCAACTAAAAATATGTCCCTAAAAGTCTCTTTTCTTGTAGTGAAGAGAAGCAGGAATTAGCTGATGATGAACAAGAGAAGCAGGAAGCTTATGCTCATGGCTGCTGCTGCAGGAGGATGAAAGTATTTCCCTCTTTCCAATGCTTATTCCCGAGACAGCTTTTTGTTCGATTATCAAGTAAGAAAGAGTCGTCGTCGTCATCTCAAGGCAATAATAAATAAATGTCAGACTTTTCGACACATCAGGGAGCTTAAGGCTGCTGGGATCCACTTCCAACCGAGTGCTACGAGTTTCTTGACAGATATTTCTTTCGAATCCCATGTCTTCTATGGCTATCTGAAACTCTTCTATTAATTGATGATTCAACGAAGCCCTATGCGTTCTGAACTTGGTAGCCTATGAAATGTATCTCGATGCCCTAGAAGCACTATGGTCACTTTTCTATGCCTTCCTCGACGACCTCATTGACTGTCCAGATGATGAAAAGGAGCTAGATCTAAGAAGACTTTCTACAACTCTCTTGGCATCGATGAAGAGGGGCTCCGAATTTTCAAACGAGATCAATTGATGGCTTGGTATATTTGGATGATTATAAAGACGTGAAAGATGATATTCAGAAACACTACGACAAGAGTGAATACTTGATAGCTCATATATTTCAAATGACCATTCTTGTGTTCCCCAGCGTGGATCGTCAAATGGCCTTCATTGCTGTTGTTTTTATACTACTTCTTACTGGGGCTCAGACCTACTTCGCAATTCCTGGTAATTAAATAGCTAGCTCAAGGGCCTTCAATACTACTCCATCGACTATCATGGCTTTCATTATTGTTGTTTTTGTGATTCTACATATTACTGTGTTTCAGACTTGCTTCCCTCTTCCGATAACTCCAAAATGAGTAATGTTATATATAATTATGACATACTGATTTAGAATATTTAAAAATGAAATAACAAAGAAGCTTGGAAACCAATAGGAGACGCTGATTTCAAAATATTTCTTTGATGGATTCTGTTTATGCCCTCATATACAGCTACAACATACAAAAAAAAAAAAAAAAAGTATTGAGATATATGTATTGTGAGATGTATGTTTGTGTTGATTTGGTAAAGGGGTCTGCTACACCTTTCAATGTAAAAAAATGTTTTACACAGCATGAGACCATAAAGAAGGAATATTGATCTAGAAAAGAGGTAATGGACTAATCTAGTTATATAGATCCTTAAATGGGTTTTTGGGAAGTTTTTTTTTCGCTGCGCTTATATAATATAACGCCCTATAAACCAAAAAACACTTAGTTATTGATGATGCATTTTTCAATCTGAATCAATGGAGCGCAAGTGGCCGCCATGTAATCTCCGATTAGTCACGGGCATGCAGCTCTGGATTGTCCGGCTGAGGTAGGATCGCCGACCGCGATCCGCAGCTCGACGAACACTCCTCCGCAGTCAAAGGCGGCCACAGGCCACCGCGTCGCCGCGATGCCTAAGCCGCTTTCGAGAAAGAGACCGCCAGAGTGCGGCTGCTGTATATGTTTGCATATGAGTATGCGCCTAAGAGTGCGGATCTTCACCGATAGCGGGCCTGCATTTATAAGGGATGACTGGCGATAACCTTCCGAATTGGATTATGATATCGAATAGTATGTTTCCCTAATCGATGGATGACACTGAATAAGAGTGTTTCCTAGCCTGAGACGACACATTTCTCTCATTGGTGAGAGATTTTATTTCCTTATTGTAAACCAATTAATGGATAATTGAGGGGTGTGTGTTATCTACTTTCCTTATTGATAAGATTATTTGATTTACAGGATAAGTGCTATCGGGTATCATCCTACTTTCTTATCGATAAGATTTGGTTTGATTTACAGGATAAGCAGCTATTATGAATTCATCCTACTTTATTGATAAGATTTGGCTTGATTTGCCAAGATAAGCGCTATCGGCATCATCCTACTTTCCTTATCAGAGATTTAGCTTGATTCAGGAGGCGCTATCAGAATTATCCTACTTTCCTCTTATTGGCGAGATGCAGTCTGATGCAGGTGGATGTGGGCCTTCCTAATTATCCATACACCGGCCTTTGGGGCGAGGATCAGGGCTTTTGTTTTGGCCGACGCTAGGCTGGGTGTTTTATGGCTCGCTCCGGCCTAGTGGAGTGGGCCTGCGCCTATTTTTCAAACCCCATCAAGCTGGCCTCAAATTTCGCATCAAAGTGGTACCGATTGCCAGATCGCTGACGGCACACTACTGTACGATTTAAGGCGCTATCGCTGGCCTGGGAGTGTCCGTGCGATAATGATGACTTTCGGTTCTCGCATTCCTTTCTTCCGCAAATATCCTCGACTGCTCATCTGCGTTCTCGATCCGGAAGCTTTGCTTTTTAGTGAGTTCGGACTTCTTTCCCTTTAGTATTCCATCCGAACCTTCGCGAGTCCTTTTCGCGTCCCGCTTGAGATAGCTTTTTTTTTCGGGGTCAATCTGCAGACATGCGTAGCCTTTCCTTAATGATATTCATTTTTTATTCCACCACTTTTGTTTCTACTGTTTTTCGCGATATTTTTGCATGAACCAATGGTCTGAATCGAGCGCCCGAGCTGAGCAAATGGCCTTCAACCGAGCCACGAGGCTCCATGGCCGACCGCCCGAAATGAATTGATTTGGCTGGGCCGCGTGGCCTGAGAGCTGCGAAGCCGGTACCTCTTCAAATCGCTGCTGGCCCGAGGCCGCATGCCCGAGCCGAACCGACCGGGCCGCATGGCCTCGAGCCAGCAGCTGAGCTGAAATGCCCCTGGCCGTATGGGCTGAGATGAATCGACCCAGTCGCATGGCCCGCTTCAAAGGGAGCCTGGCCCCGTTACTTCGGGAAGCCGTACCATGGCTTCGGATCGAAATACTGGCTTCCGAAGCACTTAGTCGCGCTATGGTCGCTGGATCGAAAGGTTAGGCTCTCAGCCACGGCTCCGCGGTCGCACGCCCGCTTCGGCCGAAACGCTGGGCTCGCGCCGGTGCGTATGGGCCAATGCCCGGTCGGCCTGACTCGAAAATACGCCCCGAGTCAGTGTCGTTTTTAATCGAGCTTGCGGGCTCGTGGAGCTGAATGGCCTGAAGCAAACCGTTTAGGCCGGCGGCTCGTGCGTAGCCGAGCTCGCTTGGCCTGCCGCTGGGCCGCGCCAGCCGGTGGGTCATCGCCCAGCCGAATTCGACCGGTGCAACACGCCCGGAAGTTGGGTGGGCTGTTGAGATCTTCTAATCAATCGTGGCCGGCGAAGCGAAATGGCCCGAAATGAATCGACTCGGTAGTCGCATGGCCGTAGATGGCCGGTGCACGCCAATGAGCCGGGTTTACCGACGGTTCGGTCGAACCGATTCTATCGCAGGCTCGTAGAATGGTTGGAGCCTGGCCAATATGAGCTACCGGGCCCGCCGGGCCGGGATGGTTCGAAATACCGAATCGACTCTAGGCCGTATGGCCCGTGTAGAGCGTTGAGCACGCTAATGTGAGCCGCTAGGCTCGCCATCATTTGCCTCGAGCTAAACTGACTTCTAGGCCGCATGGCTCGTAGAAATGGTTGGAGCTCGTCAATGAACCACCACGGGCTGACGGTTCGAGTCGGTCGCATTCCCAAAGCCATGGACTCGTGCGTAATGGCTGCAGTCGCGCAATGAGCCATTGGCTCGCTTACCGATTTCGCCTCGAAGTCAACTGACATTCTAGGGCCGCATGGCTTAGGTAGAAATGGCTGAGATCGCTACCGAGCCGTTGAGCTCGCCGGGCCGACGGTTTTGAGTCCACCTGATTCTAGGCCGTATGGTTTGTGTGGTGAAATGGCTTGAGCGCCATACCGTGAGCCGCTTGGCTTACGACCGACGGCTTCTGAGTCCAACTGACCTTGTAGTCAGTATGGTCGCATCGAGTAGATGAACCTGTCCAAGGAGCTTGGCCGGGTCGCGCCAGGGCCGAAGCATGAGATAGCCCGAGCCGATCTCGACTCCTCAGCGTGGACTGCGCAGTAGACGAACTTCATAAAGTGAGCCGGGCTCGGCAACAGGCTGAGCGGCGAGAGTACCGAGCCGATCCGCTCCTCTCGCCATGGATTCGTGCGTGCAGTAGACGCAATCCCCGCTGTGTTTCGCCGGGTCTGCGCCGTGGGCCGAGTGGCTATGTAGCATGAGTCGATTCGACTGTAGAAGGGACTCAGAGTGTGGATAACCCGCTGGGCGTGAGTTTGGCCCGGCGCCGTGGGCCGAGTGGCGAAGGAATCGAAATGACCCGCCCCCGTAGCGTGACTCGCGCAGGCATTTAACCTGGCCAAAGTGAGCTGGCTCGCGCCGTGGGCCTAGTATGGCAGCTCAGCCGATCTGATCCGTGGCGCAGATTCCGTGCAGAGTAGATGAATCCTGCCAGCGAGTCATTGCTCCAGCGCCGTGGGCCGAAAGCATGATGGGCTTCAGCTGATTCACTTCTCGTGCAAGATGATTTCTTGCGAAGTAGATAACTTCGCCAAAGCCAGCTGGCTCGCCACTGCGGGCCTAGTGGGCGAGAGAAGCTCGAGCCGACTCGACCCAGGCCGGATTCCTGTGTGTGCAGTAGATGAACCGCTAAGGTGAGCCGCCGCCCGGCGCCAGCGGCCAGTGACGAGTAGCTCGAAACACCTCGTAGCGGATCTATGCGCAGTAGATGAATCCCGCTGGGCGGAGCCGGGTCGCCACTGCGCCGAAAGTGGCCGGCGTAGCTTGAGCACCCGACTCCCGTGCAATGGATCAGGTGCAGCAGGATGAACTCGCCAAAGCGAGCCACGGCTGCGCCGCGGGTTTGAGTGGCGATAAGTCGAGCCGACGAACCCTGTAGAGGACTGCGTGCAGTGGGATTAACTCGCCAAAGTGAGTCATTGCTCGGGCGTCAGACCGAAAGTGGCAGGAAGCGCTTGAGCCGACTGACTCTCGTGAGGCCAGGACTCGTAGACGAACTCGCCAGCAGCCGGGCTCGGTCAGGGGTCGGCGGGCGGCGGGGAAGCTTGAGCTGGATTCCGACTCCCCGTAGAGGGACTCCTGCAAGGCAGGTGATTTAACTCTGGGCTGAGAGCTCGGGCTCCTCGGCGTCAGGGTCGAAGTGGCGTGTAGCCTCGAAATGATTCGACTCTCACAAAGCCACCGCAGAGTGTATAAACTTCGCTAAAGTGAGTCACAGGCGCTATCTGAATTTCACTTTCGAAAGGCAAAGAGCGCCTTTAATGTCGAGATTGACTTGAGAATTTGAAGCGCTGTGACGACTCCCGGTGCGCTTTAGCCTTCTTATAAATGGTGGCGGCTTCTAATGCTATGGGAGTTTATATTGATATTCCGCTTCTTCAAAAGCAGAATCAAATTTGCAGTGAAGCTAGTCAAGTTTGATTGCCTTGCCGGATCCACCAAGATCTCCGCCGCTTTGTTGGACTTCGCTGTGGAGTTGAAGCTGCCCTTCGCGAGTGAGGGAAGCAAACCTTCCTAAACTCGCTGTGGTTCCCGTGGGCGCATCCGCCTCGTAAGTTGCCAACTCTTCTATCAGCGCCGGCCAGGATAGTATGAGCATCGCACTGCTCACGTTAGCTTGCATTGCTTCTAACGCGCCGGAGGTCGCCGCCTGCGTTGCCGGTCCCGGGACCTGAGAATTAGCGCGGTTCTTCTTTGTGTTCCGAAGTCGAGGTCATCGGCGAATCGTAAACGGCGAGATGTAGCGAACTCGCTGCCTCATGTAGACGGGCGCCGAAATCGATGATGGCTTTTCAACCGGAATCAATGGAGCGTGTGGGGTCGTTGGCCGGACTCGGATTGTCAGCGGCCGGGATGCAGCTCGGATTGTCCGGGCCGAGGATTGCCGTGACCGTTGATCCGTGCACCACGCAGCCACCCCCGCAGCAGCGAAGAAGGGTCGCGAGGGCTTCGCCCGTGGTCACGGCGTACGCCAGTCGCTTTCGAGAGTAGAGACCGCGCAGAGGGCGAATGTGTTGCGGCGTTCGTGATATGAGTGGCGCGCCTAAGAGTGCGCACCTTTCAACGATGTAGACGGCATTTATAATGATGACTGCGACAACTTTCCTAACGGGATGGCTACATCGAATAAGATGTTTCCTAATTGACGGAGCGACATCTAATAGTATGTTTCTAGTCGGAGGATGATATAATATTTCTCTCATTGGGTAGGAGATTTTACTCTTATTGTAAACCACCAATATGGATAATTGAGGGGTGGTGTTATCTACTTTCCTTATTGATAAGATTTAGTTTGATTTCTATATGATAAATGTGCAGCTGCTGAGACCATCCTACTTTCCTTATTGATAAGATTCGCTTCGATTTATTATGATAAAGGCTATTACATCATCCTACTTTCATTATCAATATTTTATTTGATTTCTGACAGATGTGCCAACTTATTGAGAATTCATCCTAATTTCCTTATCAAGTAGATTTAGTCCACTTCATATGATAAGTGCTATTGGAGAATCATCCTTACTCTCTCCTTATTGGCGCAGATTTAAATTGATTACAGGATTTTTGCCCCTAATTATCCATATCAAAGGCCTTCAGGGAAGATGACTCGGCTGCACGACGCCAGTGCTTCAGTGCCTATGTACTCGCCTCCTTTCACTGTCAGCAGCCCGTTGCTACTTATTTTTCAAACTCCACTTCATTATCTTTATCAATCCTTGATTTAATCAAACAACTTCCTTTTGTAATATAAGTTTCACTTCAACCAAAGGGACCAAAATATCACAAACACTTATATAGTTGATGTCGATAATTGATTTTACGGATATATTTGAAAATATTATAAATATTTTTACAAAAATATCGCTCCATTAAAATTATATAGTATATATATATATATATATATATATATATATATATATATATAGTTATATATATATATATATATATATATATATATATATATATATATAAATTTTAATGATTTATGTTCATTTAATATTATATAAATTAAACTAAGATTTAGTACTAATAAAACAAAATTATTCTCATCATTAAAATTATTTTGGCTTTAATTGATAATATTTTATAATGTAATTCAAATTAAATATGTAAATAATATTATTCTTAGAATTAATGAGTTTTTATTTTAATTTATACACTTAGTAAATTATTTATATAGATACACGAGTACGATTCATATCTAATTAATGTAGATTAAATTTAAATGTATCTAAGTAATCATTAAATTAAAGTATATATATTTAATAAATTATTAAGATAGAGTTATAATTAAAGAGATATTACTATATTTGTTTTATGTTATTATTACAAATATTAAGTAGATAATGAGTAGATTCAAAATATTGTATATTATAATATTAAATTCTTTAAATGAGATAGTATTCTATTTCTTTCCTATTAAATAATTTTTTTATTTAAAATTTTTTGTAAATTTATTGATTTTAAAATTTAAAATTCTTTTGAAGAGGTAAAGATTTTATGAAAATAAATTTAAGCCATAATGTTAAACAAAATGTGTTTATAACCTGGTTTTGGTGGGTTTGAAACCCCCAAACACATGGTCTTAAAATTTTGCAGATTTGAAACACTGTAGACTTAAACAAGGTGGAAAAATCGGCAAAAGGGTAAAATCCGGATGCTTGGTGGATGAATGTTTTATACTACAATTCGACCTGTCAAAAGGGAAGGTGAAGGTTATACAAAAGTTCTGAATGCACTAAATATCTGTGTGGAGGATGAGTTGTTCTGCTGGAGGAACCAGAACTTCCCTTGAGTCCTCCAGTTGATTTTTGAGGAGCAGGGACATCAATGATGAAGATGACAAAAGAATACGTCACTGCCAGAATCCGATGGCACTGAAAGGTTATAAAAAAATACAGCTGAAGAGCCACCCATCTCCTCGACCTTTGCATAGTGCTCTCTGAAGGTGTCATGGCGGGGATACAGCAGCCTGAACAAGACAGGGAACTTGAACAAGAAGAAGCCAGAAAGTTGATGAAGAATAAGAAGATAGCAAATGTTGCTGATGAAGATGTTTCTACTAATAATACCTATGGCTGCTTGAGGATGATGATGAAATAACTACTCTTTCCTTCCAATCCTTATTCCAGATGATGATCTATGGTACCAGACGATCAATAATAATCAAGAGACGCGTACTCGTCATCTCAAGGCAATAATAATAATAAATTGCAGTTTTCCCTGAAATTAGAGCTAAATCCGCTGGGATCCACTTCCAACTGAGGAACGAGTTTCTTTGATGATATTTCCTTTCAAATGCCACTTCTTCTATGGTACCTGCAGCCTCCTCTCTATTCATTGATGACTCAATTGAAGCCTATGTCTTTGAACTCGGTGAAATATGAAATGTAGGTCCGGGATGCCCACAGACTATGCGGTCACTTTTCTATGCTCCTCACAACCTCATTGATCATCTCCAGACGATGCAAGGAGATTGAGATTCAAGAAGATTCTCTGCAACCTCTAAGACAAAGAGGCTCCATCTTCATCAGATCATCACGATATTTTCTGGCATATCGGATGATTATAAAGACGTGGAAAGATATCTGTGTTTATCATGACAAGAGTTAATATGCTGGATAGCTCAAGGCCTTCACGACCATTTCAGTTCCCCATGGACAGTCATGGCCTTCATTGCTGCTGTTTTTATTGTACTCTTATCAGCCTTATACCTACTCGGGCAGTTCCTGCAATTAAAGAGCCAGCTGGCCTAAGGGCCTTCAATACTAAATTCCATTGTAACTTGCCCTTCAGGTTGTGCCTTAAATGACTTAAAGGAGTTTGTAGCGTCCACCAAAGAAAAACATGAGATGCCTAAAGCATGAGGCAAGAATTTGCAAGATCATAAGATCTAGTATATTCAGGGATTGATGAATTATATGGATAATTCATTGGTATTTTTAACTCTAGCTTTGACTTCTGTAGGATTAGTTTCAAAATGATTTACTCCCATGTTACTTCCTAATGATGTGGAAGAATTCCTTCAAGATACACATAAAGCCTTCCTATATACCTTTCCTGCTTTCCTTCCCTTTTTGGGTAAAAATGTTTTCCTACTTGTTAACAACTGGAATGGATATGTTTGGTTAATTAAAAAAGTAAATATCATTTAAAAATTTTTAAACCAATCTAACAACAACCCCTATCCCACCCCCATCCACAACTAAAAGGTCCATGGAGGCTGTACAAGACAGTTCCACACAAATGATAAAGAATTGTATATCTACAAGTTAATACTTTCATCCATAAATTTGTTTCTATAATGTTAGAATAAAAAATTTGAGACTGGGAAATCAAAGTGAGAAGCTACCATACATAGACAGGAAAGAGGGACCAAAGGCTAGAAAATGTCCCATAATAATGAGAGTAAGAAGATCTCCAAAAGCCATGCCAACCATTGTCTCTATCATCTCCTGGTTTCCTTCTTATCAAGGTATAAAACAATTTTGATTAATGATACTATTAATCATAAGTTCATATGCTTTCATCCCAGCTTAGAATGCTATATCAGACCTGTGGCTTTATATATCTGCAGCATTTATGTTGTGGCTTCCTTCCGGAAATGAAAGTGCAGTTGGATACTGCTTAATCAAGAACAGAAGTAAGATAAGAATTACACCCGATATAACGGGTAAAACCTCGACGAGAGAAACCTCATAGGGCAAATCTGTAACAGTAAACATCAAGTGAAATAAAACCACATGCACATACACCCGTGATACGCTCACAACCTTCGCTTTTTATCCCCCGCACTCACAAGACTAGTGTTTCGCCACTCCCCATGTTGCACAAATTCATTTTTATTGGGACTTTAGTCCGTACCATAAATGCTGCTACAGCTTGCAAGGGTCGATGAGGAAGAATTCCTCCAACTCGACGCCACGCCGATTCATGCCCCGTTTTGATGATAATTGTTGTTCTTTTCGACCAATGAAATTGGTTTCATTTCAACCACGAAATCCATCCAAAGATCAAACTCTTGCATATAAATAAGGCAAGAATTATAACAAATGAGAATTTTGAGATTAGGGAAATAGTTCCAGATCATTATTTCAATCATAGAGTTGAAAGGGATATGTGGGAATAACAACAGCACGACATTCAAACAAAGAAAATATCAAACCTTTATAGTCTAAAATATATAGTAGATTCATTATCAGCTCTAAACAATGCTTCTCCTAAATAGTAAGTTATTATTTATGATCATAGGACCCCATGTGTTTTCTTTCTTATGTATGGGATTAGATAAAAACAAAGATGTATATATTGTTAATTTCTATACCTAGATGATGTTTTTCCTTTCTTCAAAGTTTGGTTTCAGAAATGAAAGATTAAAATATTTAGACAAATAAGATATTGCTTAACTTGATGGTGGAGATGCTAATTTTCATACTTGAAATATACTTCTTCCTGTGAAACAAGCATTATTATATTATATATACAATATCTGATAACGGGAGAGTAGAAATTGATATCTTTATACATATCAATGTTTTAAAAATAAGATAATTTGAAAAATTATTGGTTTACAGTTCACTTTTATAGGAACGGTTGTCAATTAAAAAATATTTTATTTATATTTTATTAAAATAAAAATAATATTTTAAATATATAAAATTAATATTATTTATAAAATTATCATTATATCGGTTATTCTATTTTTTTATTTTTATTTTGGTGTCTTAACTTTACTTTTTTCAATCAAGTGTCTCAACTTTATTTTTCTCAATCAAGTGTCTAAAATTTTTTATTTTATTTTTTATTTGGGTGTTTTAACTTTATTTTTTTTAAATCAAGTGTCTAAACTTTTTTATTTTTTATTTTTTGGTGTCTCAACTTTTATTTTTGTTCAATCAAGTGTTTAAACTTTTAATTTTTGTTCAATCAACTTTTAATTTAATAATTTTTATTGGTTTTATATTTTAAAGAGAAAATAATAGTTTTCATATTTCTGTCCACAAAGAATTTCAAAAGAAAATCAAAGTATAAATTATGATGATTTGTGTTAAAAACTATTAAAGTTGTAAAAAAACCATCAAAAGTTAGGGATGAAAAATATAATGGAAAATGAAGAATATATATAAAATGATGGTAATATTGTAAATATGAAAGTTGTAACTCAATATTTAGACTCTACTTGATAATGCTTGTTGGAAGTGTTTTATTCCTAAAAACACTTCAAAATGCTTTTATAAAAAGTAGAGATTTGGTAATATTTTGAAAAATGTTTTTCAAATTTTAAGAAAACACTTGAAATGTTCACTTAGGAGGTGCTTTTCAGGAAAAAAAACACTTTAAAAGTTTTCAAATATTTCTAAAATACCTGGCCATTATTGATACTTTTTTTTCTCTTTCATTCTGCATTCTCCCTCCTTAATTCTCATCAAGATCAAGTATAGAGGTATTTTAAGAGTCAAAACTCTTGCTAATTAGCATTGTTCTCAACTCCATTTATATACCATTTTTTCTTTGTTCTTTATTTTTTTCTTTTGAAAGTCAAGGTTTAGATTGAAGTCATAATTTATGTTTTACAATTTTATAATATTATTATTCATGTTTGCTTATTAATTCAAATTTTATTATAAATATTTTTAAATTTTTACTGCAATCATAAAGATAATTATTTTGTTAATTTAAATGCTTATTATATATCAGGAAGTGAAAGATCGGATTCAAGAACACTACGGCATGAAGGTGGATACATGGATATATAGCTAAAGCACTTCACGGCCATTTCATGACCACACCAAGAGTTCAACCACTTAATTCAATAAAATAGAAGTTGAGATCCCAGCAGATAAAAAATTGAAATTTTGAGATATAATTAATCCAAAATAAAAGTTGAGATATAATTAATCCAAAATGCAACTTTTTAACAAGAAGGTATCTGTTTAAACAATATTCTTATTGCGTTTTAGTCATCGTCTCGTACGAGCATGGATTCATATCATATTAGTATGAGGTAAAAGTGTTGTCATCGTCTGCATTACATTTATTCGCGCGAAAGCTGATTCATACAACAAAGTATATTCCGGCATCATTATGTGTGAATCAAATTTAATGCTAAAAGTGTGAATCGGACAATAACATAATATCAACGGAATGTTTAACTATTAAATGATGTGATTTGAGCCGATTCTTATTATATTATTAACATTAATGTTGTTTCATTCTCTATAATTTTTATTTTATGTTTTGATTAATGTATTGCTAGTTTGAAACAATAAAATTATTTTTCTCTTAAAAAAAAAATTGTTGGCCCTCTTTGTGTCCTTCCATTTCCTTTTTTTTTTCTATTAATTCTTTTTATGTTTTTAACATTCTTTTTACTTTTCATTTCAAAAAAGAATGAATGCAAAATGAATATGATTAATATTAATGAACAATCCAAACTCGAATGATAATACTTGATTATATAAAACAATTCTAAACCTGTAACAATCCTAAAAAATTCCCATGAATAATTTCCAATATTATATTTAATATTTATATATTATTAGTAAATTTCAATTTCTTTTTCCTAATACAATCCATGTAATTCTAACATCTTACACACAACTATTTATCTTTATTCATATGAATAAATTTCTTTCTTCAACATACTCTCAATTGAAAGCCAAATTAAAATTTCACATAATCATACAAAATAAATAATAAATATAATGTGAACAAAGTGACTAAATGTACTGATGGAGTTGTGTTTCGTTGATCACTTCAAATAGTTTTGATAATTTTAGATGCAAACTATAACTCCTATTGATTCATTAAAAGGCAAACAAACATTAACATGCTTTGTAAGGATTTAGCACTTCAAGTTTAGCCTTTTCTATTATTATGTTAGTTTTCCTTGTGAAACCAAGTATTGGCTGGGATTGTTTAAAACCTTTATAGTTGATTGTTTTATAGTTGAGTTTTAATGGATTCCTTCTTGTTAAAAAGGGGTATTTTTTCCAAAATAATAATAATATAAACTTAGAATCACTCGCAAAGTATCACCATAACAGGAGCTTGATTGACAAAAATTGTTGAAAGTGCTCATAACCTTTTTAACACTTGAAATATTTTATCAAAAGAATTGTTTTTAAGTACTTAAAAAAACTAAAAATATTTTCAAAATCAAGACTGGTACATCAAAATTGTTTCTAAAAAATCACAAAAAGCTTAAATTTTGTTTTTAGTAAGAGTATTTTTGGGAAGCTTGGGAAACTTTAACTCTTCCTATATTTGAAAACTTTGAAAAAGTAATTCATTATGAGAAAATTTAGAAAAAAGGACCTAAGTTTTTAAATGCATATTATCTTTATTTATTTGAAAATAATTGTGCATATATATATGTGACGCCTCAAACCCGAAGGTCCGTGAGTACTAGATATCAGGCCGTGATACTCCAAAACCGGGTCCACTGACAACCTGCCAACCCACACAATATTCGTGGTTGCCTTTTCAGATATTTTTCTTACAAACATGCAAATTTATGGCATTTACAAGAGTCAATACAAACTCCATACTTTACATGCCAAAATATGTTAAAACTAGATTATTCAATATATTTCCATGCACATTTCCTCAAGGCCACAACTGAATCTTCTTTCAGATTTCACTACCAAGGAGCGCCGCCTTTGTAAAATTCGAAAGGGTGGTCCAAGGATTCGGGTGAGAAAGACCGTGATATATCTCCACCAAGGCTACTCCCTACCCAAGAGCAATATGCAATGCCACTACATATAATCCCAATCACACATTCAAGTAATTCCACTGCTGTACCCGAACGCTCACATGTCATGAATGCGCAGATGCCCCTCATGACTAAATCCCGAAAGCTCTCACTAACTCCCCACACTCAGAGGCGCCAAGTGTGAAACCACTGCCCCGCCGACCCTTTTCCAAACAAGTTTTGCTTTGAAATTTAGACACATTGAATACCCCTAATGCCTACTTATTTCTCTACTGGGCATCATATGCATTTGTGGGCCACGAATTTTCGGGTTCTCACCGCAGGACGCCGACGCTATAAGTAACATTTTTTTACTTAGCTTTTAACGATCAGCTTCATGTCTAAAACCATATACCAGGTTTTTCTAATTCAGGGGTGTCATCCCTCCTGTTTCACCTATTTACACAAGTACTTTTCATGCCATGCAACTCGTGAGTCCCACCTGATGTTATCCCATTTAATCCAGCCTACCCATCTAACACCAAACACAATGTCGATTAACCAGCGCGTTCCCACGACATACATCGAACACCAACATAATGTCGCTTTACCATGTCCTCACGATACATCAAAGACTAAAACACGCGGTCGATTTACTCATGGTCACCAACACGCGGTCACCCCAACCACATGCACTCACACCGACTCCGACGATGTCCCGCGCAGCATAAATGCAATGCAAATGTCATTACGCCATTTCATGCCCATGTACGCCACGCATCATGCAACATATCTTTACACTACATGTTGGGTGTCATGGATAAATTATATTTCATACATATAATTATTTCATTTTGTCACACATATCACATAATTTCACATTCAAGATGTTAGTTTAATTTTACATCAATAACACATTAGCCATTCCAGTTATAAATCCGCATGTTACCTTGAAATAATCTAGACTTAGTAATAGAAAGTCCAAATTTTAGTCAATACCATACAAAAACATCTAACAACACTCTCTACTTAGGGGCTTACAGTATATTCTTAAGCATTTCAGATACAAACCGGTTTCGAAAATAGAAGTTCCAAACCAGAACGGACCCATTCCTCAACTTTCCCGCGGATCTGTTCTCAATGTTCAAATTTCAATGCCTACGAAAGTAATCTATCTTATAAAATTCTCAGAGATTCAACTTAGCCGGAAGTCCAAGAACGAAGGAATCGGAGTTCGACGAGGCGGTGAACGTCCGGTTGACTGAGGCCGATTCGCAAGGGTGCGAACGCACACCCCGCTTGCCATTCCGCTAGGATTTTGTCGTTCAAACACGGCCTCCTACAAGATCAAAACCCTTGAAACCGGTCTTTGACCATCACACAACAACAATTAAACCACACACATCTTAAATTCGCCCTTAAATGGGGTGAAATCGTTAGGCCATTACGTGGCCCCTAGGTGTAAAATAATCGGAGTAGAAGGAAACCTACTTCTTGTAGCACAGTTCCGGGTTCTTCGCCGTCCGAGTCTGCCCACTGCGTGACACTCCTTGCTTTTCCTCTTTCCTTTCCCTCTCTTCCTTTTCTTTCTTCCTCCTTTCTTTCTTCTCTTTTCTTCTTCCTTTCCGTTTTTCTTTTCTTTCTGTTTCTCTCTTATTATGATTTCCTCTTCTCTCTCCCCACACACACCTTCCACTTTGGCTATTTTTCTTTCCTCCCTTTCCTCCCTTATCTTCCTTTTATCCTCCTCCCCACACAGCCTCCTTTTTTTTTTTTTTTTTTTTTTATCTTTTTGGCCTCTCCTTTCATTTTCATATTCGTGTGGGCACTCAACCTCGACATGTCATTCCTCATTTATTTGTTTGGAACTGGCTCTGATGGCACCGGCAGGCGCCTCTCATGATCCCGCCAGCAGGCTAGGTGTCCCACCACCCCGGCGCCAAGCATGGTCACCGTGATCTCGATTTTATAATTTTTTTCGAAAACGTGAATTCATACCGAAATTTGATCGGTTAGATTCGCGAAACGATTGCAATAAAGAAATCGCTTCATCCGAGAGATCTAAAAATCTCACTTTTCCTCCGGTGACCATTCCTACAAATTACCGCTTGCTATTTTTCCTAAAATTTTAAATTTAAAATTTCTAATGTTTCATAATATATATATATATATATATATATATATATATATATATATATATATATTAAAATTTATATAATTATATTTTTTGAAGTAATCGCTTAACTTATTAACACTAATTTGACATTTACACTCCTATAAATCCTTTATTTCTCTTTTTTAGAAAGCAAATCCTTCCTTTTTTTTAGATAGGTTATTTATTTTTTCTAAATATATTCTTAAATTTTTATTATATATTATTATCAGGTACCATGGGCCTGTGTTTCGCTCTCCTAGCCAATTGGTCACTTAAGAGTCCCAAAGGGACTAGGCTCAAAAGCCACGGCCGAGGGAACGCCTGCCGATCCTCCGCCGGTACCCTAAAGGGACGAGGGGCCTAAAAGCCAGCTTTCTACGAACGCCCGACAATCCTCCGCCGGTGCCCAAAATTCTATATCCCGGATGCCTTTTACCTAGGTGCTTCCTTTCTTCCGATCCGCTTACCCACTAAACCGAATCGCGAACCATTCAGATATAAGTGTAAGTCCTCCCATGAACCAATCCCTCGCCTAATAGACAGAAAGCACCCGAGTAGCGTCGATCGGGGAAGGTGTTATTAAAAGGAAGAAGTTGCTTGGCCTTTCCCAACAGAGCCATACCTTCCCTTATCAATATGGAAGAACCAGTACCTCCAAGAAAGACGACTCTTCTCCTTCCATAAAAGAGAAGCAAATCACACCCAAACGCAGGTAATGGATTCCAATCGAGATAATTGTCGCTCTAGTTTTTCCTAAGTCTCGGTGAGTTAATTAACTACGACGGAGGGGCTAATGAACACCACCGTCGTTCTCTTATTTGTTTTGCGTGCTTGTAGCCAACTCCAGAAATGCTCACTATCCAATCGACTCGAGAATCTGTGGAGACTGGGTAATTGGTGCCTTATGTGGGAAACGCCTAGTAAGAAATCTCAGAGGCGATACGCGAGAGCTTGGGTACGCCCGCTCCCAGGTGACCTCCTGATCTCTGAAGCCTTTGCAATTCTCGAACATCCCACCGGACCATCGGAACTTATCACCATGTCCAGCAACCCAGTAAACCCACCTATCGAGGACCAATTTCTTCGCTAGTGCCAGGAGATGGAGGCGAAACAGGAAGAGCAGGCCCGGTAGATGGCCGAATTACGAGAACATGCGGATCGTTTACAACAAGAGAATGATAGCTTATAAACCCGCTTAGAGTCCAACAGCCCGAACCTCTTCAAGGTGTCGCCTAATGTGCCCCGGTCCCGCGACAAAGGGAGAGCCCGCCTCACCCGACTCCATAGCGATCATCAAGCCGACGGGATGTGTTCTCTTCTGACAAATCACCACGCATCACCACCTCCAAGCAATGAGGTCGAACTGCAAAGAGACCTCTCGCTTGATCCAAAATGCGGCCATAAAAGAAAGCATGATGCCGAATGCGAAAAGAGGATAGTGTGGATGCACTCCGTCGGATTCGGGTCGTTATTGGCACTTCTGGGAATGGTCCCGCTTCATACGCACAAGATCCACCCGGGATTTCAGCCGCACGCCGCCCTTTACCCCCATCCCACTTCACACATGTCCCTCCCATTTGGGCTGCATATTCTAGGCCAAGGAGCCCCCACGATTTGCTTGGCCCTCCATTCACTATGTACAACGGCTCGTCTGATCCGTATTTGATCACATGTGTCATTAGACTTTCAACCAAAAGATGATCCCCAACACGGGATCTATAGACTTCAGGCAAAGTATTTCGGCCAACCTATGTCCACTTTGGCCTAGCTCCACAAGCTTCCCGGCAGGGCCGATGCTTCATTCCTGAGGCCGTGGGTCGGCTCGCCTCCCAATATCCGTGCTCTCACAAAGAAAAATGATCGCCTACCATCCTTAAACGGGAAAGCATAAACTGATCCGGACTTCCACGCCAGTTCGGCAAGTCGCCCAAACGATTGATATTTACAAGATGGATGGTCTTGTAAACTCCAAGAAGCTTCACCACCCACCCTCTTCCGGGGCCATCACCTTTAGATCCGTCGACAACTACGGAAGAATTATCGGCGGTAGATAAAAGCTTCCACTATGGAAGACAACATTCAGTCGCCTCAGCAAACAAAGAATGATACCACCCAGAGGTGTTAGCCGCCAAAGGCTCCATCCAACAGAAGAGTAGCCACAATAAGGGTCGGCCCGACGGCATCTGATAAGAGGCGGGAGCCCCCCCCCCAGCTCACTTTCCTTAACATCGCTATGACCGCCTCCCCACCCTTATTTGAGATCTCCCCACTTCGCGGCCCTCCCATGAGGGCTGGCCTGCATCGCCGTGAATGCATCCCGGCAAAGAGATTATCGGCAGACCATGGCCACGAGATCAACTCAACGCCAAAGCCAGTTCCAAAAGGAAAAACTACCAGAGCCGCAATCTCAGATATATATCCGTTTCAACCAATAAGAGCTACGTTTCTCAATGCTCTGGACAGGTCATTGTTGATAATTCATATGCCTCTCGGCCCCATTCAACGATCAACTCTATACTAGCGGTAATTCGCCGATGTTCAAAGATTTAATCCAAAAAGCAAAGAAGAAAAATGTCGAAGGTTTCAGTCAGAGCTGTGGTAAACACCCTTAGCACCGGAGAATACCATAAGAGGCTCGTGCCATTGATCACCCACATCCTTTCCCCTCGTTAACTTCTACGGGCCACGCCCTCATTACGATACCATTTCATTATCCATTACGTCAGCTTTGAGGTACGTGGTCCCTGCCAATCCGTGCAAATGTAACCACCGACACTCTAGCCTTTGGGCGTATGAGTCCCGGCTGATCATCTCGGGCTTCACGGCAGATGTTATCGAAGCGACCGGGCACTACATCGACAATGCGGGAGGTCGCTTCCCGCCGTGGTCGCCTGACTCAAATACCGTTTTCATAGTGGAGGAGTTGGGGCCATACAACGCCATCTTGGGGCGGGCATGGCTACATGCCATGAAAGCCATACCCTCCACATACCACCAAACCATCGCCTACCCGAATTCTAATAGCCCCAAAGCGACCTTCAAGGGGAAGCGCTAGTCGTGCAAGAAGAAGTTATATTTAACTCTCATCACAGGGACAGCAAAGCGAGGCTCAGTGAACCACCCCTTAAGGATCAACCCCGAATAGTAAATCGCTGGGCCATCCCCTACCAACTTTAAGCGATGGAGTTGCCGCAATCGATCCTCGGAAGCCATGCTCACTCGCCTACACGTATCTACGCTAGCACTCCCATCCGGGAGCATAGTCCACGGCGCTGCGCCGCAGCTTGAACGCCGCGATTCGCTGACCCATGCCAGCGATAGAATAAGCCCCACGACGCCACACGCACTCGCCGTCGCCCCATCCTCTAAACCCACGTAAAAGTAAGGCGCCAACCGACCGCCACCGGTATTCCGCATCGAGTTGGATAACTTCCGCAGCCGGATTTATCAGAGCCGCGGCACCCGGAATGCCGCCAACGGGTGGTTATCCCGAAAAAGCACCAACAGGGCGGAAGAGTGGCGTGGATTACACGACCGTAATGGTTTTCTACCCAAAAGACAAACTTCCCGCCCCGCATAGGACCGGGCTTATGGACGCGCCTGGCCGGGCACGCAGCGTTATCATTTGCGGATGCCTTCTCGATATCGATCTCACGCACCCCCGACGTGGGAAAAAGACTTTCATCACTCCCACATCTTATCCATAATAATGTGATGCTTTTCATTAAAAACGCCTTCGGTTACCTATCGTGAGGTTGCAACTAAGATGTTCCGGCCGTTATTTCACAACACAATGGAAGCGAGGTATTATTATTGCGTCGGCAATCGGCGCGCCTGATCACACCAAGGCAGATCTATAAATGTATGACCGATTTTAAAGTACGGCATGAACCGAACCTTGAAAACAACAAGTCGCTGTCAGTCGATTCCTTTGGCTTTATGGTCACCCAAAGGAATAGAGGCTAACCTATGTTAAGGCCATCTTGCAATCCTGCCCCACCTTCAAGAAGATCCACTAACTACTCACACCAGGCGCCTTAGGAGTTTGATTTCACCACGGGATCGTTTTAAACCCTTCACCACCGTAAGGGAGCCACTGAAATAATGGAATGAAGAATGCGACCGGCATCATGCAACTGGCAAGGCCTCGAGGCAGAGCCCCATTCTGTGAGCTCAAGCCGGTGGACATAATTTTATCTCTACCAGCACTTCCATATAGTAAGCGTCGCCTTGTTTAAAGAATGTGGGGATGCAAAGTTGAGGCCTGTGTTCTTTGTCAGCAAGTCCTTGACCGATGCGGAGACCAGATATAGCCAACTCGCATTAAGCCGCCTTAGCCCTCCTGACAAATTCAAAGCTCCGCCCATACCTGTGCTCACCCCATTGCAGCTAATCGATCTTCCACTCCGGGCACAATTCATAAACCCGATTTGTCCGGAAGGGATGGTTGTCTGGCTGGGTAATGGAATTGAGCGAGTATGGCATCCAAAGACAAGCCGAGACTTTGAAGAAGCGGGAGTCTTAATGATTTCGCATAAATCCCGCAGTTCCGACGCCTTCCTGCATAAACAGCCTGGACACTGTGTCGATAGGCTTAGGACAAACAAGGGTTGGCATTGGTTTCAAATTAACCTCCCCAACCGGGGAAAGAGTCGAATGAGCAGTAAGTTTAGGCTTCAGCGCCACCAATAATGAATCAAAGTACGAGTAACATGATAGCCTGACTCGAAACAGACTCTACAAAAGCAATGTGACTTCAATCGTGAGCGATTCACAAACTGGTTGTCGGACGTGTTAATTGCACTGAACTAGGATCCCGAATGGGCAAAATATGCTTCTCTAGTCAAATAGAAATTAGGCACCCTCTCAGCCTGGAAACTTGAACATGTCCCCAGGGACTATAATGAGAGGGCCGATGCCTTAGCCGCCGTGGCCGCTTCTTTGCCAATAAAGGAAACAATATATCTCCCCATCTATTATCAACCGGGCTCCTCCATGCTACATGCTCAAGTTAACCAGATAGAGGAGGTTCCCCCGTCTTCAATGGATCCCATACGGCTTTACATAGCCACGGGAGAACTGCCTAATGACAGAGGCAAGGCTCACAAAATTCAGATTCGGGGCCGTTAGGTTCTCCCCGGTAGATCTCGGCAATTATATAACCGTCCCGGCTGCCATACCAAGTGTTCCAATCTCAAGGCCGCATGTAACAAACGCGAGTTCGCACCAAGGCATATGCGTAAATCACCCGGGGTGCTAACATTAGCTCACCAAGCTCACACGCAGGGGTATTACTGGCCAACTATGAAGTTGGATGCTACCGATTACGTCAAAAAATGTGACCCTTGCCAATGAATGTCTCCCATCTTGAAATCACCGATGCAAGATTTAGTCTCCATCTCTAGCCCGTGGCCATTCGCTCGTTGGATTAATATTTGTGGGTCCGCCCCATCACTTGCCCGGGCAGAACCAGCTGTTGGTCGCCACCGATTATTTCAGTAAATGGATAGAGGCTGACGCCTTCGCGACCAAAGATGTAGATGCTAATTTCCTACTCATCCGAACATTGTCTCGCCGGCTCGCATCCCGCGATCAATCGTATCTGATAATGGGCCGCAAATGACAAATTGGCCTACCGATTTTTTCCAGAATCAAGATAAAGAATTTATACTCCACTTCTGATCCACAAAGCAATGACCAAGCAGCTAGCTTCCCAACAAGACCTTATTAACTCCGCTGAAAAACTAGACTCCTTAAAGGAAATGGGTGGAGGAACCGCCGGTGCTCTAGGCTTACAGACTACGTACTGGCCAACCGACATCTCTCATTTCAGGCTCACTTCCACGGATAGAAAGCCGTTATCCCACTGAAATCGGTCTACCTACCATCCGGACAAATACGCCCGAAATGCAAATGCAGACCGGGTCGTGAGAGTTAGACGAAGTGACGAGCCGCGAGAAGCAAAGAACTTAGTGTCATACCAACGCCGCTTAACAAACTCTTATAACAAACGAGTGAAGCCTCGGGTGTTCCAGCCAGGTGATCTAGTGTTGAGGAAAGTTTTTGAGAATACTGCGGACCCCATAGTAGGAAAATTCTAATCCAACCGGGAGGGATCGTATGTAGTCACGCGGCTCGAGGAGTTCGGGTCCTATGCTAGAGACAAAACAGATGGAACTCCTGTACCTAGAATGTGGAATGCCACGCACTTGAAAAGGTATTATCAATAAAAGAATGTCTTTATTATCTACTACCGACATGTCTTCGCATATCTATACTTAAAGCAGGGTCCATTTCAAAGTCCGGTGGCGGTTCATTGATTCCGTCCGCCCAAAGATAGGTAACATCTAGCCGGTCAAATTACAAGTCCAGTGACGCACACGATTCGCCTACCAAAGATAGATAACATCTAGCTGTCACCATAAGTCCAGTGGCGCAGCTTCATCGGATTCGTTTCACCAAAGATGTGATAACATCTAACTCGGTCAAATTACAAGTTTGGTGGCTAGCCAACGTGATCATCGGCCAAAGATAGATAACATTCCAGCCGGTCAATTTCAAAGTCCGTATGAGTTCATCGATTCCGCCTTACCATCATAGATAACATCTAGCCGGGTCAACTTCGAAGAAATGACCCATCCGCCTATATAGATGATTTTTCTGCCGCCATGCATCGGGGTGGTACGACCAAGAAAAAATGGGTAGAATCCCGGTGGCACAAGCATCAGCATACAAAATGATATCAAATTGAAAATAACAAAGCAAGAAAGAAAGACAAATTGTCTAGTGCAAAAACAATGAACAAAACAAGTCCCGCCTCAACAAAGCACTTAAACCCTACTTAGCAACGGCATCCTATTCAGCCAGAAGATCCATTGGAAGAGTTTTCACCCGGTCGCACCGGGCTATTCAACGATCCTCCCGCTAACGACAACGGTCCAAAGCAGAGCTGCAACCGGCGCCCGGGGCACGGGGATTAGCAAAGAACTCGAGTCAACGGATCAAGGATCCGAAGCATTCCATCCGGATCCGAGGCTCGCTTCCCACGTATGTCAGTGAACACACAACAACCATAGCCATAGTTGAACAGCGTGTCTCCGCTTGCATCAAACTCGGCCTCCATCGTCTCCCTATCAGCAATGGCCTTCTCCCAGAAGGTAGCGAACTCATCCTTTATAGTTCCGAGCTCCATAATCAAGGCAAGTCTCTCGTTCGTCAAACGACCGTTCTCTTCTTCCGCCTTCCTGCAAGCTTCCCCCGCCAGGGCCAACGCCTCTTGAGCGACTCCATGCTCGAACTCCGCCCTCTGGCGGGCATTTTCCGCAAGCGCTAAGGCACGTTGAACCCGGGCAAGCTCAGACTCTATCTGTTCCAGGGTATTAATGGCCCCTTCGGTCGCCAACTTGGCCATCGCTGCCTCATAGCATGCCGCATCTCTCTCAGCCCGACCAGCGCCTCAAAGAAATTCCCAACCTCCACCAAACGACGACACGCCAACCCTGGGCCTTCTTTAATGAGGCACTCATCTCCGCTCTACCATTCCGACCGAACATATAATCGTAGCCGTCAAGGCCCCTAGCTCGTGAGCTCAACTCGTGATGTCAAGCGCCATGTCTCGGAATAGTAACAAAGACCCGCAAAGAAACCCACAGCAACTAATAAAACAAGCAGCACATTACCAATTCGACGGAACTCCCTATCTTACCACCCGGCCAACCGGACGGTTGTCGTTCCGGGACCTGTATCCCGTCGTCGATAATCCGTAGAATATCCTCATTCGGGGTAGACGCAGGGAGGGTCACCGTATAATCCTCGCGAAGACCCAGGCCCTGAGCGACTACCGGCACCCGGTATATATGCGAATACAAATTGCCTAGCCGATCGGCTACGGACGCTCCAAGATGGAAAGGCCCCAACCTGCCAAGAAGATATCCTTCACCTCTCGCACTAGTGGGCCGACACCCTCCACTCGGGTCACCACTGGGAAGGTTGTCGTCTACATCACTGCCCCACCTGGGCCGGGCACTCTAATCGACATTTAATTGCTTGCCGCCTCGGCCCGATTTCCAAGCTGGATTACTGGAGTGCACTCTGAGTCGGATCATCCTCGCTCCCACTTAACGCGCCACCCGGCCCGCTTCGACCGTAGCCCCAATTTGGGGAGATAAGGATGATGGGTTGATCCCCCGAACTTCCGTCCCATGGGAGGGTCGACCATCTACAATGCATTGCCTTGGCCTCAAGTAGTTTCTTCCGGGATGTGGGCGGTGTTTGATCCACCGTTGAACTCAATTGCCGCTCTCTGCGGCATCGTAGCAATCGAGAAGCCCCGTCATTCTCTCCTCCCGTTCTTCTTCCTCCAAATCCTGGGGACCTTTCATATCTGTAGAAACCCAAGGTACGAAATCTTACCCCTTGGATCTCGGCGCGTTTCGACGCCTGAACGCCCTTTTCCGCTTGACCTTTACCACTCGGGGGGCAGGTCCGGCCACTTGCGCGGGCAAGAGGAGGCGTTCGGGACGGCTACTCCTAGCTCTCCGACTAGGAGGAGGAGGGGACGAACTAGAACCCCCGCTCAAGGAAGCAGATGACCACGATGCGCTTCCACTTCAGACCCACCGATGCCCGATTATTCGATCCTGAGGAGCTTAGCGCCGGCAGAAACTATTAGGCTCCGCAAATCAAGAACCACAGTGCTCCCTTCCACGACAAAGGCGAAGGCAATGGCCGGGAATGATCGGAGGGTATAAGGAGCCTGCCAGCGCCTCACCTACAGATATGTTCTCCGGGCGTAAGAAGGACTCGCAAGGGGCGCCCCGCCTGCAATCAAAAGTGCCAGGATCTTCTCATCGCCCGAACACTTCTCCACCCGGGGCTTCACCGCCTCGCCAAGCCTTTCCCGCATGAATAACCAACTAATGCATCATAACACAAATAAACTGCCTAGGGTATAGGTCGACAATCCGGGATCCCGCATCTAACTACACACCCGGAAGGACCGAAAACGGCTAACATTAAACTAAGCAGCCTTGGGAACCCGGTCTCATCCGTGACCCTCACTAGTAACGCCCTTTCGCTCCGTCTCAGCAGCCTGAAGCCCATTGACAATCTGCAGTCGCTGGCTCAAAACCGACATGGACATCCGGCCACCCGGCCTTACCCTTAAGAAGTAAATAATGAAAAGCTCCACCAACGAGAGATCAAGTTGATACAGGTGGTTCAACACGCAGCACCCGATCAGAATACGAATGACGTTGGGGTGGATAAGAGCCGGGGCTACCCTCGGCGAATGAAGAAATTGCTCGACTAGTATCGGCATCGGAAGTTTAGCCCACCGCAAGGTGCTCCCGTAAAAACACACCATTGTGTTCTCTGAACCAAGGTGGACTTCCACATTTCCATCAACCTGGAGGTCGATGTTATCAGCACTGCAATAAGCCATTAATTCTCCATCGTCAGTGGGACGAATGATGTCGCTTGCGGCGCGTCGCCTGGCGCTCTACTGGGCGACTCACTGAGGAAGTTTCTTCCGACCGCCATTCTACAAGTAGACTGCGCGAGAGAAGAATACGAATATTGACTCTAGCCATATACCCAATTGCACAAAGGCATACCGAGTCTGCAAGAAACCGCCGCGTAATAAGTGTTAAACCACATCCCTCCTTTAGCCTTTTATAGCCGTAAACCAAATACTCAAAGAAGGGCCAACATTACTAAGGAGTGATGATGGTTACCTGTGGAATGAAGTGCGTGAGTGCTTGCAACAATGGCTCACGAACGAACGCGAGGTTAGACTGGCCTATTCGCAGCAATTGGGCGCCGAGAGGAAAGCAGATAAACCAAAATAACATGGAAAGGAAAAAGGTACGACTTAAGTGCGCTATCGCCATATATCTGCTTTAGGCGCTGCGTTGGCATTTGTCTGGCCCGATGGCCGTCGTCTGCGAGATCTCAACCATCACGGCGGTTCACGGTCTAGACCTGATAACCTAAGGTAAGGCGAAGCCCCGGGGGCCTTTCTCTCAGACGAATAAACCGGCCTGTTAACAAGTTTTATAATGTTGATCAACCTCAGGTACTAGATAGAATATCCCACACCTGATTACAATAAGGCACAAAGCTGTTAAAAACTACAATTTTATTAAATTGCACCAAAAGGTGTTCGGCATTACATAAGCGTGCTTGTTGCCAATCTATATTACAACACGATAATGCATTCTGCAGAAATACAAAGAAAGCGTAAAGGCATCCTGAAGTGGGACGAGAAGAAGCCATTGCCAAGAAAAGGAAAGACGGAATGGAGAGTGAAAAGAAGCGGCTGTGGAAGGCGAGAAGGAAGAGCGAAGATGGAGATGGGGTTCTAGCGGAGGCTGGAAAGGAAAGAGGATTCGAACCACGAAAACCACGGAATGATTCAGGCTCACATCAAATATCTGATCTGGTCGAGCCCATGATTAGAGAGGCGCTCAAATGACCAAACACGATCATCGCCGTCCGCGTCGGGCTTAGCAACATTCGATTGTATCCTTCTCACAACGAAGGAACGTGGATAACGGTAAATGACTAATCTCACCCACCCTGGCCTTTTATAGATGCCTCTAAATCGGATCCAACAACGACCCAGTATACGTTGAAAATTAAGGCTTTGCATTGATGGTGCATTTGTTCCACATCAATATGACGGTCAAACACATTTCTTATTTTTCGATCGGGGATGATCTTCCTCCCAAGCGGGAAAAGGGGGGCATTGTGGGTACCATGGGCCCGGGCTCAGTTCTCCTAGCCGGCCGGCTGGCTAGAGCTGGGGTAGGCCCCGAATCCAGCCAGACTGCAAGGCAGCTCGATTAAATCTCGCCTGGTGCCACGAAGGGACTAGGCCCCAGCCCGGCCAGGCCAGGCCGCCGGTTAATCCTTGACAGGTCTTGGTCTGCTCATGCTCAGGATGCTTTACCCAGGTGCTTCCTTTCCGTCCAGCGACTCCACAGCGGGCCTTAGTAGGCTCTTCATGACTCTCATGCTAAGTCTCCCATAGGCAGAGCCTCCTCACCTCCTAATAAGATAGGAAACTCTTGTGATTTTGTCGGAAGGCGTCATGAAGGAAGAATAAATTAAATGCTTTCAGGAAATAGAGTGCCTTCCTTATCGTTATGGGAAGGAATTATCTAACTCTCAGAAGAGCGGATTCCACTTTCTCCTTCCATAAAGAGAAGCAGAGTCGTCAAACAGGGTGAGGTGCTTGTCGAGATAATTCTTTAACCACAGGCTACAAGTTTCGAGAAAAAAAGCCCAGCTTTGCAGTGGAGGCGGCGGAACACCAGATTGTTTCTTATTTGTTTTACGGAGTTGTAGCTAACTGGTGAATGCTCGACGATCACGTGAAACTCTGAGTCGGGAGAGGCCCCCGCAATTATTGGTTACTTTTCTTTAAAGACAAATAATCTATGATAAAGTTATATAAACAAACATCCCAAGCTAGGTAATTCCAAGAATATGGACATTGAAAATGGTGAAGCCTGTCGTAGATTATAATACACTATAAACAAATTTGAGTTTTAGAGTGAACGTTTATGGTTTTTCCCAATATACTATGGGGAATATTGTTACTTTAAAAATGTATGGTTCTAATTATATTTAATTTTCTCTTCTATATTTTAAAATTGAACTAAATATTAAAACTATTATTTAAAATTTTTATTTCTTCAATAACTTTTAGAATATAATAATAATAATAAATAATTTAAAAGTTATGTGAAATTTTCTTGTCAAATTAATATTGATGACTTAGAAACATGGAGTCATTTTAAAGAATAAATATATAACTATCTAAAATGTACATATGTTTAATTTATAAGCTCTTTTTTGCTGAGAAATGACTAATGTTCATATTCGATCCTTCAAGGAGCAATTCACTTCCGGGAAGCTGCTGCTATCGCCCTTGTTTTTGGGTTTCCAGTACATTTAGAGTGATTGGTAGATGCATATTTGTCAGTTGTTTCCCTATAATTCAATGTTTTGGATGGGATGATTGCAGGCATCATCACCTCCACCATAGTCATTTCTGAATTCATCGATTCAATCCTTGTTTGGTTGGGTTTCCTTTGTTTTGTGATTGGTTGCTGAGAAAATATAAGAAAAAGAGCAAGAAACTTATACAAGATGAAGAAAGAAAGAAAGAAAGAAATAAAGACAATTGGAATCGTCCAAAGTTTATTCTTTTCTCTCTTTTTTTTTTTTTAAATGCCTCTATTAACAAGTTGTTTTTGTGTTCATTGGGATGATTTCGATTCTTGAATGAAGACATTAGATTCTCATTTTCACTAGCATTGAATGGTTCATTGAATGCTACTTTAATGTTAAGGATCAGTCTTAGCCAACACATCTCCAGTAGTGATTTATTGAACAACATAAAGGATAAAGAAAATTTTCTACTGTCAAATTAAGAACAATGGTGGGTTTTCTCGTGCTATAATATATTCTCTTGCCTACCAAACAGAACAGGCAAAAGCAAACGCTTTGAAGTTGAAAAAATCGTATTGAATTGAACAATTAAACCGTTGATAGGCGGCAATTCCGATCCGATATTTCCCTTAAAATTTAATTATGATTGAATCGGTGAAACCGACTATTTAATCACCGAGGTAGATCCAATTTTATGTGAACATGCAAAGGAAATTGCTTGTTCTTATATGTAAAAATGCTCATTATCAACCACATGTCTTCTTTTGTATGGCCTGCACACTACCTAATGGCTTTTACATATGTCATTCTAAAACTAAGTAATGAATGCGGCTTTTAAATACCCACCGACAGGATACATTTAGTACAAAGCAACACAGGAAGAATCTTTATATGTCACAACTATCACAATTAAATAAATATTATTTTATATATTTATATAATAAGATATCTTTTTATAATTTTTAATATATTTTTATATTTAAACATTATTCATATACTATTTAATAACATTTAAAATATTAATATATTTATATATATAAAATAAATAAATATGATTAGTTTTTAAGTATTTATTTTTAATTCAACAGATCATTTTAAATTTTTTAAAAACATAAAGTATATTTATCACATCATTAATTAAATCATGATTCAATCATTAAGCCATAGACTAATAACTTTTTCAACTAAATAAGAGGATGGACCTACATTTAGCCCCCTTAATTATGCCCCGAATCAATAAAATTATATATCATTAAGCTCTTATTTCAAGTTTTTTAATTTATATCACTTTTCAACTAAATTTCTGGGTACATCACTTATAAAATCAGTCCGGTTTTAAAAATTGGTGTAAAGACACTTTTTCCCTAAGTAATTTGTTTGCAAAATAGTAGCAAATGGGCTTTCATGCGTGTCATAATCCGTGACAACTGGCAGTCATTATTGGTATTAGTAATAGTGACTGGACGAAGTAATTGGCAGGTTGCGCTTGTAGCACCAAGTCATTGCCAGCTGTTATTTTATTTGTGATTTTGCTATTTTATGGATAAGTATACACATTTGGTTTAAAAAAAAAAAATTTAAAATATTAAATGTTCCGCAAAATTTGTAAATCATGTTACAACAACCCATTGCTTATCATTTCTAACTTAAATGATAGAGTACCAACAAGTTTTAGTGTCAATAAAGATAATTTACTATCTTAAAATTGCCACACATATATATGAGCTGTTATTTTATTTGTGATTTTGCTATTTTGTCGATAAGTATACACATTTGGTTAAAAAAAAAAAAAAAAATCAAATATTCAGCAAAATTTATAAATCATGTTACAACAACCCCATTAGCATACATTTCCAGGCTTAAGCGTAAAGTGAGACTTAGATTGATGTTAATAAAGATAATTTCTTATCTTAAATAAGTATAATAAAAAAAGTTTAAACAATATGCATTTATAATATATATATATATATATATATATATATATATATATATATATATATATATATATATATATATATATATATATATAAATCTAAAAAAAATGCATCTATTTTGTTGAAAAACAACCCATTTTGAATCCAATGCGTTTTTTTATTTCATATATTATAAAAAAAGGAAATAAGAAAAACATTTTTGTCACAATAAAGCTAAAAGTTGATGGAAGATCAAATTTAAAAAGGTGGGTAATATTTTGGTAATTTTTTTATCTGAAATAATCAATTTACATCTATTTATATTAGTTTTTCTTAATAAAGTGTTTTTAATAGATCTGGGTTATTAATTTTATTTTAATATTACACGTCATTCGTCTTTATTCTGACGTGTGATTATCATTAATATTGGTATGATGATTTGTTTTAAGTCATATTTAATTACGAATGTTTTGTTATTAATAGTTTAATAACATTCTGATGTTTAACATGTAAGTGATTGAAGCGGTAAATGTATTCGATCGAATAATGATAATAAATCAGTCATGTTATTAATGTTATATATTGATATACAGTATTTAATAATTATAGTATTAACCAAAAATATGTAGAACTTTGAAGCGATTAATTATGTTAATAATCGATGTTGTTTCGTTAAAAAAATTATTAACAAATTATGTGTTTCTATATGATATATATTGATATATATTGTTAGTTTGAATCAATCAAATTATATCCCTTATAAAACAAAAAGGGTCAGTTTAAAGAAATCACCCTATATTTCATCCATTTTGGAAACCCTATTCTTCATAAAAGCAGATTCTGGTTTCAGCAGGTATCACTTTTTTGAAGCTCTTTAAATCGGCTCCGGACCAACACAGTAACGGTGTTAAGGCCAGAAGTGGTAGAGTCCAATTCCATGGAAGAGGAGCAAGAATTGAACATGAACGTCGGAGAGAAGGAGGAAGAGGAAGGCGGCCAACCAAGGCCAAGCAGCTGGAGGAAGAACTGTGTGACCAAGCTAGGACAAAGCCTGAGATTGAGGAGCATAGGATTGACTGGTGAAATCAGTGATAGGGTGAGAAATTGGATTGGGTCAATCAGGCCAAAAGAAAGGAGGACTGCCAGTCTATCTCAAACTTCATGGCCAAGCATACCAAGGTTCCTCTCACCTGCTGAGGGGACTAAGTTTCAACAAATTCTTCCAACCGAAAGGTGATTTCAATCGGACCTTTTAAATACGGCAAGCCCCACCGCACTCAGTGGAAAAGATCAAGCCTTTATATTCCCAGAATTCCTGGCTGCCAGTCAGGCGCATCGAAGATGTGTACAAAAATCAAGAAATATAGGGACGTAAGGAAGTGCTATGATAGGAGACCGACAGGCATTGCGACTCATGACTGAGACACTCGCCTGGATGATGCTTATGGATGGTTTGTTTTATGCTACAATTTGCCTCTCGGAAATAGAAGGGAAGGGGATACAAAAGTTCGCAGAAATTACACCAAATATCTTATGTGGAGGATGAGTTGTTCTTTGCTGGAGAACCAACTTCCTTTTGGAGTCCTCCAGTTTGATTTTGAGGAAGAGTTCTCATCAAATGATAGATAAGATAAAAAGAATACGTCACTTCTGCCAGAATCCGATGGCCGGCGAAAGGTTAATATCAGAAGCTCACAAGCTAAAAGAGCGCTCTATCTACTCAGTGCTGCATGCCATCTCTCCTAGGCGGGGATAAGCAGCAGCCGAACAAGAGCGGGAATCCCCAGACAAGAAGAGAGCTGGCTGATGAGAAGAACAAGAAAGACGAAAGCTGCTGCTGATGAAGAAGATACTTATATAATATACCCGCATGAAACATACAGACGTATTGAAAATCATTTCCTTCTTCCAAACCCTATTTCAGATGATGATCAGAGGCGTTTGGCCGATCGGCCAAAGATAAAGACACACTCGTCATCTCAAGGCATGAAATAATATAGCGATGCACTGAGCCCATCAGGGAGCTTGAGCTACGGATCCATACAACCGAGTGGAACGTGTTTCTGCAGATATTTCTTTCAGATCCCACATATTTCTATGGCTATAAGAAACTTCCCGTACTATTCGTGGTGACCTCAGCAAGCCCATGTTCTTGAACTTGGTAGCCTATGAAATGTGTCCAGATTACTGGGCCAGCTGTACCGTCACTTCTTTTCTATGCTTCCTCGACGACCTCATTGATCATCCAGACGATGTAAGGCTCCAGATCAGAAGATTCTCACAACACTTGGCAGCGATGATGAGGTGGCCCAAATTTTCAACGAGATCGGTGATGGCTTGATAGAATTCGATGTTTATAAAGATGTGAAAGATGATATTCAGAAACATTATGACAAGAGAATGAATGCTTGGATAACTCAAGCCCTTCACGACTATTGCAGTTCTCCATGGGCTATTATGGCCGTCATTGCTGCTGTTTTAATAATACTTCTTACTGGGATTCAGACCTATTTCGCAATTCCTGGTAATTAAATAGCTAGCCAGAGCCAGTATGATGAAGGGGCATGGAGTAGGCCCTAGGCTTGGAACAATATAGGAAGTACAGTTTAATAGTGTACAGTATTATTAGTTATTTAATGCATTTTTATTTGTCACATTGGGATTTTTATTGGTATTTATAAATGTGTACTTTATGTTATTGTTTTTTTGTCGGACTTGCGTGAGTTGGCGAAATTCGTTACATTTATTTTATTCGACTTTTCTTTTAATTTTATTATTTGCTTTTATGGTCGAATGCGTGATTTGATATCGCTAGCACAATTTTCCCTAAATCGAGACCTAAACCTGCGCAACTCTTCCGCTTTCTTCTTCTCCGTGGCAGGTGTAGGTCACTTCCCCGTTCTTGAAAATAGCAACCTTCATTTTGTCGGCGGTACGCTGAGATGGAACATCGGCAAGCCTCAGTTTCGATTCCGTGGTCGCCTTTGATCTCCTCCGACGGTGAGGTTTTAGACCCGGAAAGGCGTCGGCCGCCATCGCTCGTATCGGCGATGGGTCCTTTGCACATAAAAGCAGCCCCGGGCAGGAGGGACCGGTCGGACCTTAGGTGACAAACATGACAAATACACTTGCGAAGAAAACGAAACAACCTAAGAGAAAAACGAAGTGGCGTTTCGGTTTGGCCTCTCAATTTCGATGAGTAAATAAATATCTATCGGGTGGCATTAGAGGAGAGAAGAAGAAGAAGCAAAATAGGCGCTCGGTTGGTGCTATTCCCCCTTTATTTCCCCACAATTGAAACGTTGTTCATCAGTTCTTATTTACCCTTTCTTTTTACCCTTTGATAATGATCAAAAACCCTTGTGGTTTATAAAGTCGATATGGAAGATAAGGATCGATTATGAGGCTAGAATCTTGATGTTTTTGAGAATTCTGAGAAGCTTATAGAGACCGATCAAAAGCTTCAGCTGGCGTAGATAAAAGCAAAATTCAATCAACGAGCAACTCTACTTTGCTTATCTAATCACGCGTACGCATCGTCACAGTATTTATGCATCTTCGCCGTTGTTGCACATAACTTTTGATTTCTTGGATTATTGGGCCACATTTATTGCTGGACCTTTATTTGGGTTGATGTTGGGCTTATCTTTGTTGTTAGGCCGATCTGTGCTGTGGAAGTCGTTCTGTTGGTTTTCAAAATTGCATCAAGTTTTGCCAAATTATTGTTTTGGTTCTTCAAAGTTGTGAGGACATCTCATTCGATCACTATTTCGGGAATACTATCAATTTTCCATCATCAAATAATTGGACACTTTATTTGATTCCCTTGCGACCACGCCGAAAAATCACACGGGCGTCTGGGTTCTTCAGTAAATTTTGGTATAACTTTACTTTGAAAACTCAATTGTCTTGTGATATTCCGTATATTTTGTTTGATTGTTTTAGGTTCCAATTTCTTTGATAAACCATAAAGAGTAAAAAAAATAAAAAAAATTTACTTTTGTTTTTTTAGTTATTCTTTCGTGACTCGTGTATTTGTGATGATATATAATCGGGTGCAATTTTTTTAGATTTATGTTTATTTGCATTAGCATGTAGTTTATACATTTTCCTTACTCAGTGAAATTTTAGATTCTATCTCGACATGTCATCACAAAAGTGAAATCTTGTTGAATCTTCTTCTTCACTTTAACTAAAGATCAGCCCAGAGACTTAATAATTTGACTTAAGGCTGAAACTTTATGCCAGTCTAAATGATAAATTAATTTTATAATTTACTGCTCATCATGATGCAAATAAAAACCGCAAATTTGATTCGATTAGTATGATGAAAAACCAATTTAAAACTGACTGTGAATTGAGATGGCTCAACACTCAATGCGTTATGGACAATAATTCATTAACGATGATTGAAAAATGATTTCTTTTAAAACATTTGGGTAAACATGAGATAGGTGAATATGTTGATGAAACTTTTAGAAAACACGTTTAATTAACTACCGTTGGGGGTTCGAGTTCTTCTGGGGTTCTATCAATTCCCGGTGAATTCACAAATGGTTTGCATGACAATGCGGTAAGAAACTTGGTGTCAATTCAATTGCTGTTATCACGGCGTGGTTACCTCTGACGGGAGACGCCGGTTTCTGCTAGGTGTCCAGTTTCAACCTGCTAATGTCAACTTCCCATTAAGATTTACCAGCCACCAAGGCAAAATTACCCACCAAATCAAGTGAGGAAAGATGTCGCATAATGATACCAGCCTAAAGTTAATAAATGTTGAAATTGGGGTAGAGATCAAGATAGATAGGTTAGAAAACCTCAAAGGGACATCACAAAAAAAGTCCAAGGTTGGGTGTATAGATTTGATGGTAGAATGGATCGATGCTATCTCTGATTGGTTAGTTGCTATTGAAGTCATTTTGATTAGTATGGGAAATGATTGATAGTAAATGGATTCGATTTGCTAAAAATCAAATTGCTTGATTCGGCTAAGATAATGTGACGGAGATATTGTTCTGAGGCATGGTCGTCTAGGTGAGCCACCCATCACCTAATGGGTTGTTATCAAACAAAGATTGCAGAAAAGTACATTCATCCATCATATAGAGGCGGAATTGTTCTCTAACATGATTAATATAAACGATATGCCGTGTGGCTGAATATTACGCTACATTTGGGAAGCTAAGCTTAGGTGTAGTGAGTTCCATCTTTGAGGATCAATTCTTTGTTTATACTCGTTTTGTTAATGGTCTTGAGTTTGACATTCAAAAGATGGATTTAAATTGTAGCTTCTTTTAACATGGGGATATATCAGAATAGATGAAGTTGAATGGACATATTTACTCACTTTATTTATATGGATGGATCAGATAATCATGACATCATCAGAATGAAGTAGCGGATATAACAAACTAATAAACGAAGAAAGATGCCAGTTACAACATTCTCTTGCTGTTGAGTTATCTTTTCATTGGAATCAAAATAACAAAGATCCGTGGTTAATAATATAAATTAATATCACAAGAAGGTGTATTATCTGTTCCGTCTGGCGATGTGAACAGATAATGGATAAATGGTTGAGAGGAAGATCAGATGTGAATCGCTCAGTTATTCTAGTGGAATGATCTTCGAAGATTGATAGTGATCGTAATCGTGGTTTGCGGATTGATGTATTTTTATCTTCGAATCAATGAAGATGAATATAATAATTTTCTTTGTTCGTATCAGTGAATAAAAAATATGGATAATGTTGATCAGGGGTGGGTTCTGACGATGATTCAAAGATTGATTGTTGGCGAAAGTGATATCAGATATTTTCCGGACATCGACTTCATTGCACTCAACTCACTGAACAACAACGTCTGTTCGATGGAGGGATCTGGGATGGGATCCGCCGTGATCATACCGCTGGATGGCGCCACATATTCGCTGGAAGGCGCCACCGTTTATTCGATCTCAATCGTACCAGGTGGTAAATCAACGAACTGTTTAATATAAGTAGAAACGTGTTTTGCAGACATTAAAACCTGGTTTTAATGATAACGTGACGCTCTGGAAAGCTCTTGACAGTTTTTTATTTTAAATATAGACTGGAAGATCAAGACGGTATCGTAGCAGCAACCAATCGGAAAAAAAGTTCCATCTGGGTTCTTCAGTTATGACACCAACGGGCGAAATACCAACTCCGATGTTTGTTGGTATGGACGCTCGGCGTGGGTGCTGTGTTGGACGTCGTGACATGGTGCTAGTTCGGTTCTGTTGTTTCCACGATATATGATGAATCCTCAAGAGAGAGAGGAGTTGAATAGGCAAGTAGAAGGACTTTTAGAGAGAGGATTTGTTGGGCATAGCCTTAGTCCTTGTGCGATGCCAGCTTTGTTGACTTCTAAGAAAGATGGATCTTGGAGAATGTGTCGTGGAATAGGTAAGTCATCAATAAGATCTGATCAATATGAGATTTCCTATCACAGCCTTGAGATATGTTTAGGATCTATTGGCGTTCCTAGTTGGACCTCTAGATAGAGTTGCGTAGTGGTTATCATCAAATTCGTGTTAAATGGATCTTGGAGAATGTGTGTGGATAGTAGAGCCATCAATAAGATCATAATCAAATATCGATTTCCTATCGCTCGCCTTGAGGATATGTTGGATCTATTAGCTGGTTCTAGTTTGTTCTCTAAGATAGATTTGCGTGGTGGTTATCATCAAATTCGTGTTAGATGGATCTTGAAGGTATTGTGTGGATAATAAAGCCATGACCAGATCACGATCAAATATAGATTTCTATCCTCGCCTTGAGGATATGTTGGATCTATTAGCTGGTTTCTCGTTGGTTCTCGAGATAGATTTGCGTAGTGGTTATCCTTCAAATTAGGTGTTATGTCGGGAGATGAGTGGGCTTGCATTTTAAAACACACGAGATGGTTTGTTTGAGTTGTTAGTCATGCACCTTTTAGTTTGTCTAATCACTCCTAGTACTTTCGCTGAGAGTTATGACCATTGTCGTGACCTTTCATTAGTAAATTTATGGTAGTGCACTTTGATGACATATTGATGCATAAGCCCAATCCAAGAAAGCATTCAGAACACCTTCGTAGATTTTCTCACACCGAAGACGAAGCTTTGGGTTAACCTGAAGAAAAGTGATTATTTTATGCAACTCACATGCTTTTCTTGGCCTTTATTATGTGAACATGGCATTTAGTGAATCGAAAGGTTAAGAGTTATTAGGGAGTGGCTGGAACCAAATCTATCGCACAAATTCTATAGTTTTCATGGTTTAGCTTCTATTTACATAGGAAGTTGCCAGGGGATTGCTTTTTGTATGGCTCATGTCTCTTTAAGAATAATTTAAACTCACAAAGGTGAATGCTCGACATGCTAAGTGGGTTAAAATTTTGAATGAATATTCTTTTATATGATTAATCATAAATCATTATTGAAAACAAGGCCCAGTGATGCACTTAGTCGGTCTTGTTACACTTCATCGTATGAGTGCTCATGTCATTGGGTTTGATAAATTGAAAGATGGGTATTCTGCATGTCCTGACTTTGGTATTATTTATGATGAGGTGAGTAATGGTAACTATCATGAGTATGTTGACTTTCTTGTTGAAAATGTTTATTTGTTTAAAGTGACTATATTGTGCGTACCTCGGACATCATTTAGGGATTTATTAATTTGGGAGATACATGTAAGTGATTTAGCTGGACATTTTGGGAGGGATAAAACTATTGCATTGGTTGAAGATAGATTTTATTGGCGCTACAAAGGATGTTGTTGGGATAGTTGCCTGATATGAAGGCATGTGGATTCAGCTAAAGCCCGAAAACAAAACCTTTGGTTTGTACCTCATTTGCACATTCCTCATGAACCTTGGAAGGATGTTAGTATGGACTTTGTTCTTAGATTGCCTAGGACTACTAGAGGACATTATTCTATTTTGGTTGTTGTTGACATTTTTTCTAAGATGACACATTTTATTTCATGTAACAAAACCAATGATGTTTCACATGTTGCTAAATTATTTTTTTAAAGAAGTTGTTAAATTAAGTAGTTTGCCCATAATGTATCTGATGAGGATGTGAGGTACATTAATTAATTTTGAGCTTCTTTGAAAATTGTTGTTCACACAGAAATTTTCTTACTTTGTCTGAGCGATAAAAAAAAAAAGCGAGTTGTTAATCGTGGTTGGGTGATATCTTTAGGTGTTTAGTTTGGGGTAAGCAGGGTGTTTGAGGATTTTATTTTGTCAACATGCAGTTTTACTTCTCTTTCAGATTACGTGCTTAGTTCAATTAGTAAAAGTTATTTTCAAATTGTTAATGGCTACTCACCACGCACATCCATTGATCTTGTTCCTTTACCACCTTACATGCGTGTGTTTGAACCTACAAAAAACTTTGCAAAACACATCGCGACTTCATGAAAGCTAAAATTAGTGAAAGATTTCCTCCTAAGTAAAAAAAATTATAGCGTTTGCGTTGAGCACCAAGTGAATCTAAGGAATTTAATGTTGTTTAGATATGTTATGGTTAGCATTAAATCTGAAAGACACCAAAAATGTTTTCAAAAAAACTTTGTACAGCTTATAGGCCCTTACTACATCATTCGTAAGAGGATCTAATGCATATCTTCTTGATTTGCTAATGAAACATGGATATTAGCTCTATTTTCAATGTAGAGGATTTGCTACCTTATCGAGGTACTTTTGAGCCTTCTACTTTGCTTGGGTGTGGGCTCTGAGGTGGAAAGCTTATGGTAAATTTTATTGACCTTTCATTACAATATTCTAAGGAGATGGTGGATATTATTCTTGGTCGCGAGTTTGGGATGTTGGTTTTTCGATGGACTTCTTTGTCGGCCGTAATTAAATTCACGATTTTGATCTTTGGATCACGGGAGGATGATCTTTTGTCATTTGGATCGCCGTTGTTGGATGGCTACCTTTATCTCCTTATTTGGAGTCGAGGTTCTTTTCGACTTGGGGAATGATGGGGCATAGGTAGGCCCTATCTAGTCGATGATGATTTTATTATTATTAGTTATTTATTTAATCGTACTTTTGGATATGTCTGATATGGTTTTGTTGGTACATAAATAGCTGCACATGTTGTCATTTTAGGCGGACTTGACATGAATTTGAAACAGGAACTTTAGTTACGCATATTTTATTATTTTCTTTTAATTTGTGTCTTTTAAGCGAAACTCGTCGGTACTACTCCATCGACTATCATGGCTTTCATTTTGTTGTTTTGTGATTCTACATGTGCGTAGTTCGGACCTGCTTCCTTCTTCCGTAACTCCAAAATGAGTAATGTTATATATAATTATGATATGTTTAGGAATGTGAAAACGAAATAACAAAGAAGTTGAAACCAATGGGAACATCTTGATTAAATGTTTAACACGGATGGATTTTCTTGTTTATGCCCTCCATTTGTTTGTTAACAAAAAAAAGAAAAAATAAGTATTGAATGTGTTAGTGTTGATACTTTTTGTGGGGTTTTTGAGCAAATTAGCTGCCTTTCAATGGCTGTTAAGTGTACTTACTCTGAGGGCACAAAGAAGATGTTATCTGACAAAAGATGAAATATATCTTTATGAAGTAATTCACTTTGGCATATCAAATCGTTAAACTTGATTCATCTATCGTTCTCGATATTCAACATACTCTTTTGCGGCGATGCTGTTACCTCCAAGCAATAACTAATTGCACATTCTGATTTTTCTAACAACATCATGAAAACCTAAACATAAATTTATACTCACCTTTCAGTTTTTCAAAATATAAAGAAAAATTAATGCATAACACAATGAAAAAATAATACCCTTAAATCATGTTGATCATTGAATGATCTTTATCATTTTTATAATTTTTCCTTTTCACTTCCATTTTAAAGATTACTAGATCAGGGACATGACAGATGAAAAGGGGTTGAGGTTGAACATGTTTTTATTAAGTACAATTACTCATTGATAATAGGTTCTTGTTTACATTACATTTATGTTTCAAATAAAGCTAATATATCCCACGCATAATAAAGACACATATTCTTAGGTTGATGGGGTAAAAAGAATCTACGTTAAAGAATGAGTATGAATGGTGATTATATTAGTGGGGAAAAATCAACACATGGAGGTATCTAATCTTTCAACACATGAGAACGCCAAGCCATCGGAATCCATCTCTGACCGCGTAGAATGAGTTCCATGATAGACATTTCTTTCAAATCGTCGAACCACCCACTCTTGTGCGAGGCTTCAGATCAAATTATCTCGGAAGAAGCGTCTCATATATTCGACGGATGGATGATATGATTTGCTTATAGGGAAGCAAAAACCTTGGTATATGAGGACGCCACAATCGGTGATTAAGATCTGATTGATAAGTCTTGATGAATGCCACGGAATAACTGATAAGTTCAAAGAGTGCTTTCAAGAACCAAAGAGAAATTTAAACTCTTAATTTTATTAATTTTTTAAATTGAAGAAAGTAAGGATAACACGCCTATAAATAGGCCCAAAAATATGAAGAATAAAACTAAATATTCGACCAAAACTAGAAAGGAAACTAACATATATTTCCTAAACTAAGCACACTAAAAATGTCCATAAGGAAAGGAAACTATACAATTTAGGACAAGACTTAGTAACCAAATTAGCTGCAAATCAGGAACAAATCAACAGCAAAATCAGGAACAATCAGCAGTAAATCAACTCCAAAATAGTAGAAAATCAGGAATAAATCATCACCAAATCAACAGCAAATCAACACCAAATCTATAGCAAAATGAGCACGAAAAAAATAGCACAATAGAATCGATATTAATTAAGCGCATGGGTCTTGAGTCGAAGTCGGATTTTGATGACGTGGACCATCTTTGTTTCCTCTTTAGAGTAGAACATGTGAGCACCTTCCAGTATGGCATCTTGAATTAAAACATTAAAGGCTGCAGATCTGTGGCCTGGCGCTCGTGTCATCAGGGCGAGTGGGTTTCAGTGGGTCGCCTCCACGCATCCTTAGCCGTACCTCCTTGAAATCCACTTCTTCTCACATTCACTAAATGCCTCCGATAATCATTGATGGCTCACAATGCCCAGGATTACTTGAACATTTTAGCCTGATGTTTGGATGCTCACGGATGACTATGCGGGACACTTCTTACATATCTTTTGTTCTGGAAAATAGGAAGCTATTAACATAATGACAAGAGGAGTTCAATGAGGAATTTAATCAAACACTAAGAAGGTAAAGGGAGTGAGCAAAAAGGAATATCTCTCTTCTCTACATAACCGGCCTTTAAATAACTAGAGAACATAACAAACCATAAGAGATTTTAGCACCCTACTCCTCTAATGTGACACTGAAAAAACAGTAAATACAACTTAGTTGAAAAACTAAGAGTCTTATTGAACTAACTCAGCAAACTTAAATTCAAAAATGCCCAATAGAAAATAATTTCTACATAATCTTTAGCTTGCACCTCAGCAATGCTTGAAATCTTTAACACCCCAAAGATCTGAGTTCCACTTGTTCTTGATGATGAAAGCAAGTGAATACATCGGAAGCTTGCTCACTTGCATTGCAATATTCCATCTTGATGTCTCCCTTGGTATGAAGTGGTGATATGTCTTAATATGCCTTGTTCTACTATGATAGACTAGATTCTTTGTCATTGCAATTGTAGATTGATTGTCACAATAAATAGTAGTCGCCTCGACTTGGGATGATTATATAAATCCAAATTCTTCTTTGACCGGATTGCCCGATAAGCGAGATCTTCTGACAACATATGTTGGCTTACAGAAGATAATAAAACCGTAGATGATTGCTTCTTTGAGATCCAAGACATAGCTCCATTGTCCATAAAGAAAACATACCTTGTAGTACTATTGCGGTTATCAATGCAACCTCCCCAATTGCTCTCAGAATAACCATACAACCTGAAGTTATTACTATTTGTGTACCACATCCCAAATGAACTTGTACATTTCAAATATCAGCAATTCTTAGCTGGTAGCCCCAGTGATGCTGCTTGGACCTTGCATAAACACGGATAAGACTTGTTGCTTGCAAAATATTTGGCTTACTATTTGGCAGAATCTTAATATCAAAGCTGCCTCTGAGACCGATAAAGTTAAAATCAATTTTCTTCTCCATGAGATAAATAAACTTTTTGGGTTGTGCACATAGGGTGCTCACGATATATAGTAACAAGATAAACCTTGCAAGAATATCATTGACATAACACTGGAGACACAAAAATCCATTATCATAGCTACTTAATTTCGATACTAGAGAAATTCATTACTCCCCAATCAGTCATATCAAAACTCAAACTTTCATCGATTGTAATAAATTAGCGACATCACAAATTCGCCCTTATAATCAAATCATCAACATAAGGAATAATGGCAGAGTATCATGTACCTTTACTTTTAGCGGAAACAAAGTTTGCTCGGTGGATTTGAAATCCGTTTTGCTAAAATGACCATCAATTCTCCCATACTAAGCATGTGGTGCTTGTTTTAAGCCGTAAAGTGCTTTCCTCAAACAGTGCACTTTATCTTCATGACCTGCAATCTCATAGCCTTTTGGTTGTTGCACATACACTTCTTCATCTAAAGTTCAATTTAAGAACGCGAACTTCACATCAAATTGATAAACTTTCTAATGAAAATGAGCAGCAATAGATAAAATAGTACGTATAGTGTCAAACGCCTCTTGGAGAGAAGGTTTCTTGAATTCTATCCTTCTGAATTTGCATGTATCCACATCACGACAAGCCTTGCTTCTATTTTGAACAGAACCATTAGCTTAATATTTGATCTTGTAAATCCATTTGCCCTGCCCTCCTTGTATGGAATATCAAAACAGCATCTAGTCTTATTTCTTTATAGACTTTAATTTCCTCATCCATTGTTGCATCCGTCTTTGGTGTGATGGGTCTTGCAGAAATGATTGGTTAAGCAATTTGGGAAATTTGACTTTGTTTTGTGCTATTGTAAATTTCCTGCAATGATCTCCATTTCTAAGAGGTGATTTTGATGAAGACGAGCTTGGCAAAGATGAGCTTGAGACCGATGATTGACTTAATGCTAGTGTAGAGGAACCAGAACCCCCATTCTCATTCTCTTATCTTGTAGGAGAGTTAAGGGAATCCACATATTCTAATTTGCTTGATTCAGAACTCTATTCCCGCCAAATTTCTTCTCAATAAATAAACATCAGACTTATTAGTATTTTTTTTTTTTTTTGTGATAGAGTCTTAAAGACGATACCCTTTGGTTTCAGTACTATAGCCGAAAAAATATGCATTTAATACTATTATCATCTATCTTCCCTCTCTTTTGAAATGGAACATGCACATGTGCAATACATCAAAAGATTCTAAGATGTGTTACCTTAGGCTCTACCCATGCCATGCTTCAAATGGTGTCTCTTGACTAAAAACTCAGTTGGTCTAATAGAAGAATAGGTTTTGTATGAAATGCTACCTCTTTGCTAAAGATTTTTGGAAGACTTTTGGCTTTTAACATGCTTTCCTTGTTACGGACTCGATTATTTCCGGCTCAAACTCTCCATTTATTGTGAGTGTAGCTAGTTTTTAACTACCTCTTCATTACGAATTCTTCACAAAAACTATCAAATTCTCATAGTAATTTCTCCGTAGCCATTTGTCCTCAACGCTCATTTGTTGCTCACGTTGCTTTGATGTAGACCTTGGAGCTTCTTGAGAAATAAGTGCTTATAGTTTTTCTTTCTAAAAATACTTATATCATTAGTTGAAATCATCAACAAAGACTAGGAAATAACTGTTGTTAAGGGAATACATTGTCGTTGGTCCACAAACATTTGCATGAATTAATTCAACAGGCTTAGAATCTCTTCTTGCTTTTCCTGTTAGAAAGGAGTCACAATTCTGCTTCCAAACTATACTACTCTCACAAATGTCATCAACATTTTAATCATGGGCAAACCATCAACAAAATTTTGTTCATACATAAGAGCGAGCTTCAAGTCAGATGCAGCCTCTTATAATACCAAAAAGCCAAGCAGTTTCATCACCTCTGAGTTCTTTGAAATGTGTGATTCAGCAAGAGAGTTGGAATGTGGAAAAATCATTTGTTTTGACGTGGTGGAGTGGCTAAATAACAGGCGTTAAGTTTCTTTTTCATTTGGGAAAGAGGTGATAACTCTGATGGAGTACTACAACGCTTTCTGTTACGCGTTCAATGGTGATTGCGATGAGGGGGTGCAGAACGATTGTTGCCAGCGCCGATCGCCGGAGTTCCATCGCAGCCACCTCGCGCGTATCAATGTTGTTCATCCGCTTGGCATCGCAAACGTGATCTTTGTCGATCGACAAATGAAGGCATAACCGTCGCTGCGGATTGTATTCTGCCTGATGCAAATCTTGGTTGGTACGCTGAAGGAAACATAAGAAAAAATTCTTTGCGTCGTCTTTTCCCGTTCTCGACCAGTTGGTTGTTGGGCGTTGCGTGTCGTTTCTACGTTATAATCTTTAACAACTTTCTGCGGGGTTCGCGGTTATCGGTTGTTGGTGCATGAAGCTTATTGGCTTTGTTTGTTACGGAGTGTCCGTTTCTTATGGAAGACCGTTACAAGATGAAGTTGAGGATCATCTCAACATAAATCTTTGGACTGATGGATTGAAAGTTAAAGACATTGATAAGCGACTGAAGAAAGGTTTGAACTAATCGTTAATAATTTTTCTCTTTGCCTCGATTTGGTGATTTTGGTCGTTATGTTTCGTTAAGTAAATGAAACTTTGTTTTATAGTCATATTACATTGTTATTGGTTGTACACTTGTTTCAGGTGCCATAAATGGCATATCACGCACTGGCCATAACTTTGTTATCGATTTCAGGTTTGGCGTATGTTCCCAGTTTCTTATCTTTGGGATTCTCTTGTTTTGTCATTGGTGGGTTACCATCCCGGTGTTGAATTGTTGGGTGTTATCCTAATGATGGATCTTTTGAAGATGATTGGTGTTCTTCATCTCTTTTGGGCAGGATTCCTGCGTTGGCGGATGTCTCTATCTTCAGATTAGTTCTTGTTGACGAAGTAGCTATCTCACGACATCAGACTAATAATGTTTTAACTGCTTTTTTCAGTCAGATGTGACCTGGCCAAACGATCATGTTCTGCTTTTAGAGGATTTTTCCCAGTGCTTTTGTTTCAAAGCCATGATATAATTATTCCCCGGGCTTATTGATCAGCCAGCCAGAGCTGACCACCGCTACTGGCACTAGAAGGCTTGTAGTAGCTAAATGAGATATTTGTCGACAGCTGCTGGACATTTCTGACCTATGATGCTGGTATAGTATGATTCATCATGTCTCAGCTAAAATCAGTTGATAACATTTGGATGAGACATCTACCTTCAGTTCATCTCTCTGGTGCACCACTGAGCTCATCAGGTTTATACATTGTTTGGATCATCATCATGGATCTGTCCCGTGCGGTAGTATTATGATTATGGTTTTGATGGCTGGTCGCGGTCCGAGGCACTGTGGGCGCCAGGAACAAAGATTATGTCATGGTTCAGTTTGTATTGTAACATATTATTGATCGCCGAGATTCTTGTTAATCTCTGACAACGTTTGAAGACTTTGCGCGAGGATCTCTTATCTGAGGCGCGATGGAAGGCGAATACGGGTTCGAAAAGTGATTTTGATGAAGGACTTTGACTAAGTCAAACTGGTTTCTTTGAATAAGTAGGCATCTGTAAAATCTGCGATTATGTGGAGTATGTACGATTTTGTTCTTCTTTGGAATAATGATGTTGCGGAGGTGGTAACTTCTGGTGTGAGAACAGATTCGTCGGCTTTTGACGTTAATTTGATGGAAGGACCATTTTAATTTTTACAAGTTGACTTAATATGGTGGGTATATGATATTTGCGGGTATTCTAATGACCCACAGACATGAATGAGTTGGTAGTATATCAGTGTATTTAGCTTCCATTTTAATGAGAAAAACTTGAAGGGCAATGTAAAAGGGATCAGTAAAGAAATTAAACTGGAAAAATAAGAAAATAAAATTACCTTTTTTGGTGTTTCACCAGACATCTACATAAAGTGGAACACAATCAACAAGTTGAAGTGTGGAGAATGTTGACAAATTAGAAGCTTTGTTATAAGGGAACAGAGAGGTTGGAAACTATGTGTACATTGAGTTGGGTTGAGTGATGCTGGATTATTTTTGTGACCATAAATGAGTCTTAGACTTGTGATGATGGGCTTTGTTTTGAAGGTTGAAATTTAAATATAAGGAGAAATTCCCTCTGACCAGGTGTATTTGGAAGTTCATTGGGGTTCTACTTCTTTGAAACTGATGGCCTTTAAACCACCGCTCAATAATATCATGGGGAATCTGAGTAGACTTTAATGATTGTAGTTTAAATTGCCAGGATTGGGCATCTGTATGAATGTCTTTCTTCAAAAAAGTGGTTGACCACAATTAGATGTAAAGGAAGATATGTCAAGAACGATTGAATCTAACATGAAGTGGTTGCCAGTTGAAGAGGGTAAACTAGAGGAGGAGGAGATGTCAAAAAGATAGTTGGATCTCTTTATACAGAAAGTTGTTAACAGTCAGGTCAAGAAGATCAGAGTTGGTTTCACCTGATGACTTTTGGTTATTGTTGAAGGCTTAAGGGTGGAGAAGGAATTCGAAAGGTGATCTGCGATAAAGAGAGTGGAAGTATTGGTAGAACATAACAAACATCTGACCGCTATAGATGGACAGTTGGAACAGGAGAAGGTTGGGATCTTCAGATTGAGTCAGATCAGAACCTGTAGAGAGCGGGTTGGAAAATATACAAGTCTTGGAAAAGTAAATGGAAAGTGTGAGTTGATGTTTGTGTTTTGGTATTGGTTTATCTGCACAAATCCTTTGTCACAATATAAAAACCTTTGGCCCCTGAACTAGTCCGTGGTGGTCATTCTGTACTCCGAGATCCAAACGTAAAGAGAAGATATTTAAATTGAAAAATACCCGATAATAACTCTCTTTGTAGCCCAATCGTATCAAAGACGAAGAACGCCACCGCTGTTGAAAGAAACTATATGAGGGTGATCTTTGCATCACAAACTATGGGATCAGTGCGGAACTTCTTCCTTTGAACATTGGAATTACCACTTCATTATGGTCAGTTGGAGGTTTGCCATAAAACTTTGCGGATCATCAAAATGGCATCTTGATTTCTGTGGACAGAAGAATTGGTTGTATGATCGACTTTTAAAAAAGTTGATAACTCGATGTGGTTTGTAGTCTTCTGATCTGGTTTGATTGGGACCATCATTTCTCTTTGGATCTCGGTGTTCCCTCTTTTCTGCGGTGATTCATGAGGTGGTGGTTTTGTTACATTATCGCCAGTGGATTATAAAAGTTAAAAATGCCAAATCTTGTTTATATCTTGGATGGATTCCTACCGAATGGCGAGTTCTGAAGCATTCTTATCCAGCTGGTGGTTCATGGGCGACTGAGAATGTCTTCTATATATATGTTACCGTTCAATTAAGTGAACTCTTTTTAAACTTGATCGGTTCTCGTTTGCATTGAAGCGTCTGATCTTCCATCTGCGAGACATTTCTGATAACTGTTTTAACATAGAATGTGATGTGGTATCTCGACGTAAAGAGGCACCAGTTGAGTGAATTAAGCGCGCACTGACGAAGCGTGAAACTAAACGAATCAGGGTGAAATCAGTTGAACTCGGAAGCAGATCTTCAGTTCTGGACGTAATTCGTCATTTGTGACGAATGAGATCAACGTAGGTGTGTGCGCGTTTCTGCTGCTTTTAGGTGCATCTGCACTTTAGTATCATCTGCGAAATATCTCTTTCTGATATCCATCACGGTCCTGTCCTTGCATCACGATGTGAAGGAATTGAGATCTAAGAAGATTCTCTACAACTATATCGACGACAACGATGAAAAGGTGGCCTAGATTTTCAATGAGATCGCCAATGACTTGGTAGATCCTGCTATTTATAAAGAAGTGAAAGATCATGTTCAGGAACACTACGATAAGAGGGTGAATACTTGGATAGGCTTTCGAGAGAAAATGGGAGCGAAGGAAGTTAGGCGTGGGCTTGCATGAATATGAAAATAACAAGAGGTGAAAGGGAGTGGTGGAAACTGAATGTATAATAAGAAAGGGAGTGTATTAGGAGCTATGACCCGCAATTATGTTCTTTTACAAAAATAATTACCAAATTAATATATGTTTAAAAAAATATTCAAACTAGTGTGTCCATACCATGTAGGATTCATGTCATCAAAATTATGAGTGGTAATGAAGTAGATTCTTCTCCCATTAGATTTTATTAAAATTTTATATTAGATCTCGAGATTTGAACTCAAGACTATAGTTTGTCCCATTTAAAACATATCAGTATTAAACCATTTAGTTGAAGTCCAAGTTTGTATGAAATTTTAAAGCATTTAAATGCACCCCCATTGAAATCAAAATCTTGGTTGCCACTAGTGGTGACAATAATTTCCATCTTTTAAAATAAGTTCCAAAATCATAATAGTTACCAATTGGGTTTTAGGATAAAAGTTAAAATTAGATTAGTGACTATGGTTTTATTTTAAAAGTTAAAATCGTGGTTGTGACTTCTGATTTTAAGCAAAGTTAAAATATCCTTGACCAACTACGATTTTAAATTCAAAATTAAAGACGTGGTTTTAATATTAAAATTCTTTTTGAAATACTTATATAATTTTTCAAAAATAACATTATTATGTAAATAATATAAAATAATGATATGTTAAAATACTAATAGGTAAAATAACATACTTGGGTTTATTATGCGACATTCATTGGATTTGTGTTGGGACTTTGATCGTCGGATTCCTTTAGCGTTAAGTTGTAGGGGTCTTGATCGTCAGTTTCCCCGAGCATCAGCAGTGTAATGTGGGCACCTTAAGGAAAGGGCATTAAGGCGGTGGGCGTGTTCACCTCTTTACGTGATGGTCAAACACACAACCACAAATTTTGTGGCATTATCACCCAAAGGACTATTGTCTAATCCCATTGACCAATCATATAGAGCTTGTTTGTTTGCCTGTTTTTTATCTATTATCTTTTGATTAAAAGCGGTTTCTTAAAGGTAGTGTTTCTTTCATGGTTTTGATCGGATTGATGCAAGTGTCTGGTCGAACAAGTAGTAAATTGGATTAGAATCTCAGATATCGTTGGAGATCTGAAGATTCTCGATCAGCTACATGACTGCTCAAAACTCTATCTTTTATTTGGACCTCAGTGAGCAATTGGAATCAGCTTTGCAAACCTTGAAATGTAAAAAACCTAAGATATGTGAATTAATAACAAAATGATTAGCCCCGAAAATTTAAAATAACAAATTCGAATTTGAGCAGTCATCTTTTCCAAAGGGGCATTAGAAAATCGCTGTGAACATCAATTCACCCCTTGATTCTGCACGAAACTTTAACCCCATGAACCTGATTTAAAACATGTCCAAGGAATATAATAAATCATCGTTGGATCTCTCATCATGCTGCTGTCAATAATCTTCCTATTCTTTAAATGATTAGATAACTACTTCAATGCAGTTTGCCTTGTTAAGGTATTTTTCTTTTTTCAATACTTAGTACCAGACATGAACATGAAACACAGCTCTATTACATAATAGCATGGGTTTACACTTGGCCCGGTTTCTCTTCCTCGAATTGGAACAGTTCATCATTTCCTTGATTGAGATCCTTGCTACTTACGGGATTGAGCGTCTTTGTTTGAATCGAGGTGAAACTCTCTTGTTAAATGGATAAGTCATTCAGCTCGTTTCTGATTTAGTGAGAGTTTATCGTTAAATTCACGAACTCATTAGATCACCATTATCGGATTCATGCCTTTCATGAAATTGTTCATCACTCTCGGTTGCCTTCTCTGTGTGCTCAGGAGGGCCTCACGAATCAGAGCGATGAGACAATCCTATATGACATAGATACCTTTACGTTAGGATCAGTTAAGAATACTTCTAAACCGTAGTAGATTTACAAAGCGATGGTTCTTTTGATAAATTTATGCGGGAAAGATGTTTTGACTTCAGAGTGTCGATTGTTATTTGGGTTTCTAAATCTTTGAATTGCACCTACGGCTGGCCTGCGATCAAAGAAAACCCACTTGTATCTAGGAAAGAAATTTGAAATAAATTCCATTTATTAGATTAAAACAATCAGACGATAATTTGAAAAATAATTTTGCATTGAAACTACTTTAACGACTAACGTCGGATCAGAATTTGAGCGAAAATAGCAAACTAATCTAAAATAAAAACCAGCAAAAGAAAAAAGAAAAATTAAAATACCAAGTGTGACTACCAGGATCTCTCTTTTGACGCAAGAAACTCCTTTCTTTAGTAGCAGTTCAGTATTTATAGGGTTGATTGGGTTTACTTGTGCACCTCAACACTGGATTTGGTCGCGGCCCATTTAGTTTGTTAATGTCGCGACCTCGATTCTTTGTCGTGACCTCGGTTATCCCTCGGCTATTAGCGAAGCTTATTTGAGTCGCGACACCTTTATCACCAGTCTGATATCGCGGCCGTAAATGATGTCGTAACCTTTTTCCTTGTAAGCGATCGCGCTGACCAGATGGCGTGCGTGACGCCATTCATAACTAATGTATGACCATCTTTCCTTATGGCGATGCCGCGACCTTAATTCATACGGCGATATTTCGCGACCGCGAATAGCGTCGCGACGCCGTTCATGCGATTGATGTCGCGACCCTTTAGATGTGATCGCGACCTTAATTCCTACAGCGATGTCGCGACGAATGATATCAGAAACCTTAGTTCTTTACAGCGATGTGCGACGAATAGCGTCGACCTCTTCCGTTAGTGTTGATGTCGACCTCTTTGATGAGTAATCTCTTTGATGAGTGCCTAAAACACTACTATACCGCCGGTCTTTCATCTTTTCGCTATTTGATAGTAATTTTATAGTTTTTGTGGTTAGACCCCGACTCGTGTGTCCGGTTTGGACAGTTCATCGAGCCGGGGAAGAGCGCACTTTTGAAAGCAATTTTTGGAGCAATGGGATCGAAAGCAAGGAAGCGACTCGTCACGTCATGACGGTCTTCCAACGCCGCGATCAGCCCCCACGACGCCCCAACGCCACGACGTCGGTCAACAATGCGTAAGTCAACAAGTGGAAAAACGTCGCGACGCTCAACGCCGCTGACGCATAAACGTCGCAACGTCACCTTCGAGATCCAACCCTATCATTTAAACAATGACTCCTGTAAATTACGAAGAGGGAGGCGCGAGTACGAAAGAAGGCACGAAATTCTAGAGCAGAGGACAATGTATCAAGAAGTGCCCGGGATTTGTACTTTTCTCATTTTTTTGGATTTGAGAATGATGTTTTTAATACTAAATATTTTCATTCTATCATTCATTATGTTCTAGATCTATATCTAGGGTTATGTTGAACCCTGTCATGTGTTGATGGATTAAAGTTTGGATCTTTATTTTATTCATTATTTATCAATTTGCTCGCATCTCACTTAGACTGTGGTTTAATTATATATGATAAACCAACATCGCATAATCACACCTGAGAGCCGAGATCTGAGAGATGAGGTTATCCGTGGATCCGGGTAGAGCGCCACGATTCCTGCAATAGAGATATTCCGATCCCGATAAAGTACTTAAGTTAGAATGTTGGTTATCTTTAACACCGAGCTGAGATAGAGATATACTCAACTCTATTCACGTAGATAAAGATATACTCGAGAGAGGATATCTCAGAAGTAAGATCACCTCGCCATTGGACAAATTGTAAATACATTGAATAATAATATCTTGAAGAAATAATCCATTGGGTGCTTTTATTGTGGGGATATAACTTAGCCTTCAATACTAATAATTCATTAGAATCTAAATCAATGACTTTCACATATTCACCTTCTTTCCTAAAATCATCTCTTTAGATATTATCTAAAAAGCCGAACCTTTGTAGTCAATACACCTGTCCCTATGGATCGATATCTGTACCGTGAGTACACTATATTACTTGGGGTGACGCGTACACTTGCGCACATAGGCGTACATTTTACACACCATGCCGCCGCTGCTTTTTGCCGCCGTCGTGGGACAAAGTAGATCGGAGTTATAGAGAATTAAGTAATTAGATATTATTCGAATTTTCTTTACTTGTGTTTATTTTTACAAGTGCCGGTACTGGGTTTTGTTGGTTCGCAGTTATTGGGGCAGTTTCAAGAAGTACATGCACATCGAGATCAAAACTAACCAACACCTCGCTTCGACATCCTCGAGCCGAAGACTTCGCACGCATCACGAACAGAGAATGAATGCATTAGAAATCCAATAATCGCGGAAAACACCAAGAACAAAATCTGCATTGAATGCATCGGAACTACAGAGGCCGAAATGGGGAATCACGAAGGAATCAAGACCCCAGACCGCTTATACAAATTGTGACGATCCTTCATATGCTACTGGGGATGAGTTCGCTTTACCACCAACCGTTGTTTAGATACCATCGACGAATTACCCATTCAAGCAAACAATTTCAATTGAAGTCACTACGCACAAGATAAGCTGTAATATCTTGTCTCCACGGACTACCCCATGAGAAACCGAACATGGCATTCACCAACTCTGAAGCTCAAGGATACCATCAACAGTTAAATCAAGTTACCGGTTGTGCTCCTCAGTCATGGTTATTCCCACTTCACTTGGAGATAGAGCCGCACCGCGTTAACCGGGCCACCACCGTGATTCAATCACTACATGAATGATTTAGTGCAAAATTTCTCGACTAAGTTCTTCCCACCTTTCGAAACAAACACAACTCTGCAAGATCAATACTTTCGATGCCTGGTGGGGAGAACCCGGGCGTAAGCATGGGACAGATTAATGACTACATAAGTGCCCACAATTCACCGACCGATCATGGATGCAAGTCCACACCTTCTATAATGGTCCTGAGAAATGCAACTAGAACAATGATCGATGCTTCGCCAGAGGAGCACCGATGAAGAAACCACGCACTGCTTATGAAATCTGTAAGATGTCGCGACCAACACCAATCAATGGCCTAGAGTAGTTGCCACACCCGTAAACACGGTGGAAGGCAATGTATAATGAGGTCCTCAACAATCGTGAATCATGTGCACTACCATCAAATAGCAATGACAAAGAAGGAACCGCGAACGCCATCCGCATTCAACCCACGGAGTTATGTGAATTCTATGGTGGACCGCACAACAAAGACTCACGTCACAGAAATCCTAGCGCGAGAGCAAGCCCGCGACGCGGTCCAAAGCTTAATCAAATCAATCAATAAAAAGCAGTTAAAGGACCGTATAGGGAAACAAATATCGAATCGAATCGTGGCTAAGGCGGCGAATAATCGTAACTTAATAGTCGTAACAATCATGATGGTGGCGGAATAATCGTAACAATACTATCGAATCTCCGAACAGTGAACCAACTCTCCGAGAAAGTTGACAGAACAAGTTCAGACAGATGTTAACTTCCACTCCGCCTTCATGAATGAGACTAAAGCAACACGCAAAGAAAGAAGCAACCCATTTTGAACAATCAAGCGAAGACAATCAGAAGTCAGGAGGCATAAATGGGCCAAATGGCAAACTTAATGACAGAAGACATCCAGGTCCTACCAAGCAATTCGTAGGTAAACCAAGAAGAGATGGAATGAACATGTTGGGGAAGCAAAGCTTATGCGAGAAGTGGGAAAGAATTGGAAATACAAGCACAACCCCCAAATGTAGAACAATTAGCTTAATTGAGAAGGTCATTCGGGCCAGCGTAAAGATGATGCAGAAAAGAACAGCCTCGGGGAGAAACAACATCGAGAACCCATCAAACAAAGGCCAAGATATCATTCCTTACCCACAAATACCTCAAGAAGCATAAACTGGATAAGCAATTCACTAAATTCATGGAGGTGTTTAAAAAGTTACACATAAATATCCCGTTTGCTGATGCCCAGCTATGTAAAATTTATGAAAGACATTTTGTCCCAGAAGAGAAGATTAGCTGATTTTGAAACAGTGAACTTAACTGAGGAATGCAAAGGCCATACTGCAGGAAGCCAAAAGCTCATGACCCAGCAGCTTACTCATCCTCGCACCATCGGGAAATGCCATTTTCGAGAGCCTATGATTTTGGGTGCCAGCATTAATCTTATGCCCCTATCCATTTTCAAACGTTTGGGATTAGGTGAAGCCCGCCCGACTACAGTCACACTTCAGCTTGCAGACAGATCTTTGAAGCATCCAAGAGGGATAATAGAAGATGTCTCTGCAAAGGCCGACAAATTTATTTTCCTGCCAGACATTGTTTTAGATAATGGAGGAAGATAAAGAAATAATTGCTAATCTTGGGTAGACCGTCAAGTAACCTAAGTGTATAAATGATTGGATGTTCGTAGGGGAGAACTAAAACCGAGAGTACAAGAAGATGAAGTAAGGTTCAAATGTTTGAGCAAGAGACACCCACAGAAGTGATACTTGCTTCACGGCTGAAACAAGAGAGGCCATAAGAGCCCAGCCGAAGCGGTCTCACCGAATCTTTGGAGACTAGCCTGGGGTTGAGAAACAGCCCGAGAACCCGATCGAAGAGGCGTAAGAATATGTCAAATGATGACTCTTTCTGACACAATACTAAACATCGAATCTTGGGAGTAAGGAGTTGAAACGCCTGGCCCCATCGAACAGCAACCACCCAAGATGGAACAAAACCGCTACCCAGCCATCTCAAGTATGCATACCTTGGGTGGAATTCACTACCCGTGATCATTTCAAAGATCTTTGACTCCAGATTTAGAGGAAGAGAGTTATTGAGGGTCCTTCGAGATCACAAACACATGTGTCTGATGGTCTCTAGCCGATCTCAAAGGGGATTCGTTCCTTCTATGTGCATGCATCGTATTTTAAATAGAAGATGGACATAAAACCTTCAAAGGGAAGCTACAGAGGAGGTTAAATCCGACAATGAAGGAGGTCTCAAAGAAGTTCTTAAAATGGGGACACTGGGTGATTTATCCCATTTCAGACAGTGCAATGGTAAGCCCAGTTCAGGTAGTGCCGAAAAAGGGAGGAACAACTGTCATCAGGATCGAACAACATCTACTAAATGCTTCAGAATACTACCGGGTGGAGAATTTGTATTGGGATTATCGGAAGTCGAACAAGGCCACTAAAGATCATCATTGCCGCTTTCGTAGATCGATGTTCGAACATTGTCGTTATGAATATTATTGCTTTGATGATATTCCCGGTTACAAACTACCCCATAGCTCAAGATCAGAGAAGACAACATTCACTGGCCCCAGGCCCTCATTCTACGATGCCTCGATCCAGGCAATGCACCGGTATTTTTCAAATACGATGATGGCCATATTCTCCGACATGGTGGAAGACAATTGAAATTCCTACGGACGACAAGAATAGAAATTCATTTGACAATTGTTTAGAAAACTCAGAGTCAGACTGGCAAGATGTGAAGAGACCAACTTAGTACTAATTCGGGAAAAGTGCCATTTCATATGCTGCAGGTATTGTCCTTGGACATCGGATCTCAAAGAAGAGGGATAGAGGTAGATAGGCTTAAGATTGAACACCAGTGTTGCCTCCACCCCCGTCAGCAAAAGGGATTCAAGTTTTCTAGCCACGCCGGATTCTATAGCTTGCCTATCAAGGATTTTTTCGCGTATCGCGAACCATTGTCTAACCTCCTAGCTCCAGGATCCATTTGACTTTGATTCGCAATGTTTGCATGCATTCTCGTTGAAGGAGGTTGGTTTCACCCATTGCTAGGCACCGCATTGGTCATTCTAATTAACCATGTGCGACGCCGTTGACTTCGATCAAGGCTCTCAAGGTAAACGAGAAAATCTTTCAAAATCTACTATGCTAGTAGAACCCTAAATGATGCTCAGTTAAATTATGCCACTACAGAGAAGAGCCGCTGCCATTGTCTTTGCCGACAAATTCAGCTATTTGATTACAACAAAGTCGCCAAGCATTAATCGATCATTCTCGCATTGGCACTGATTTACCTCAAGAAAGATGAACCCCGATTAATTCGATGGGTCCTTCGTAAGAATTCGACAGAAATTAAAGACAAGAAAGGCAATCAAAACCTAGTGGCGTAATTGTCATCTTTCACGACTGGAAGGGGCTAGGGATGATGTTCCAGTGAATGATGAATTTCCAGACGAGAAACTCTTGGCTATTGTGGACAAGAGGGCAGTTCCTTGGTTCGTAGATTTTGTGAACTATTTGGCATAAAGTAGTCCTCCGAATTTAACTATCAAGTAAAAGAGGTTTTTCGTACACCTTAAACACTCATCGATGAGCCAATTCTTTACGTACATCAGGCTGATCAGTCATATATGTGTTCAAGATGAAATGCAGCATTCTAAAACCATTGTCACACTTTCTACCGTGGTGGACACTTTGGTGGCCGCAGAACAAGAAGAATTAAGGTGTGCTTCAATCGGTTTTTACCGGGCCTTCCTTGTTTAAAGATACCATCAATTCGCTTTCAGACTTGTGATAAATGTCAAACGAACGGGAACATCTCTGTAAAGGACGAGCCACCCATGCATCCCATTTTGGAGGTAGAATTGTTTGATTTATGGGGGGATAGATTTTATGGGACCATTTCCCACATCATACATCAACTTGTACATTTTGTTATGACTATGTCTCAAATGGGTAGAAGCTGACCCTTACATCGCACTAATAATGCCAGCGTTGTGGCTCACCCCGCAAAGAATATATTCTCACGCTTTGAACCTTCTAGCCTTGATCACAGATAATGGTACCCATTTCTGCAATAAGATAATTGATAAGGTTTTGCAAAAGTATGGGTACATTATCAGACATTCGAGATACCACCCTCGCAATTAACCCGACAGAGGTATCAAATCGAGAAATCAAATACATTCTCGAGAAGACAGTTAATGACTCCAGGAAGGATTGGTCTAAAAAGATGGACGATGCACTCTGGGCATACCCATACAAAGATTTAAACTCCTTTGGTATGTCACCTCGAATCGCTTATGGTAAAGCATGTCATTCCGCTGAACGGAGCATCGAGCCCATCGGGCCACCCGACGCTAAACATGGATAGTACATCGTCGGCGAAACGACCGCTTCCAACTCGCCATTAACCTGGATGAATTCGTAAACGGCTTATGAAAACGCTCCGTATTTATAAGGAAAAGACTAAAGCCCGCACGATAAACACATCACCGTAAAGGAGTTCAGCGCCTGAGCCAACAAAGTTCTTCTGTATCCAATTCCCGCCTAAAGCTTTTTCCGGGGAAATTGAAATCTCGATGGTCCGGCCTTCACAAGACCAAGGTCTTTTCACACACGGTGGGGCGTGGTTACACATCCCGTAAAGGCACATTTACAAGAACCACCCAACGATTGAAGTCAGACATGGAGATGAAGCTCGGGCATAAATAAATCATTCCTCGATGCCAGCTAGACAAGATAGTAAGAGATCATATGAGTTCTGCTCCCAAAGCACATTGCGACTGTGGTCGTCGAGCCGACGACATTAAACATAGCGCTTCTTGGGAGGCAACCAAGTGTTTCTTAAACTTTTCCTTTTCTAGTTCCAATTCTCATTGTTTATTTTCAGCAACATGTGGCTCTCAACCTCTTTCTCCTGTAATCTGTTTCTCACTTGTTTGTTTAATTTAACTCAAGCGAATGCAAATCTAGTGGGGAGGATTCGTTCAAGCTGTGCATTACAAGTCCATAAAGTCACAAGTACGAGTGGGGAGGGTTTTCCGATCAAGATCATCAACGTACAAATTTATTACCGATCCATAGCTTCTTCACGTCATGACGGTATTCCTCCCACGCCGCGACGGATTTGCATCGCCGCGACGCCAAATTGACCCCTTTCGTTACCGCCGCGACGCGGCTCCCAACGCCGCTGACGCCAATTGTATCCTTCCGCCACGCCGCGACGGATTTCAACGCCGCTGACGCGGATTTTCATGACTCCGTCACGCCGACGTTAATTCTAGACGTCACACGCTGTTAATTTCACCAGAATCACACAAGGTTCCACGCCGCGACGCTGTTCTCGCTTTAAGCCCAAGAACAGTTCATTTTTGGCTCTTCATCTCACACACTTCACTACCCGAAACCTTAGCCTTCCCGCACTCCGGCCTCACACCGGACCGAGCCCTCACGACCGGCCTACGGGGCTCCTACACCGCTCTCCACCACCATCAGGCGCCCCTACGAGTCATCATCTCCATCCGTTCCGAGTCATTATGGTATTTTCACCACACTGCCTTCCGGCCCTAGCTTCTGGGTGTATTCAGGATACATTTGTTTTCACGAGTGGTCTAGGGTTTGGTAGTGCCCATTTTTGCCCCATTACCAGTTTATTAGGTGTTTGAGTCAAGAGGGAAATTAGTTAGTTTCATTTCTGTAGTGCCTACTAGGGTGTTTGTGTTTTTGTCTAGTTGTGTAGTTTTTGTTTTGTTCAAAGATATTAGTTATGTTTTCATTATTTTCAATATGTTAGTTTTGCTTATGCTTGTGTCTCATCATTTTTATATGTAGTAGTTGCATGTGTAGGTAATCGTGTATGTGTGCCATGTTGAAAGTCGAGGATCATTTTTGGACTGAATTCACTATTGACATGGATGATCAAATGCATACAATGTTTGATACTCGGTAATTAGGTTGAATAGGTGAAAAGGATTAGTGAACCAATCCCGGGTAGTCAAGAAACCAGATCTCAAGAACCCTATCACACTCACACACTAATGACCTTCAGAGTATGCATAGGCGCCGAGACCAACTACTATAGTTCGACTAACCTTGGGAGATTCGAACCATTTAGCGACGTGGACACTCAACAAGAGGGGATCGGCCATCGAGCCCCAAACAAAAGACAAAAGAAAAAAAAATAAATAAAATAAAAATAAAAACAATAGAAAAAGTGAAAAAGAAAAGACAAATGACAAAAATAGGTATCTCGCATAAGAATAAGCGAGATCATCCAACTGAATCTCTACGCTCCGAGGGCCCACAGCCTATAATGCCCCGAAATAACCGGTCGGAGTCATCGACCCACCGCCGCTACATGGGATTAAGATGGATTTTATTCACTATAACCTAGGGCCTTCGAGTTTGCTGAGTGTTCGTGGTGAAGTTTGAAGTAATTTAATGCCCGTGCCCTTAACTAACTGGGTGGGGAGTCACCAATGGATCCCCGCCAGAACACTTGGCTAAAACTTGGCACTAGGTTTTCTTCCATTTATTTTAGGCACATAGGAAGTTTCTAGGTATTTGTCATGAATAAACAAGGCTCCTATCCTTTTCTAGTTAGCTTCTTCCAAATAGGTGAGTTGAGCTCAAGTTCGGGGGTGTCTGAACCCAGGCATACTCGGGAGGTCATTCATTATAAGCACATAGGGGCTTTGGGAAAGGCTATTGAATATCATGGGATTTGATGTACTAGTCACTTCTACCTATTTCAATCGAGTTTTCTCGAAGTCAACATCCGTATGCATTTGGTGAACTTTTGAGCAACAAATAGTTAGCAGGGAAGTGGGCCTCTAAAATGATCCCTATTTCTCAAGACAAAAATACTCTGCCTTAGTGTTAATTTGCGTAGGTCGGTGAACCTGCTTAGAGTCGGGCTTCTTGCTGAGGACAAGAAAACTAAGTTTGGGGTGATGAGTGCCTAAACACTCATATTATACCGCTTCGCCTTTCATCTTTTCGCTTATTTGATAGTAATTTTATAGTTTTTGTATGCACTCGACTTGGTGTCCGTCGGATGCGTGTGCATCGAGCTAAAAAGAGCAGCCTTTTGAAAGCAATTCTTTGGAGCAATGGGGATCAGAAAGCAAGGAAGCGATCAGCCACGTCATGAGCGTCCCAACGTCAGCGACGCCTCCATCGCCGCTGACGCCCCAACGTCAGCGACGTCTTCAACCGCCGCGACGCCCCCATCGTCGCGACGCCTAACGCCACGACGCCGGGTCAACAATGCAGGTCACAAGGAAACGTCACGACGCCCTCAACGCCGCGACGCCACCGAGATCCGAACCCTATCATTTAAAGTACCTAATGACTCTAAATTAAGGAAGGTGGAGGCGCATTTTAACGAAGGCATGAAATTTAGACAGAGTGACATAAACTTCTCAAGAAGTGTCTGATTTGTACTTTTCTATTTTTTTGATTTGAGAATGATGTTTTGGCTACTAAATATTTTCATTCTATCATTCATTATGTTCTAGATCTATATCTAGGTTGTCGAACCTCGTCATGTGTTGATGGATTAAAGTTTGGATCTTTATTTTATTCGCCATTTATCAATTTGTTCACATCCGTCTATATCTCGTGGCTTCACTATATGGTGATGTTCACAACATTGGCATAATCACACCGGAGAGCCGAGATCTCGAGAGATGAGGTTATCCAGTGGATCCGGGTAGAGCAGCCTTTCGCCTCGATTCAGAATGATATTCGATCTTGAAGGTGGCATTTGGGGTTAGAACGTTTTAAGCATTCGAATACCGAGCTGAGATAGAGATATACTCAACTCTATTCATCAGATAGGCGGATATACTCCTGAGAGAGAGATCTGTAAAGAAGATCACCTCGCCATTGACAAATTGTAAAATACATTGAACAATAATATTCAAGAAATAATCCATTAAAAGTGATGTGGGGAGATATAACCCTAGCCTTCAATAACAATAATTCATTAGAATCTAAAACTCGCCGACTTTCACATATTCACCTTCTTTCCTAAAATCATCTCTTCGCATAATATCTAAAAGTTCGAACTCAGAGTCAATACACTGTCTCGCGACGATATCCGCACTCGTGAGTACACTATATTACTTCGGGGCGACAAGGCAGACACTTGCGCACATAGGCGTGCATTTTACACACCGCTGCTGCCCGTCAATTTCTAGATGTCGCTAATTTCTATGTTCGCCTCTTGAAAATCTTATGTCATAATTTCTATTCAAAGGTCACTACCAATGTCCACTGCCGTTTCACCAGGTCGCGACCTCGAAATTGTGTTGCGACATCATATCTTGTTCTTCATTAATTCTATGGTTGCTTGACTTGAGTTTCGCGCACCGCTTCATTTCGCTTTCGCTGCCCTTATGCTACGACCGAGTCAGGTTACGACTGACGTGATTCTTCATCACCGCCGCGCGCCGCTACAACAGTCCTTTCTTCCTCGCATTTCTCCCGCTGCAACATCATTCAGCCGTCATTCCTCGCCATCCGCCGCTTCTCCTTTATCAATATCCTCTTTTTTCTTTGAATTTCGCCGCACAACGCTTTGGTGAGTTATTCCAACATTTCAACATAAATCGCTTCTTTAGGATAGAAACAATCGTAAAATGGACTGAAATGGATGACTTCTTTAAGCTCATCAAACTCTTAAATTTCTTAACTTTTGCTTGTCCCCAAGCAAAGAAAAGAAAGATTTGTTTGTCCCCAAACAAAAGGACATTTTTCTGTATTGTTTTGCAGTTGCAACTAATTTACTTAAAAGACTAGAATTGCATTCTTTTCTGTATATCTAGCTTCAAGTCCAGATGAAGATTAGTCTCTACTCAATCCAATGTACAAAACTCAATTGTTGAATTTGTTTTATAAATGCGATAGCCGCTTGATCCCGCCGAAGTAGGCTGGTCTTCTTTCCTCTTTCTTACAAGGAGTCGGCTTAACCCTTTCAGGTCCTTCTGCGTTTGTGATCCTTTCAAGATTTTTCAAATTCCATATGCTTGTTGTTCATATTAATTCCACTAATGTAGGTAATTCCAACCTCAAGATCAATCAAATCTTTTCAAAGCTTGTGGAATGTCGTGCTTGGGTCATGGGTGGTAGGGATGGATGGGACTTTGAAAGTTAAGATTACCCTTTTACTCTTTCTCCTTTTTTTTTTTTTTTTTTTTTTATTTAACCGGCCGCTTCTTTCTTTGCAACTTTAATTGATTCCCCCAAACTTCATCCTTGGGGTATCTTCTTGATTTCTTCTGTTTAAAATTGTTCGTTCCCATTTCTCATTTGTACTTCTCACTGTTGGAACTTTTTCTCTATCACCATTCAGGAATAGTGCAATGTTCTGTCTTTTTAGGCTTTCACTCTTAGCGAACTTTGAGTTAGTAGCCCCATACCAGTTGGCATTAGGGTACTAGCAGGTGTTGAAACACCCTAAGAACTTAATTGTTCAAGAGGAGTTAGCCACAAGACAAAACTTCTTCTTAAGCTTTTCTTTCGCTGTATCCTCCTGCTTTAGATCTTTCTCTCTTCACCCTTTTTTTTTTTGTATTTCTCCTTTAGTTCTCAAAAAAAAATACTCCCCCAAACTTTATCTCTTCCTCTTTCTTTGAGTTTTTGGATAATCAGAGGTTCTTTATTGGAGGATTAATTATCTAGATGGCTCGATTCAATGGCTTGTTTTGAAGATAAGGATTGCTTTCTGCCTCAAATTCAAACTAGGGTGTATGCGTACATATAACAAGTGGTGGCTAGAATGGCTCAATCGCTAAGGATGGCTTGCATCATTTCTGTTAGTTGTATCACCTAGGATTTCGCCTTTGATCAATAATCTAACAAGTTCTAGAATTGGTTTTATCAACTCCACTAACCCTAAGGATGTCCTCGACTCACTCTGGCTTGATGAGGAGTTACATGATTTAAGGTTCACTGTGCTCCTCGACCATCAAGTTTATACTACAAACTCAAAAATACATTTTTACCTTTAATTGTATGACTTTCCCCTTATCTTGACTCATCAGCCAAATTCAAGTCAATTATGCAATTTGTGTTTCAATTCAATTGTATGTCATTCTCGCACTTATTCCGCACCATTTGTTTTTCACCATTCTAATCAACTACTTCAACTAGTCAGATTATGATATGTCAAGATTTTCATTCCCGGAAGCTAAATCCTACCGTTATTCTTCTAACAATTAAAGAAAAGAACAAACAATTTAACTTCAAACAACATCAAACAAATTTTCTTATTTTATTCATGAGATTGTGCAAAGTTGAGAATAACAAATGGAAGGCAGGAAGAGATGGAATAATCAATGGGAAGATCTATTTTTCTTTGGGGAGGAGCAAGATGTTGGGAGGACTAGATCAAGGGTAGCCAAATTGGGTGAGAGAATTTCGGGAAACTTAATTTGTGTCTCTTCTTTCTCTTTCCTTTTGGCCACCCTCTCTCTATTTGTTCTTCAAGGACTTCACCCATGGTGAGATCAACCTTTTGTTAAGATCATCTGGTTTACCAACGTGCTCATCGTGTTCTCTATTTCGGCCATGACTTAAAATTTGAAAGATTATTGCTGATCAAATCCAAATTTTCGCTTACTCCTTTTCTTCAAGGCATCTTTGTCATCAAGCTCCTTTATCTCTCTTCCTTCATCCTCTTCTCAAGTCCTTGAACATTGACATGTGTAGGAATTTGAATCCCTTGATTCGCTTCCATGCTCTTGGCTTCCTGATCTGAGTCCCTTTTCTTTATGATTGTTAGGAGTTGAGAATCACGATCATACCGATTGTTGTAAATGACCTCCATGGCTCACCAAGAACTTCTTCAAAAGATCGTGATCTCTTTCCTCAATTTCCTTCTTGAATTTTTCCTCTTGATGCTCCAGGATCTCCTTCATCTGCTCTTCCCTTATGTTCATTTCTTCTTCCCATTGCTGATCTCTTCTTCTCAGCTCTGCTTCATATACTTCTTCTCTAAATTTTTGTTGGAGGCTCCATTCCCTTTCCCTTTCTTCCATTTTCTTCTGAATGGAACTGAGCATCTCCATTATTTGATTATTCCTCGTCCCTAGAGCTTTCACCAGTTCTCCTCGAAATCTCTGTCTCTAATGGGAGAGCCGTCTGCTGAGAAATTTATAGCATTTATCATCTTGTTCTCCGTCCTCTCAAATGAGGTGTTCCCTTTCCCTGGATGTGTTGATCTTCTTCTTTATCTTCAACCGTATGGTGTCCTCTTCTTGTCTTGCATTCTCATTTTCTTCTTGAATCTCGCTTTCATTATAACCCCCTTTTCTTTTGATTCCTAGGCTCTCGTTTACTCTGCTGTGTTAAAGGTGAAACCTCAGCACTCTTCCTTTTCTTCCTGTCTCTTCACACCACCAAACATAGCCTGCGGATAGTTGCCGGGTGAGGATCAAAACCCTTTTATTACCTTCATGGTATCTCATTATTGAGTTTTTCAATGACCGCTTCCAAGATTAAGCTCAGACCCTTCACATGGCATAGAGAATGATTGGGTTTCTTGTTCCCTGCATCAGACATGCTCTGGCTCTGAACCATACCAGAGGCCAGAAATAAAACCATACCTTTGCCTCCTTCCTCACAATCCCCCGCTTTTATGATCTTTTTGCTCTCCTCTCGACTCCCATTTCACTTTACCGGGCTCACAACTTTCGCACCTTCTCACGGTTAGGGTTGTCTATCATCTTCTTGTATTTGATCCATGCTTCTCGCTCTTCCATTCCGCATATTTCATTGATGGCTTCGCCCATACTAAGACCCAAACTCTCGACATAAATAGAGTTATCCTTTCTCCCTACCAGTCGAGTAGAATTTCGAACTACCAGCCAGATCCGACTCTTTGATGCTTATGTAGTTTCCTCAACCTCTTTGTTCTATTAGTTCCTTGAAAGGGGATGATGCTTTAAGCTCCTTTCTCCGATTAAACCCTTACCCAAGATAGTACTTCTTCCAGCGGAGAAAGTTTTTCCGATACGAATTCGTCTTCCTCTCCTTCACGTCATTTTCCCTTTTCTCCTCTCGTCATTGGAAACCAACAACTTCCGGTTGTCTGACCATGTGTTCCTCCTTTGTTGGTTCCCCGACGACTCTTCCTGGGCCATACTCTTCCATGATTGGTCGTATTTGGGACGAGGATTGGAAGGTTCGCCATTCGAATTGATGGTTTAGAAGAATTTCGATCTAGGGTTTGCAAGAATTTAAAAAACAGAGAGAGTAGGCGAAGATGAAGAGTCAGATTTGCTTCAAGGGAAGGAGATGGTGGTGGAGGAGCCAACAATTGCAATTCAATCATTATTGTGGACTCTTTATTACTCATTTATTCAAGGCGCTTGTCGCGACTCTTCTTAAATTTCGTGCCGCAATTGTGTGTCAGTCATTAAATTTAGGGCAATGTAAAAGTTGCCTAGTCGGGCACACTTTTCTCTTATGTCGAGACTTTAATGTTGTTTGTCGACATAAGTAAGTTTGTGGGGGGGACAATTTATCATCAAAGTTGCGACATCTAGCATTTACCCTTTAATAACAAGTACTCGATATAGTCGAAGTCACATCTTCAATTCTCGTCACGCGACATAAATCTCTTTGGTCGCGACCCATGCCCTTGTTCTTCCTTTAGTACTTACTAAGTTGCGACCTTAATTTCTGCCGCGACATAAAATCTGGTCGCGACTTAGTCTCAGACGGTTCTAAATTTGATGATCGCATACCTTTTCTTACCTCTTATTAATTACACATTCTAAAGATCCATTAAATCATTCCCACACAACAATTCAAACATGTATTCTATTCAATTTTCACAGAATTTATGTAGGGAGAAGAGTACTCCCTTTTCCAAGTTGCTTTTTCCTGTGAAGTGCTGGAGCTGTCCTGGAGTTTGTTCATTCTCACCTGAGCCATTCGATTCTCGTGACGGTATCAGAATAATTCTCAAAAAGGATTAAATTGATCAAATACTAACCTAGCAATTCCTAACAAATCATGACTAGAACTAAAAATTCAAAAAGAGTAATTTAAAAAATTTTCAAGTCTATATAAAAGAAGCAAAAATCTATGTTTACCCCATGAGTCGCTTTTGTTTTGAGTCCAGTCGACTAGCCGTTTTGCCATTCTCTCTCTCAATTCACCAAACCGAGTTCTTCCTTTCTCCCTCGCGAGATAGTGCTCGGGCTGACCATTAACCTGAATTCTTCCCTGCACGCCTTGAGTGTCACCGCCCAAAGGTAGTACTTGACACCACCGTATATGGTCCACTCCATTTTTGATTTCAACTTCCCAGAAAGAATCTTAACTGAGTTAAATAGCGTAACTCGATCCCCGTCCGAATTCTTCTCGAATCCTTTGATCATGCCATTTCTTTGTCTTGTCCTTGTATATTCTAGCATTATCATAGGCTTGCCGCTTCCCTCTAGTTCATTTAATCGGGAGTACCTCTCTTCCTCAGAATTTTGAAATCGGTTCACTACGCCCACATGGCTTTGTATTCCAGCTTCAAGAGGAGGCACATGGTTTGCCAAAGACCACTGTATGGGACATCCCAATGGGAGTTTTGAATGCACCCAAGAAGCCCAAAGTGCATCATCGAGTTTGAAGACCACCTTCCCGTCACTTGCGCCTTTCTGTAACTTTAATCTCCCTAATGGGAAATTTCCTCGTCATTCATTAGTTCGGGGTGATAAGCTGTGGCTCATTATATGTTTGATCCCATACCGCTATGAGCTTGCAAATATTTTGTTTGGTAAAGTGGCTTCCCCGTCATTGATGATAGTCCCGGTACTCAATCAAGCCAAATGTTCTTTTGCAAGAAACTCACAATCGTGAAAGAAGGCTATTCGACAAGCTATTGTGCCACCCATTTGAAACATAATCCACTCGCAGCAAGATATACAAGTTTCCAAATGATGGTGGAAGGGTCCCATAAAATCTATCCCCATACATAAAAAAATTTGCACCACCAATATGCCTCTCGTAGAGATTTTTCCATTTCTCACGGGCCGATATTTCCATCTCTCTCCGCATCTATCACATAATTTGACCCATTCGACACAAATCTCCAAGATAGTGGGCCAATAAAATCCTGATTGAGTATCTGTGAGTCGTTTCTTTCTCCTAAAAAATGTCCTATATAATCATGTCAAAGACTCCTTTAAATAGCAGTGGTCATCCCGTATGCAATTCACGTCTGGCCCCGAGCTTTCTTTTTCCGTTGGTAGCCGGACCCGAGGAATTACTCCACAAGCCAAGTAATTCACGATATCAGCATACCATGGGAGTTGGAATGACAATTGAAACAATTGCTCATCTGGGAAGTTCTCTGTTAGTCCTGCCTCCTCCTCTTCTGCTTTGTTTCTTTCTACTCTGGACAAGTGATCAGCTATCACATTGTCACCCCTTCATCTTTAATTACCGCGATCAAACTCCCAGAGTAACAACACCCACCTTATCGCCCTGGTTTGGGCTTCTTTCGACATCAGATATTTGATTGCTGCATGGTCAGTGTGAATGATAATATGGATCCCAAATGTATGGCTTGAATTTCACAAGCAAAACTATGGCTAGCATCTCCTTTCAAGAGTTGAATAGTTTTCGGGCTTCATTGAAGGCCCGCTAGCATAGTATATGGCTCTGAATATCTTTTCTTTTCTTTGTCCCAATACAGCTCCTATTGCGAAATCACTGGTATCACACATTATTTCTCAACTCTCGATCCCATTCTCGTGCAAACATGATCGCTGCTTGAACTAACTGATTCCTGATTTCTTTCCAAAGGCTGCCTGAAGGAGTCATCAAAACTAAACTTTTGTGTCTTTCTCCGCACCGCATAATGGTCTCGGGCTATTTTGAGAAGTCTTTGATGAATCTCCTATAGAATCCAACATGCCCCAAGAAACTCCTTATCCTTTTATCACAGGCATAAGAGTCTTGATAATCGAAACCTTTGATCGTCCACTTCAAATTCCGTGAGTGTAAATTTTATTTACCAAGAACAATACCTTCGTTACCATGAAATTGAACTTTTCCCGCTTTGTTAGCTGCTTGTCCTGCATCTTTGAAGCACTGCTTCAAGGTTGTTTAGACACGCTCAAAACCTGGATCCATATACCGTGAAGTCATCCATAAAAATCTCTATGACCTCCTCAACCAAATCGAACATGGACATCATACACCTCCAGTAAAGTAGGGCATTGCACAACCCAAATGGCATCCTCTGAAGGCAAAGGCAGCTAAGGCGCATGTGAATGTGGCTCTTTCCGGTCCTCGTGTAATAGCAATCTGATTATAGCCGGAATACCCATCCAGGAAACAAAAATGAGGGTGTCCTGCTAACCTGTCCAACATTTGGATCACCTGAAGGCAATGTTCTATCTTTCAACAGTTCACCTTCGGTAATCGATACATACTCTCCATTCTGTCACCGTTCTTGTTGGAATTAACTCATTTTTTTCATTTCGGATCACAGTGAACCCACCTTTCTTTGGAACCACATGGACTGGGCTAACCCAAGGACTGTCTGAGATTGCATATATAAAACCAGCATTCAACAATTTGAGCACTTCCTTTCTGACTACTTCTTTCATGAATGGGTTCAGTCTTCTTTGATGTTCAATCGCATGGCTTCAGATTTTCCTCGCGCATTTTGTGCATGCATATTGACTGGATCGGGATACCCTTAATTCATCTATGGACCAAGTAATCGACTTCGATAATTCTTTTTTTAAAATTTTCAAGACTTCGTTTCTTCAAAGATCTGAGCCCAGCGTAAATAATCACCGCTTACTTTGGTAGCTCCAAGTAAGCATACTCAGATGACTCGCAACTCTTTAAAACTAACTCCTTCAGACCGTGTCTCGATGAAATTCCTTCTCTTCATTTTTATCTTCATTGTCTATGTCAAGTTTATTAAGACTCAACACTTTTTCTGTGAGAGTGCAACCGATGCGGAAAATCGTAATTAACACCTTCAAGATACTGAAATTCATCTCATTTTCATTGATAGGAAGTTGAGCATTACACTCAAGTAATAACAACTGTAGTCATGGAGATGTACATCATCTTCTAACTGTAATCTTCCATCCTCTGTCTAAATTTTCAAACTTGGAGCAGATTGAAGTCACCGCTTTTCTCCAACTCAGAGGAGAACCTTTATGCATGTTCATTACAAGAGTCTGTAGCTAAGGTGGGATGGCCTTCCTAGTAGCAGAGGATTTGGTGGAATCTCTTCAATGTCCAGATGATAAAGTCGATAGAAAACAAATTCTCCCCATCTTAACAAGCACATCTTCAATGACTCCTCTGTGTTTCGCCATTGTTCTATCTCTCGCCATTTGAAGAGTAACGCAGGAGTAAGCTCCCAAACTTAATTTTGCACAGATAATGGCATTAAGTTTATATCAGTAATCGAGTCACAAAGAGCCTTTTAACTTCAAATCCTCCAATGGTGCAAGGAATCAGGAAACTTCTTGGGTCTTTCATCTTCCTCCGTAAATTCTTCTTTATCACCGCACCGCAAGTGGCAAATGCATTCACTACTCCTTCCTCTCGCAAATCTTCTCTTCGTCAAATTCCCTTCAAATTCGCATAAAGTGCATTTGAGTTACTACTGCGGAATGGCATGTTTATCTCCAACTTCTCGAAAGCTAAAACCTTGCGACCGCCTCGGTCTTGACTTTATGGGCCTTCGGAATGGGACCGCAGTATAGAGTTCTCGGGCTTTCTTTCTTGCTTTTCTTTCTTCTTGTTGTTGCTCCTTCTTCCTTTCTTTTCCAAAGAATCACATTTTCTAGGCTTCCTTCTCCTCATTGCCTTCATCTTCTCTCGAATTTTCCTTCTAATTCTTTCCCCACTTCGAGCCACTACCACGCAAATTTGATTTTTCAGGTCACTCGGGAAAAAGCATCTTTTAATTTGATTCTCGTGTGGTCGTACATTATCTCTATTTCAGGTCTCCCGTTCTTGAGAGAGAGAGAAGAGAGGTACTGTGGTCGTCAAAATTTGAGAATTGGTATTTGAAGCTTCCAATCAAACTTTGTTCATGGAAACTCAACAAATTTTCTATTTTCCCCATGAATCGGCAGCATCTCGGTCTTCAAGCACCTGAGCCTCAATTTCGATATTCATTTCTCGCCTTCCCCTCACGCGCTGAACCTTAGTGGAGCATACCCCGGCCGAGTACTCTTGCCCATGTCTTGGGACGTGTTGTGCTCCTCCACCATAAGAGAAATTCTCATGGTTCCCACGTCGTATAAGGCCATAGTTTGGTAAGTCGACGTAGATTAGACTAATTTTGACAAAATTAGTGAAGCTTAAATATTGGTAGATGCTGGACCGACCAAACTGGGGACAAAAATTAAGTGAAGGTGAGTTATTTTTGTCTTGGCTTTAACCCCCAAATTGCTGTCTCACCTTACTAAATCGTAATAAAATATTTTATAGTTTTTTACAAAAATAATTAATGTAACTAAAAATTTAAACAAAAATTTATTAACTAATATATTATCAAATAATAATAATAATTATTTATATTAAAGTATAAAATAAAATAATAAAAATTATTTTTAAAATATAATCAAGGGCTTATTATTATTATTTTGGATACATGATTCATATTGCTTCATTCGGGGTCTCGAATCTATCCTTAAAACAATTTATTTCTTTTCAGTTCACTTTATTTAAAATGAACTTAGCCCAAACCATTTCTAACTTTCGAGATTTTCGTAAAATCTCGTCCCTGGAGTCACTGACAACTTATCACCCGTAAAATCGGAAAATTTCCGCTATCTCATAATCTCGACGAAACTCTTTCTGGGTCACTTCAGATTTCGCGAGATTCTAATACAGCCTGCTTCATCATCCGAGATCTAAATTTCCAGTTCTCCTCAACCCTTATGTACTTATTATTTTATTAATATTTTGCTATTTTTTGAATATTTTCACTTTTTCGGGTTTTACAGAGTAACAATACTCCGAACTCAGACGATTTTGAGAAAATAAACCCAAACCTATTAAAAACCCGATTAAAATTAAATTAAACCCCGTGCTATTAAGAATTGAGGCCGGATTGAACCCAAAATAATCCGTCCTGCTACTCATCCTCACTACTACCTAATGTTAAAAACAAACAACTTAATACTTAATGATATTAAGTACTATTCAGCATTGCTTAAAAAAAAAAAATTTATTCAAAGACAGTAAAAAAACAAACACCACCTTAGTCCAAAGATGTACCAAACGTGAGGATAAAAAGTCCATAATTTTGTCTAGACTGCACTAAACAGACAAGATGAATTTGTCCCGGGCCCTGTCCGACCAGATTAGTCCTGGTACCAAAGACAAAATTAATCCCCGTTTAACTCTGCACCAAACATGGCCTAATGGCTGCGGTGTTAAGTTAGCTTGAAATGATATGCTTTGTGCTCGCTCAAATAGTTAGCTCCTCCACCGCATAGGTCCTCTCTTCACGCGCCTCAACACATTATTTACTCTTCCTTCTCTTTCCACGTTCTCCTATCTCATTTGGTAAGAGTGCATTCTTTATCCAACCGATGCATCAATGCATCCAAACGGCTTCCATGGCGCGCATCATCTTGTTTAGCTCAATCATTCCATTTCCTTTGGCTCTCTACTGGTCGCTCCTTAAGGGATTCGGGCGAGGCCCCATGTTGCACCTAGCAAGATCTCGATCAACCGTCTGGGCTTCTTCCTCGCTCTTCTTCTTTCGAATGCTCCACCGCAAGCCGCACTATTATACCTTGCGTATAATCTATGAGTGGTAGAAGAGGTCCATTCAGGCCTCGTCTGTCCCAGGCATGGATATCTTTTCACACCTTTGTATCTCTCCCAAGTACTGTACGCACTCATATTCCCTTGTTTGAAAGTAGTAATTTCCTCTGCTCGTAAGTAAGTGGATGGAGGAAAGAATCGCCTGTAGGCTTCCATAAGCTCTTCCCATGTATTGCATCCATATGGTAGTGAGTCAAACCATGATGCGCCTATCTCTTAAAGAGAATGTCAATTATGTGCCTTAATAACTTCGGGGTTCACACCATTCAATTTAATCAGATGGCTATTCTCGTAAACCGCCCCAAGTGTTCGCTGATCTCGAGGGATGATCTGTGAATCGTTCATGGAACCATGGTGATCGTGGTCAAGCCAGCTCAAAATTGCTAGCATCTATCGTCGCCCACCGTTGAGTATTCATCTTGATAATTTGCCCCGTAAGTCCCATAGTGTCTCGCTCTGAGGTACTTCGCTGCGACTCCGGTTGACTCAGCCTCACGACCTTTCGCCCGCCATCTCTCATGATTTCATCAACTTCTTAGTCCTCTAGTGTTCTTTCACCCCGTGTCTAGTAATAATTCAAATTTCCCTCGTCTCAGGCATGAATTAACTCGAATTATAATATACCGAGATCAAATGGAGTCGTTGATACCAAAAATTGTATTTAACATGAAAAAGCTCTACAAATATTTCAAGAGCTTGCCAACCATCACTACTGATGTTGAATCATATTTTTTCTAATTTTCTATTTTCTTTTTATAAATTATGTCCAAACTAGTATTTCGCTTTTTGGTCCGAATATTGATTCACCAAATTCTTCGATCCTCAAGTAGTCAAATAAGCCAAAACTTGTTCACCTCTTCGTGATGATGATGATGGATCAAAACACCTATACAAATTCAGGACGTTATCACCAAAGGACTATTATCTAATCCTCAAAGAATAATGCCATGAAACTTGTTTCGTTGTGTTTTATCTATTATACCGATTAAAAACTAGCTTTAAGAGTGAAATCATTCCGTTTTGATCCAGGATTGTCATAAGTGTACAGTCGAACAAGAAAATCGATTTAAGTCCGCATATCATCCCACAGATCTCAAGAATTCTCAATCAACTACCCTAACTACTCAAACTCTATACTATTTGGACTCTGATAGGCAATTGGAATCAGCCTTGCAAACCTTAAAATGTAAAAGCCTAAGATATGTGAATTAATAACAAAATGAATTAAAACTGAAAATTCTGCACACAAATTCGCATCGAACAAACATCTTTTTAAAGGCATTGAAAATACTCGCTTATTGTGAACATCAATTCCTACAGATTGCACTAAAACTTTGCTTCATGAACCACATTTAAACCCGTCTGCTGAATATGATAGTGCCGCTGATCTCTCCATACGCCACTGCTCATCATCTAATCTTCCTGCTTTTTCAAGACGTGTGATTAGATAACTACTTTTAATCCGGCTGCCTTGTTCTCGGGTATTTTTCTTTTTCAATACTTAATACCCGTGAATATGGACCGTAGCCTTAGCTCCTAATACATAGTCATAGCATGGGTTTACACTTAACTGCTTCTCTTCCTCCAAATTGGAACAAATTTCATCCTTTCTCGATTAGATCCTTTCGCTAACACGGATTGAACGTGATCGTTTCGACCGAGGTGAACTCTCCTTGTTTAAATGGATAAGTCGTTCAACTCATTCTCGATTTCAAGTGAGAAGAGGATTTATCGATTTCGAATTCACAGAGCTCATTAGGATCACCATTATCATATTCGTGATACCTTCGTGAATTGTTCATCACTCTCGATCGCTTTCCAGGTCACTCCGAGGGCCTCCGGAAATCAGAGCAATGAGACAATCCTATTAAGGGTATAAGACGCTTACATTGGGATCGGCATATCACTAAAACCGCCATAGATTTACAAACTGATAGTTCAATAACTTCTGATAAATTTATGTGAAAGATAATTTCTGACAACAGAGTCTATTCAATGGAAGCTAGTTTCAACTGTCTGATTACACCCTTGGCAGCTAGTGTTTGCCGATCAAGAAAACCATCAGATTCTTTAAAACTGGAAATCCGAATTCCAAAATTTATTCGAATTCACAACCTGTAAAGAATTTTAAAGAAATAGAATTTTTGCATTCCACTACTTTAACAAATAACGTCCGCATCCAAATTGTCCAAATAATAAAACTAATCAAAATAAAAAACAAAACAAAGAAAAGAAAATTAAAATATTAAAGAGCCCCACTACCCATTCTCATTTGTCGCTAGAGCTCCTTTCCTTCAAAAGAGTGTACAGATTATAGGTTCTCAAGTCGGGCCCTAACTTCACATGCACCTCCTGGATTTCGACAATCGCCCATTTGGTTGTTAATGTCGCGCCACTTCGGTCTTTGTCACACCTCGCTTGTCTCAAATACGCCGCAGGTTTTATTTGGTCGCCACGGCCTTTAGCATCCTCGGATCCGGCGTTCACTGAAATGATGTCACGACCTTCTTCCTCAGACCATGTCGCACCACACCGAATACGCCGCGACCTTACCCCTTGCAACCGATGTCATACCATCTTTCCTTGTGGAATCCATGCTTCGATCACAAACAATTTTCGCACCTTACCCTCTCAGAACCATGTCGCTAATTCATCGGTCGACGCCGCGACCTTACACTCAGAATCGGCTGTCGCTACCACCAATGATGTCGCTAATCTTTAGTTCTTAGCAATTGATGTCACCACCGACGATGTCGCGACTCTTCTCGATCTGTCATGTCGCGAATTCTTCAGATGTCGCGACTTCTATGTTCGCCCCTTGAAAATCTTATGTCGCTGATTTATTCTGTCGCGACTACGTCCATTTCTACCTTCACCCCGCTTCTTCGACTCGAAATTGTAAGTATACATTATATCTTGTCTTTTCATTAATTGGCGGTTGCTTGACTTGAGTTTCGTTGCGACCAGCTTCGTCGTTTCAATTGCCCTTATGTCGCTGATCGAGCTTTCGTGGCCGCGAATTGATGTGATTCTTCATCAGCATCCAGAAGCTGTCGCTACAACGAGGTCCTTTCTTCCTGGTACATTTCTCTATTTGCAACATCATTGCGGCCCGGTCGTGTCGTTTCACCCGCTCATCCGGTTTGCTCATTTCTTGCGATATCCTCTTTCTCTTGAATTTCCCTCTTGCATAGCGATTTAATTGGGATATTCAACATTCGAACATAAATCGATCTTTTAGATAGAAATCAATCAGAAAAATGGACTGAAAATGGATGACTTTTAAGCTCATCAGCTGGCCGCCTCTCCGATGATTAAGTCAACAAAAGATGTGGAGTGGGAGAAGAGAATAGGTGCAGGCAGTTGGAATTGCTTACCTTCCCCCAATTGGGGATCTTTTCGACTTACATGGTTAGGTTCACAAAATCCCCTCTTTCCTTCTCGGGGTAGGATTTTATCTCCTCCTAGTTTAAGGGAGGAAATCTTCTTTTGCTTATCAACGACTAGTTCTTCCTTATTAGGGATTAGTTTTCCCTTTTCCAAGATTATATTTCCGAGGAGTAAGGGATTCAGAAGCTGGAAAATTCGATGATAATATCACTTTTGCGGATTTTTTGCTTCTAGGTGCTTATTCGTAACAAACTTCCCATATGGCATAGAATTCTCATATGGGGTAGAATGGCCCGCTGGCGGACTTGAAGTCCCAGACGGGTCGCCTTGAGTAAGTCATAGAAGAGTTTGTCCTTACTTTCCCAAGCGACCTCTATAGATTCTCCCGTTTGAGAAGTGTTTGCTTGGTCTTGGTGAGGTGAGTAGAATTGGGTCGTTTCACAACATAGGCCCAGCGGGCCTTGGGCCCATCGAGTTACTGATCCCAGAGATCATGGTACTCACAGTCTTTGCCTTTTCCTCCGATCCGGAGTTTTACGGTATATTTCGATCGAGGAGAAATGTGGTTTCAAATATTGAATATTGAGAGTTGAAAGGTTTGTGAGAAACAATTAGCGCTTTAAATGCGTTTGGAGGTGACACTCACGTGTGTTTAAGGCGCATGGGAGACGCACACCTCTAATGTCACTCTGCATTATCTCGTTAAACGAGCGCATTTAATGTGTTTGCGGAGCTCCTTGCCCACATAAATAAGGGATAGAGTCTCGAAAGTGTTTCTTTTAAGTCTTATCAAAAGAGATGCACCCATGTACTTCATCCTCCTCTGCACTTCTGTAAATTCCCCTTTCAAAGGAGCCATCGAAGACCCTTGACGCTTTGACGACTTTTGATTTTCCGATAAGTGTTTGCAACTCAAACCTTTTCCGCGTCGTTGGTTTGCACAGGTGTCTACGTGGTTGGAAATTTGTCTACTAGTTTCCTTTAAGGTTGGTTTACTTTCTTTAGGTTTTATCCTTGGTGGGTTGTAAAATCTCTAGGAGATTTCTTTTTCCTTTCGAGGGTTCTTTCCTTCCCTTTTTTTTTATTTTTTCTTTTTGGACCTCAAGTTGACCCCTTATTCTTCTCCCCATTTTTTTTATCCGCTTGTAGAGTGATAAGAGGTCATGAAGAGGTTTCGACTAGTCAGGTTGGGCGTAGGAGGGGTACCCCCCAGGAAATGCATACTGCAAGTAGTCTAGTTGCTGCCATGTATGTAGAGGAACTAAGGTTATACAACTAAATTCTTGCCGAAATCAGTCTAGAGACGTCAGACAGCACGACTACCTCAACTTTTAGGGAGGGAGATAATGCCGTCTATTTTACACGGGAGCAGTTTGCTGCTGGGCTTCTCCTCCCCATTCCATCTCTGGTGAATCAATTCCTTCATTTTACCTGGGCACCTCCTACACTCATACATCCGAACGCCTTTCGGATTTTGATTGGTTGTAGTGTGCTGAACTCTCTCTACCAACTAGACATCTCGCTGGTGGAGATATGCTTCATTTACACATTGAAGCTTGGGATTAAGGGTAGCCTGTCCATGGCGGCTCACAGTCCCTGGCTGAAATTTGTAATTGAGTTCCCCGACTCCCTTAAGACGAAAGCGAAACGGGTCGTCCTGGTTAAGGGCCCATGGTATGAGACCCCTGGCTCTCCGGGGCTTCTTTTCAATCTTAACCAGTCCCTTACGTTCCTGGGTTTGTCTCCGTTTTGGTTTTGGTATATCTCTTACTTCCCTAGGTTGTGGGTATATTGACATACCTATTTTCTTGATGATTTGTAGATAGGCGCAAACGAGGCCTACTGGTCAGTTGGGTCCAGAAGGCGAGGCTGGATCACATCCGTCAGCTGCTTGAGATCACAAAGAGGGAGTGCCATCACGAGCTCCTTCTATCTGTGAAGAACCTACAGGATTTGGGCACCAGTCCTTTCCCCTACATAGTGCCCTTTCTTTCTCATCTTTTTGCAGGTGGGGTCTTGAGCGAGCATTTCACTAACGGACCTCCTGAAGTTGTTGCCCCGAGCTCTTTTGGTGAAGGCCATTCCATAGCCCCTTGTCCAGCTAGATTATTTACCTTTGGCCATGCAGGACCCTAAGCCTGCCCCATAAGCGGCGAAAAGGGTTCGAGCGGGAGGCTGCCGGCGGGGCCCGGGGGGCTTGTGGGTTGGACGAATCCGGCGGGTTGCGAGATCGTCAAGAGAAAGAGGTAAAATGTCTTCTTATAAATCTACAGGTTTCAACATTGCACATGTGCGAGAAAGCTGTATTTGAGAAGGGAGACCATACCCGGCCTCGAGTTACGGGCGATCGCGCTCTAGGCGTTTGGACTTGATGGGGAGGTCCAGCCTGATATGTGCTGGTGATTACCGTGGACTCCCCTGGGGGCGAGGTCCTTGAGGCCGTTTTTAACTCGGGGTGCCGCTAGAATGCCTCTCGAAGGCTTATCTGTTGGAGGATGTAATTCCCGACCGGGAACTTCCCAGCGTTCACGGGCAGCCGAGAGGCTTCACTTGTCGAGGCAATCGGTGCGCCACCGCCGCGGACTAGACGGGCTAGTCTCATGATTCATGGTGCCCGAAGGCCTTGATAGGCCCCGGTGCTCGATTCGTATGAAGCGAGCATGGAGGCGCCGCTCACACGATCAAAAAAGAAATTTCGGCTCATTGACGTGGAGACCTTTCAAATCGGAGGACCCTTGGTATGCGTGATCTTTACCCATAGCTTCCGCCTACGTGGTGGCTCATGAGAGGAATATCCTTTCTATCGGCTGAGTAAGAGGTCTATTGCTTTGTGGCGGAAGGGCGGGATAATATATGCACGACATGGCCGATGAGGCGAGCGGCTGGTATGGCGCTAAGCCTCTGACGTTTGACTGTTTGCTTTGATGTTATGATTTTCTTCTAATGTTCTATTTCTCTATAGTCTACGATGACCCTCTCGAACATGGCCTTGGCGCGGGAAGCTTCTCAGAGTAGGCTAGAAAGATGTTGAAGTTCTTGCTCTATCCGACGACCACCCAACCGAGCAGCCGTGCCTTAGAGGAATCCCTAGGCAAGGCCCAATCCAAATCCAGATATTGGGCGAGAAGATCGCAGTCTTAGGAAAAGAGAGAGAGATGAAATTTAGGAGGAAGCTTGGAGTTGCACGGCTAGCAGCTGTCTGTGTGAGCGACGTGGGGGAAAAATGGAGAGTGACCTGGCTAGGTTTAAAGATGCTTTGGCGGGTTTGTGGGAGGAAGTCGGGCAATAGCGAGAAGCTGACTGAAGAGTAGGAATGAAATTTGCTTAGATTAGAGAAGGTTGATCATATGTCTCTCCTGCTAGAGCTTAGGACGGTCAAGGACGAGGTGTCTTCTCTCCAGTCTCAAGCCTATAAGGACAAGGAGAGCATGGAGGAGGAATACCAGAAGGCTTTAGAGGTGATCTTTGCCTATGGGTACATGTGTTGTGTTTTCAAACATAACATCTGTAGAGACCATCCAGAGGTCCCAAAGGGTATGCCCGAGTCTCCAAATTTTCTTTCTCCAAAGTGCTTTACGAGCCTTAGGTGCCCCCCTATCTTGCATCCTCTAAAGAAGAAGTTGCCCGGGTGCATCGTAGAGAGCCACGCGGAGGAGTCTGGTAGAGTTGCCCCTCTTGGGGATTTAAATGAACATCCACTTTCTCTTATGCTTTCTCTTTTTTTTTTCTTTTTTTTTGTAATGGCCCTAATGTGGCCGCTCTTCTTCTTCCTCTTTTTTTTGTAGTAGCCCCATATGCCCGCTTGGACATATATCGTAGTGTAACTAATGACGCCCTTGGCGTATTTATAAGATGTAATTTTTTGTGACGGGAGCAATATGGCCGCTTGGACATATATCACCGTGTAACTAATTATGTCATTGGCATATTTATGAGATATAACTTTTTGTAATTCCTAGAACAAACGACCCTTGACTAGGATTGATGCTTTAGAGACACCGAGGTTAAGTTATATCCGACTAAGCGCCCTCATTAGGCTCCGGCCATAGTAGGCGAAGCTAAGTCTGTGGGCGTGGCAGGCATGCCTAGTAGACCCGTTAGGGCTGTGCTGGCATGCGTGCGAGGCGAGACCATGCGTATTGAGAAAGTGTCAGCAGGCATGGAGCCTTAGTTTTGTCTTTTGAGAGTGCCAGCAGGCTAAGGGCCACAGTTTGGTCTTTTGAGAGTGCCAGCAGGCTAAGAGCCACAGTCTGGTCTTTGGAAAGTGCCCGCAGGATATCAGCCATATCTAGACTTTTATGAGTGCCAGCATGGTAAGAGCGATAATCTGGTTTTTGGAAATTGCCAGCAGGAATCCATATCTAGACTTTTGAGAAGAGGCAGTTGCAAAATTTCACAATATTTTAAAGACGGTCTTTATTGATAGTAATACTTCTAGAGGAAATTTTTTACTGGTAATACCTCTTCAGATGTGTGGCATTCCACATTATAGGTACGGGAGTCCCCGTTTAGCTTATTCAACGTGTATGATCTGACTACACCCACTCAAACTACCTTATATGGCCCTTCCTAGTTTGGATGGAACTTCCCGTCTATTAGGTTAGCCGTGTTTTCAAAGACTCTTCTCAAGACCAGGTCTTCGTCTTGGAATGTCGGCGATTTTACTCGCCTATTGTACAAGTTTTCCAATCTTTGTTGGTATGACGCTATACGCTCAGCTGCAGCTTTGCGGAGCTCATCTGCCATATCCAGGTCTTTAGTAACGGCTCCAACATTAGCCTCTTTAGGAATTCCAGTTCAAAGTGTGGGTATCCCGATTTCTGTGGGGATTATGGCCTTCATCCCGTAAGTAAGGGTGAATGGCGACATCCCAGTTGGTTTTTGGCTAGTGGTCCTATAGGCCCATAGAACCCCTAGTAGCTCATCTACCCATTTCCCTTTGGTCGAATGCAGACGCTTTTTCAAAGCTGTTAGGATAGTCATGTTGGATGATTCTACCTGGCCGTTGCTTTGTGGGTACCTCGGGGTTGAGTACAAGTTCTTGATTTTTAGCTTGTTGCAAAAGTTCCTGTAAACCCTGCTATCAAATTGTGGCCCATTGTCAGTTACTAGAGACTTTGGTATTCCAAACCGCAAATGATATTCTTCCATACAAATTGGACGACATCTTTATCTTTGATGGAGGCGAAGGATTTAGCTTCTACCCATTTGCTAAAATAGTGTATCACTACCAATAATAGCTTCTTTTGTGCTAGGGCGGTAGGTAGTGGTCCAACCATATTAATTCGCCACTAAGCGAAGGGCCAGGGGCTCGTTATGGTTGTCAGGTTCTGAGTTGGCACCCTCGAAATGGGGGCTTGCCATTGGCATCGAACACACTTCTTGACGTAGGCCGCTGCATCTGCCCTCATGGTTGGTGATTAGTCCTAAACTCATCTAGTTTTAATCCATTTTTATGGCATAATTTTAGAAGTTTATGATTCATTTTAATGTTGAATTATGGAATATTCCCCAAGTTTTTGTTTTGCAGGTTTTAAATGAAAAAGAGATAATTCCAACAAGAAAAAGTAGAAAAATTGGCTAAGGCAAAATTCTCTGTAGCGACAAAGTTTCAGAATGTCGTAACAGAATCCCAATAGAACCAGCAAAAGTTATGTCGCAACAAGGATCAAGCTGAGCTCAAGCCTGAAATGAAAACTGTCACGATACAATTTGATATAGACTAACTTATTTATGTCGCGACATAGCTGGAAAAGTTCATGAAAAAGAATGTCGCGATATTCCAAAATTTTTCTCGACATTTCACAACTCTATTGCGACATAAAGGATGAAGATGGCAGAAAAGCTCTATTGCGACAAAAAACAACTTTGTCGCGATAGAAAATGGCAGAACAATGAAACAAGTCAGGACAAAGTGCATGTGAAAAAGTCTTCTATGTTGCGACAGACATTCTAGCTTATAGCCGAGACCAAAGCCGGGTTATTTTCATGACGGAGGAAAACTATGTCGCGACCACGACATTCGAGTCGTGATGGGAGGCAAGAGAAGATTTTTGCGATAGAGAAGTTTTATGTCACGACAAACACAACATGAGGTTTAGGTGAACTCTATCGCGACACAGACATCTATTGTCGCGATAGAAGTTGAGAAGAATTACAAGAAGAATGTTACGACACAGAAACTTCTGTTGCGACAAGAAAAGAGAGGAAGGCAGAAATCTCTGTCATGACAGAAAATTATGTCACAACAATAAAAGCTACTGAGTATGAGATTTCTGTCGCGACAGAGAAGTTTTATGTCGCGATAGAAAATGGACAAGAACTAAGACAAGCTAAGACAAGTTTGTCGCGATAAAGACTTCAATGTTGCAACAAACAAGTTCAGCCAGCGATAAGATCAAAGAAGAAAATATGTTGTGACCTCTTGAGAGTCTGTTGCGACAAGAATTCAATCTCAGCAACACAAGACAATAAAACTCTATTGCGACAAAGAAATTTTCTTTCGCGATAAAAATCTGAGCAAGAAAGAAATATTTTGTCGCAACATTCCAGAACTCTATTGAGATATAAAACAAGCAGAGGACTGAGAACATCTATCGCGACATAATCAAAGTCTGTCACGACAGAATTCCAGAAGAAAGCACAAAGTCATCTCGCGACAAGAAACTGCAGGACACGACAGAAGCTAGGGAACAAAGATAAATTCTATGTCGCGACAGAATTTTCTTTGTCAAGACAAAGCGACTAATTGGGCCAGAATTTTTGGGAATCCACAACTTATGCCTTGAACTGCGGCCCATCATTTGAAAATCTATAAATAGAAGCATCTAGGGCATTGTGCGCAGCTTCCGCAACACCAAGAACTTCTAGGTAGCTGGAGACTTTTTGTATATTATTTTTCTTTTATTTTTCTTGTCGTAAATTTAGTTTTAGAGTAGCATTTTAGTTAGTTTTTTTTTGGGATTTAATAGTAATCTGGAGTGAAGTTTCAAGCTGGGTTATCTGTAAAATTCTATTTTTCATTACTCTATGATTTAATGAATTTAAAATTTTACGGATTTCATCGGTCGGTTCGTTTGCAATTCTGAGTGAATTTACCTTATCGGAGTTAGTCAGCATTTTTGTAATCCGGTTTGAAGAAGCGATCTCCTCTGGGAAATGGATTGATGTTGATTATTATTTTCTGTTAAACTTGAAAGACGGTCATAGTTCGAAATTTTGGATTTATTTGATTGGTATTGTTCTAGAAGCTACATGTTCGGAATATTAGTAGCTTATACCTAGAAAAGAGTTGTATCTTTGATCTGATTTCCAGGAGGCCCTCTGAGTGACACAGAGATGGAGATTCTTGACAGTAAAGAGTAGTTACTTGGGGGTATGTTAGACTAATATTATGGAACTACTGGACTCTAGAAGATCACTTTGATAGATCACTAACTTACTCATGGTGTGAGGATAGTTGGATGATGTATCAATTTAATTGATCGGGGGTTTCTCCTCAATCTGATGAGAGGATCTTGATCCCGTGTTAGCATAGATCTAATCAAGGAGAGAGAGAATCTTATCATATTCGATGGATGAGATACCAATTAGATTGGAGAAACTGCAGATATCCATCTATAGGAAAGCGAAATTCACAGTCTTAAGATTTGAGTATGAAGTACTGAAAAGGAAAAATACCTAGATCTTAGAAAGAGGTTTAAATTCTACAAGTAACTGATTAAACTCATGTATCCGAAAGAAACATGGATCTCTGATTAGTGAAATGTATGGTTGATTAATTGCGAAGTGCTATTTTGAGTCACTTATTTAAGATATGAGTTTGAGTCTTTTGCATACTAATCATATTAATTAAGCCGATTGACATGTGCAGGTCCATTAGTACTACTAATTTTGTTTCGAGGTTGTTTTTGGTAGTTTTGCAAGTTTTGTAAGCCTCCACCAACATTTCAAGCTTGACATCGTAATTTTGCTGATTTATGCCGAGTTCATATGACTTCTCATCGATTTCATCAAGCACGGGATTTGAAGAACTATCAAAAGGCTGGAAGAGATGCGGGGAAGTAGCATGGAGGCCACTGACAATTTCTCTATGGCATAGCGAAATTTATGCACATTTTCGGCTTATGATAGCGAAATTTCGCTATCATAGAGAAATTCGCTATCATAGCGAAAATGTAAATATGCTTAATTGAATTTTTGCTTTATGCTGCCGTATGATAGCGAAATTTATTTATCATAGCGAATTTTCTGCTATTATAACGAAATTCAACGTGCATAGCGAAATTATGCGCTCGCGTTTTGTGATCGAATGACTCAGTTTTGTTTTTCTCATTTCTACCCTCACTGTAATTATTCTAGTTTGGTTATTTTGGTATTTCACATGTTTGTAAGGCTATATAAGCCATTGTAAAACACTGTTGACCTAAGTTTTTGATTTTGGAAGGAAATATACGGGCCTGTTTTTGGCCTAGTTTTCCTCTCTTCTCTCCTCTTCTCTCACTTTCTTGGTTGCCAAACACCCTCCAGGGATGACAACTTGGAGGATAGGCAACTAAAACCCTTTCTCCTTGAAGTGGAAGATTCTTTGGGTATAGGATCCCGAAGAATTGCTTGGTGGTTCCCCTGCTCTTGCGGCTAGTTTGACATTTGGTTCCCAAATTTTCAACTCTAGGTTTAAAGCTTTTTTGATGTACTTTCTTTAGCCAATATTTAGCAAGCTTTTAGGGTTCAGTGTATTCTTAGCGTTAGATACACTGACATCCATTAGTGCTCTTCTGAGCCGGAGGTAGGTTAAGGGGTTATATTTTCACTTTGATGCATCCTCTTCGATCGTACTTGGTAATCTTAGGGTTCGGTGGATGCTTGTTATTAGATCCATGAGATTCGTGGATTGCCTACGAGTCATTGTAGGATGGGTCAAGGTGATAGATTTTCCTTTGTGGAACCATAAATGCTAAATAAATGCTTTCTATCGAAAAGGAAAATTATTAGGCTTTAGTTTAAAGGATGCAAATGAAGATCGGGTTCAGGAGGCGACTATATGTCATCCTCGGCTGAGGGAAATGAACCGGGGACCTCCCGAGTTTGCCTTGGACCTAAAACCCAGTGGCTTGATGCTTCAGGAGTTCTTTTTCTTATTTTCTTCATTTATTTTGATTTGCAAACCATCAAACTCCTGTTTTACCAAACCTTAAAATCCAAACCAAATTCACCATTTTGACTTCATAAATCATTTTATGCAGAAGAAAACCCATCCTTGTGTTCGACCACTGAACCAGCTATCACGCATTAACTGCTCTGGCGGTAGGAACAGGATATAAATTTTTGTTGATTTCGGATCACCACTGCTGTGGCCGCGAATCAAATGCGTGGCGATTGCCGAGGATATGGTGCCTAAGTGCATTTATTGTTTGTGTGGAACACTTGTGATCTTCATCACAAGTTCTGGTGAAATTTTCCTTTTATTGTTCACTGTGGTTTTGTTTTAGTACATTCACTATAAAAAAAACGATCTTTGCGGGATTGTTTGTGTAGGCTTGTGTTGCTTTTGTTTCTCTTGCGAGGATTGCATGTTGATTAGGTTTGGGTGTGACCAAATGGAAGAGGGAGAACAATATAGTGGTATTCGGTGAAGTAACCCTAGAGCATACATGACAATGAGAATTTATAGGAACCTTCCATATGAGTCGGCTTGACCTATGGAGAGGAATCGAATGAATATAGGTCCGTGAGGGTATAGAAACCCGATGGATGAGTTCACCATATGGTAGTACACAACCATGAGTTGGAAACACCAATTCCTCATGGGAACCAGGGCCCTCTGATGCACCTCACGAACCTCATTTATCTTTTACGGCTCTCGATCGCCTCGTACCCACGAGTCAATCCCTCCATTTGAACAAGCCATTTTGGACCTTACCCGGATAGTGGATGACTTTGTGGCAGATAATAAGGGGATTAATGCCCATTCGAATTAGAGAATTGTCACTATGGAAGACAATTTGAACAAGAAATTAGATGGGCTGAAAAATGATTTTGAGCATAAATGGGACAACTTGCAAGATTCCATTGAAGACTGTCGATCGGCGGCGATGTCCGCAGGAGGAAGAGTGCCCAGTGACACGTGGCGGAGGAAGCGGTGTTAACAACGGCCACACCGGGGGCATAGAGATTTTATTGAATTGTACGAAGGATTGTGCGAGATCCTCGGATATGTGTGATGTTGTTTTTTCTAAGGGAGAACGAAGAAATCATTCACTTTATAGCGAGGAGGGTGGTGGAAAAGAAATAGTGGAAGAGCCCCGAGAGCTTGTTTTGAAACCATTTCCACAAAATTGAACCCCACGCCCGCGCGAAACCACCCTGAAGCCCACGCATTAGCCCCACCATGACCCAAATCCTATATCACCCTCTTGCATCACAGTGACGAAACCACGGCTTTTTGCCAGCCTGAGCCGCCCCGTGCGCTGTTCTTTAGGAAGTTAGTGGCCTTTATGCAGAATTGCCACTACATCAAAACTTTGGCGGAGTTGCTTATGTTGTTGCATAGTGGATGGTCGGTGCGGTTGGTTGGAAGCACCGAACCCGACATTTCTAATCTCGCAGAGTTCAATGACCTCCTTGGATATCTTTGTGACGGCTATGGCGACTTCAGATCCGCAAGCATCTACACCACCATGAGAGTGAGGTGGTTGCACTCCCTTCTCCTGCTTTCCGATCCCTACCTAGCGGAGACATGTTTATAATTTGGTTGGGGGGAAAAGTTAGAGTTGGAAGTGTCTTCTATCATATTTTGTCTTGTTTTTAGCTGTCTTTACTTATTTTGTATAGGATTGTATGGGATGGATGTGATGGCTGGAGTAGTAGGCGTTGATACTTTATTGTATTTAATATGTTAAGCTTGTATTAGCCACTTTTGGTTATATCAAAGCATAGCAATATTACATTTTTCTACACTTTTGCAAATCATTTTTGTGCCTATATTTTTATGTTTCTGCTTTTGCCTTGAGTTGAAAAATTGAAGCATTGTATGCCACCCGTAATGTTAAGCAGGTTCCATGCATGATTAAGTTTTTGGTGGGTGGAAGTTTCAATGTATTCAGCTAATACATAGCCTTTAGCTAATCACACACAGTGCACATCGAGTTTTTAGCAATAGATTGAGAAATTTGCTCCGCCTCTTTTTACTTTTTCAGCTGAAGCATAGATAAGTTGACGACTACTTGGCGGGTTTTGTACCCGCAAAGACCAATCGAGTCTTTCAAATGAAAGAAAGAAAAGCAAAGAAAAAAGAAAGAAGAAAAAAGAGAAATTGAGAAAATTTGTGACACTTGCCTTGAAACAGGAACACAGATCAGAGTATATGGCGAAACCTTTAAAGCCGGTGCCATAAACCTTGACATGGTTGGGAGTCAGAGCTTTGTGTTTGCTACATGGGTGGATGGGTAGAGTTTACAATGGTTAGCAAGACTGAATTTTTCAAAATCTGATGAGTCAGGGGTAAACACGAAGAGTTTGTGGTAAGCGGATCCTTTTGAGCTTGATACTATGCCTTGAATTGGTTTAAGAGTCATCGGTGGACCCCAGTTACCACGGACTTTAGTGAAGTACGAATTTTCGACATTGCACCCTACATTCTGATGATAAGAAATAAGGGTGTGGCCCGAATCTATTAGGTTGAATCCACATCGGTTGGATCTGCGAGTAAGCTTGGTTGGGGGAGGAATAGCTTTGCAACTTATTGGTTCGTGATTACCTTAGCCGCTTAGATTTTGTGGGTGGAGAGTTCAGGGTTGACTTCCTTGGAATTGATGCTACCCTGAAACTTGTTCCTTTATAGCGATTGTTCTCTCACTTGGTGGTTTTGTGCAGTCCCCAAATTTTTATCTTGAGAAGGTAAAGCCTCTTTTTGGCCACGCACTTTTTGAATAGAATACTCTTTTTGCAAGCATGGCGCATACCCTTTATTATTTTTAGCATTCTTCCAGGGGACTGCAGCCGTGTCGGTTGGGGGGTGTGATTAGTACCCAAAAAGTTCTATTTTGAGTCCTATTTAAGATAGGTTTTGAGTGCTTTTTGCATACTAATCATATTAATTAAGCCGATTGACATGTGCAGGTCCATTATTACTACTAATTTTGTTTCGAGGGTTGTTTTAAGTGGTTTCTTTTGGGTTTTGTAAGCCTCCACCGACATTTCAAGCTTGACATCGTAATTTCTTGCGATTTATCACCCAGGAGTTCATATGACTTCTCATCGATTTCATCTGGCACGGGGTGAGAAGAACTATCAGAAATTTGGAAGAGATGCGAGGGAGCGACATGGAGGCCGCGACAATTCAGCTATGGCATAGAGAATTTGTGATGATGGCGGGATTGCAATCATGCGAAATTCTCTATGTACATAAGCGAGAATTTCGCTATGCCACATTTTTAAACGATGGTGAGAACCGCTATCATGGCGAAGAATCGCTTATCATAATGAAAATTACGTCGCATGAAGATTTCTTATGTGGTGGATTTTGGCCATGTATTTTCATTATGACCACTTATTTCTGTGCATAAGCGAAAATTATGCACTCTGTTTCGTGATCCAACTGACTCGTTTTTGTTTTTCTCATTTCTACCCTCAACGTAATTATTCTAGTTTGGTTATTTTGTGTTTACATGTTTGTAGACTGTAAAAAAAAAAACCGCCATTCTTAAAACCTTGTTGACCCTAAGTTTTGATTTTTTGGAAGGAAGCCCATCTCACGAGCCTTTGTTTTTGGCCCTCGTTTTCTCTCTTCTCTCTCCACCTCTTTCTCTGCAGCTTATTGGTTTGCCAAACACCTCGAGGATGACAACTTGGAGGATGGCAAACTAAAACCCTTTCCTCCTTGAAGTGGAAGGTTCTTTGAGTATAAGAGTCCCGAAGTCCTCTTTGGTGGCTCCCACTGTTTTTCACGCGACGAGGTTTTGACATTTTTGGTTCCCCAATTTTCAACTCTAGGTTCCAAAGCTTTTTTGATGTACTGCTTTGCTTGATATTTAGCAAGCTTTGGGTTCAGGTGTATTCTTAGCTTTAGATACGGCGATATCGTGGTTAACTCTTCTGAGCCACTTGAGGTAGGTTAAGGGGTTATATTTTCACTTTTGATGCATCCTCTTCGATCAATACTTGGTAATCTTTTAGGGTTCAGTGGATGCTTGTTATTAGATCCACTGAGATTCATTAGTTGCCCTCTACGAGTCATTGTAGGATGGTCGAAGTGATAGATTTTCCTTTGTGGAACCATAAATGTTAAATAAATGCTTTCTATCCAAGGAAGAAAATTATTAGGGTTTAGTTTTTAAAAAGTTAAATGAAAATCCGGTTCGGGGAGACGACTATATGTCGTCCTCCCAATCTGCGGAAATGAACCGGGGACCTCTCGAGTTGCCTTAGGACCTAAAACCCGGTGTGATGCTTCAAGGAGTTCTTTCTTAATTTTCTTCATTTTATTTTGGGTTTACCGGCTCCATCAACTCCCACTGTTTTACCAAGCCTTAAATCCAAACCAAATTCACCATTTTGACTTCACTTAAATCATTTGTATGAAGAAAACCCATCCTTGTGTTCGGCCACTGAACCAGCTATCTTTGCCGAGTAGCTTTGCTACGACGAGTAGAAAGATAGGATATAAATTTTGTTGATTTAGAATAAAGCTCTTGTGGCAGCACGAATCAATGGTGTATGGAGAAATCCCAACCATATTACCTTGCATCTTTGACAAGTTCAGATTTCAAACTAATGGTTGAACTATTTTATGAAATGATGCATAAATTCATAATTGTACACCGATCTATTTCCCAGTGTTAACTTACCCAATGAATTTTCCAATCCAATTATTTGAATTTCTTACATGTAGTTGTAGAATTTTATTTTAGTTTTTACTATTACTCTAGTTTAAAACCCAATCATTTTTAAACATTGGAGTCCAAATAGTGAGGATCTTAAGTAGATGGGGTAATTGATCTTTTGATTTATCATCAATCCTCGTGAGAATGATATCTGGACTTAAATCCACTTTTATTACTTGAATGACCTATGCACTTGTGAAACCCTGAGAAAATCTAAATTTTTGAAAAAGAGCAAAATCGTAATTTCGGTCAAAATCTGAAATTTTTCTAGATCTCGGATGACAAAACGGACTTCACCATTGGAATCATCTAGCGAAATCTAGCTACCACGTCGAATTTAAAGTGAATTAGGGACGGTCGAAATTTCACGTTTTTCGAATATACAGTGTTAGGTGTCGTGACGAACATGAAGAGCGTGTGATGTGACAAAAGTTACTTACTACATGTACCCATGTGACACATGTTGCATGATTAGTGAGATGATGGAGATGAATGGCTTAGATTGAGTCATGTGTCAAAAAGGCCCTTTAAGTCAAATTAAAGGGACAATGAGGGAATTAAGTGAAAAGAATTAAAAGATTAAAATAAGACAAAAGACCATATTCTTCTCCATTTTTCTGGCTGGTGCATGCAGTGAGGGGGAGAATGGGGTTTTAGTGAGAGAAAGTGTAACTTCTCTCTAGATTTATTAAGCTTCGGATGCGTGGTTCTCGTCGGGGACAAAGAAACCGCAAAAGTTGATCTATTCTGAGAATTTACACGTGGACAGGTTTTGTGGAGTTTCGGCAACTCAAGAGGTAGGGGTCTTCACTCCTACTTGGTTTTTGTTCTTTGCTTCAAGTCATTTTAATGGATGAGGGATTTGTTAAGCTAGATGCGCGTGTTTCGGTCTCGAAATATTTTGACAGTGAAAATCCTAGTGTGGCGTGAGCAGGTGTTCGGAGACCTAGGGTTTCAGCATTCCACGTGATTTTGTGTGTGATTTTGTGTTGCTTAGGTGATTAAAAAATGAATGGCTTGAGTTGTGTGGAAAAAGAAATTGTTAATGCATGAAAATTTATGTGTTAATATGATGTCACAATTATATGAAATATAAGTGTGTGTAAGCCATTGAAATAAATTGTTATTAGCCCATGTGAGCTAATTTTGATGTTATTGCCATGAATAAATAACATGTGTTTAGTATGTGAGATTTGTTAATATATACATAATTGATATATTGGCATGTGTTGCTTGAATTGTTTGGAAATGGCATAATGCATTCCATATGCATCGGGCACCCTAAAAATGTTAGGTGTGAGTGCATGACATGAAAGAAAAATGAAAATGGTTGTGAAAGGAATTTCAACGAAGATTTTCCGAAGAATTGCCTTGGAGAGTTGTCCAACGCGGTTCATCTCGAAGCGGACCCATATTTATTTAATTACCCGGCAATTCACCTCGGAGGGTTATCGATAGATTTCTGAAACTCGGTAGTATGTTTTAAAGAACAAAACCTTTTGTTTGAAAGCGTATTTTCTCACATTTGGCTTAGGCATGTATGAGGGAGTCGATGAGGACTCGAGACATGGGATTGAGCATGTAGACATTCAAGTAGGATCATGTATTTGCTTGAATGTACTTGGTTGCCATTACATGTGCACTTAAGTGGGGAGTAACCCATGTAGGAGATTATCACTACTGGACATTTGCTCACTTACACAATACGAGGATCATTATTTTAGGTGCGAGGGTGTTCGAGGAGGAAGGCGCTCACTAAAGGCCGCTTTTGAGAAGAAAGTCGACATGTGGCTTTGGTAAAGACCTTTTTGTATGGCACATGTATTAAATTCAAAAAATTTTTAATATATGAACATGTTAAGTGATGTATTAACTCTTGAACTATGGTAATATAGTTGATGTATTTTTAGTGAGTATGGATGTATGGGCCAATGTGGCCATTTTACTCATGTATGGAGTCTCCATGATATGGGAGACAATTGTGCATGATTGGCCCGGTGGTCAACGGATTCCCGGGATTTGGGCGTCAACGGTTAGACCAAACTCAATTTTTAATGAATCCCTTTTACAAAAAGGGATGGACACATGTTTTTAATCAAATTTAGTCAATCAAGTAGCCGTGTCGACAAGTTTTTGGCGTCGTTTCCAAGGACTTTTGTTAGTCTTTGGTAGTTGTGTTAAAAAATCAATCAAATAAGTTTTTGGCGCCGTTGCCGGGGACTGATTTAGTTCCAGGTGGTAGTGTTGAGAATTTAGGTGATCTATATATTTTGGTATCTTAGAAAATGATTGAACAGTTGGCCGATGTGCTAGCAAAGTACATAAATACAATGTGAGGTCTGCCCGCTTGGATGGTTTCCGTATATTCCTTTATGGAGTTCCTCTAATGCATACTGCTCCTCTTGGGTGGTGAGGCATTTAAGATAGGAGCCCGTTTAGGAGCAGTTTATACAGTGCCGTTTACGAGAGAAATCGGCGCTGAACTGAATCTTATGGGCTTTGACCTTGCTATTCAGGAGTTCTCCCTAGCTCAGGTAGTGGACTATTGGAGTCATCCAGTGTAAAGCCCCAACCTTATTGAATGTTATAATAGTAGTTATTGAACTGATTTGAGGTCTAATGATAGAAGCGAGAGTGGATTAGAATTTAGAACGCTCTGGACATCATTTGGGCATGAAGTGAAAATTTTCGAAAATTGTAACCAGATTGCCCTAATAGATAGTGATTTTTTCTTATTTTATCGGGATGGAGGGTTGCGAAGGGTTTTTAAAAATTTCGGTTCTTATGACTTTGAACTGATATTTAGAAGATAATGGGAGATTTAAGTGAATAGTGATTCCAGATTGAAAATTGGAGTAATGCTTGGGGAGTACCGGATGGGCGGAAATCACGAAAATGTCAGGAATCAATCATAGAGTCTATGAAACTGAAGCGAGTGAAACGAGTCAGTTTGGATGATTTCAAGCGATCCAGAGCGTGGTGGGATAATATCACGGCTATTGTCAGTTTAGATTTAATGATTTTAAATCAGGTTCGGTGATTTCAAAGCACGGAATCCTTGTGAAGGATTTAATTAGAATATTTCATGGTCAATTTGAAGTTTAGACGACCATAGAATATTTTTTGACGTTTAATCGGTATAAAAGCGTATAAGACAAAGGAATAAAATCGATAAAATGGAGATATTTTCTTATGAGAGCCAATCAAAACATTTCTTAAGGGCTAAGTTAGGGTTTGTGACTCATTAGAATTGACCAATAGGAGTTCATGGGCTCAAATGCAATAAAATAAGTTGATTGGCAATGCAAAGAAATGGAGGACCAAATTGTAATTAAGGAAAGTTAGAATATTTAAATGGGAGACAAACAAAATAATTCATTTGGTCTCTCAAAAGTTAAAGGAACCCGTAGGAGAGAAAGGAGAGGGAAGAAAAGGGAGAAAAGAAAGGAGAGAAAGGAGAAGCAAGAAGAAAAAGTGAAGGGCAAAGGTATGAGATGTGATTTTTTCTCCTCATTCAAGCTTTCAAGTGATCTTCAAGTGGTAATCAAGGAGAGGAGCCAAAGAAACTCAAGAAACAAGTAAGTTTTCATGGTGGGAAAGTTAGGGTTTGATGTTTTCCATGTTTAATGTCTTAAATTCTGGTATGGATGTTAAATTGATGGTATTTAAGGTTTAATGGTGCTGAATTTAATATCAATTAGAGAAAGCCATGGTTTAGGTTAGAGGTTTTGACAAAATCAAGTGATGGGGTTAGGGTTTGATAGTGAATTGTGTTATGTTGAAATGGGTATATTCATCAGATTTAAGTGTTTAGAGTGAAAGAAAAATGGAAAGAAACTGTTTTTGGTCAATTTTGGGCAGCAGTCTCAGTACAGGAAATGTCCATATTTTCTGTTTTGACCAGTTTTGCGTGTTTTGGCCATAACTTGCTCGTGCGATCAATAATTTGAGTGGTTTAAGTGGCTACATAAAATAGACTTGAAGGAGAATAAAAACTTAAGAAGAAGGTATCATGGAATTCTGATCTAAGTGGCCTAAAAATTCACTCAAAGTAGGACCATGTAAGCCAGAATTCTGGTTCAGTTTTGAACATAGATTAGCCAGGTTATTTGGGCGTAAAGTGAGTTTTCGATTGCTCGGGTGGGTGATTCAATTGGAATGAGGCCACTTAGCACCTTAACTAAATGAGTATAAGGACATAGTGTAAAATATGAAGTCAAGACCTCGGAAAATGAGTAATACAAACTGTTACTAGAAAAATCGGTAAAATGACTAGATTGGCATGAAAATGCCATAACTTTAGTTTGGATGATCCGATTAAGTTGATTCCAATTCCTAAGTAAAATAGATTCCTAGAGGAATAAGAATATAGGAATGAGTGTTTATAATTATAAATAAAATTATAGTTAATGTGTAATTGTGATTTTCTTGAAGAAAGGTGAAAAGGACCTCGGGCGGGAGGCAGGAACTCAAGGAAGCAAAGCGGGATTGAAGCGGTGAGCCTGAGTGAAAATGATATTTTGAAAAAAATGTGGTTTTAAAAGTGAGATAGTTTTAATGTTAAGCTGAAAGTTTAATGAAGTATTTATGTACATGTGTTAAGGCATATGAAATGTTTTGCTCTTGCATCAATATATATTTATATGTATGCATATGATAAAGTGTTATAGAAAGTTTTAAAATGTGTGAAGAATGCATGTGTTTTAATGATAAGAGAGATATAAATGTATTTATACATGTATATGAAATATGTATGCATATGTTAAAGTATTATGAAAGTTTTAAGATGTGTAAGAATGCATATGTGTTTTAATGATCAAGTAAAGGATTTAAATGTGTTTACAAATGTATTTGAAGAAATGTTTTCTCATGGTTACCTTAAACTCCCCTATGATCAAGTAGGATCAAGATCTGGCCAAGTACTTTAAGCGTAAGGATTTAGAGGTAAAGTTATAGGTTACTAACCGAGGGAGGGAAATAGTGTCTAGAGTAATATCCTTACACTTGATAAGTGTTATGACTGAACCCTATGCAAAAGCGTGAGTTTCTCCAGCCAGAGCGGTTATGACCGGAATGTGATCGGTCCCTCACCGTCGCATCTCTCCAAACCGGTTTCTGTGTTTATTCCCCGGGTTCCATTTAAAGAATGAAAGAGGAAATAAAGGAAGAAAGGTTAAGGCATAAATGCTTGAAGCATAAATGAATTTAAATGCATATATCTATCGAAAGAAAGTTTACGCGATAAACGCTTAAAGATAAACGGATTTTAAACGCATAAGTATTTATTGAAAGAAAGTTTAAAGTATAAATGTTTAAAGCATAAAATTGATTCTAATGGTATAAGTATTTATGGAAAGAAAGTTTAAAGCATAAATAAGCTTAATGTATAAATGGATTTTAATTGTATAAGTATGTATTATTTGGTATGTAATCAAAATGTTATTTTAATGAAAACGTACACTCACCTAGTCTCTTTAGCCTATTCTTTTCCTAGTGGTGTCAAAACATTTCAGGACTCCAAGACAAAGGGCCGATAGAGGTCACTCCGGTGGCAAAGGAGTCGAGCTATCGAAGAGACGACATGTGACCGCATTGAAAATAATTTGTACATCAGATATGTGAATATTTTGTCATGTTTTGATAAAATTATGCATGGAATTGAAGAAGGTTTAAAATGTTTTGATGATTTGAAAGAAATAAATGTATATATATGTATATTGTGTTTGATTGGGTTGTGGACGAGGAGTCCTAATATGGAAGTTGATGAATCTGAAGTTTAGAAGTGTTTTTAAATGTTTACCAGGTTTTGTAAATTTGGGAAAAAGTCCGAAAACAAGAGGAAACTCCGCCATTTTCCTGAAAAATTCAAGGTTGAAAAGAAAAGAAAAGAAATTTTTTTTAGCACTTCGCTCGCATTATTTTTTAAAAGATATGTGAAGAATTGTAGAAGTGGGTTCTGGCTTCCACGGATTTTAATTTATGGTTTTAAGGAAAAGTTTTTATATCTCAGTTGGAGGCCGAGGTCCTCGTTCATGAGGTTAATCCGGTCGGATCCTTCAACATGGTATCGAGCGGTTTTGAAATGTTATAAAGATTTGAAAATTGTTATTTTTATATGATTGTTTTAATGTTTTCTTTTAAGATTTCATGAAAAATAAAAAATAAAATTTAAGTGATGAAAATCATATATGCATTATGACATATTAATTTTAATTCATTAAAAATGCGCTGCCGAGGCCGACCACCCACCAGAGAGCCTCCCGGAGGCGTGAGGGGTACCACCACCTGAGGAACATGTTGATGAGTCTGCGTATGTCCCTCCAACCGCAGTACAGCTAGGGCTGCCACCGCCTCCAAAGGTCGTAGGAGGACAGATACCTTTAGAGCAGATGGCCCGATGTTAGCTACAACATTTAATCACCCAAAGGAAATGATGTCCATTGAGAGGGTAAGGAAATTATGACAAGTGTAGGAGATCCCGGAAAGGCATGGTCGGGCTAGAGGGCAATGTGAGATGGTTAATTGAAATGCATGGGGTTTAATTTAGTTTAAGTGAATCAATGACATTAAGTGAATTATTAATTGTAATTGTTGAAAGAAAATGGAAGAAATTGAAGACATAATGATGAATGTGTAACAGGTAGAATTTTGCCACCCTAGGAAAAGTATGGAAAAGTTGATTGTTACAACAGAGTGATTATTGGAGGCTAGGAGTTTTTGGCAGATTTGATATTATTAGATATCCATGACTTTGATGTTATATTAGGCAATGATTTACTATCTAGACATCATGCTACAAAGGATTGTTATGGGGAAAGGAGGTTAGGTTCTATAAGCCAAGGAAGACAGAGGTTGTTTTATATGGGTTACGGAAAATACTACCTACCAATAATATGACAGTTATGTGGGCTAGTAAAATACTTCGAAAGTTATATCAAAGGTACTCTAGCTTACGCTATTGAGGTGAGTGGATAATGGTAGTCAATGAAGATATTCTCCTGATAGTCAAATAATTTCCGGATGTATTTCCAGAGGATCTTCTAGGTATATATAAAAATATATATATATATATTAATTTTTAGATTGAAATGACCCCTAGGACAGAACCAATTGCTAAGGCACCTTATATGATGGCTCCTTAAAAGTTGAAAGAATTGAAAGAATTGAAAGTATAATGGATGAGCTTCAGGAGGTGGTTTTGTTAGGCCGAGTACTTCGCCTTGGGGAGTGCCGGTTCTGTTTATAAAAAAAAAAAAAAAAATGATGATGAAAGTTTAAGATTGTATATTGATTACATAGAGTTGAATAAAGTGAAAATACGTAATCAACACCCATTTACACGATTGATGATCTTTTTTGATCAATTACAGAACGAGGGTATTTTGGAAATGGATCTAAGCTCTCAGTTACCATCACTAAAGATTAGGCTCTGAGGATGTTCCTATGACAACTTTGCATGGAAAACACGGTATAGGCATTATGAGTTTTAGTCATGCTAGTTGACTAACTTATATTCAGCCGCTTTTATGGAAATCTTAAGGAATAGGATTCTTCAGCCTTATTTAGATCAATATTATAGTATTCATTGATGACATTTTTAATCTATTTAAGCAGTAATGAAGATCATGAGGAGCATCTAAGTAAATTCTATTTACTTAGTATGCCAAACTTAGTAAATTCTAGTTCTTGGTTAGACAGTGTTGCCTTTCTAAGGCATGTGGATTTCAAAGGATGGTTTCGTTGATCTCTCAAAGATTGAGAAAATCATGGAACTCGAAAAACCACCAATAATGTGACAGATACAAAGTTTTCTAGGTTAAGGTGTGCTACTTAAAGGTTGTTAAGGGATTTTCAAAGTTAGCGGATCCTTTGAATTAAATTGACAAGGAAAGATGAAAAGTTTCTATGGTAAGAGACATGTCGAAAAGATTCGATGAACTAAAAGGAATTTGACTTTTTAGCCCTAGTTCTTACAATTCCTGTATAAGAAGCATATACAAAGATATCAGGATGCTTCTAGATGTGAGCTTAGGGGTGTGTTAATGCAACATGAAAATGTGGATAGCATATGATTTAAGGCAATTGAAAAAGCATGAGTTAATTATCCGAGACATAACCTAGAGTCGGGTCGTTGTAGTCTTCGCTTCACGATACGGAGGCATTACTGATAGCGGAGTTGCATAAAATTTTTTTAGCGCATCACAAGAACATGTAATATTTATTCACATAGAAAAAGCAAATATGAGACAGAGGAGATGGGTTGAACTCATTAAGGATTATGAGTGCAATCTATCGAAAGTACCATCAGTGGAAATGTTAATGGTAATCGATGCCTTAGTAGAAGCCTACGGGTTCCATATCTCACCTAAAGGTTGTACCTCCCTGCATTTATGGAATTGAGGTCTTTAGCGCGTAGACTAGAGCTGGGATGTGATATTTGGGCCTACTAGCTACATTTCATGTTAGTCCTCGTACTAATAGACAAGATATTGAGCTATAGACTAAGATACGATCATGATTAAATTGAAAAGGGAGTTTAGTCTCTGGCATTAAAAGGATTTTTAGTACGGCATATGGTATAGTGATGATAGGTCACAGGTTATGTGTACTAGATGTGGGAAGATTGGGGCAAATAAATTGGGAGAGGCTCACTTTCTCGCATATGGCGATGCATCGGGAAACACTAAAATATATCATACCCTAAGGGAATACTAAAGGTGGAGGGGTATAAAGAAAGATGTTGTAGAATTTATTTCTAAATGTCTCATTTGTCAAAAAGTTAAGGTTGAGCATCAAAGATTTGCAGGGTTCTTATAGTCTCTTCCGATCCCTCAGTGGAAATGGGAGAGAATCATGATGGATTTTTTTTTACTTCCACTTTGCCAGAGTGGTTATGACGTGATATAGGTGATGGTGGGATAGATTGACGAAATTCAGTCAATTTCTTACCTATGGAAAATAGTGACTTAGCTGAGAAGTCAGCTGGAGTTGTATAAAAGAGGATTGTATCACGCACGGATGACTAACTGAAAGAGCCATACGTATATCGGAAGATATGCTCGCTGTGTGTTAGAGTTTTAAGGAAGTTAGGAAAAGACTTACCATTACCGAGTTTCCTACAATAATAGTTATCATGCAACCATTGAAATGGCGCCTTATGAGGCCTTATATGGAAGGAAGTGTAGGACTCCATTATGTTGGGATGAGGAAAGGGAGAGAAAATTTTTAGGTTCATAAATTGTTTCAAAGCAAGGCGTATAATGTTAAAGTTATCATGAGGATTAAAGATAGCTCAAGATTGACAGAAAAGTTATGTTGATAACCCAAGGAGAGATTTGAATTTTAGCGGGGATCAGGTATTTATGAGGATACCACCCTCGGGAAAGGGTGTTGATATTCTCGAAAGAAAAGGGTTAAGTCCCTCTCTATATGGGACTTTATGAAATTATGGAAATAATTGGAGAGGTAGTGTCTTGGTTGAGGTTGCCACCTGAATTGGCCAGAATACATGACATATTTTACATTTCTATGCTTCGAAAGTATATGACAGATTCTTCACATGTGTTAAGAGATCAACCGTCCTCGAATTGAAAGAAGATTTGACGTATGAAGAAAGACCTAAAATTGTCGATCGAAAATGATTAGGTTCTTTGAAACAAAGTGATTCCTTTAGTAAAGGTGTTTGATGAATCACGTAGAGAGGAAGCAACATGAGAATTTAAATTTCGAGGACGAATTTTTATATGAGGGGTGATTGTAAAGCCTCAACCTTATTGAATGTTATAATAGTAGTTATTGAACTGATTTGAGGTCTAATGATAGAAGCGAGAGTGGATTAGAATTTAGAACGCTCTGGACATCATTTGGGCATGAAGTGAAAATTTTCGAAAATTGTAACCGGGTGCCCTAATGAATAGTGATTTTTTTCTTATTTTATCCGGATGGAGGGGTTGCAAAGGGATTTTTAAGAAAATTTCGCCTATGACTTTGAACCGATATTTAGAAGATAATGGGAGATTTAAGTGAAATAGTGATTCGGACCAAAATTGAGTCTGTATGAAATTTTTCGAAATTGGGCCTAAATACGAAATGTCCGGAATCAATCATAGAGTCTAACGAAATCGAAACGGAGGAACGGGTCCGTTCGATAGTTTCCAAGCGATCCTAACGGTAATTTATAATAATACGCTATTGTCCCATTCGATTTTAATGATTTTAAATCCGATTTCTCGTGATTTCCAAAGCCCGGAATCCACTGCGGAAGGATTTAATTGAATATTTCATGGTCAATTTGAAGTTTAGACTTACCATAGAATATTTTTTGACGCTTAATCAAGATAAAAGCAAAAGATAAGACAAAAGGAATAAAAAATCATAAAATGGAGATATTTTCATGAGAGCCAATCAAACATTTCTAAGGGCGGTTAGGGTTTGTGACTCATTAGAATTGACCAATGAGGTTCATGGCTCAAAATGTACAAAATAAGTTGATTGGCAATATAAAAGAAATGGAGGACCAAATTGTAATTAAAGGAAAGTTAGAATATTTAAATGGGGAGATAAACAAATAATTCATTTGGTCTCTCAAAAAGTTAAGGAACCCAGGAGAGAAAGGAGAGGGAAGAAAAGGAGAAAAGAAAGGAGAGAAAGGAGAAGCAAGAAGAAAAGTGAAGGGCAAAGGTATGAGATGTGATTTTTTCTCCCCCATTCAAGCTTTCAAGTGATCTTCAAGTGGTAATCAAGGAGAGGAGCCAAAGAACCTAAGAAACAAGTAAGTTTTCATGGTGGGAAAGTTAGGTTTGATGTTTTCCATGTTTAATGTCTTAAATTCTGGTATGATGTTAAATTGATGGTATTAAGGTTTAATGGTGCTGAATTTAATATCAATTGAGAAAGCCATGGTTTAGGTTAGGGTTTTGACAAAATCAAGTGAGTAAGGGTTAGGGTTTGATAGTGAATTGTGTGTATATGTTGAAATGGGTATAATGAATCAGATTTTAAGTGTTTAGAGGAAAGAAAATGGAAGAGAAACACATTTTGGTCAAATTTTTGGGCAGCAGTCTTGGTACAAGAATGTCCCTGCTTGCTTTGGACTAGTTTCGTATTTTTGGCCATAACTTGCCCAATTTTGATCCAATTTGGAGTGGTTTATGGCTAAGCATAAAATAGACTTGAAGGAGAACAAAACTTAGTTGCACGCTACCCTGATCCTATGGCCTAAAAATCACCAAAGTAGGACCATGCAAGCCAAATTCTGGTTCAGTTTTGAACATAGATTAGCCAGGTTATTTGACGTAATGAGTTTCTGTCTCGAATTGGGTGATTCCAATTGAATAGAACCCTTAGGCACCTTAGCTTTAAAAATGAGAAGGACATAGTGTCAAAATATGAAGTCAAGACCTCGGAAAAATGAGTAATACAAACTGTTACTAGAAAAATTCCAGAATGACTAGTTGGCATGAAATGCCATAACTTTAGTTTGATGATCCGATGATTGATTCCAATTCCTAAGTAAAATAGATTCCTAGAGGAATAAGAATATAGGAATGAGTGTTTATGGTGGATTAAATGGAAATTATGGTTAATGTGTAATTGTGATTTTCTTGGAAAAGGTGAAAAGGACTATCGGACGGGAACGGGAACTCAACGAAGCAAGCTGATTGAGCGTGAATCGTGGAGTGAAAATGATATTTTGGAAAAAATGAGTTTTTTAAAAGTGAATGGTTTTAATGTTAAGCTGAAAGTTTAATGGAAATGTTTTATACATGTTAAGGCATATGGAAATGTTTTATCTTCGGCATCAATATATATATTTTATATGTATGCATATGATAAAGTGTTATGAAAGTTTTAAATGTGTGAAGAATGCATATGTGTTTTGAAGATAAAGGAAAGGATATAAATGTATTTATACATGTATATGAAATATGTATGCATATGTTAAAGTATTATGAAAGTTTCCTTAAGATGTGTAAAGAATGCATATGTGTTTTAATGATCAAGTAAAGGATTTAAATGTACTGGCAAATGTATTTGAAGAAATGTTTTGATCGATGGTTACCCTAAACCCCTATGACTGTTATGACCGATATCGCCGAAGTACTTTAAGCTGCAAGGATTTAGAGGGTAGTTATGTTACTAACCGAGGGAGGGAAATAGGTGTCTAGAGTAATATCCTTACACGTGATAAAGTGTTATGACTGAACTCCTATGCAGCGTGAGTTTCTCCGCAAATGCAGTGGTTATGATCGAATGATCGTCTCTCACCGTCGCATTCGAAACTGCTCGTGTGTTTATTCCCCTGGGTTCCATCAGAAAGAATGAAAGAAAGAAATAAAGGAAGAAAGGTTAAGGCATAAATGCTTAAAGCATAAATGAATTTTAAATGCATAAGTATCTATTGAAAGAAAGTTTACGGCATAAATGCTTAAAGCATAAATGGATTTTAAATGCATAAGTATTTATTGAAAGAAAGTTTAAAGTATAAATGTTTAAAGCATAAATTGATTCTAATGGTATAAGTATTTATGGAAAGAAAAATAAAGCATAAATGTTTAATGTATAAATGTGGATTTTAATCGTATAAGTATGTATTATTTTGGTATGTACCGAAAATGTTATTTTAATGAAAATGTACACCACTCGGGCTCCTTTAGCCTATTCTTTCCGTGTGTTTCAAAACATTTTCAGACTCAAGATGTGCGCCGATAGAGGTCACTCCTGGTGAAAATGAACAGCTATCGAAGAGACGACGCATGTGGATCGCATTGAAAATAATTTGCATATCAGGAGTATGTGGAATATTTTATCATGTTTTGATAAAATTATGCATGGAATTGAAGAAGGTTTAAATGTTTTGATGATTTGAAAGAAATAAATGTATATATATGTATATTGTGTTTCGATTTGCTGTGGACGAGGAGTCCTAATATGGAAGTTGATGAATTGAAGTTTAGAAGTGTTTTTAAATGTTTTCATCAAAGTTTTGTAAATTGGAAAGTCCAAAAACAAGAGGAACTCGCCGATTTTCCCGAAAAATCTAAGTGTTGGAAAAGAAAGAAAAAGAAATTTTTTTTTAGCACTTCGTCCGCAGATTATTTTTAAAAGATATGTGAAGAATCAGAAGGCTCCACTGATTTTGTCATGTCTAAGTTTCAAGGACTCGCTATTTATGTCCCCAGTTCATGAGGTTAATCCGTGGTCGGATCCTCCATCCAGAGTGACATGTTTCTTCTATCTTGTTCAATCTTATTATAAAGAATTGATGACTTTTGACCGGTAATAGACAAGGAGGAGCACTGTTTCTTTGGTTTGTAGGGATGCAGCCACTGCTGCTAAGGCATCCGCCTTTTCGTTTAAACCCCTTGGTATATGCTCAAGCTTCCAAGCCACGAAGCTTTCCAGTCGGAGCTTAACCAGGCATACATACTTAGTCATGTGCTAGTCCCATGCTCGTGACTCCCGCTTAATTGTCCGACAACCGGCCAGTGGAGTCACTTTTGTGATGATGATCTTTTGAGGATACCTGAGATCGGGCGAGGTCTATACCGGCTAGGATTGCTTCATATTCAGCCTCATTGTTGGAGACGGGGAAGTCTAACCGTATAGCCTGTTCTATCCTCTCCCCAGTTGAGGCTTTAAGTTGTAAGCCAACACCGGCTCCCATTTGTCAGGAAGTGCTATCCACACTAAGGATCCACCAGTCGGCGTTACCTAGGTCTGCTTTCTGTTGGGGGATCTCTTCTAAACAGTCTGCCAATATTTGTACCTTTATTTCCAAGAGGGGTTTATATTGGAACTCGCTTAGCTCAATAGCCCATCGGGCCATCCTTCTTGACCAGTCAGGTTTATGTATGGTGCTTCATAGGGGAAGATTGGTAAGCAAGACGATAGGGTGTGTTGGGAAGCAAGAGCGGAGTTTTTTAGCTGCCATATGGAGAGTGTTGACTAATTTTCCAACAAGGCTACCAAAGACTAAACTAAGTCCCCGACAACGGTGTTAAAAACTTATAAGGACCAATTTTTTTGACACGGCTACCAAAGGCTAACTAAAGTCCTCGGCAACGACGCCAAAAACTTGTAAAGACCAAATGATGTATATATGAAAATATGGCCATGGAAGTGAATGTGGTAAATACTTAAAAACTTATTTGAAAAAGTAAATATACTCAAAAAAACTTAAATGAAAAGTATTACCAACACTCAACCCTTTTCATAAGTGCACGGGTCATACAAGTAATAAAGTGGATTCTAGGAGTCCAGATATCGTACTCACGAGGATTGGAGGTTCTCTCTAATTGGAATTTGAGCACTCCGAGTACAAATTCACTATCTAGGTGATCGAGTATGATGAGAATTAAAATCAATTTAACTAAACTAAAAAACTGATTTAAAACTACTCAATTAATCCTAAAATCTACCAAACAAACAACTACTAAAATCTAAAATGTATGAAGAAAGGCACTAGGGATGGGAGTAATCATTTAAAGATAAATTTTCATTTCCTTGAAAGTGCAACATTTGTGAGTTGAATGCTGGATTTTTCCAAAAGCTATGTAGTGTAGCCTTGGAATATCTCATGACACTATACATTTCACTATTTAGATAACCATGTTCCTACCAGTCACCTGCCCAAATAGCTACTTTAAGATTCGGAATTCCTCTTTAAGATTTAGTTGTTTTTCCCTTCCAGTACTTCACAACCATTTCTTAGGACTGAAGACAACTTCACCTCATAGATAGGGTAACCCAAGCCTTCTCCAATGCAATTGGTACTCTGGGCCTCAAGTAATTCATGAATCCTCCTTGATTAGAATCTATAACATGGGGATCCGCATTTTTCGCCGAATTGAGATGAGACCCTCTTAAACATTAAACTGAGCAAATCGCAGGTGTCATTATTCCTCGGAAACACACTTATGCTGTCACTCAGAAAGGAACCTTGAAGTCAGAGGTTCGAACATCACCAGTGATTTATCAAAGTGATGTCTAGAGTGCATTAGTTCTAAGATATCAGCCTAGCATACCCCTAAGTGACTGCTCCTTACTCTCAAGTAGTCCATCTCTGTGTCACTCAGAGGGATCCTAGAAATCAAAGCAAAGATACAACTCTTTTTTTTTTGGGTATAATTTACTGATAAATAGAATAGTTCATTACAAGAGCAGTACCAATTATATAAATTCAGTTTTCAAACCCACAAAATAAATTGAAAATCTACAAATCTGAATGTTCAACAATTAATCCCCACCCCTAGAGGGTGTTTAATGTTCCATTATTGTATTCCAATCATCACCAATCAAGTAACAAGCAAGAAAATGAAGAAAGAAATCAAAAGATACAGCGAGAGAACAAATCGTGGATTCGAGCTTCCACATTTTTCTCGAACAAGAATGAAATCCGACCTCGATGTATAGCACTGAAATCTCTTTAATACAAATAAAAATATGCTCTCTAACTACTCTAAGATCTATTAAAAATCAAAACTAAGCTAAAGCTAAAGAAGTGCTAAAATTGAAAAACTCACTCTTCAAAGGCTTCTGCTAAAAAAAGGCGCTTAAAAATAATATGCTATAAAAAAATAAGCCCTAGCTTAAAAAAAAAAAATGGGAAGGTTTTTGTTGACAGACAAGATTATATATACAAATTTATGACACTACCACCAAAGGACTATTATCTAATCCCTAACAACGGTGCCAAAAACTTGTTTGCTAATTTTTGTATAGACCAAATTTGCCAAGTAATTAGCACTGCTTCCAAAGACTAAATAAAGTCCCCAGTAACAACGCTAAAAACTTGTTGATCAATTTATGATGAAAATATGTGTTTGTCCTTTAGAACCGGATTCATTAAAATTGTGTTTGTCCGACTATCGTAAGTGCAATGTGTCGCATAAGTAATATGATTTTTAAACTGTGATATCGCTCTACAAGGATTGATGATGAATAAAAGACTAACTACCATAACTACTCAAGATCCTTACTATTCAACTCCAATGCAAGATGGATTAGAGAACTAATAAAATAATAATAAAATCATTTAGAACCGGGTATATAAAAATTAATACGAGTGGATTTTGAGTTCACCGAAAGTGAGACAACACCGTAAAATAGACCAATGAATAATTTTCACTTCTCGCATCATTTTGAATCATAGCTGCTTACAAGTTGGAGCTGAATTTGTTAAAGATGCTTTGTGGTATAGTTGGATTTCTCCCTTAACCATACCTTTCACTAATTAGAGATTCATGTTCATTTCTGACTCATGGACCTAATTAGCTACTTGTAAGATATAATCCTCTTTCTAAGATGTGGGTATTTTTCCCTTTCAGCACTTCACACTCAAGTCTTAGGATCAAGAATTCTCACCTACGTATTTGTGAGATGGTTAAAAGTTTTCTCCAATTTAACCGGCACTCATCCTTCAATTTAATGAAATTTCCATCTCCTTGATTAGACTTTTTTGCTGACCACAGATCAAAATCCTTTCACCGTAAAGAGAGAAACCCCTGAGTGATTAAACTGATACTTCATCAAACTATCCTCAAACCATGGCAAGTTGATCTATCTAAGTAATCTTCTGAAGAGTTCATTAGTTCCAAAGCATTAGTCTACCATACCCACAAGCACCGCTACACCCCAGATTCTCCATCTCTGTCATGAGGCCCCAGAAATTAGAGCAAGATACAGTACTTTGTCTGGGTACACGTTACTAGTACTTGGAACAATTAAATTCAAAAATAATACCAATCAAATAAATTCAAAAATTCTAACTAAGGCGTTCTTCCACTTTGTGCAGAAAAATAACAATCACCATCGACTCATTCCCAAAAGGAGCTCAATCTTTCAAAACTGATCAAGAAAATTCACTGAGATTGTAAACAAACAGAAATAAATGAACTCCAAAATTTTTCTAAAATCCATTTGAAGGAAACAAGAGGATAGAGAAAAGCCTATGAATTTAACCTGAAGTTGCACATCGCTTCATTACTCAAATCCGTAAATTGGGTCAGAAAACTAATCAAAAAACTACGCTCAAACTAAATCTACTAAAAGGAAATAAAGGATAAAAATAAAGGAAAATAAAGAAAATAATATACAAAGAGTCTCTAACTACCCGTAAGTCCCGATTTTACAACGCGACAAAGGTTCCTAGATGCATCTATTTATAGAGCTTTAAATGATGGGCCGCACTTTAAGGCACATATTGTGGATCCCAAAATTTCTGGCCCAAAATGGTCTCTTTGTCGTGACAAAGAAAATTATGTCGCGACATGGTTCTTATCTTTGTCGCCCAGCTCCTGTCGTGGCATGCAGTTTCCTATCGTGATGTATTTTCATGCTATCTTCTTCGATTCTGTCGCAACATAATTTAATTTTTCGCGACAAATTTCTGTTGATGTTGTCTGTTTTATGTCGCGACATGGTTGTCTTTTGTCGTGACAGAGTTTTCCTCTTTTAGCTCTTCAACTTTGTTGCAATAGCCTCTCTAGTTATGTTCGAACATTTTCCTGTTGTTATTCTCAATTTATGTTATGGCTGCACTTTCTTTTGTTACATTATGTTTCTCCTAGTAGCATGAATTTGTTGTCGCGACATAATTTTTCTGGCTTCGAGACGGTAGTCAAGTGGGAGCTTACTCTTGTATTGTTGCACTGAACTCGCGGTCACGATTTAATCTTTCCATCGCAAGAGTCTTCTTTACTCCTTGTTGCTGGTTGAACTTTTTGTTGCAACGTTGAATCCCTTGTCGCAACAAAGTTGCCTTGGCTCCTCCCACTTACCTTCCATTTTCTGTCGCAATAGAAATCTCTGACTCCACAACTTTTATTATCACGACATAATTTTCTTTTGTCATGACAAAGATGTCTGCCTTAAGTTCATTATTATGTTGCAACATCCGTTTATGTGTCACAACAATCTCTGAATATTCTCCTCACTTCTATCATGACAACAATCGCCTTGTCGCGACAAATATCTCACCCCAACCTCAGTTTTCTCCGGCCGCAAATGAGAAATACCATGTTGCAAACAAAGTCCCAAGGCATTTTCATTATTGACTCCGATCATACGCCTGTATTACAAAACTCCGCTGGTCCGGGTCCTGAAGCTGAATGTTCCAAGCCGTGAATATAGAAAACTTTGTCGCATGCACATTGTTTCATTGTTTTGCTATTTTCTGTCATGACAGAGTTCATCTGATGACTTCATTTCTTATGTCACGACAGAATTGTAAGATGTTGCGACAAGGTTCCAATGTTATTTGCTTGATCAATGTTGCAACATTCTTCTTCATGAGCTGCTCCCACTGTGTCACGACATAAAGATCCATTGTCATGGCAGTAAATTAGTCGGGCCCCTCTGAATCAGGTCGCGACTGTACTTCATTTCCTCGGGTCAGGCTAGCTTGATCCTTGTTGCAACATACTTCTGCTGGTTATATTGGAATTCTGTCACGACATTCTAATGCTATGTCGCGACATAGTTTGCTACACATTGAACACTCTTCGCTTTCATCGGAATTCTTTTCATACAAAGCCTACAAAACCAAAAAGTTGGTGAATTTTCCATAATTCAACATTAAAATGTATCATAAAATTCTAAAATGATGTCAGAAAAATGGATTAAAAATAGATGAGTTTAGGGCTCATCAAATTCCCCCAAAATTAAAGTTTATCTTGTCCCCAAGCAAAGAAAAGAAAATTTTGTTTGTCCTCAAACAATTTAGCTTAAATTTTTAAGGACATTTTTCTTTTGAGTCCACAATTTGGCAGGGAATATAAGTCAACTGTAAATTTATCTCTAAACATGTTTCCAATCTTGGGTAGGAATCAGAAGATTTTTCAATTGTCTACTAATCAGCCAAATAATTCTTATAATGTAACAATTCAATTATTCAACCTGAATTGTGAGTGTGTGATGGTCTTCTCTCTTTTTCCTTAGTAGATTAGTTAATCTTCTGGGATAATACTCAATTGGCACACTTCTTCCTCATTCTTTTAGTCTCATATGCTTGTTTGTCATATTAATCTCCACTAATATAAGCATATCACCACCTTCAGAATCAAATAGGTCTTTTAGGCTTGTAATGTGTGGCTTGGGTAATTGGGTGGATAATTTGATAATTTAGGCTCAAATTTTACCCAGACATCACTAACAACTTAGCACTGTTGCCTTTATATGCATTCTTGACTTTTTCCATTTATGTCAACTCTCTAACCTCCCATTTAATTTTCTCCATACTTTTTGTTGTGGTATTTTTCTTTTCATTCAGCACAATCAGACTATAACTTCTCTTCCTTATCTTAGAAGCTTTTTCACTTTTCATCTTTTATCAAGGTTTCTAGAATGGTGCAATGTTTTGTCTTTTTAAGCTTTCTACCTCCCTTAACGAACTTTAGGTCAATAACTCCTATACCGGGGCTATATTAGGTACTAGGTGTTGAACACCCTAAGAACTTTTTAATTCTCCTGTCTCAAGGGAGAAGGCTTAAGCAAGACCAAACTCATTCCTCCTTGATGTTTCACTTTTTGCAGCTTATTTTCTTAATTCTCTTTATATCTTCTCATCTCAATGAATTTTTCTTTCTCCACCCTTTTTATCCTTCTCCATAGCTTTAAATAATATTCCCCCAAACTTGTCCTCCTTTCTCATTTCTGTATGTGACATGTAATCTGGGAAAATAAGGGTTCTTTATTATAGGATCATTTTTAATGAAGGATTTGGGCTTTCCATTTGCTGGTTGATGCTAAGATTGGCTATTGGCTCAAATAAGGAACTAATGTGTATGCTTATGAATATCATAAGGGTAGTCTTTAAAAGGCTCAAAATTCCAAGGACGGCCTATATCCTTTCATGTTAGTGGTATTGCCTAAGATTTCTCCTTGACAAATAATCTAACAAGTTCTAAGACATTTGAGACAGAACCCATGATGATCCCAAGAGTGGCCCTGTAATCACACAATTAAAAGACATTTTTGATCATGCAGCAGCTATGATCTTTAAAAGAATTAATTTTTGACAAAACAAAGAATCATATAAACATACTTATCTAACAACTGAGTTAAAACCTTCTATTTGAAGTCTCAATTATTATCATGTTCCTTATAACTTCCTTTCATTTATTCTATCCCAATCATCTAGATCATTTTGTTTGTTCAGATACAGTTTTCGTTAGTGTTATTTTTGGCAGTTAATGTGCACCATTCAACTAATCTATCCATTCAGATAGTTATCACAACATTTCATTCACAGCAAGTCATAATTATACCAAACACAAATAATAATCGTTATTAATCCAGAAACCGTTTATTATTTTAACAAAACTATCACTGATTAATCATCAAATTAATCATATTGAATTAAGAAAGAAAAATGTTTATGACAAACATAAATTAAAACGATAATCATCAATCTGCAGCATCTCAATTTTTAAATTTTTTCTTACGAGAGATTAAAGTAATAAAGAGGAAAATGTACAAATATGGCATTATTTTCTTCTTTCTCATACTATAATAAAAAAAGTCAATCTAGTTCAAACTTATTCAACGAAAATGAGAATCAGTAATTTGGGATTTGTATTAGCCAGACCATCACCTTCTTTCACTGTTGATAAAACCACCACAGAGGAGGTCACTGATTGATATGACTGTTTCCTCCAGTTCTCCACTAATAGAAACAGGTCCTCAAACTGTCTCCTGATACATTTTTGGATACACAGCATTGATCATATCCAAGTTTCTATCAATTATTTTCCCTTATGTATTTGTGTTCTCCACTTCAGTCTTTCTCATCAAAATTATTCTTTATGATACCTTTGCATGATATTCAAAAGGCTCACTTCATCGCACAGTAAAGTTCTTCTTCATATATCCTCCTTTCCTGAAGATTTATTATCAATTATCCTCCTGATTTAATGATCGGATAGTATATCTTCTTCCTTTAATTTCACTAGTTCCTGCTCCTCTTGCTTCCATTGGCTTCATTCTTCTCATCTCACTTATGTTTCTCCTGATTCATTCTCTTAGAGTTTCCATACATCTATATCACCTTCTGGTTTGTCGACTTTCACTTGGTCGCTCCTTGTTACATCACTGTACAGCAATTTATTTCACACACTGATCAAAAAAGAAATACGATTCATCCACATCGCTCAAAACTGAGCAGATCAGATGATAGAAACATATTCGTTACTAAAATATTATGCGCAACTTCGCAATTTACGCCAAAACTTCAAAGACCAAAACGATGGCAACTGACGACATTCATTACTTCAAAAGAAGATGATCACATCATAATGTTTTTCAAAATTTAGCGAACCAAACAAATAATCTTTGTGTTCTGATACAGTTAATGATTTACCGTCAACTATCAAAGATTTGACGACCAAAACTAAGGCTGGCGTGGTCGGTATATAAAGCGGATCCATGTCCGATAACGTTCTCAATAAGAGATTTGAAATAATCAAATCCTTCCAACAACCCAACAAAGTCTACACTGACGAACATCCAATTTAGAGAAAAATTAAAAATCACAAGAACACCTAATTGTTGGGATCCCAAGACGAAAAATAGTAAAATTTGAACTTCAATGCAAATCGATTCTACAATTAGATTATTTGTTGGCGAGATATTCGATTTGCATCGCAAGAAATTGTCACTCCTGATTATAATCAATTCCATTTTCTCCTGCTGAATCTTAATTCAAACATATGGCAGTCAGATCTTCTCAATCATACATCATTATGAATGGTTCATGTTCTGTTTTCTAACCAGATTCTGGACCATCATAATATTTGAATAGAATTTTCTCAGATTTGGGTATTTTTCCAATATTTCATGTCTATTTCTTACGATCCAAATTTCTTGCTTCAGATATATACTGTTAGATTTGGTTAGTAATGAATTAGATACCTCACATCCCGCAAGATCCAAAAGAGTTTTCCTTATTTGAGATTTAGCCAACACGTGATCAAGATCATCCATTCTGTGACCGTTTAGTTGATCCTTCATCGACAATCGATATGATCACTCAAACTTTTCTTCCAAACCATGCTAACGATGATTGATCTGGCAATCTTCGCAGTCATTAGTTCTAGACATTAGTTCGAAAATACCCTCGCCAACTGAATATGCTCAGAATCTCCACATCTCTTGAGGCCCCTCGAAACGAATGCATACAGTCTTTCTATATTATCAAATCCAGAACAACACTTCATAATATCAATAACGAACCCAAACCCAGAACTTTATTACAAGATCATCAATATCGTATCTTTCTCATTAAAGTTGTAGTCTTCTAAATCCAGATCATGAAGATATACTCCAAATAAGATCAGAAAGCACTCCGGCATCATTACGCCGCAGAACCATCCAAAATGAAGTTCAGCTATAATCCGAGTTCACGAATCAAACGTTAACTGGTAAACAACTGGGTTGATTTGATCATCCCAATGGGCATCATCATTACATCCAAAATATAAAATTCTTAGCTCAACTGGTAATCACAAGCAAAAATGTGTTGTTGAAAACAAAAATGACGCAGAGTTCTCATCTCCCATGTATTCGGTCGTCCATGTTAATCCATCGCCTCGCCGCATAAACATTTCTGGTTTATATTCCGAAAGCCCGCCTCAAAACAGCGCACGTAACCCGCACTTATTCAGACGATCTTCTTCCGTCACCGCGAATCCAGAACAAAAAGGTCACTGATAGTTTGCGGTTTTTGTCAGCGTCTCTTTATTGTAGAACGTTCATCACGATTCTCAAGATCTGCGTTCTTCAATCATCAACAATGGGATTTGTCACACGCCTTCTTTCAAGATGATTCAGTCATAAAGATTTCGTACTCTCGAAACGTTCATTATCGGTACCGATCGGCGAATCACAACGCGAATTACGCCGCGGAAGCCCGTTGAGCGTCGCGACCGTCACACCGGTCGCTGACGTCACGCCATAAACAACATCACTTTGCTGACCATTTCTCGCCGCACCGAAAGTCCTATCGCACGCAGTTTCTGCCGCCACCCCAGTTTGACTTCGTCAACCCATTCCCACGCCGCACACATGTCTCTCAGCCTGCTCACCATCGTCACACCGGCCACGTCACCATCGCGATCTTCCGATATCCAACTGGATCGCCCGTCGCAGAATTCATCCCAGCCGCGGTCGCAAACGTAAAATCCTTTTTGTATCAGGTCAATTCTTTGTCGCGACCCAGAAAAAGTCTGTCGACCTCGCTTTTCTCTCGGTTTGACTTATTTCTCGCGGTTGCGACATTAAGATCCATGTCGCCGGCCAATGTAATCGTCTCCTTTAACTTCAAGCATGTCGCAACTGGGGTACCGTGGCTTGGTGACCAAGCAAGTTCAACAAGTGAGCGTCATTTGTTGCGACATAGATTTTCTTATCGCGACTGAACTTCTTCTTCGCTCTCTTCCTCGTCTCCCAAATCCATCCTCCATGCAGAGCACGTTGTCACGCACAAGAATAGATTCGCCGCTACATAAATGTCACTTTCTCGATCTTTAATTATGTTTTAACATAACTGATCTTTGTCTTAGTTAGCTTCTTCCCATTTCCGGCCGTGACATGCTCTCTTTTGTTGCGACATAGTTCATTTGCCAATTTTTAGATCTAGTGTTGGGCGCACATTGGGAATAGTTGGTGCCATGGCTACGCTTTTCAAACATTTTCTGTGACGTTTGTCACGACACATCGAACTATGTCGCAACAGAGACTGTTGCTATTGTTGTTTTTCTCTTCTTTCTTCTTGGAAATCTCTCATTTTTTAATTAACTCCTGCAAAACACAAAGTTTGTAAATATTCCATAATTTGGCATTAAAACAACTCTGAAAATACTAAAAACAAGTCAAAAAAATGGATTAAAAATAGATGAGTATAAGACTCATCAAATTCCCTCAAACTTAAAGTTTTTCTTGTCCCCAAGCAAAGAAAAGAAAACCTTGCATGTCCTCAAACAATTTAGCTTTATTTTTAAAGACATTTTTCCTGCTTTTGCACTAATTTTTTTCTAAATCAGAACTTGAATTTGAAACCTTAGTCACTGTGTTTTTAATTTCAAATTCTAGTTTTTAGTTTAGACTTAAGAAAATTTCTTAATATTATCACAAATAAACGAATAATTTTGAAATGTAAACACCCGCCAATTAATCCCGATCTTTTGTGTGTGATGGTTTTCTTTCCTTCCTCCTAGCGTAAGATTATCGTGATTCTGATCATATTGTTGATCGCAATTTCTTTTAGCTCTTCAAAGTCCCATATGCTTGTTTTTCACATTAGTTCCACTAATGTAGTAAGTACCACCTTCAACATTCTACTCAGAGTCTCTTGTGGCTTCAGAGTTTGGCTTGGGAAATTAGGTAGATAAGTGGAGAATTTAGGCTAAATATTTACCCAGATTCCACTCTTCAAGTGTGTATCTTTGCCTCTATCCTTCATCCTTTTCTTTTATATTAATGTCTAAAAAATATATTCCCCCAAACTTGTCCACAAATACACAAGATATTCTCAAATTTGGCATCTTTTTAGAGAGAAGTCCTCTTTTGCTTTTCAGTTATCATTAAGGATTTTAGATAAGTGCAATGTCATTTCAGGCTTCTACCACTCTTAGAGAACTTTGGGTTAGCAGCCCCATACCGCCCATTAGGGTACTCATGCTGGAAACACCCCTAAGAACTTAATTGTTCAAGAGAGGAAGGCCACAAGACAAAACTTAATCCCATTTGACAATTTACAAATTGACTTCTTCTCTGCATTCTTTTTCATTTCTTCATTTGTTCTTTTCTTTTTCCATCATTCATCCTTGTTTCCTTTCAAATCAACATAACATTCCCCCAAACTTGTCCTTTTCTGTATTTTGAAGTTCCTGTCCTGAAACCTGGGCAAATAAGGGTTATTTGCACTGTAGATTAGAATAAAGAAGGGTTTTAGGCTTCTAATTGCCTAAGTGAATGAAGACACTAGAAAATTTGACTCAAATCTGGAACTAGAGTATATGCTTATGCATATTGTGAGGGTAGGCTTGAAAGGCCTAAATTTCAAGGATGACCTATATCACTTCCTCGTTATTGCCTAGATTTCTAGCCTCGACTAATAACAATCTAACAAGTTCTAGGACCTTAGACCGTTTGACTGTGACTAAACCCAGAAGATGTCCCTAATCCTTCACAATTTGTTAAGGAACATTTTGACCATGTGCATTGTTTTTCAGGACTTTCACTAACCTTATTGTTCATACAACAATTTCAAAAGTCTTATTTGTGCTATCTATTTAATACATCCTCCTCAATCTGAACCTTAAACTTCATTCTAGCTTACACATGCAACTTTCTTTTCTAATTCATTGAGGCCTACCACAATTTCAAGTACACTTATTGTTAGATTCTGAGGTTTGTTGTTGTGTTATTCTAATCAAGTAAAAGAGTTCATTTGATCATGCATTCAACTCAAAAGAATACAACACACCAACAATTTTAATTAATTCATTTCAACCAAACATGCTACAACTAATAAACAGTTAGATCTAGGTAGCTGATTTCTTCTTCATTCAACCAAGCAATTGACAAACATTGGAACAAAGACAATGAATTAAAACACACCCTTCAAAAACAAGCAAAAAAACAAAAGAACACAAAATTTTATTTTATTAAGAGGAATGGCTTTGACTACAAAGATGAGGAATTGGAGGAGGTAGTGTATTGTTTATTTTTTTATTCCTTCCAGCCCTTTCCTTGACTGCTTCCATCCTTAGATATTCTTCTACCTCCTCTACTGGGGTAAGTTCCTTTTTCCCTGATGTTCTAGGAGTTTTATCTTTTTGTGTTTCTGTATAAGGTGTAGAAGTGCCTACCCCAATTGAATCTGTGTTGGTAAAGGGTATAGGTGGGTCTGAGACACCTTAAGGGACTATAGTGTAGGGTCTACAGTCTGAGATTCGGATTTGTGATAGAGGCATCTTCTTCTCTTTGGCCGAAACCTATTCATACCCCGCCTAGGGATCTTGCACGCTTCCTCTATAAGTCTCCTACTTCATAGCTAGAGATTCTAGGAGTGTTCTGTTATTTTTAACCTCATAGCTCATCATGCAAAAACTCTGTTGACAGTGTCCTAGATTGTTCATGCAGTTATTATCTCTTGAATCCATGCTTTCCTTCAAGGCATTGTCTCTACATTCAAGATCAATTTCCACTCTATGTCACTTTTTCTTGGTCAAGCCCACTCTTCTGTCCTTTTCTTCAAGCATCTTCTAAATTCTGGTCCCTTCTTCTGAGTTCTTCAGCAAAATACTCATCCCTGAGCTGGAGTTGTGTCTTTAACTGGTCATCTCTCTCCTTCATCTCCTACCGCATAGACATATGCAATTTTATCAATTTTGATTGATTGCAATTTTGCCCAGAACTTTCAGCTTGTTCTTGATGAGTTTGTCTTAGCTTTGGGGATGCACTTAAGAATGCGTTTTGACTTCTTAGGATTTCTGGTTGCATTTGAATTTGGCCTTCCAATTGTTCTAGCTCATTGAAACCTTCCTTCCTTTTTCCTTCTTTTGTTTCTTTTTCCTTGCTCTTCCCTCTGTTCTTTGGTCCTCTTGTTATACCTGTTAAAGTCAGAGGGGAGGCTCTGGGGTAAGTTTTCTCAATCCCCCATTCTTCCTTAACTCCCCCTTGGATGCAGAGGCTGGTTATTGTTGTTGGGTGTGGAATCATCCCCCTGCAATTGCTTTCAACGTAGCCCAAGATAGAATTTTCAATAATCTTTCCCATTTATCTTCAGAATCCCTTAAATAATGCGAGGAGGATTGCCTTCTCTCTTCCAACTGTACTTAGATGCTTAGATGGCCTTAAGACAGAACTGATAAAGTAGAACTATACCTTGGCTTCTTCAATTAGGTCTCCTCTAGCAATGGATCTAAAAGGATTTATCTTTATCCCTTTCCATTCGCCTTTTCCTACCGTGAGTAGGTTTACTATTTTCTGGTGTTCTGGTTTCTTTAACTGTTTCTTGAACTTCGAACCATGCTTTTACACATTCAGATTGAACAATCTATTTATCTTTTCTCTATTGAACTCTACCCGTTGGCCTTTGACATATACTCTTTTTCCTTCATTTTCCACCATATTTGCATAGAATTCTTTTACCAAGGACGCACAACCAGATTCCTTGTGTTCAGCCAACAACTTCCATTCTCTCCTTTCCATCACTTCAACAAAAGGAGAGATAATGTGTTTGAACCCTCTTTCAACAATGAAGCCTCTGTTCTTTAAACTTCCTTCCATCAAAGCTGCTGCCTTTTCTGAAACTAAGTTCCTTGCTCTGGCTTCATTTGCTCCCCTTTTTCTTTTTCTTAGTTCATCCACTGTCTGATGATTCTCTTCGTTGTCATCATCTATTTCCTCAACTTGCCTAATTGTTGCTTCAAAACCTTGCTCTGTTTGATTCTCCAGCTCGGTGTACTCTTCCATGACTTCGTGGAGGTTTGGAATCAGGGTGGTAGGATCAGATATGGTAATGTTAGGGTTTCTAAACTCTAGGGTTTTAGGGAGTGAGATGATAAAGACTTGAGTAAAGAAGCTAAGACGGGTGAGAGTTTATGAGAAAGGTGGCTATTCAGTTTTCAAAAATTTTACTTATAAGCCAACCGGATCTATCAGGTGCTACATTAAATGTCGCGACAATTATTTGCTTCTTAGGGTCTCAACAGACAGTTTTTAATTTCTATCGCGACATACGTAAAGTCTCATAGACACGCCAGTGGTATGCTGCAACATTTCTTTTCTGTGGCTATTTGAATTTATGTCGTGACATAACAGACTTATGTTGCAACATTTCTTTCTCATGTTTTCTCTCATAAAACATTTATAACAACCTCCTTATATCCACCATATACCACAACCTACATGTGAAAACTTTGCTAAACCATCAAAAAATCTTTTACTTCAAGTATTAACACTTATCTAAATTTTTTAACACCCCATTCTTGCTCATGTATATTCAAAAGATTATGTCTTATTCAAGCAACATAACATTACCCAAAACATTCAGGTATGCATTATCCTTAAAGACTGTGTTTAGGAATCGAAATTACTTCCCTTGTAGCTAGTTTCGGGATATTTTCTTTTGGAAACACTGGTTTAAAATGGTTCTTCTTGAATTTTTTGCTCATTCATTTTCCTCGCAAAGCAACAACAAATAAAAATAAAACTACTAATAGATTAAATGAACAATATCATCAAATACTCTCAAAATTTACCGAATAAAACCCCTGTGACTAAATAAAAACAAAAAAAAAATGAAAATTCCTGCTTGGCTTGCCTCCCAAGAAGCTGCTTAGTTTAGTGTCCCTAGCTAGACATTTGCTGTAATTTGTCTTCTCTTTAGCATCCTTTTGCTTGCTCCTCTAGTCTGAGTTATTCTTCATTAATTCAGTCTCCATGCATGCTTTGTCCTACATTTTTTTGCTTCCTTGCAATTCATTACTCGGCTCTCATCAAGTAGCTTGGTGTGAGATCTTTAGATTGATCTCGCATTCATCGAAAATGTATTGATTGTTTTTGCAAGGATAAGGCCACGCCTCACTTGAGTCTCTGGTGCCACTGTAGCATTGATATTTGTTTGAAACATACCGTGTTAGCTGAAATCTCAAGTTCAGCAAATTTATCAGGCACATTCAGATCCTTGTTTTCTATCATGAATCGGGCAAAGACCTGATCACCCCTTCTCAAAGGTCCGAGTTCTTTCTCGCCCCGATACTCTCTCTGTCCCTATGTTCGGCCGCCGCTACCGGCCGCCGGGCCGTTTGTCGGAATCACAGTCAGTATAAACCCTATAAGGTAGTTCTCGTCCATGTCTAGGGTCTTGTTGTACTCCCCCACCATACAAAAGCTCTCGTTCCTCGCGTTGATGTAGTGTGCTGGCAAGTCAAGCAGTTGAAGTGGTAACTTCTCTTCTCATTCATATACTTTATTTCTTCAACTTGGTAAGGATCTTCTTCCTCATACCCTCAAGACTATTATTTCTTCCTTTCTTCAACGTTCCAATCATGTGTATGTGATTCTCCTCAGCTGTTACCGCCTTAGTCATTACTACATCAAGCTTGGCTTCTATGGTTGTAGTTCTATCCAATCCAATCATACCATTTCCCCTCATTCTGCTGCTGCTCCCTGAAGATTCAAATGGAGTCTTATGGTTGCATTTGGCAAGGTCTTCAATAACTTGCCTTGCCTCCTCTGCACTTCTTCTTTCAAAACCTCCACAGCAAGATGCATCAATTATACTCTTGGAGGTATAATTCATGGCATGGTAGAAAATGTCCATCTGAGTTGTCAAATCCATTCCATGCATAGGGCATCTCTTCAAAGAATTCCTGAACATCTCCCATGCTGTAGACTCTCATCCTCCTTGTTAACACAATGATTTCTCCCTCTTCTCGCAGGTGAGAGTTAGAGGAAAAAATCTCAAGCCATGAATGCTCCACCTCGCTCTTCCTGGGCAAGTATTCACCGATCCTTACCTGGCAAAGTGAGTCAAACCATGTAGTTGTCACGTCTCTTAGTGAAAATGGGAAGAGCTGAAGCTGATTACATTCGTTTCAACTCCATTCGGCCACAAGCAGTTTTCCATCCTCATAAATCTCCCCAGCCGTTTCTGGGATCTTTGTAGCGCAGGCTCAGGAATCAGGGTGTCGCCGCACCACAATCAAAGTCAAGTCACCAAAAATTGCTCGCTCGAATGGAGGTTATCTCACCGCAGTACTTTTCCCGAACGATAGCCTCCAAAATTCCTCCATTGTGTTAGGCCTCCTGCACTTCTACTTATTCTTCTTATGTAATAGTCTGCAATCTTTCTATTTGATTATCCATACATCTATCTCCGTACTGGTAGTTTTCCTAAGATTTTTCGTGGTTCCAATTTCGTATCTGCAGGCAGCTCTGGCTCTTCGATTTTTTTCAGGCGCATTTATTTTCCTCGAAAAAGTGGGAAACACACTGAGATCAAATAGAGTCAGCGATAACAAAAATTGAATATTCATTAGGCTTCCAAAAATATCAGTAGCTTATTCAGCCACTACTATTAAAACCGTTTTTGTTGATTTTCTGAAATTTTTGTAAAACAAAAAAATGTCCAAATTTGCATTTCTCTCTTTTATCATAATATTGATTTTTAAATTCTTTCTATCCCCGGCAACGACGCCAAAAACATGTTAAGACCATTTTGCATGTATACAAATTATTGACACTATTACCAAAGGAATATTATCTAATCCTCGACAACAACGCTAAAAACTTGTTAAGACCAAATGATGTATAAAAATTTATGACACTATTACCAAAAGAATATTATCTAATCCCTGGCAACAGCGCCAAAAACTTGTTAAGACCAGATGATGTATACAAATTTATGACACTATTACCAAAGGAATATTTTCTAATCCCGGCAACAACTCTAAAACTTGTTAAAACCAAATATAACTTGTAAGCTCATAAGAAGAATAATTTTGTCACTAAACTCACTTAAAGATTTAATTTGGTCTTAAAAACTGCAAGTGCACAGGTCGTACAAGTAATAAAGTGGACATATAAGTCCTGAGAGATTATCGTTCATAGAGATTTGTGCAGAATTTAAACTTCTTCAACTACCCCCAACTACTCAAGTTCTACACTATTTCGAACGCCCAGCCGAAAATTTAGTAACCTTAATAAGAATTCTAATACATGGATCCTCATGATTATAAAAATAAAGGGAAAATTTAAATCCTAAACAGTAAACCGATTGAACCAGATTATTGTTGTGGAAGACACCGATTTCACCACGGTGAAATTATCACCCCTCGTGCATCATACCCACTCTATTTTCTTGAGCTGGAATCTGAATTTGTAATAAGAGGCAAGGTATAGTTTTGATTCTCATCGAACCATACTTTTCACTAAGTGAGGTTCATGTCTTCATTTCTCTGAATCATGATTCTAATTAATTACTAGATCAGAATTTTCAGAAGATTCATAGAAACCCAGTGGAAAATTTTAAATTAAAAATTTTCGTGATAAAAGGGGCAAAACGTAGGTTTACCGTAATAGTCGAAGAAAGCTGGGGATTTGTCTAGATCTCGGATGGTGAAACGGATTGCACCAAGTGGAATCGCTCTCACAAAAATCTAGCTACCCGCCGACTTCGCTGAATCTCGAGATAGTCGGAATTTCACGTATTTCTCGAAAAACGGGTGGCCGGGCGACACATGGCGAAATATAGGATGACACATGGCAAACCATGTGGGTGACACATGGCAACCATGGGTGGACACATGGCAAAGCCATGTGTCACACGATGGAAAGCATGATGTGTGTGGACACATGGCAAGCCATGTGTCACTCATGTACGGCCTTTATGAAGGCTATATATATGGGTCTTATTTTCGCCTTTGGGGAGGGGCAAATGCCTTCAGTCCGTGGCAAGGAGGAGGAGGAAGGGAAAAGGAGGAGGAGAAAGGAGAAGAGAAAGGGAGGAAAGCGTGGGAGGAGAGGAAGGGAGTAGAAAGGAGAGGAGAAAGGAAAGAAGAAAAGAGAAGAGTGAAAGGGAGGAAGAGAGGAAAAGAGACAGGAAGAGGAAGGAGGTTATGCGCTGAGTTGCATCTCGCATGGCAAAGAAAACCTAAACCGCGCTACAAGAGGTAGGTTTTTCCTACTTTGGTTATTTTACTTAGTCGTGTAATGGCTCAATAAAATAGGTTTCTCACGGCCTCTGCTTCTGCCGGTTGCAATTTGGATGTTGTGTGGTTGTTTTGTATCAGATGGTCAAAGACCGTTTATAAGGTTTCAGACTGTCCGAGACCGAACACTGTGTTCTGGGATGGCAAAATCCCGAGCAAAAGAACACAATCCAGGTAGCTCCAATTTCCGCACACCATTGTGAATCGGTCACACACCCCTGACTCGCCTCAGTAACTTTCGCCCGAACCCGGGATCAAGGCGCTCTAGACTCTCATGAAAGCTCAAGCTGAGCTCCAGTACCTAATAAAAATAAGTTCTTAGCCAAAAATATAGGGCTGAACATTGGGCTGGGTCACGGATAGTTGAGGAATAGTTCGCTTTTGTTGGTCGTGAGCCTCATTTTCTAACCCGCTTTGTAATCGAAAATGCTTGAGACTGCATATGGCCTAAGCAAGGAATTGTGTGTTGGATGTTTTGTGTGGTATTTACAAAACTCGACTTTCTCTGACTAAGTCCAGACATTCCCAGGCCAAGCATGGCCGATTTATGGCCGTGGAATGGCTAATGTGTTATTGCCATGAATTCAATGACATGCCGAACATGTGAAATTATGTGATAAAGATGGAAATAATTATATGCATTAAAGTTTCTATGACCGACATACTACGCCTCTACCAAGAACATGAATTGTGGCATTAGCTCTGCCTATAATGGTTGAATTATTTTAATACATGCTTGAATGATGTGTTGACATGAATGAACTCGAATGATAGAAAAGATAGTGCATGCTTATGTGATGTATTGATTTGAATATGTGGAATATTAACATGACCGCATGTATGTTAACATATGAAATGTTGTGTGCATTAGACAAGAGCAAAGTCATAGAAGCACACACTAATATAGTGTATGGTGGTAGGAATGTCCATGGTGTCTTCATGACATTGGTCATGGGTTTGAGTGCAAGTGGCACAAATTGCATTGCATCGGGTGTGCTGCATCACCACATTACATGAAAGTGTACCATGGTACCGATTTGACACCTGGCTTGGGTGTTGAATCATGTGGGCTCGGGGAATGGGATCGAAGTCCACTGAGTTCCACTACAGCAAACCAAATGGAAAATGAAAATGTGTCGAGCGTGAGTACAAGTAGGGGATAGATACTCCCTCAGTGAAAAAAGCCCGAAAACCTGTTAGACAACAGATCCATCTGAAAGCTCGGAAAATGCTCTGAGGGTGTAAAAGACCCGCGATGTGAGATCCCGAAAGCTCACGCCCAAAAAAGACACAAAACGATTAAATAAATATCGCATGACTACTTGGTTAGAGATGGGAGCTCCGGATCGACTTGGTATTGATTTCCCATTGGCACTTTTATCGTGGTGTGTCGAGGTCGACTCGATACCAAGCATGTAGAGTGTCGCCTCATACATGTAGATTTTTCCATGATAGACAACATGTATGCAATTATTGTTGTTGGTTTGACTGTGAAATGATCACTTGCATGTTCAGGGAAATTGCCCTTTAGGATTTATTCCCTACCATGCTAGCTCACCCCGTAGTGGGACCCCCTTCGTGTACAGATGTGCACATGCATCGACGCCTCCTTAAAGGCCGATTATGAAGTTTTAATCTGACCGTGGCCTTGATTCTGTTTTATGTATATTAGAACCGAACTAGTTTAATATATGTTTTGGTATTAAGAGTGGATGTAATAACCTCGCATAGGATCTATATAGAAATGTTTGGTCGTGGTAACCTATAGATGAGTATGGACGATGGGCCCTACTGGGTCATTTTTTACTAAGTATGAGCTCCCATATGATACAGAGACACACAAAGCTTTCTAGAGAAAGCCACTAAGGGTCACCGGACCCTCGGTTTTGGTGTCATTACCCAGAGCCAGCATAGTACACGAAAGTACCTAGGGCTTCGAGGATCGTGGCTTTCAAAGGCCATGGTCATATTAAGGTATAAGACATCACAAATGGTATAGCTTTAGTGTTGGAGTCAAGTTAGAATTACCTAATGCCCTGAAGTCGTTATCCGTGTCATAGTTCGTATCAAGGTGGGGTTACCTAAGAAGTCCATGGACAGATTAGGATCACAGCATGTATTGTGTGTTTTCTTGTTTATGCTTTGATTGTATGTGCGTGATTATGTGTACTGTAAATTATGTGAATTATATACGTGGTAGGATGTATATAGAAATGCGACAATTGGTGGTTGAAAACATAACCTTAGGGAGTTCTGGATGGGTTCATATCGGGCTCCATGTGCGCTAATAGTTAGACACAAAAAATGATCTTAAACTTACTGCTTGACTTGTGTAGATGGCAAGTGTAGGATCTGGCGAGAGGTCGCCCACGAGGCGATTGTCGACCAACACCGTTGATCGCCAGCCTAAAAGAGGCCATGGTGTCGTGCTGATAAGCCAATAAATGCACAGGCCGATGCAACTGGGAGGTCGTGAGGTGCCAGTAACCATCCCAGGTTCAAGGCACATCATCCTCCGACGTGCTCACGAGGAGGATCCGATGGTAGCCTCACCATTGGAAGTTCGGGCTAGATTAAGAGTGATTCTCCTGCCATGGAGATCACCTCCCATGCTAATTTCTGATTATGCCTAAGCTTATTCCAGCCTCTGGTAGTGAGTCCCGCATCTCGTGTGAGGGGTGGACGACTTCCTGTGGACTTTGAGACTATGACATGGGGATGATTTTCGCAGACTATTCATGGGGAAGTACTTTCCCCGCTCCGCTAGACATGCGAAGGCCCAGAGCCCTCGAAGCCAGACAGTGGAGACGAAGGATCAGATTCCGCACGCCACGATTCACGTAGCTGGCACCGCCGGATGACATGTGGCCACTGATGTAGCCAAGGTCAGGAAGTTCGAGGATGGGCTGAAGTTATCCATCCGGGGCAAGATTGTAGGACATAACCTACAAGATATGGACTCGGATGATCGTGATAGCTCGACCATCGAAAGCAAGAGGTAAATGACTCGTAGCATCCGGATGCGAGTGCTGCGGATAAGAAGAGGAGCCGCTTCTTCTTCGCTCGAAAGAAACGAGACTCTGTTCCACGAGGTTTCAGGGGCAGGTCGCGGCCAACAGGCCAAGGCCGTCCGGTTACTAAATAAGCCGGACGTATGACATAAGCTTTCACCGACATCGCCAGACACATGAGGCGAATCGTCTCGTTAGATAATAGTGGGTTTTCAGATCGTGACAACACAGTCCCGACCATCATGGGACATGAGTAGACTTATGAGCCCTCCCACCCCAAGACGGGCCAAGGGAACAGTATCGCCCCTGGGGTGCGACACCTAGCATCGGGCAGTTTTCACGATAGCCAAAAGGGCCGTAGCATGTCAAGAAGGTCGATACGAGGGCGCAGTGTACTGCAAGCTCTGGGACTCGGGCCTCGTGGAAGTAAAGTCTACGCCATTACCCCGCAGACTGAGGCAAAGCAGAAAGAATCGCGATTCGCACGCTCTACCTTTCACCCAAGGGTGTTATTTGACCTCGCGCATCGCATTCCTTCCTTTATCATTTTGACCTCAGGCGAGTATCGCTTTTTGGGAGGGTCGAGACCTGGGTCGAGCCATCAGACGTGGAGTTCTCTCGTGACTAAGGCTAGAATTTATCGGATATGTCGGGGATGGAGCAGAGATCTCCGGATTCTACTCACTGACGACCTTCGAGTCATGGACATGTCGTGAGTTCGAGGTCATCCTCGACGGACTGCCGACGCACATCTGGGTTGTCATAGATTGTGACCGTATGAGAGTTACCGCCTACACACCAGACAGTACTTATGTTGTGTTTCAGGGGAATAGGCACGATGTTTCACCCCCAGGCATCGTGTACATTCACGATAGGTAAGGGCAGCCATGATGGTTGCCAGCTAGCTCATTCTAGAGGATCTAGGTGAGATATACACATGAAGCCTGGCCTCGGGGAGCCATGGGTAACAGGATGTTTTTCCTGACGAGCGATCGTGGATTGGCCTCCATTGAGGGATGTAGACTTCCGCATTGAGTCAAGATCCGACGCCGCATTTCTATGACCCCCATAGATAGGTGCGCCGGTTGAGTTGGGTAGGAGAGCTCAAGGTCCGGAGGCAGAGTTACCGGGCAGGGTTTCTTGCATCAAGCACTTCACCATGTGGTGCTCCTGCGTATTTGGCGAAGAAGGATAAGACCCTTCGACTATGCACGACATGACATATTGGAATGTGGTTACAAATCAAGAATCAAAATATCCATTACCGAGGATTGATGACTTATTTGATCAACTAAGAGGGGCGCGGAGAGTCTACTCCAAGATGTATCTTCGCGACCGGTTACCACGCTGAGAGTTGCGGAGGCAGATAGAGTCCTCAAGACAAATACCAGACGTATGGCACTTTTGAAGCCACGATGATGCCTGGATTTCGGACAAATGCACCAGCGCATTCATACCTCATGAATAGGGTGTTCCAACCCTATTTAGATCAATTGGTGGTCTTTGTTGATGACATCCCGATCTACTCCCAACCCGAGGCGGAGCATGCAGTGACCTGAGAAACGTGACTACGCCTGAGGATCATCGCTGTATGCTAAGTTTAGTAAGTGCGAGTTTTAGCTTACTGAGGTGGGTTTTTGGGACACGTGGTATCGCCGTGTGTCGGCGGGACCCGGAAGGTTTCGAGGTTGTGATGAGTTGGGAGAGACCGGTCGCCTTCGAGATACAGTTTCTTCCTGGATCGCGGTATTACAGAGGTTTATGTGAGGATTTCTCCCGGCTAGCAACGCTAATGACAAGATTGACCCGGAAGGAGCGTGGTCAAGTTTGTATGGGATGACTCATGTGAGCGAGAGTTCCATGAATTGAAGAGAGGCGATTTCACCCTATTCTAATAGTCCCTAGCGACGTAGGTACAATAGCCAGATCGCGACGTCAAGGATCTGACCTGTGGGTGTGCTCCTGATGCGGGCCTGAAGGCTCTGCGGGCTTACGGTTCTCTCGCAGTTGAAGAACACGAGTGTAATTACCCTACGCATGACATAGAGTTGGCGTACGTAGCGCCTTTGAAGATTTGGCGCCACTATTTATATGGTGAGTAGCTTCGAGGTGTTTTCGCATCACAAAACAATATACATCTTCACGCAACGACCTCAACATAAGTGTCAGAGGTGTGGATGGAGTTTGGAAGATAATATTTACTTCACTTTGCATTACCATCCTGGTAAGGCAATGTGGTGGCCGATGCCGCTACCAAGTCAATGCGAGTACCGGGCTAGTATAGCTTCCCAGGAGCGGCGATGTCGAGACAAATGGGCGCTCGGGATCGCAAGACGATGAGCAAAGCCTCACGCACACTGGGAAGTATGTTGGCTACGCCGGCCTCACTGAGCAAAGTGATAGAGTCCCGCTGCAAAAGACGCGTAACTAGTATCCATCGCACCCAGCACAAAGTACGGATCTAAGGTCGGGCCATCCAATACGTATGGCGTCTTCTGGTGATAGGACTCGTTTCGTGGTCCCCCGGGCCAACGGATTGGTGGGAGGAGATCCGTGGTTCCGCATTACTCCGATTCACTGTGCATCCGTGGCACAAAGATGTATCATGACCTTCGCCGCCGTGATATCGAGAGGGATGAAGAGGCATGTTCGGATTTCTATCTCGACCTGCACCCCACGTGCCAACAAGTCAAGCCGAAAGCACCAAATACGCCAGGCTACTCCACGATTCGGAGATAGCCGGCGGGAAGCGGAGCACATCACGATGGACTTGTGACTCACTTGCCACGGACATCACGGAAGCGCTACGATGAAGGCAAGCGGGTTATAGCGGACCTTAGACTCACCAAGTTGGCACATTTCTCGTCAGGCGGATAATCCTTCCTCAATAATCGAGTGAATTCCGCAGTTGTACACGTGGGAGATAGTACGGTTGCATGGAGTTCGCAGCTCTTACATCGGATCGGGATCCTGGTTTACGCTGCTCGCCGCTTCTAGAAGAGTTTCCGTAAGGCCATACGGGGACACGCCTTCGATGAGTACCGCTTTCATCCTCGAATCACGGTCAAACGAGCCGACCATTCAGACGAGGACATGTCGCGAAAGCATGTCCCGGATCTCCGCGTAGTCGTGGAGAAAGCCACCTGCCCTTGATAGAGTTCGGCCGCCACAATACCGCTATCGCGAGTATTCGGGATGGCGCCTATGAGGCTCTCACTTTCGGGAGGCCGCCATGTCGATCACCGACATGTTGGACAGGGAGAGAGCTCCATCACCGTCTAGATTTGGATTAGAGACACTCCCATTTTCAAGATTGGCATGATCCCAGCCGCCTCCTTACCGCCGAGCCGGAAAAGAGTGCCACGCCTGGATGCAACGACGACGACCTAGAGTTCAAGGCGGGTGATCATGTTTTCTTGAAGGTGATGCCTAAGAGAGAGGAGTGATTGTGATTCTAGAACAAGGAAAGCCGTCAGCCAAGGTACATCGGACCCTTCGAGGTACTCGAGAGTGGTGGGTACTCTGTAAGGACGGTTAGCGCTGTCGCCAAGTTTGTCTAGCTCATGAGGTGTGCTTCACGCCTCTATGCTCCTGAAGCACACCCTGTATCCCAAATCCATATGGATTGGGGTGGAGAGCTTGTCATTGATATGATGGGACCTAGAGGAGTGGTCCAAGGCGCATCATGGACAGCCGAGGAGCTGTGTCAGAAAAGTGGCAAGATCTTGAGGTTTGCAAAGGTGTTGTGGCAGCAACGAGGAGTCGAGGAGGCGACATGGGAGCGCCGAGAGGACACCAGGCGAGAGCCACAATTATCCCTTCTTGTCTCGACGGGAAGTATGCTTAGTCATTAATGTTTCAAATGGATTATCAAGATATGCATTGTCGAATGTGTATGTATGCGAAAAATTTCGGACCTAAATTATTTTTATAAAGAGATAGAGAACCTATGAAAATTTTAAATTTAAAATTTTCGTGATAAAAAAGTGGGGCAAACTAGTTTGATCGAATAACCAAAGAAAAGTCAGATTTTTCTAGATCTCGACGGGTGAAACTGACGCACCATCGGAACTGCCTCACGAAATCTAGCTACATAGTCGATTTTCGCTGAATTCCGAGATAGTCGAATTTCACGATTTCCTCAAGAAAACTGTGGCTTGGCTACACATGCGAGCCATGTGGATGACACATGGTAAAAACTATGGTGACACATGGCAAGTTAGTGTGGAGTGGACACACATGGCAAGCCATGTGTGTCACACGAGAGGCAAAGGTGATGGCGGTGTGACACATGGCAAGCCATGTGTCACCATGCATGGCCTTTTATGAAGGCTATATATAAGGGTCTCAAATTCAGTTTGGGAGGGGCAAACAGCTCTTCGCCCTGGGAGTGCCTAGTGAGGGGAGGAGGGAAGGGAAAAGAGAAGGAGGGAGGAAAGGAGAAGAGAAAGGAGGAAAGGAAGGAGAGAAAGGGACGAAAGGGAGAGGAGAAAGGAAAGGAAGAAAAGAGAAGAGGAGGGGAGGAAGAGAGGAAAAAAGAAAGAGGAAGAGGAAGGAGTGTTGCTCAGTGAGCAGACCCGGACGGCAAAGAAATCGAAACTGCGCTACAAGAGGTAGGTTTCCTCCTACTTTGGTTATTTTACGCCTAGGGGCCGTGTAATGGCCTACGGGTTTCGTCTGGTTTTCCGAGCGAATTTGGATGTTGTGTGGTTTGTTTGTAATTGTGTGATGGTCAAAGACCAGTTTTACAAGGTTTCGGGACTGTCCGAGACCGAACACTGTGTTCTGGGATTATAGCAAAAATCCCAGCGGCATTTGGCAAACTGGGTGTGCCCAAATTTCCGCACACACCCTTGTGAGACTGTGTCGCTGCCAAACCCATTCCCCATGCTGCTTCTTGGACTCTACCGAAGCTCGTTGAGTCTAGAATTTAATAAAATAAAGTTCTTATCCAAAATATAGGGAAGGAATACGTCTGGTCACTGATAGTTGAGGAATAGTTCGCTTTTAAGCTCTAACCCTTATTTTAACCGGTTGTACTGAAAATGCTCGAGACCGAGATACGCCCAAGTAAGGAATTGTGTGTTGGATGTTTTGTGTGGTATTTACAAAAATCGACTTTCGACTAAGCTCGTATTATTCCAAAGCCAAGCATGGCCGGATTTACGGTCAGAATGGCTATTACGTGTGTTGGCCGCCATGAATTCAATGACATGCTAAACAAGAAATTATGTGATAAAGATGGAAATAATTATTCGCATTGTCAGATGACTAACATACTATGTCTCATTTCAAGAACATGAATTACGGCATTACTTGCCTACACGGGCGGGAATTTTATGCTTGAATGATGTTGACATGAATGAACCAAATGATAGAAAAGATGTAGTGCATGCTTATGTGATTTATTGATTTGAATATGTGGAATATTAACATGACTACATGTATAAAGAATATATGAAATGTTAGTGTGCATTAGACATGAGTGTTCATAGCACAACATAGTGGTATGGTGTAGAAATGTCCAGCGTAGAGGCGTCTTCATACATCGTCATGGGCTCGAGCGTGCGCGGCACAAATTGCATTATTGGTGTGCAACAACACAATATATAAAGTGTGTCGCTGGTATCGATGGCACCGTTGGGCGTCGACTAGTGGTGGGCTGGGAATGGGACTCCAAGTCCAATTGAGTCTTAACAAAGAGTTAAACGAAAATGAAAATGAAATGTGTTTCCGGGCGAGACAGTAGGATAGATTACCCCCGTGAAAAGCCTAAAACCTGCTGGAAAGCCGCATCCGACCTATTCGAAAAATATGCCTGAGGGTGTAAGAGACCCCACTGAGACTCGAAAAGCTCGTCGCCCAAAAAGACACGTAAACGATTAAATAAAATATCACATAGACCACGGTTATTGTGAGGGACGAGTCGACCATCGGTATCGATTTCCATCGCACTCTGTATCAGGTGGGTCGAGGTTGACTCGGGTACTGGGGGCATGGTGAGTGTCGGCTCCTGGCTCCATGGGATGCAGATCGATGATACAAATAAATACGTATGCTATCAGATAATATGTCGTTTGATCGTGAAATGATCACTTGCATGTGCAACCAGGCGTGTGAATCGCCCCTTAGGATTTATCTCTACCGGGCGTTAGCTCACCCCTGGTCATGGGACCCCTTTCAAGTATATGACGTGCACAGCATCACGCTCCTAAAGGCCTGGATTATGAAGCGGGCCTAACTCGTGGCCTGATTCTGCCTCTTGTGTATATATTGAACGAACTAGTTTTAATATGGTATAAATAGATAAGAGCGATAATAACTCCCTGGATCTTATAGAAATGTATGGTCGCAGTAACCATATGGACGTAGTATGATAACGGGCCCTATTTGGGTCATTTATTCAAGTATGTGTCTCATGATATGAGACACACAGGTTTCCGCAAGTTGACGGTGGTCAACGGACCCCGGGCTTATGTCGCCAATCCAAGATATTTTCTTCCTGGCCATCACACCATTTCTTATGACCGATTTCTTTACTTCCTGTAAGACAAGGCAGAATAGCTGTGATTTTCTACAAAAATGAAATGGATGTCTCATCCTTAAGATCTAAAAGAGTTTTCTTTCCCTTAATTATCTCGCCTAACACGGATCAAGATCATTCACTCAAGGAGAGATCTCTAATTGATTAAATTGATATATCACTCTCAACCCTTCTCAAAACCAGTGCAAATCGGCGGATTTATCTACAAATCCTTCAGCCATTAGTCCTCAATATTAGTCTAGCATACCCGAGTAATCTGTCTATGCTCTCGAATCTCCATCTCTCACACTTCTCCGAGACCTCTTGAAATCATAGCTTAATAATGTTCCTTCATAGATATAAGCTACTAAAAATCGGGAACATTTAATTTCAAGAACACCATTCAAATAAATTCAAAACCCCAAACCAAAGAAATTTTCTTTTCATTGTGCGAAGACCATAACTAACATCGTATCTTTCCCAACGTAAGGTGTTTTAAAATTGGATTACAATATACACTAAAATACTGACAGAAAATTCCACTTGCATTACAATCGATCGAAAAATGAGTCTAGCTGGTTCAGGAGTTCATCGATCAAACAAGATCAGAATGAATTTAAGAGCATTTAATTTCAACTTTAAAACTTCGAACAATTCTAATGCTGCATCCAAGAAACAAATTAGCTAATCCTACTCCAAATTCAATCTACAAAGTTAAAAGAAAAACACAAAAAGTTGAAAAGGAAAAGAAAAGAAAAATATATCACAAAAGAGTCCCCGCCCCAAGTACTCTCGATTCGCCTGTCCGATGTTAACTAATCCCCTCGCTTCCGCAGCCAAGATATTTTATAGAGGCCCAAAAGCTTAGCCCCCAAAATTAAGGCAGGTTCGACCCCAAAATTCTAGCCCATATTTGTCTTCTCTGTCGCAACCTAGAAGTTGTGTCGTGACAGAGTTTTGTGTTTTTGTTGCAGGTATGCAGTCGTCTGTCGCAACTTAAAGATCTTGTGCTCCTTCAAGTTTCAATTGCGATAAAGATATTTTTGTGCTACTTACGCTCTTCTCTCTTTTTCAAGATGATAATTGCCGCGATGAAGCCTTTGTCGCGCGACAAGATTTTATGATTCCCTCAAACAAGCTATGTCATAACATCGATAATCACAAGTGTCGCAACACGCTTCAGCGGCAAATTCTTCTTCGAAGTTGGTGTCACGACCTGCTTGCGTCGCGACAGACTCGCTCCTCGTGTTATGTTACAACACCGTCAGATAATTTCGGCATTTTATCGCGGCCTAGAAAGTCTCCGGTTTCACGATGCAGGTTTGGCTCGCCATTGAGCTAGGACTTATCGCAGCTTCACGTTTCCGAGATGTTGCAACATTGATTCTGCAGTGTTGTCAATGATCGCCCGCTTCACTTCTACCCAAGCCATATCGCGCACAACACCTCAGGTTCATCTTATCTCATTTTGTCGCGACCTTGTTTGTTGGCGTGTCGCTAATGTAACTTCTTTACAGCCATGTGTCACTCTCACGCTACCTGCAGGCACTGGCCGGCGACCTCGCTTTCTCCGGGTTTCTAACTTGCTCTCGTTGCACAGATCCATGCTCATGACAATGCACTTTATCTCCTCGCCTGAAGTATGTTGCAACTGTTCCGTGTTGCGATCAAGCCAGCTTCAACAAATGAAAGGCCATTTATCACATAGATTTTCTGCCACTGAAACTTCTCTTTCAATGCTCTCTTTGTCTCAACCAGCCCTCCAGTGTTACAAGAGTCAAGAGTGTCGCGGATGTGTAATATCTTTGTCGCGACACAGATTCTCGCTTCTCGATATTTAATTATGTCATAACATAACTCGGACATCTTTGTCTCGCCTAGCATCTTCCCATTCTGCTAAGTGACATTCTCTCTTTTGTCAGGACATAGCTCACTGGGCTATAATTTTTAGATCTGTGTAGCCGGTTACCGTAGAATGTTATTAGCGATACGCCCTTTCTAGCTGATTATTGGGACGTTTGGTCACACTGGACACCGAACTCTATCGCGACAGAGACTATTGCTATTGCTGTTTTTTGTCTTCTTTCTTGCTGGAAATCTCTCATTTTTTAATTAACTCCTGCAAAACACAAAGTTTGTAAATATTTCATAATTTGGCATTAAAACAACTCTGAAAATACTAAAAACAAGCCAGAAAAATGGATTAAAAATATATAAGTTTAAGACTCATCATCCCTCTCCTGCATCTCTTTCCTCATTGCCCTTAACATTTCCATTAATTCACAACATTGTTGCTTTGATGCTCCCAGCCCAGTCACTCTCACAGAGCTTGTCTCACATATGGGGAGAGGGTTAGAATAAGGCTCACACTTCTACCCTCTCATTATGAGCTGAGCTTCACTTTCAAGTTGCATTTGGATTAATTTCAATGTGTTTTCCTCCTCTCTTGCACCTCATTTCTTTCCTCTCTCAAGCTCTCTGCTTTCTAAAGCTCTGGGTGATTCCCACAACAAGTCGTGGTGAGGTCATAGGGCAATTTTCTTCTTCCTCCCAGTCTTCATCTACTCCCCTAAGAAGGCAAAGGCTGGTGATTGTAGCTAGGTGAGGAATTAAGCCCCTGCATTTGCTTTTGGAGTAACTCATGATAGAATTCTTGATTATCTTCCCCACATTGATTTTGTACTCCTTCAGCAATGCATAAAGAGAGGACATTTCGTCCTTTTGCTATGCCTGGTGCTTTGATGGCAAAAGCGAATTTAGAAGCAACAAAGTAGAACCATACCTTAGCTTCTTCTGTTAAAGCACCTCTGGCAATGGATTCATATAAATTTTTCTTTGTTGCCTTCCACTTTCCTTTTTCGGTTGTTAGTAAGTCCACCATCTTCTGGTACTCTGGCTCCTTTAACAATCTCTTGAATTTTGACCCATCTTTCTTCATCTTCAACTTGAACAATTTATTTATCGTTTCTTTGCTGAAATCTATTCATTTTCCTCTGACATATACCTTCTTTCCTTTCTCTTCCACCATGTTAGCAAAATTCCTTAACCCATAAAGACAACCAGTGCCTTGTGCTCGCTAGTGATTGCCATCTTCTTCTCAAGCATTTCCGTAGAAACGGGATGAGTTTGTTAACTTCTCTTCAACTATGAAACCCCTACCCTTCAAACTTTTTTCCATTAAAGCAGAGGCTTTATCTGATATTAAGATTCTTACTCTTTCATTCCTCTACTCTATTTCTGCTTTTCCACCCCCTTGCTTTTCATGATTTCTTCCCTCTAGTCGTCGTGTGCTCTACTCTAGATTCAACTCTTCTTTCTTCCTCTACATTTCCTTGCCTGTTGATTTTCTTAGAAACCTCTTCCTCTACTTCTCGTTGTATGCTTCCATCATTTCCTCTGCTCAGTTCAAAATGAGGCCTTCAAGGTCTCGTATCAGGAGAGAAAGAGGTTTTTTGGAATCTGTGGTTTCTAAAGAGAGAGAGAGATTTGGTGCAGCGAAAGATGAGTGGGTTGATCGCTTATGAGAAAGGTGGCTCGCTTTCAAAAATTCTATTTATAAGCTAACTGCTTTTGTTTGCGTCTCTCTCATTAAATGTACAAACAATCAACCTAGGGTTTATGTTCTTTATCACTATGTCGCACATATGCGTAAAATAATGTCGCGATAGAGTTTTGCAATCAATTGGAAGCTAAGTCAGTCTTATGTCGCAACAGAGTAAGAAATGTCCCAACATATTTTATGATGTTCATGTGTACATTTGTCGCGACAAAAGGAATTATGTAGTGACAAAGTTTTTCTTGTAAAATCAAAGGTTAGAACCATTCTTGTCGCGACAAAAGATTGTCTATCACGACAATCTTATGTCTTACTTCAAAATTTGCACAATTACCTATTTTCAACCATTCAACACAAATGACATTATGCATTATAGTCCTTCCACTCATTTCATACTTGTTAAAAAAAAAAACATACAATCATCAAACAATCTCTATTCAAATATGAACAACAAATCTCATCCTTCACCCAATATCATTCATCAAGATATTCACAATGCATCCAAGCAATGAGCAAAATGAAGCTATTTACAATTTTTTTTCTCAGAAACAAAATAATTCACATTCCCCCAAACTTCAATTGTGCATTATCATTAAAGAACAAGTTGGGGACAAAGAAAACTCCCCCTTGTAACACTTTTGCATAGTATTTTTGAGAAAGAATGCTTCCAAATAAAATTCATCTTTAAAATAGCTTCATTGTCTTGAAAAAAAATAAACAAAATTACAAATAAAATTTCTAACAAAATTAAAACAGACTTAGTACTTTCAATTTAAAAAAATTAATATAACTATAAGAAATTAAAATTACGGGTTGCTTCCCGAGAAGTACGCTCAGTTTAATGTCTTTAGTTAGACATTTCTTTAACGAATGTCTTCATTTCAGCAAATTCTTTTCTCTTTTTCTAAATGCGGATTTAAATTTCCTCACAATTCATTGCTACTCTTAGAATCACGACCATTCAATCATTCGGTTCTTCATTGGAGTCATGAATGCATCCTTGAGTGATTCTACATAGCTAGTCAGTTGCCCACTTTAGTCTATATTTTCAAGACGTTGTGGCACGAAACACGATTATGTTTGCACGGAATGCTCTTGCTTCGGCAAACCGCTCATGTAGTTCGGCGGCGCATTATTTTCCCCATGAAAGCAAGCATCTAGTCCTCAAAGGAATTAGATCTTCTCTGCCCTTGATTTTCTGCTCTCTGTCCTGCTAGCTATTGCTGCTATTGTTGTTTTTGGAACCCAGGTGAGGCATGATATTGTTGTAGATTCTGTCAAGGTCTTTGACCTTGTTGTGCTTCTCCTCCATATGAGAAATTCTCATGGTTCCTTAATGTTGGTGTATAGTGAGTGGGTAAGTTGAGGTTAGGCTTAAAAGTGTAGCTCTGATGGCATTTAGGTGCGTGCCCATAGCCAGTAAGAGCCATCATGGGTTGGTCCTTGATCGGCCTCTTTCTTTTCTTTCCTTCGTCTTATCCCTTGAGTGCGTGTGCATTCTTCTCTCATTGTTTCTAAGCTTGTTCATTAATGCATCCAACTTTGCTTCTATGGCAGTCATCCGATTAAGCTCAATTACACCACTCCCCTTGATTTGTTCTTTGCTCCTGAAGCGGATGGAGCTTTGGTGCATTTAGCCAGAGTCTTCAATCGGTATCTTCTTGTCGACACTTCTTAACTTTTGAAAGCCCGCTAACAAGGCGCATCGATTGCCCTTTGAGAATAATTCATTGAATGGTAGAAAATGTCCATACAGTGCATTCGGATCTATTCCATCATGGGAGCATCTTTTAGTAATTATAGCCTTGTATCTCCCGTGCATTGTAGGGCATCTCCTTGTTTGAAGACTATGGTTTATCTCTTCTCTCGGAAGTCGGGCGGGGAAAAATGCGCTCATATGAGCTCTCTTGACTCTTCCCAGTTGTCATATCGACAACAATTATTTCAAATGAGTTGCTACCCACGTCGGTGAAAGGAATGAGGCTGGACTGTGATCCCTTACAGTCTCACCATTTAACTTATTTGTGTTAATATCCTCATGAATCTTTCCAATATGCTCATTAGGGTCTTCGAAAGGATGACCGATGGCGTCTTTGTTGTATAGTGATCAAGGCTAGCTTGGTTGAAATTGTTCAACCATGGCGGTTGTCTCACGTGATGCTAAATCTTGAATAACTAGCCTCCAAAATTCCTCCATCGTCATTTGCCTTTGAGGTCTATTTGTTTCTACTTCTTCTAGAATAGGTTGTAATCTTTCTCTTTGATTTGCCATACTTGTAGATTCAACACTTTTGACTTTCCTCAGATTCCTCAGTGTTCTCTCAATTTATGTATCTAAAGGCAGCATATTTGCTTCTGGTTTTCTGTGCATGTAAAATCTTTTTGAAATAGAAATACACTGAGATCAAATTAAATATGTGGGAAACAGTTATGACAATTTAGGCTCATAAAATATTTTCAGTGGCTTATTAAGTTCTGCGGTTAAAAAATATTTTGTGAATTTTCATTATTTATGATAAAATAGAAAAATATCAATTAAATAATTCTCTCTTTGATTAGAATATTGATCTTTAAATTCATCAATCATTCCCCGACAACGGCGCCAAAATCTTGTTTGCTAATTTTTGTATAGACCAAATTTTCCAACTAATTAGCACTGCTGCCAAAGACTAAATAAAGTCCCCAACAACGGCGCCAAAAACTTGTTGATCAATTTATGATGAAAATATGTGTTTGTCCTTTTTGTAAAATGGATTCATTAAAAATTGTGTTTGGTACAGTACTATAGAGTACCTCAGTGGTACAAGTAATAAAAGTGGATTTTTAAGTCGTATATCGTTCCCGAGGATTGATAATGGTCAGACTAACTACTGACTACTCAGAATCCTTACTATTTGAACTCCCGATGTTAAGATGATTAGAGGAACTAATAAAATATGACAAATCTATTTAAGCGGTATTCATAAAAAATTAATAAAAGTTGATTTGAAGTTCATGAGTGAGATGACAGGGAAATAGACCCGATAGGAATAAGTATCGATTTGCAAATCATTTAGTCATAAGTTAAGCCATAAGTTGGAAAGTTGAATTTGTAAAAGATGCATTCTGGTATAGTTTGGATTTCTCCCTTAACCATACATTTCACTAATTAGAGATTCATGTTCATTTATGACTCATGGACCTAATTAGCTACTTGTAAGATATAATCCTCTTTCTAAGATCTGGGTATTTTTCCTTTTTAGTACTTCCTGACTGAGATCTTAGGACCAATGAAATTCTTTCTCCCATAAAGCAGGATATTATAAGCCATTATCTGATTTAGCGGCATCAGCCAGCCAAATTCTATTGAGGAATTCATCTCCTTGATTAGATCTTTACTAACACGGGATCGAATCATTTTCATGAAGGAAGAAACCTACGAATATTAAGCGATACTTACGTGGCATTGTCTGACCATGAGTAGTTCAATGTCCCCATGCGAGTAATCTTTGAGTTCATGAACCCCAAAAAGTATTAGTCTACCATACCCACAGGCTTGCTTTATACCCTTAGGATTCTCATCTATACGTGTCACGCGGAACTCCTGAAATCACCAATGAATACGATGCTGTGGGTACCTGATACTAATACTTAGAACAATTAAGTTCGAATAATGCCAATCAAATAATTCAGGTCTAACCTGTGGCATTCTTCACCACAATGCGAGAAAAATAACAATCTGCATCATTTCGTTCTCAGGGAACTCGATCTTCAGAAAATGAGTTCTGACAAATAAGTGACTAATGATCGAGAAAATTCTATTGAGATTGTATAAATTTAAATAAATGAACTCATAAATTTTCTAAAATCCATTTAAAAAGTAAAACAATAGAGATAGAGAAAAGTTTATAGTGAGATTCATTTCGAGAAGATGCACATCGGAGTTCATTACTCAATCCGAGAGAAGTATGAAAACTAACTAAAAACTATGCTCAAACTAAATCTACTAAAATCGAAATAAAGGATAAAAATAAAGGAAAAATAAAATAAAAATAATATATAAAGAGTCTTAAACTACCTAGAAGTCCTGGATTTGTGGAAGTTGTGCACAGTGCTTTAGATGCGTCTATTTATAGAGCTTTAAATGATGGGCCACACTTCAAGGCACAGATTATGGATCCCAAAATTTCTGGCCCAAAATGGTCGCTTTGTTGTGACAAAGAAAGTTCTATCGTGACATGGTTCTTATCTTTGTCGCCCAGCTCCTGTCGTGGCCTGCAATTTCCTCTCGTGACGTATATTCACGCTATCTTCTTCGATTCTATCGTGACATAATTTGAATTTGTCGCGACATAGTTCCTATTATTGATGTTTATGCATTTTATGTCCGTAACATGGTTGTCTTTAATGGCGACAGTTCCTCCTTGACTCTTCAACAGCTTTGTTATTCTGCGGTCTGTATGTCGTGACATTCTTTACGTGTTATTCTCCGATTTATGTCATGATAGACTTTTCTTTGTCGCGATAGTGTTTCTTTTAGTAGCATGGATTTGTTATCGCGACAGACTTTTTCTTTGTTGCGACAGAGTTGCATTGCCTTGTATTGTAAAGTGGAACTCTAATACGCGACGGACTCTTTCCATGTCCGCAAGCCGAGTCTTCTTTACTCATGACCATTTGGTGAACTTTTTGTTCATGACATTGAATCCGCTACTCTCGCGACAAAGTTGCCTTGGCTCCTCCCACTTATCTTCCATTTTTTGTCACGACATAAAATTTCTCTATCGTGATAGAAATCTCTGACTCTGCAGCTTTTATTGTCACAACATAATTTTCCTTTGTCACGATAAAGATGTGATTCATTAGGGCCAAGTAGGTGTATCGAAATCAACAAAATTTGTATCCTAGGGTTCCTACTGCTGTAGCAGAGCAACTGCAGTATAGTGGTCTAGGGTCGAACACAAGGATGGGTTTTCTTCGTGAGAGAAGAGTTACAGTGGATTGAAAATGGTGTTTTACTCTTTAGATTTTAGGATTTGTGTAAAAACAGTGTGTGAGAATGGTTGAGAACTGGAAATAAATTGAAATAAAATTAGAAAAAGAACTCCTTGAAGTCTGGACCCTTTGGGTTAGGGTTGGGGCGTCGACATGTCCTCGGATCTTTTCCTCGCGTTAGGGAGGATGACCTATAGTCGTAGAGCAGGATCTTCATTTAACTAAAACTGAAACTACAAATTTTCCTTTTGAGAAGACAGCATTTACGGGGTATATGGGCTCCAGGCCAGTAGAACACACTTCCTAACCTGCCCTTCAATAGCTAATAGAAAGAGCTGACTAGCGGGTATCGGTGGATCTAGTGATAAGTATCCATTGAACCCGAAAACACGAATACACGTTAGTGAGGGCATGCCTAGGAGATTTTAACTTAAGGTGAGAAGCAGGAACGCAAATATCCATAAATGCTTACATGAAAAACAAGAGAACAGCCAGCCTACCTCAAAACTGGCACCCAGTGGTCTTCCCCTTCAAGGATGAGGGGGTTTCAGCCGAACATCCCTCGATTTTCATCGTCGAGGGTGTTTGGCTGAAAATGCGAAAAATGAAAGAGGATACGAAAATCACGATATGTAGGAGAGGAAGCTTCGTGCCCAATTTTTTTGATTGATTGATGGATTGAAAGTTTATTGTGTTCTGGCTTAAGGCCCGAAAGCATAGGTGCTCGGTATCAAGGAAGTACAAAAATGTGTAAAGGAACCAAAATTACATCAAGGGCGATTTGTGAAACCACAACGGTCAGCGATCAACAACGAGTGCGGGAGGTAGTGTTGCGAAATTTACCCATGACACCTGCTGCGAGAAACTGGGGTGCAATTTCACAATACGCTGTTCTGCTTCTTTCTCTTTTGCATTTTTTGCTCTAAATCTCTCTACGATTTGATCATGCGTCTTGGTCGACTCGGGTTCATCGTGTTTGAATCAGTTGAAGATAATGAGGTATTTGGCTGCAAAACTACTAAGTAATAAGTCTGAAAATGTGATCGATGCAAAGTCGGGACCTCGATGTATCAATTGGGTTATTTAAGTTAATTAGTACATAAAAGTGCTTAAAACCTGCAATAACTAGGGCTTAAAATAGCCTTATTTGGTCTTAATCATTCCCCAATGAGCACATTGCTAGTCATAGCAATGATAAAAGAAGAAGATCATCTGAGCTATGTATATGCGAAAAAGGGGTTGTACGTTGGAGTGTGTACTAGTAATGCACCTTACCTCGTCTGAAAAATTGGGACTACTGCGTAAAAAACGGTTGAAGAATAAGTGCCATACGAGAGAAAAGTTTCAGAGCAATGTTCATGACAAAGTAGCCTGAACTTCACGAAATCTATGTGTTTAGGTGATCGGTTTCACCCGATAAGGCTATTTAAGCTTCTCCCCCAACGAGTTGCGCGAGGCATATACTATTGACCAGCCTAATAGATCGGGTCCACTCTTATTTCACGCCTCTTTTGTATTGTAGGATTAATCTTGTGAACTGTTCACCAAAGTCAGGTGTAACGAGGGGATCACAGTGACTCGACCAACTAAGGTTTAGGCATGAAGTCGAAAGGATCTTTTGACCAGCAACTCTCTGAGGTTTCTGGGACTCAGAATGATTTAGGAATCCTTTTCTGACTCATTAAAATCCACCCCGTCCACCCGTGCGACATTAAGTGCGTGGCTCCTAACCGAGTTGGTTTAGGGCACCGAGGCTTTAAAGGCTTCAGCTAGTAGACCCTCGGGCCCCGTCTTTGTGTTTAGTGACGTCGCGGCTTTCTAATTTCTTTTTCTTTTTATTTTTCTTTTTATTTTTCTATTGGAAGACTCATTGGCCTTCTTTTCATGGGGTCCTTAACCTATTAAAGGTCATCGATGTAGTAGGTAATTTTACTAAAAATAAGGGGTATGCGGCTTCTCGGCTAAAATAGCGAAGTGCAATGTGTGTTTGTTTAGCTAAAGGTGGATGAAAAAGGTTGAATACTCGAGACTTGACTAACACCGTCTACTTAATCGTAAATGGGATTTATTCTAGCATTGATGGTGGCATATAGTGCTTGACTTTTTAACTTACGGGGAAAGGCGGAAATCATAAAATGGTGGCAAAAAAAAGTTAGTTTGCAAAAGTGTAGAAGCATGAATTTGTATGAAATATATAACGAGTGTATTTCACAAAATTCATTTCAAAATGAAGTATGCGTGAAGCCGTTAACATGCAAGAACTTGAAGCGGTATCGAACAATAAGCTTCAATCTTAACTCCTGACCCAGTATGCCATTGTTCTCGATAGGTGTAGATCGGAGAAAGTTAGTGGAGGAAGTGGTACCTCCTGATCGGTGGGCGATGATAATCCTCGTTTGGGCGGTGAGTCTTCAGCTGAGTGGGCGATCTTCTTTGTATTTGCCGGTACATCGAGGGATCTGAGTACAGTGGTGGAGGCGGTGGCAGCGGGAGGGTGCGGAGGCTGGAGTAGGGACATAAGGAGAGACTTCAGGGAGGTCTATGTGACTCTGGAGTTGCATGAGGATAGCCTGATTCTGTGCTAAAATGGCGGTCAGTGCATTTGTGGCGACCTCGGTCACGAGTCATCCTATGCGGGTGGCATGGGGCTGCAGATGGCGCGGTGGTGGAAGAATGTGAGGATTACCTGATTAGTGCCCAAAAAAAAGTGCTATTTTGAACCACATTTTTAATAGGTTTTGGCACATGTCATAGTATTATAATTAACCCAATTGACATGTTCGGTCCCATTGCACTTCTAATTGCATTCAGGAGCTGTTTTGTGGTTTTGCGGGAATTGGAAGCCAAATTATCGTGTCAATCCAATCATAGCCAAAGTAGGGTTGATTTCCATCAATTTCATATGGTCTTATATCAATTTCAATAATGGGGAATGAAGAATTTCAAGCGAGGAAGAAAATGAGAGCAAAATAGCAAAAGGCATGGGATGCGAGGATGCGGGACGGGGGAAACGGTGGCGATGGAGCCGGTGGCCGCGGGGATCCGGCCGTACGGTGCATTTCGCTATGGCATAGCGAAAGATTTAGCAATCTGGCGAGTGGGAATTTTAAGCTGGCTGACGAGTTCTTGTGCCTAGCGAGGAATTTCGATTTCACTCTCCTGAGCTTTAGCTAGGCTAGCGAGGAATTTAGCTAGCTAATTGGAATTCAGCACATTTCAGTGTGAATTTCTCGAACCGCTATCTGCGCCCAGAATTTCGGTAGCTTAGCGAATTTAGCTATGCGAAAATTCCTGCATAAGCGAAAATGGGCGCCTGTGTTTTTGATATTTTTATTCCAAGCGACCACGTTTGATCAATTACCATTTTGTCCCTTTTGTAATCTCATATTTTAGGCATTTTTGTCATTTACATTTGGGTTCAGCTATATAAGCCACCTTATAAGTTCTTAACCCTAACTTTAATCTTTCAGTACATCACCTTGACTTTTCTCTTTAGGTTTGATTTTCTCTGTACTCTCTCCTCTTTCTCTCATTTCTTGGAGTGCGAAACACCGCAAAGGATAACTGACTTGGAGGATGAGCGACTAAAACCCTTTACTCCTTGAAGTGGAAGGTTGCTGGGGGTAGGATATGAAGGCTACTGGTGGTTCCCTGTTTTTCATGCAGCAGGTTTTGACATTCTGGTTCCCTAATTTCCAACTTTAGGTTTAAAGCTTTTTGATGTACTTTCTTTGGTCAATACTTGGCAAGCTTTTAGGGTTTGATATTCTTGCAACTAGATACACTAATATCCATTAGTTTCCATTCACGAACCCTTTGAGGTAGGTTAAGAGGGGACAGATTTTCCTTGCAAGTGCATCACTTTAGGTCAATACTTGGTAATCTTTTGAGGTTGTTGGATTCTTATTTTAGATCATTGAGACTCATTAGTTACCCTTTTCTACGAATCATTGACAGGGATGAGTCGAGATAGATTTTCCTTTAGGAACCTTAAATGCTAAATAAATGCTTTCTACCAAAGAGAAATTATTAGGGTTTAGTTTTAAAGTTAAATGAAGATCAGGTTTAGGAAATGACATAATCATCCTCCCAATGAGAAATAGACTTACAGAACCCTCGAACACCATGGAATCGACCCAGGTGACCCGATGCTTGAGGAGTTCTATTTACATTTTATTTACGCCTTATTTTTCATTTTGAAAACCACCAGCCTTTGTTTTTATCCCCACCTAAAAATCAAACCAAATTCACCATTTGGCTTCCTTTCGAATCATTTGTCACGAAGAAAACCCATCCTGTGTTGACCACTAGACCCTTTATCTTGTGGTAGCTTATTCTGGCCGGTAGGAGGAACTTAGGAATATAAATTTTGTTGAATCCGCATCACCCTACCGTGGCACGAATCATTACCTCCATGATAGTTAGAAAGTCCCTGGTGGAGATGGTAATGTACTGCTGAGGTGCTCGGCCTAGCTATGTACGGAATGAGACGGTGGGCATGGGACGGGACTGAAGGGATAGAGGGCACGGGTAGAAGTGCGAAGGCTGTGGTAGGGTGGGGAGCGATCTGCAGGGCGGGGAGATGGAGCCGGAGGCTCCTCGGTGTCTTTCGGCTACGGGCGGGTCCGAGTGGAACTGAGGGCGGCCATTTAGGTCCTCGTCTGGTCGGAGGTGGAAGATGAGCGCGAGCGCCTTTTATAGGTGGCAGTAAAGGTGGCCTCACGGCCGTAGGCGGCGCTCGTCCCGGGGCGTCGGGGGCTCGATGTGCTTTCCTTTTGGCACGAGTCGCGAGAAATAGAAGGCGTGGACTCATCTGCGGGCGGACTTCCGGCGGTGGACCGGTCTCAAAGTGGAAACAAGTAGTCGTGATCGGCTCATTCCAGGCTGAACCGAAGCCCCTTGAAATCTCTGATCTAGAGGCCTCAGAAATAGCTTCTCTCCTACAGACGATCTGTCTTTGGAGGCGGGAAACGGATTAGGCCATGATATGTGGTCTATCAAAAGCATGCGTGCGGGAGCGCATACGAGCGATATAGTCTTAACGTTAGCGTCCATGGGAGAAAAGTCGGACCATCTCCGCAGTTGGGGGGAAGGATGGGGCGCTATCTGCACTCTGTCTGGCGTGTTGGCGAGGATCACCGGCGGATGGAGAAGCGGCTGTGATGTCGATGGAAAAATCTGGGGCTTGATAGGGTTGGCTTTCTCACCTAGACGTCATGTGTGATAAAACTTCGATGACTTTAGAGATAAAATAACGGCCAGCGGCGTCGCTGAATGGCTCAGGTGGTATCTACGCACGAGGGCGTAGGTCTTCAGGAGCTACGGGTCGTCGTGACAATAGGAAGATCGAGTAGTAAACCTCTCGGGTGTAGATCTCCCTTTGATCGGTATTCACAGGGATGGGGCTATGATAAATAAGGTCGCCTGATAATGGATGCAAGGGATAGGTTCGGGGCTCCAGCAATGCCTTGATAAGGCGGTGAGGGCGGCACCCGGGGTCTCGAGATGGGCCGACTCCCCCAGGCTGAAGTCAGGAGCCCTCTTGGGCTGTGAGGCCCTCGGCTGACTTCCCGGATGTGGAAGATGTTGGAGTGGGACGACTCTGGTATGATATCTCCTGCGGCGGGGCCGTAGGGATGATCCCTTGCAGACGACGACGACAACGCCTGCGGACGGGCGGGGAGGTGGCGACGGAGGCTCTTGGAGGCTCGGCGGCTACGGGAGGCGAGTGACCGAGGGGCGCGGCGGGCTGGAGGGGCGACGGCGAGCTCTTGGCTGGGTCCGATGACCAGTGGATGCTCTGGAGTGGGGGTCTTGTGGGGAGGGAGTCAGGAGCACCGCGGTCGTAAGGAATAGAGCCCAAGTCTTTGTGTTGGGCATGGAGGAGATCATTGAGAGGGAAAGGGAGTTTGAAACTAGGAAGGTGAAGGTGAAATGAAATGAAGGAGAAAGGGGTTTATATGGGAGAGCAGGGGGGTGGGGTTTAGGTGAGGAGACATGGACAGTGTGGCCTTTGGTGGCCGTAAATTGGATGGTTCAAATTATAGAAATTTGTGCGGAGGCGTGAAGCCTTGAAGAGTTACGGTAATAGGGAAGATGAGCGATTGTTGCGAATCGCGGGTTGCGAGTTGAAAAATTATGAAAGTATGAGGCGTGGCTTGAGTTGCGGGCAAGCAGGGAGTAAGATGAGCAGTGTTACTTGAATCGTGGGTTGCGAAATTTACTTGGCACAGGGAAGTCCGGGCGGTGGCTCTCCTAGCCTTTAGAACACACATGACAACACAAATACAATTAAAATTTAAAATTTTTCTATTGAAAATTGTGAAAATTTAAGGATATTAAGGAAAATCCTAATTTAAAATTTGAAATAATGTAAAGCAAAAATGCCATCAAAATTTGGAGTGGTTTCCAAGTTCCTGCGGGGAACCACTCCCTAGTTATCGCGACGAGAGGTTTCATGGGGGTCCCGGAGAGAGCTCTCATGCTTCTTGATGAGGTGTCGCTGCCGATTGAGTTAACTTACGCTCCTTTGTTTTAAGCATCCGCTCTCTGGTGGTCTTGGTGGGATGAGAAGCGATCAGGAGTCTTCATCAGCGCCTTGTGTTGCTTTGTTAATTCTTCTATGATTCTTGTGCAGCTATTTTTCCCCACATTTGCACCACTCAAGCATACTTCATCTGAATTCTGCTCTTCATCCTATTGACTTATGCTTGTTGCTCAGGTGAAAAATGTTGAGCTCCAGGGTCATGTTGCCGAAGGTGGTACGTGACTCCATTCTATGATTGATTATGGCATTGAATGTGTGGCCAAAAATGGCCTCCCAGTATGATGGAGCCCTTGGTTAGTGCCCTCTTGCCCTTTGACTCCATTATTATCAAGAACCACGAAATCCACCGGATAGTAGAATTTGTCTACCTTCACCAAGACATCCTCAACTATTCCCTTTGGTATTTTCACTTATCGATCCGCTAAGGATAGGGTAATGTTGGTAGGCTTCAGCTCCCCCAAACCTAACTGCTTGTACACTAAGTATGGCAGTAGGTTGACACTGGCTCCCAGATCCAGTAGTGCTTTGTCTATGCAGATCCCTCCAATGTTGACTGAGATGGTGGGGGATCCTGGATCTTTGTATTTCACTAAGGTTTTGCACTGGATGATAGAGCTGACTTGTTCAGTCAGGAAGGCCTTCTTGTCGTGCCCGACCATTTTCTTGATTATTTTACAGGTCAACTTTAGAAATTTAGCATAGGTTGGCACCTGTTTGATCATGTCAAGTAGTTGAATGTTCACTTTTACCTGCCTTAGTACTTCCAGGATGCCTGCTTGCTTGGAGGCCTTCTTTTTGCCTCTTAGTGCTTGGGGAAATGGAGGAGGCATGCACTGATTCATCGAATCCTCTTTGTGAATATGCGAATCCAGCTCCGGCCTCTTTTCTCTAGTTTCTCTGACGAGGTTTGAGCCTTTGGTTACTCAATTCCTTACCCTCCTCGAAGTGATAATGGCCTTTACTTCATCCATCTTTAGTGCGGGCTCATTGGCAAGCAGTTCATGCCTCCCCTGAAGTTGGGCGATTATGCGGGAAGGAGATCTCCCTTGCTCCCGTAGTTCTTTGCGATTGGTCAGTCTTATGATGGATGACTGAAGGGTATCAATTTTCTAATTAAGGCTATTGTGGAGCCCATCAATTCTTTAACTCCGCGAACTTTCTGCATTTCTATTCTTTGAGTTCATCGAGCGTGTAACACTACGCTCCTCTGAATTCATGCTTGCTTTCCGAATTCATAATAGCTTGTTCTCTTGGGGAGGGATGGTGGGTGCTGGCGGTTCGAGGTGGACCATGCAGTTCTTCTTGTTGTGCACTGAGGCGATATCTTTGGAGATTTAGGATTCAGGAGAGGTTGGGGTGGTTCTTCGGTTGGGATTGTAGGTGTTGCCATGCAGGTATCAGGCGGTGGTACATTTTGGCCCTGACATTTGCATGTTCAGCCATCAAATCCCATGCGAGGTGAAAATTGGACCAATGCTCTCCTTGGTGATCGGTGGATTGGCGAATTCGAAGCACATGGTTGGTCGAGGCATAGATGCCTCGGTCGTGCTCGACCTCATCTTTGAAATTTCTCATTTCAGTTCTTCCATCCTCTTGTGAGGTGGGCATTAGCTACTTTTTGGTCTACTTATCCCGGTGGTGCATATACAGTTGCTGGATGACATCTATCAGTTCTGGGGTTTGGTTCATCCGGCTTTGGAAGTTGGTATAGTTGAGAGTCATTATCTGATTCTTCTTGAGGAAGTCCCCTCCACACATAGTCTCGAGGTTGTTTCATGGCGGGGGACATTCCATCGTAGAAGTGGTTTCGGCATCCAGTATCAAAGCCATGGTGTGGGCATGCGTGTCCGTTTGAGACACCTTTCCCGGCGATAAAATTTTTCAACGTCATGGCGCAAGGTGTAGATTTACCTCTTAAATTATTTGGTCTTGTGTGTGCCTTTGAAGAACTTCTTGAAAAGTGCTGCGATGCCCGATTCGATGGTCCTTGGCCTTAGTGAATTAAATCAGAATTTTGGCTTTGTCTTTGAGGTCGAGAGCTTTCAACTAAAGCTTGACTCCATGTCGGTTGCACCCTCTTTGAGTTATTGCAAACTTCCTCAAAATCGGATGTGTGTGTATGGATTTTCGTTTTCCATACCATGAGAAGTCGGAGATGGGGAACGAGATAGGTCTTCTTTTGCCACTTCCTCTGCGGTATAATGCATGGGTGCACTCACCCATAGTGAGTGTGTCATGATCCTCTATTGACCTAGGCATTGGGCTCTTTGTGAACCCCTTGTTGGCTCTCACCTTTCTTCAGGTGGGTCTGCATACGGTTGGTGTGAAACTAATTTCACACCCTTGTTATTTGGAGCCTTGGCCTTTCGATGCCTGTGAGTGTTTTGAAATCGCTAATGGCTGCTATGAACACCTGACAAGCGAAACCAACAAAAACAAGGCTACCAAAGGTTGATGTTAGTTAGAATAGAAACAGGAAGATGCATGTAAAAGTACCAAATTTCAAATTCCCTGGTGATGATTGGGGAAAAATGGTAAAATAAAAGAAATGAGAATTCACGATACTTGTGATGTGGATCACAAGTTCACGGCTTCTCTTTCGTACTAGGGGCTTTTCCATCCGACAACAACGCCATTTTGATTCGATTAGGGCCCAGTAGGTGTACCGGAATCGAATGAAATTGTATCACAGTGTAAGACCCAGAAATTCCAATTTAAAAGTATTAAAATCTATTAATTTGATTGCAAAATTGTAATTTAGGTTAAAAATCAAATTATTCTCTGAATCTCGATAATGAAGCGGATTGCCGTTGGAATCGATCTCACTAAATCTAGCTATACGTAAAATTACATTAGAAGAATTAAAGACGATTGAGTTGGCGTTCAGAGAATCGTGATTCGAATGTAAAATAAATCGATTTTTCGATGCGTGAAAGTCACATATAACACGTACTCATGTGCCATAAGTGGTATGAGTAAATGATGAAAATGAATGACCGAGGTAGTGCAGAATATCGTTACATTAAAGATGGACAAAATGGTCATTTTAAGTTTGATCTAGTATGAAGACAAAGCGGAATAGTTCTTCATCTCCCACATTTCAAAAGCCCAGCACGTGGTGCAAGAGAGAAAGGGACGTGGTGCTGGAGCGAAAATGGAGTTAGTTTAGTGAGAGAGGTCTTCCTTCTCTCTAAAAATCGGGCGGCCTTCGTGATAAGAAGAGAACCGCTTCTACGCTGAGGCTGCACGGGTAAAATTTGTGGAGTTTCTTCAACCAGGTTTCTCCCAATGAGTTTTATTCATTTTAAGCATGACGGACGTTTGAGCCGAATGTGAGCCGTATAATAAGCCGATCGCTCCAAATTGAACGACGCAGATTTTAACCACGCGAGTTTTCGCCCCACATCATTCACCTGCTGATCAATAATGTTGCATTTTGTGATAACCTGGATTTATAACAAACCCTGGGTGGTTTCCATCGTTCGTAAATGTCATGACACGCAATATATTGTGAAAATATGTGCTTGGTCGAGTGATTTAAATTAAATTACTGTGTTCCTCATCATTAGCCAAGTGAGCTAATTTCATGTATGAGTCGTATAATTACATAACATGATCAGGTGATTTGAATGTTAGTAGTCTCGTAAGCTATATATATTTGCATGTATTGGGATCAGATTGAACCGCACATGCATTCTATATGCACCGAACACCCCATGACATGAGGCGCCCAGACGAGTCTAGAGAAAAAGGTTCCGAGTAGGTAATGAAAATACACCATTCGGGAGGGTACAAACTAAAAATATCAATCACTTGAGCTTTTACCAATCGATATTCATTCGAGGGTAGTCCACAACAACAATATATCAATCGTCGAGCGGCCCAATTGATATATATTACATATACATCTGGGAGGGTTGTCCACAACCAATAAAATAATAATTCTTCGCGCTTAGGGCGAGTGGAGAGTCTAAGTGAGACCCTGGATCCGTCATGCATATTCATAGATCACTTACTGGCTTGAATGGGAGCAAACAAATCGAACACAGACTCCAGAATTTTAGCGGTGAGTGTACCATTTAAGGCATTCTCCCACGAGCAATTAGCTCACTGTCAGCACCCCCTTTACATTAAGAGTTGTGCGCAGGTAGACGCGTCGTCCTAGAAGTCAGCCCTGTGGTTGGGTTTCGATGTGGCTTTGGTGGTTTTACATGTATTAGAACCTTGCTTGCATTATATGTATTGTTTGAGTGAACATTGTAACTCTTGTAAACTATAAGATATATAGTCGATTCATAGTCATGCATATCGTAGTATTTATGGGCCCAAGTAATGCATATCATGTGGGATTGGATTATATCAGACCGTTTGGGGACAGGATATGTACGACTGGGCAGCCCCGTACGTGCACTTCGGCCCGATCAAGTATACCGGTAACCCGGCACATCCACTCAGACTCCTGGTCGCGTAGTCAACGAATTTCCTGCTCAGCGTCACTGCATCGAGCTTAGGTATACGGTATTCAGTGGAGCCAATGGGTATCCATCACCACTAGTGGTCTGATATATAGGAAGGAAACCTATACTGAGGATTTGGGCTTAGGCCATAAATAGCGACAATACTAGTGTGGTTTGATGTCTGGCTTAGGTATTTAGATTAATGAAATCACGGTTAACACTAGGACACTGCAGGCATGTGTTTTGTTTGTTTTGTGTGATTGAGAAATGCTGTGTGAATATTTACATCGTGTATACCATGTCATGTTATGTTCGATGTGTGCTAGGTAAATAGTACATGTGATAGTTTTCAGAGAAATTAAGGAGTAAAACTGAAAATAAGATGCAGAAAAATAAATTTTCATGAATTTATTTGGATTAGAATTTAAGAAAATAATTTTCTGGGTTTTTACAAGTTAAAATTGAAGAAATGCAGTTAAAATACCCTTATAAATTTATTGAGTGGGAGAAAATTTTCGCTGAAAATCGAAAGAAAATAACAAATTTTATAAATTTATTTATTTAGAGGTGAAGAGTATTATTTTTTTGTTTACAAAGTAAATCAAGAAAGTAAGAATAAATTTTGTAGTTTATTCTGGGTATTATGGAAAAATTTCCTGAAGAATAAATAAATAACATTTTGCGATTTTTCCAACTGGCCGAAATAAATCAAGAAAAAACAATTATAATGAAAAACGAAAAAATGATGCGTATTTGAGTCGAAGCACGCTCAAATTATATTGCAAGAGTAGCGTTCAAACACAAGCTAATCGTATTGCATATGAGGCCGAGGCAAATCATTGCAATATGCATTGTACGCGTCGAGAAAGTGTAGCAGTCGCGGTGGAAAGGTGATGCGGTGTCACATACAAAACTTTATCAGGATGCCTGAAATTACCGATGAGAATCGGGTCGCACACACCAGGTTTATCGCATGGGCAAGGGCGTGTTGCCGATGTTCATTAATACCGTCGCACGCCACGATACGGCCGTCGCGCGCGATATACGCAGCCACGCCGCCGCAGCAAGGCGCAGTGGAGCCAGATGGCGCGCGCCATACGCGTCGCGGCAGCGCATAGGTGTTCCGCGATACGGCTACCGGTTATACACGGCAAGTGCCGAGGTCATGATAGATCGAGCGCAGCCACGACACCGGCCACCGCGGTCGCCACGATACGCGACGCTACAGCGCCCCGGCGCCACGTGCACCGGGTCGTCCGCCGGTAACCGCCTGGGCTTGGACTGTTTTTCGACCAAGAAGGTTTCGAGTCACCGTTGACTTGCTCGAATGCTCATCACAAATTTCGAAATTTTTTAATTGAAAATAAAATAAATCAAATCAAATCAAATAAATTTGGATAAAATTTTTCGAAAATAAAATTAAAAAAATAAAATTTTAAAAATAAAATTTGTTAAAACAATATTTTAAATGCAAAATTGATTATGAGACACTCGAAGTGTGTATGATTGGTGCCCTGTATTGTTTGTGCCTTATAGAGATACTGTATTGTGTTTAACTACCATTTGAATCGTATGCAGAGAGTCACAGAGGAAACTATATGCATTGGGTTTAATGTATAGGAAAATGGTGAATGCTATGTTAACCATAACCCAGAGATTGATCTACCGAAATGAACAAGAAAGCTTAGAATTTTATCGAAATAAATGAATTGAGTGGTTGGAATTTAGTTCAATTTAGAAATGAACGCAAGGTCGGGCCATGGTCGTCAAGTCTATTAGTAATCGCATCCGTATTACTAGTTACGAAAATTCAATGACTCTTGCCATTGAACTATATAGATGGCTAAATGGTGAAGACGCAGGGCGCCTACTCTGGCACCGGCCGCACCACCGACAATCAATTCCGCCGACATTTGATCACGGGCCTGCAGGCCGTAGGTGCTGTGTTGGGGCCGCTACCTCGCACAGTCGGGCATAGCGTAGACAGAAGATCCTGGTAACCCTGAGGTTTAGACGATCATCCTCCGACTGTAGGAGATCCGGATGCAGACAAACCATTGTCTATGTAGATCGAGAAAGCAGCAGGCTGGAGATTGTCACTAATTCCGCATTAGATTAGTTTGCGATTTCCAGCTCTAGAGAATGAGGCCCAAATACGTGGTGGAATGGGCAAGGACCCTAGAAATCTTAGAGACAAGAGAAGTTCTCCCTAGGGACTAGGGCTAGACTAGGGATGATATGTCATGTGAGCTGAGATCTCGTGTGGAATTCCTACTCACTGGACCCGAGGATTGCGGACATGTCGTTCGAGGTCATCCTGTGGATGGACTGGCCGATACCAGATCGCACGACAGAGCGTTAGGAGTGGTTACGCCATACGACTAGCATTGTATGGTATTTCGTGGGATATTTTTCCCTGCATAATATACGAGTCCAAGTGTCGTGACATGTTTGCTAGCGAGCTCATTCTGTGAGGACGAAGACAACTAGATCTACTCGAAGTGGTTTGTGAATGATACGTTTTTTCCGTATGAGCACCGACTACCTCCACATGTGATGATCAAGATCGTGTTACACCAGACACTTTACCCATCTTCTATGACTCCGCATAGATAAGACCAAAATGGGTTAAACTCGTAGTCCAAATTTATAGGAACCATCGACAAGGTTTATTGGGATCAGCATTTCAATTATCGGGCTTCTCCCGCTTATGGTAAAAGAAGGACAAGACCTGACCGTGCATTGATTATGCAATTTTTGAATGTGGTTAAGATCCAATCGTGACACCATTACTCGAGGATTGATGATTATTTACTAATAGAGGATGAGTCTACTTCAAGATAGACCTTCGTGATCGTTATCAATCAGGTTGTGGAGACAATATCCCTAAGACAACATAGATTGCTATGGGCACTTTGAGTTTACTGATGCCCTTTGATTGATGATCGCGTCGAATTATGGACCTGGGCGTATTAGGGTGTTCCGGGGTAACAACGCAAGGCAACACACAATCATGACTATATGTAATAATATAACAGGCGAAATCTGTCAGATTGATGTGACATTCGACACTCCCAATCGAGCGAGCATGAGTATCACTGAGGATTTGCTTTTATAAATTGGCATAGACCATCGCAGAATGTTCGCAAGTGCGAAGTTTTGGCCATCGAGGTGAGATTTCGGGACACGTGGTACAGAGTGTCGCCACCTATAAGGCTGAAAGAAACATGTCGGGAGACACACACCTTCGAGACACGCAAGTTTCGATCGATCTGGTATCATAGGAGTTTCGAGAATGAGCCAAGTCAGTCCATTCGGGGCAAGATTGCAGGATTTCGCCTACAAAAAAAGATGGACTCCATGGTCTGAACGATCACCACAGAGGAGAGAAATCGAGGATAATTTCGCTGGAATACCTCTGATACAAAGGGTAGCAAAAAAAGGAGGATCGCTTCTTTTTGGCCGTGCAAGATCAAGCCATAGTTTTTAACTGTAATGATCGAGCACGAGCCATGTGATTGCCCAGAGCATTTGATCCTAAGACTTCGGGACAGCAAAGTCCCGCCAGATGCGTAACGAGAGAGACGCACTCACCTCCACACCCCAAGACGGTCGAGGAACCGGGCTCGGCTTCTCGGTGTTGTGATAAGCACCCCAACAAAGACGACAGCCGTAGGGGCGCAGTGTGGTCGTCGCGGATGATCGAAGTCGCACACCTGAAGCACGGACCTTAGTGGTGTATTTGTCATATTGCCGCTGACATGGATGAGTCGACAACCATCGAGCCGTTGTCGTAAGAACAGACCTAAATTTCCGGGTTTCATTATACCCACACTATTGGATTCGGGGCTTATGGTTAATACTTAGAGAATGTATGATGTTCTTCCTGTGATGGGGACAGAGCCGACCTGATGCCTGGATTAGAGTGAGAGACCTCTCGCATTCGCTCATGGAACCGAGACGGTTGTCACAAAGATAGCATCGTTCAGGTTCATGTGCACTGGGTATCGTCGGCCTAAAAGGCACGGCATTTGCCATTCACCACTCTTAGTGAAAGTGTAATGAGTTTGCTTGGGGGACTACGTCCAATGAAGACCTGTTCGACCAGAAATGAAGAGTAATTAGGAGTGTGTCATAAAGCAAAGAGGGGGCCGTTAATCCTAAGGTGAGAATCCTGCTGGGGTGTAAGAGACCGGAGACATCCCGAAATTCTCGTGGTGAATGTAAGAGGGTCGAAGTGTAAGCCGAAAAGCTATGTTGCCCTAAATGAAAACACACGATCAACATGACTTAAAGCTGAATGATGTGAGCCCAGAGGACTCTCGAGGTTCGATACCCCTTCGGAAATCGCATCGGGTGTCAAGCATCGGCATGCTCAGAATGGATGTCATTCATTTATTACAGACTAGATTGACTATCCAAAGGGATCATGCTGATCGTGACCTTGAGAGGCCAGGCTGTGTGTGGTTACATGTCAGATGGATTATATACAGGTAGTTAGACATGCCGTAAGCATGTGTCTGGATCATAAGGGTGAAGAGCACCGCTCTAAGTGGAATTAGCCACAGTCATCACACAGTAAGCATACGATGGCACAGATGGTGGCATCATTGAGGCCATGCATCAACAAGAGGTCGACCGAGCGGAGAGTCCATCAATGGTCAGACTGACAGAGACACCTCCGAGAAGGTGAGCTTGATACGATAAATAAGCCTTCTCTCACCCGCCCGAGCCTACAAGAGTTATGCTAATGTGCGACGCCGACCCTAGAGCCCGAGGTTATGATCGCGCTCTCGAAGGTGATGCCTAAGAGGAGTGATCACCAAGAAGCGCAGTCACGAGGTTTATCACCTTCGAGATCGAGGTAGCAATAGTATCATAAGCACGCCAAAGACAGGTGTTCACGAGGTGTTTCCACGCCCCACGCCCAAGATACCCGACCAACTCACGCGGACGATAGATCGGAGGGCCACACCTGGGCGGACTTTCGAGGAGGGACCAAGGTGTATCTTGATACCAGAACGCCTTTTTTACGATGCAAGACGTGAAAAGTGAATAGAGCACTACAAGATTATGGGAGGAGAGTCAACGGGGAGCGTGGAAATATCGAGACAAGGCCACCTATCCCTTTTATTGCACGGGCGCACGTGGTTGCTATTTAGCATTTGAAATGACTACCACATGCATGGTACAGCATCACATATGCATGGGAGGATTATGATTGTCCCGAATTTCGAGGAAATTCCTTAAGGAGGAGAATGTGGGGCCCAGAAATTCCAATTTCCTCGAAAAGTGGCAAAATCGTACTTCGACACAAATCAGAATTCCTGCTAAAATCTGAAATTTATTCTGGGGACTTCCGATGACGAAACGGATTGCAATCGTTGAATCGCTCACAAATCTAGCTAGCACGCAAAAACTCGTGAGAATTCCAAGATACTGTTGGCACGCTTACGAGGAATCGCTGCCGTGTCGTAAATCGGGATTGATGTGATGAGTCACATCACGACTCATGTGCCATATGGTATGAGAGAGAATGATGAAAATGAGAATGAGGTAGTGTCAATAGCAATTCAAAGAGGGTAAAATGGTCATTTTTAAGTTTGATCTAAGTCTAAGAAGACAAACAAAGGAATAGTCTCATCTCCCACATTTCAAAGCCAAAACGTGAATTGCAAGAGAGAAAGGCGTAGCTGTCGAACGAAATGGAGTTGGGTTTAGCCGAGAAGGTCTTCATTCCCTAAAATATGCCACCGCCTACGCCTTCGACAAGCATGAGAACCGCTTCACGCAGAGGGTTTTTGCATGTGGTACCAAATTTAGGGTTTCTCCCTACTTGAAGCTTTTATTCTACTTTAAGTGTTTTACTAATGTTTGAGTCGAATGAGGCCGTGAGGGGTTGCTTCGACGGCCCAAATCTTGAACCGAGGTGTTAGATTTTGAGTTCACGTGGACACCAGACTCCGCCCACCCGCCGATTTCCGGGTGGTTAATGTTGCATTTTGTGATAAATCGGATTTCTTGCAAGGCCTAGAATGGCCGTGAGATGGGTTCAACATGAACCAATGACTTGTTATGTTGTGTCCAGAAACCTAGGGTTTTACCGTTCAGTAATACACACGGTATCTATAAAATACGCGGTTGTCGAGTGACGAAGAATATCAGAGCCGATCATTACCCAGTGAGCCACTCTTGGATGAGTTATAATTACATTACATGATTGAAAAAAAGTGATTCAATTATGCAGTATAGTCATGTTTATATATTTGCATGTGATTGACCGTATTGGAACCCGGCATGTATCTATATGCACTGGAACACCCAGATTATGTGGAGTGAGTGCATGAGATGAGTCTAGAGAAATGTTCTGAGGTAAACAAAAAATATTAATTACCTGAGGGTGTCCAAACTAAAAGGTCAATCATCGAGACGCCAAATGATATTCATCGAGGGTAGTCCACAACAAATAATATATCAATCGCTGAGCTACCAACTGGACATATGGTATACATCTGAGGCTGGTCCACAACCAATAAAATAATACCTCTTACAAGGCTTAGGCGTAAAGAGAGAGAGCTCGTGAGACTCGATCTGAGTTGGTCATGTGGTGTGACATTCAAGTAGGATAATGCATTTGCTTGAATGTTTAAATTTGGAATATCAGACCGCACTTAGTGGTGAGTGAATTTCACTTGTACATTCTCCTAATTGAGCATTAGCTCACTCCCGTAGGACCCCCTTTACAGTACAAAGAGCGTGCTAGGGAGAGACAAAAATGTTAATCCTTAGAGGCTTAGTTCTAGAAGAGCTTTTACAGGGGTTTTACATGTATTAGAACTTTGCTTAATATATGTATCGCTACACAAAATATTTAACCCTTAACTATGCAGATATATAGTTGGTATGCATATCGAGCATTGCTTACGCCCAAGCTCTACTGTGATACTTCATGCTGGGACAGATTATATCAGACCGCTTGGGACGATATGGTGTATTGGGGATTCAGAGCTCCCCGTACAAAGGAGACTGATGCCGGGCGGAAGCCTGCAACCCGACATCCACCAGATCTCCGCGGTCGACTGCAGTCAACCCGACCCCGGCTCGGGCGCCACACCTAGGGTTCCTGGCTACCATACAGAGCTACCGCAAGATAGCGGTCTAGGGCCTAACACGTGGGATAGTTTTCGTGAGAGAAGAGTTACGCTGGGATCAAAATGGTGTTTTACTCGATTTGTGGACGAAAAACAAGTGTGTGAGAATGGAAATAAATTAGAAAGAACTCCTCTCAGTCTCTGGCCAATGGGTTAGGTTCTAGGGCATCCAACATGTCCCTGGTCTTTTCCTCGCTGGGCATAGTCATTTCCTCGAACGAATCATTTAGCTTTAAAACCTAAACCCTAAAATTTTCTTGAAAGACAAGATTTATGTGGTATAGGCCTCAGACGAGAACACACACTTCCTAAACCTACCCTTCAATAACTACAGGGAGACAACTAATCGGGGTATAAGTGATCTAGTGATAAGTATTATCAACCCAAAAGCTTCTGCTGCTAAATACACATTAGTGAGGGGCATGCTCTAGGAGATTTTAACTTCCAAGTGTGAGAAGTGTGAACGTTAAATACCCATAAATGCTTACGAAAAGTAAAGAGAACAAATTTCCAGCCTACTCAAAACTGCACCTAGTGGCCTTCCTTCAAGGAGAGCTGAATACCGACGGTCATCAGGTGCTCGCTACCAAGAAAATGAAAGAAAGTGGAGAAATCACAAGAATGAGAAGAGGTTTTCGTGCTCAATTTTGATCGATTGATGGACTAAAATTTTATTTGGTTAGGGCAAGACCGAGTTTCTATATAGGTGTCAGCATCAAGGAAATTACAAAAATGTAAAGGAACCAAATTACACTCAAGGGAAATTTGTACAAAACCACAAAAAGCGGGTTACAAAGAAATCAACAAGGGCAGGGATGCTGTTGCGAATTTCGCACCCGCTGAATTTGTGGTTGCACTCGCAACCCCGCAAATTTCCACGCTCTTCTTGCATTTGCTTCCAAATTCTCCGATTCGATCACGATCTTCGAATTCAGCTCTGGGTTCATCGTGTTTGAACTGATTGAAGATAATGAGGTATTTAGCCCCGCAAACTACTAAAATAGCTACAAAATGTGATCGTGCAAAGCCTGGACTCAATGTATCAATCACAGGTTGATTAGTACACAAAAAAAGTGCTTAAACCTTCAATAACCAAATGGCTCAAAAAATAAGACTATTCGGGTACCAATCGATGTTGCCTTCGCTTCATTATTATGTCGCACATCCGCTTCTATGTCGCGAACAATCTTCGTCATTCTCACTTTCGTCACGACAATAGTCATCCTTTGTCGCCACAACATTCACCTAAACCTCGTTTATCGCAAATGTAGAAATACTATGCTGCATGTGCTCAGGTATGTTTCATTATCGATCAATGTTATGTCGCATATAGTTTTCTTCTACACCAGCTGTCTTCGTCTTAGTTGAAATAAAATCGCGCAACATAGAAACTTTATCGCAGTAATATTGTTTCCATCGTTTTTTCATTTTTTATCGACAGAGTTGTTTTCGTCGAGATAGAGTTCATCCGATGACTTCACTTGTCGCGGGGCGTAATTGTGCGATGTCGGCTGGCAATGCCATTTTCTTGATCAATGTAACGACAGAGTAAGGAATGTCGCGACATTCTTCTTCATGAGCTGCTCCCACTGTGTCGCGACATAAAGATCCATTGTCTCAACAGAAATTAGTCAATCCATCTTGAATCGTGGTCACGGCAGCCATTTCGCTTCAGGTACGACTGATCTCGCTGTGACATACTTCGCCGTTATTGAATTTCGCCGACATTATGATGCTATGTTACGGCATAGTTGTCGCACCGCCAATTTTTCGCTTTTCGCTAGAATTTCTATTTTCATAAAAACCCGTAAAACTAAAGTTGGTGAATTTTCCATAATTCAACACAGCGGTCATAAAATTAAACGGCGTTAAAACGATTAAAAATATACGAGTTTAGGTCTATCTAAGTAGAGATAACCCTACGAGGTACCCTCCCACCTCCTTTCGTCTCTAAATCTAAAAAATGAGTAGCTATAGTCTTAGGGTGAAATATGCTTTAAAATAGTCCAAAACAACAATTTTCGGGCCTTTCTAGTCTGCCCCATCGTCAATGTCACGACATTGGACTGCAATGTCGTGACATTGACTGCTATGTCGCGACATTGTTTTCTGCTCAGCGGCTGGTTTTATTCTCCAATTTGTCGGGGCCATAACTTCTTTGTTTCAACTAGGATTTGGGCGTGTGAAGTGTCGTTAGAAAGATATTTGAATGTAGCATGCAACCATGAGTGGATTTGAACCACTGATACCATTTAAAATTATCTTCCCAATGACACGTCACTCTTTCTTACAATCACTTGCTTCTTCTGCACCAAGAATCCTACAAAACAATTTTAGAGGAAATGTTGAGATATTTTATATGAATTTAGATATAAATACTCAAAAATAGCATGAATGGACTCAAACATATATGAGTTTTTTATTAATCATCAAACACCCCAAACTTAAAGTTTTGCCTGTCTCAAGCAAAGAAAGAAAGAAGTTGTTTGTCTCCCAAGCAAATGGAAGAAATAATTCATTTCACCCTTTATTTAACTCAACTGACAATCAAAGCTTCTGTCATAAAGTGATATGTGCCTTTTTACACTGACTGCTCCCCACAAGAATATAGAGAATATGATCAAAAGATAATTTATTTTATTTAAATAATGAATTAACTTCATAATAGACAAATCTCTAGGGATCACGGTTCTCACTAGTGCGTATGGTCTTCCTCTATCTAAAATAATCGCGCTGGGGAGAGTTTATGAGAACATTGATTTAAGTACGCTGATTCCTAAGATATTTATTTGTCTCTACAGTTTGTTAGTTCTCAAGACTCCACTAACAGGCACACAACTCTCAAGATCAAGTAAGTCTTCTATAGGCTGTGAATGCGGTAGTTATCGCCATTTGCCAAAACTTACCCAAACATACACGACAGAGACTCTCAAATATACCCATCCCACTTCTTACCTTACACAAGACAATGATAATCCTCAAGCACTTCAAAATCATAGTGTATCATCTATACCTCACCTTTCTACACAAATTCAGATTTTAGAAAACACCAAGAAGCCTTTTCAAGACAAGGTTATTGTAGGATGCAATGTCAAACTCCCCTGTTTCTACCAACCCTTAGGCAGCGAATCGTGATTCCTGCACTTTCGTCTTAAAGTAAACAAGTGTTGAGACACCCTTAGATTTGATTATTTTGGGAAGGAAGGCTACGAGGCTAGCTCTTCTCAATTTTTATTTATTTCGCTTTACACTTGATTGCTTTTTTTCTTTCTTTACCAACCTCTTTGATACTTTAACTCATTTCAACAAATTTGTAAAATAATTTAAACTTGCTCTCACCACATTTCTCAATTGCAAACAACTCATGTTACGTAGTTGGTTCTCATTATGATACTGATGCAAGAAGGCTATTTCAAACTTGGTTCTATAAATAAAATTGGCTCTTAAGGCTCAACATTGGCTCTTTAAGGCTCAACATTCTGGTACTAGAGGAATATGTATATGCATATTAATAAGGTTAGCTTGAAAGGCACAATCTTTCCAAGGATGGCTTATATCATTTCTCAATTGTTGTGTTGCCTAAGATTTTGCCTCAAGTGATAATAGAACAAGTTCTAGAACCTATGGAGATCAAAGATAGATGGATTCTCATAAACCTTCTCTAACCCAAGCAAAAACTTCTTTTCAAGGGTAGTTAGTGACCAAGTGCTTGGATTTTGAGAAACCAATGACTGAATAGCCTATTAGAGAGATAACTCATTAAGCATTGAGTCCTATTATCTTAAATATTGTACATATCTCAAGGGTTCGACTATGATCTTCATTGACATCACAACTACTCCAAACAAAACGCAATTAACTCAATAAACCAAAAACTAAGATGTAAGTTGGAAAGCATCAAACAAAGTCATCATCCATAAAAGCACAGGAAAATTTCATCCTCAAAGTTATCATGTGCAACATGTGCGGTATGACATGATAAACCAACCAAAATAAACACCCCCAAACTTTGGGATGAACATTGTCCTAAATGTCTAGCGATGACCAAAAGGAAGTAATAGAGTAAAAGGGCAATAGAGAGAGTTAGGAAAAGTGAACTCCCCTTTGTAGTCTCGGCCACTTTGAATAGAAACCTTGAGGATTTTTAGACCTTGAAATTGGTGTACTACCCCTTGATACACTCTTTTGCTTCTTTGGAGCCATGAAAGTGGCTTTGGCATTTTCTCAAACACTTGGTGTGCACCAACTTCCTTCACCTTTAATGAGTGAGTTTTGATTATTCAAAACCTCGTTCAATACATGCAAATCACTCCACAATCAACAATGATCCATAAAGAACCTAAAAGAAAACAACAAAGCACAAAAATTTCTTCCATTGTAACTCCCCTTTGATGCTTGGAATGATGGATGGAAAATTGGGGTTTAACAAAGGTAAGTTTGTGGGTTTGTCATGGGTTTGAGAAGCCCAAGTGTGTGTAAAAAAAAGAAAAGCTTCAAGGGAAGAGATGGAGGTATGGGTAGGAGGATGTAGTGAGGATTTAAGTGGATGAGAGATGGGTACCGTGGTTGAAGTTGCAAAGGTTGGAGGGAATGTGTATGGCTTGATAGAGTGCAAAGCAGGAAGAAGAAAAATGAGTTTTAAAGAGTTTGGGAGCCTCTGTTTTCGTGACAGTGGTGCTGGTCGTCAAGCATTTCTGCTCAGCATCCCCTGTTCTTCCTCCAACTTGTTATACTCATATCTCCTTCATTTTAGCTCGGAATTGGACGTGTAAGGACTTGTTAGAAAGATCTTTCAATGAAGAATGTGCTCATGGGATGAGGTGAACCATTTGGAGCCTCAATCAATACATAAAAATTAGAATGTCCAATGCTGTCCAGTGCGATGATTTCTTGACTTCTTAGGTTCTCCTTGCTTTGTCTCTTGCCATCATGCTCCAAGGTGAGTCCTCTTGTCTTCAATTCTCCTCCTAAAGCATGATCATGAACCTTCTAACTTTATTTTTCAATTCAATTTGGTTCATTTCATCTCGAAAACTTCAAATTTGATCAACATTTCAACTCTATCATTTTGACACTTAAAGCACTATAAGTACATCAACCACTTTCCAACTCCTTGCCTTTGCTCTTGCAAACTAGTCATGACAACATGTTGAGCTTCAAACCTACTTTATTCTGAAAACACTAACAAAGAAAGTTAAAACACCACTGAGATTTTCAACCCATAAGTAAAAAAAACATCAACAAATAAAATAACTACAAATAGACAAATGAAAAGAAAGTGGATAGAATCCTTATTACTTAGCTTGAGTTGCCTCCTAAGAAGCTACTCCATTTTTAGAGTCCATCTAGACTCATTGGAAAAGTAATAGTGCTTCCATTTGGCCAATCATCCAGCTTAGATAACACTTCCTCTTCATAACCATTCAACTCAAGGATGATTTCTTCCAAAATTTGAATGGGGGGAAGAAACTCATAATCTCCTTTAATTGTGGCTGGTGGTTCAGCCACAATTTCTTCAAAGCAGTCCCCTTTATGTGATTCTAATGCAAACACATCTTTGATTAAAAGGGACTTTTCAAACACGTGCCCTTTTGATGGAAGCAAATTACAAATTTTTCTGCACATTTTTCTTTCTTGCTCCGTCAAAGGTAATGGTTGGTTGAGATTAAACTTTGCTTTCTCCTCACCCACAAGCAAGGTGAGCTCCCCCTTGTTGATGTCAATCCATGCTTGGTTTGAGGAAGCAAGTGGTCTTCTTAATATATAAGAATTTTGTAGATCCCCTTCAATGCCTCAAGTCACCAAATCCATGGGGAATGTAAATGTGTCAATCTTCACCAAGAAGTTTTCAATAGCCATTACTTGACTTTCTTCTTCAACTTTCAGTTCATCCACTTTTGGATCTTCATCCTCTAAGTTGTTTAGGAGTGCCTTGTTCTCAATTTCCATCTCATTTTTAATTTCTTCCACAGATTTCAGGATAGGAAGTTCTTACACATTGCTCAAAGGAGTATCCATGCATTCATTGGGATTTGTTGAAGTATTACTAGGAGAGATCCTAGAAAATTTTTCCTTGAATGCTTGGACTAAGTGGCCCACTTGAGCTTCTGTATTTTTCAATCTAGCACTAGTGTTGTCCTAGAAGGCATCTAAATATGGAAATTTCTGCTCATGAAGACTAATGATCTTCTTGTTCTCATCCATGTAGGTAAAAATCAACTCCTTAACAAGAGACAACTCTTCTTCATTCTGAAATGTGGGGTTTGAACTCCTTTGATAAGGCATATGTTAGAGGGATAATTGGCATACAGCTCGGGTTCTCATAGACAAGATCGTCTTAATACCAAAAACCACATTCAGCAAATACTCCTTGTTCCATGTTTGAGTCATTGTTACTTCTTTGGTTCAAATGATGAACAAGTAAATCAAGCTTGGCTTCTATGGAGGCAAGTCTATCTTATCTTTAATATTCCTCCATGAGTACCTACAAATAAGAAGAAAAATAAAAGATAAAATAAAGTACAAAATACAAAAAAAAATTAAAAATAAAAATAAAAAAAGCTAAGCACAAATCACAACCAAAAATGAAAATAAAAATAGCCTAAATTAGCAAGTCACCCGTTCTTCAAAATGTCAACTTCCAATGAGAGAAAGTGAATCGCGCCAGTCCTCGGCAACGGCGCCAAAAACTTGTAAGGACCAATTTTTCTGACACGGCTACCAAAGACTAACTAAAGTCCCTAACAAGGGTGCCAAACACTTGTAAAGACCAAATTATGTATATATGAAAATATGGCCAAGGAAGTGAATGTGGTAAATACTCAAAAACTGATTTGAAAGAGTAAATATACTCAAAAAAAACTTAAATGAAAAGTATTACTAGCACTTAACCCCTTTTTGCAAGTGCACGGGTCATACAAGTAATAAAGTGGACATTATGAGTCCGGATATCGTACCCACGAGGATTGGAGGTTCTCTCTAATTGGAATTTGAGCACTACGAGTACAAGGGCTCTTCACTATCTAGGTGATCGAGTATGATGAGAATTAAAAGCAATTTAACTAAAGTAAAAACTGATTTAAAACTACTCAATTAATCCTAAAATCTATCAAACAAACAACTACTAAAATCCAAAATGTATGAAGAGAGGCACTAAGGATGGGAGTATTCATTTAACAATTAATTTGCATTTCCTTGAAAGTGCAACATGTGACGCCCCAAAACTCGGGGGTCTGTTGACAACCCGTCAACCCGCGGAAAATCTACACGTCTCGTATCGCGAGACCCATATCTAAGTAAAAATGGCCTCTTGGGCCCATAAGCAAATACTCATCAAAATACACTCAACTATATTCCAATAGTTCAATAGTTATAACATTTCTCTTAATACAAACACATATTAAAATTACAATTCTAATACATGTTATACCAAAAACATCAAAGCCACAACCCCGGCTTTAACTAAAATCGGCCTCTAAGATGGCCGTGCTCTCGAAGCACTCCACTGTACCTGAAATAATATTCCCTCGACAGGGTGAGCTATCGCGATAGTGGAATTATCGATAGGTTACTCCCCGCTAAGTGCATACTGATGATCCAATGTAAACACACACTCAAGTAAATTCGTGATCCTACTTGAATGTCTACATGCTGGTTCCCATGTCTCGAGTCCTTACCGACTCCCTCACACTTGCCTAAGCCATGTATGAGAAAACACCGTTTTCAAAACAAATCCTGTTGTTCTCGAAAACACACTACCGATTTTCGGTAAAATATATAGGACTACCCTCAGAGGCGAATGTGTTGGAGAACCTTCCAAAACAATACATGGGCTCCTCCGACGTGTAATTGTAGGACCATCTCCCAACACCATTCTTCGGAAAATCATCCATTGAAATTCTTTTCACAACCATGTTCGTTTTTATTTTTCTTTCATGTCAGCCTTTTTTTTTTTTTAATTTCTAGGTTACCCCGGTGCATATGAAATGCATTAAGCCATTTCAACACAATTTATACAACACATGTCAATACATCATCATGCATATATTGACATAAATTAAATCACAACAACATGTTACTCTATTTTAATCAATAACATCAATTATGCAATATTCTCAAATTTGCACTCAAACCATGTTATTGATATTTATCAACCGGCTTAAATTAGCTCACTTGAGCTATACACTATTCCATTTCCAATGGCCTACACACACAATTATATTTCTATATAATTGTGGCTCATGTTAACACATTCATGTATTAACCTATTAATTTCTTTAATCAACCAACTCAAGTCATTCACTTCAAAAAATTTCAAGCACACAACACATGGACATTTTTGGTCCAATTCCGCCTGGCAAGGATTGTTTTTTAATAGTCCCAAAGCGAGCGATTAAGGCTATCAGGTAGATGACCCACTCACAGTACTTTGTGGAACCTAATTCCATGGCCATTTCCGGCCTCATACGCACCAAAACATAATTTATCACATCAATTTCACCACAAGCTACCCAAACAGTCCGTGGACTATCCAAATGGAACCTAAAAATTTCACATTTCAGTCCCAAGTTTTGGGACCGATCAAACGGCCACTCACGACCTCAATGACTCAAGCATTGCCAACACTTAGAAGCAAGGGGGTGAAATAGTAGGATAAAACCCCTACGTCACGGAGTTTGTCAAAACTCCCAAACCCAGTGCGCGCGTGGTCGCCGCGTAGAGCAACTCTTCTTGGCAGAAGAAATCCGCGATCCGATCTAAGGATCCTAGAGAGAAGTCTCCTCTCTGCAAAAATCAAAACCTAGCCTACGCATCACGTTTTCTCATCACATGTTTTGGCCTCTTTTTGAAGAGGCCACACCTCTATTGGCCTTTCCTATTTTTTGTTCTATTACCCCATGTTTAAGTAAAATTCATTTTTATATATCCCCTTCTTTCCACTATTTTGACACTCGGCACAATTTCGGTAGTCTGTTTCCATCATCTCTATAATCTCGTAACATGTGTCACAAGAGTACATGTTATAGGTGACTTTTTTCACATCACATGTCGTTTTACGACACCCGATACTTAGTGCCTCGAAAAACGTGTAAATTTTGACTGTTTCAAAATTCGACGAAATTCGAGGTGTTAGCTAGATTTCGCGAGACGATTCCAACGGTGAAGTCTGTTTCGTCATCCGAGATCTAGAAAAATTTCGGATTTTTACCGAAATTACGATTTTGCCCTTTTTCAGAAAATTGGAATTTTCTCGAGTCTTACACAACATTTGTGAGTTGAATTCTGAATTTATCTAAAATCAATGTAGTATAGCCTTTGAATACCTCCTGGCACTATACATTTGACTATTTAGATAACCATGTTCCTACCAGGTCAATGGGTCTAAATAGCTACTTTTAGGATTTTACCCTCTTTAAGATCTAGTTGTTTTTCCCTTCCAGTACTTCACAACCATTTCTTAGGACAGAAGATAACTTGACCCCATAGACAGGGTAACCCAAGCCTTCTCCAATGCAATTGGTACCTCAGTCCGCAATTCATTGATCCTCTCGTAATTAGAATCTATCCTTTAACCACGGGATCCGTATTTTTACGAATTGAGATGAGACTTCTAAACATTAAAGCGATAAATCGATGAGGTGGTCCTTATTCTCGAAGGAACACACTTCTCTTTGTCCTGAGAAGGGAACCTTAAAGTCAGAGGTTAGAACATCACCAGTGATTTATCAAAGTGATGTTTAGAGTGAATTAGTTCTAAGATATCAGCCTAGCATACCCCTAAGTGTATCACTCAGAGGGATCCTAGAAATCAGAGCAAAGATACAACTCTTTTTTTGGGTATAATCTACTGATAAATAGAATAGTTCATTACAAGAACAGTACCAATTATATAAATTCAGTTTTCAAACCTACAAAATAAACTGAAAATTTGCAAATCTAAATGTTCAACAATTAATCCCCACCCCTAGAGGGTGTTTAATGTTCCATTACTGTATTCCAATCATCACCAATCAAATAACAAGCAAGAAAATGAAGAAAGAAATCAAAAGATAAGAAGTGAGAGAACAAATCGTGATTTGAGCTTGATCTTTGTACGACGATAATGAAATTTGAATCTCTGATGTATAGCACCGAAATCTCTTCAATACAAATAAAAATATTCTCTAAAACTACTCTAATATCTATTAAAAATCAAAACTAAGCTAAAACTAAAGAAGCATTGAAAACTGAAAAACTCCAACTCAGCCGTTTGCTCCCGGCTCCAGCGCTCTAAGCTAAAAAAAAAAGGAAAAGCTGTGCTAAAAATATGCTCTAAAAAATAAGCCCTAGCTTAAAAAAAAAAAAAAAAATGGGAAGGTTTTAGAGAGAAACCCCATGAGAGGTGTTCTCCCACTTCCTTTCTTGCCCTAGAAATCTAAAAAATGAGTATTTATAGTCCTAGGATGCAATAGGCTTGAAAACAGTCTAAAACAGCAATTTTCGGGCCTTTCTGGTCTGCCCAAGCATCAATGTCAATGTCGCGACATTGACTACAATGTCGCGACATTGCTTTTTGCTCAGCGGCTCATTTTATTCTCCTATTTGTCGAGGCCATAACTTCTTCCTTTCAACTCAAATTTGGGTGTGTGAGGTGTCGTTGGAAAGATCTTTGAATGTATAATGTAACGTGGGTGGAATTGAACCATTTGACGCTCCAAATAAAACAAAAAAATTCATCTTCGAAATGACGCGCTGTGAGACATCCGGTTAACTCTCTTTTTTGAAACATTTTGCATCTTTTCGTACTAAATCACTTTCTTTCCATCAAGAATCCTACAAAACCACCTTTTGAGGAAATTTTATGAGTTTTACATGAATTTGGATATAAAATACTCAAAAATAGAATGTGAAATGGACTCAAAACATAGATGAGTTTTACACTCATCAAAGAGCCAGCACCGCTTGCTCGAGACGGGTATATCGAGTTTCCACCTCAGATAGAGATTTGATTATGAAGAACACTAGTCTCTGTTTCCGATTTTCATCCTATTTGAACAAAGCTGCACTCACCGAGACATCAGAAACTGCTTAGTAAAGATAGAGCGTACTGCTTCGGGGCTAGCCATAATTGGTGGTTCGGTGAGATACTGCTTGATTGCCAAGAAAGCTTGGTCGCACTCCTTATTCCATCCGATTAGTTTGGCCCCCTTTAGAGTGGTAAAAATGACTTTGTCGATGCAGCCAAAATGAGAGATGAATTGCCCCAATTTGCGGTAGTAGTTGAATTCACGCACTTTTTTTGGAGGTAGGGTAGCAAGATTCCATAATAGCTCTAAGCTAAATAGGATTGGCTTCAACCCCCATCTTCATCACTATAAAGCCCAAAAAGAGCCTGAATCGCTCGAACACACATTTTAGCTTGGAGTTTCATAATCGTACGCACGGGAGAAGCTCAAAAGTTTCGCAGTGCTTCGTGTGACGGCATTCTTTGGATTTTATACATATCGATATAGACTTCCATGGTATCACTTATCGCTGGTTGAAATATCTGTCACCTAATTTAATAGGTCACCCAAAGATTCTTCAAGCCAAAAGGCATTACATTATAGCAGTATAGCCCGTGTGGTGTAATGAAGGTCATTTTCTCTGCATCAGGTGGGTGCATAGGAATTTGGTGCATAGGAATCTGATGGTAGCCGAAAGCATCCAGAAATGACAACATCCCATGCCCGGCTGATGCATCAAAGATTTGATCTATTCGTGGCAGGGGGAAGCTATCTTTCTGACATGCTTCGTTGAGGTTCGTGTAGTCCACGAATACTCTCCACTTACCACCCTTCTTTGGGACCACCACCACATTGGAAAGCCATTCAGGATACTTTACCTCCCTGATGAAACCTACTCTCAAAAGATTATCCACCTCTGTATGAATAATCTGATAGCGATCCGAGTGGAAACACCTCAGTTTTTGTCTCACAGGTTTTGCCAAAGGGATAACATTCAGTTTATGAGAGGCCAGTAGGGGGTCGATTCCGGTCATATATGAGTTATTCTAGGTGAACACGTCTATGTTTCTCAACAATACGCATTGTAGCTACTCTTTTTCCTCATTGGATAGCAGAGAGCTGATGTATGTGAACTCCTCCAACCCGTCCAACGCTACTATCTCTAGGGGATCCACGGCTAATGGATCCTTCTCTTCCGCCATGACCTGGGCAGCGAACTATGATTGCTACGTTGGGGTGAGATCTTCAAGGGGAGGACTATCTAAGCTCTTTTCCCTTTTCTGTTCTTGTATGGATAGTTGGTAGTACTGTCGTACGACCAGCTAACTGCTTAGAAGGTCGACTTGCCTCGCATTGGTCAAATAAGCGATTAATACGGTGATATGTTGTAGGACGGCGCAATCGAGTCTGCGGCCCGGTCCGCGTCTTGTGACATTGTAATGCCCAAAGTCTTCGACGATTGAGAACAAAACCTGTTGGGTGATTAGTCCTACTTGTACAGGGAGTGTGATGTCTCCCAGTGTCATGGTCGTTGCGTCATTGAAACCAAAGAGGATTCGACGCTAAGTTAGCATTCTGAGAAGCTTCTATCCCGGTTGAAGGAATTTGGTAAATGCAATGATGCAATCGTCTTTGAGATCTACTAGCACCACATTGCACATCATTGCTAATACATAGGGTGAGTACAAGTGCGTCATAATGGGGCATAATGACTTTGTTCGGGTTACGGAGGAAGGATATGGGGCCATCCATGTTGTTCCTTCCGCGGTTGCCTCCCGTATGAATAAATTTGCTGGCTTGACTATGGCTACTCTCAAGAGCTTCTTCTATTGACACTTCGATTGATACTGGTCATATATAGTTTATAGTCGGATTAGATTATGAAGGGACGATCGCGCCGGCTGTAATTTTGTCTGATGGTGGCCCAAATTCTGCCCCTCAGTCAACTTCCATGACATACCTTCTGAGGTGCCCTATTTTGATTAGTCTTTCCACCAGGAACTTTAAGGCTTTGGCACCTGTTGGTCTTGTGCCCCGTGATCTCTGTGATAATCACATCATACAAATGGGTTTCGCTGAGAGGGATCCGTTTGGATCGGTGCAAGCCACTTGAAATATGGCAAATCACAAATAAAGGGTAGCAGCCTCTCATATGTGATGTTCAGGGGGGTGAATTGTGGGGGATTCCCTCTTTTTCTATGAATGATCACGGGATCGCTTTCGGTTTTTCCTATGACCTTCCTTATGTTAGTGATATGCTCTAGCCTAGTGGCATATATATTGTCATTATATGTTTATATACATGAGGCATTTATCATTTTATCTTGTTATTTAAATTGGTTAACTTCATAAATCAAATCCTTGAATAGTTGGCTCAGAAACTTTGTAATCATCAAGTATGTGACTTGATAGTAAAACCTTAAGGCATAAGACTTATTCTAAATAGTCCATAGTCGATCATTATTGTGGAATAATAATGAAGTAAGACTATTATGTTTTCTAAGAAAAGACCATGTTTCTTTGGTCATGAACATAGATATTTTCGAACATAAATACATGTTAAGTTCATGTTATTGGGCGACTCGCTATGAAATACTACATGGATTATGTCATCGGTAATTCTCATTACAGTAGTGGTATTTGAGTCCTTCGACCTGAATTCACCATGGATTCCTACATGAGGAACTTCGTGTCTTGACGTAGCTTAATGACGTCTTTAACAGAATGGTAATACAGGCTATGGTTTGGCATGCAGTAAATCATGTGGAGGAATGTGAGTGATTGTGAAAGAATTTGTCTCACTCTTAATTGGTGAATAATCTGTGTACCTCTTGATAAGTGAGACTAAATGCATGGTGGAGTACTTTCGAATGAGATTGATAGGAGTTATCAATATCAGTTTTTTAGTCGATCTACTTGAGAATCAGAAGCTGATTAAGTTGTATAAAGATGACTTCATCCATGCTTTATGCTTAATCGAGACATCGTGTGACAAAGGACTAATATCATACTATGGTAACGTTTTTAAGTCATCGAATTCACTTGATTTGGGTAGTTATAATGTCTTACTAGAGACCAATTATAACTTGTGGGCTTAGAATATGATTTGGGCCCGCTGCCAACATTGAGTGAACCTATAGGGTCACACATAAGAATGAGCTATAATGGGATGTTAGAAAGGCTCTCTCTTTGGCCCAAGCCCAAGCCCAAGCCCATTAATAGTTAATGGAATTTGGTTTAAATTCGTTTTAATAAAAGGGTTTGGGAGGCTTGATATAAATATGGGGTTTATCATCTAAAATTAGGTGGTTCTTTTGAAGTGGGCGTTTTGAGAGAGAATTCTTTTTTAGAGTTTTGGAAGACACTAAGGTGTCTTTGGTTTTGTGGGACAAAGACCTATCATAAGGTGCTAGCACATCCATCCCATCCATTAGTCGTTCATGTGGATACCTTTAGAGGGCGTTTGCACACTGCGTCGTCTTGGCTCGTTGCTATTGGATCGTCTCCGAGGAAGGAGTTACGTTTGTGTTTCGATTATTGTGTGATCAAGCAAATCTGCACTAGTCGAAAGGAATTCGGTCTACAAGAGGTCAGATCTGGATTTCCTTGATTCATTGTTTAGTTTCATTAAACCGCTTGGATCTTGATGCAATTGTTAAATTTTTTCTTTGCGTTTTTTTCTATTTGGATTCCAACGGTGGTATCGGAGAGCACTAACATTTTGGTGGCGATTTTATATGTGATATAACGTGATTTGGTTAGTGTATTTGTTTTGCCATATGTGATATGCCATGATCCATTAGTTCATCCATTCGATAATCAGTATAATCTGAGTCATTTTTTTCTATATGAAGTTTGTAACATCATATCAGAAATAGAAAAATGATTTGGTTTAGAAAAGCTCTAATAGGATTAGGACTGTTGATGATCAAAATCAAATTCTGTTCGTAATTCTTGTGTTTAATTTGATTAGGGTATTACAACTTAAGATTAATTAGTAGGACTATTATAATAAGTATAAGCAGTTATAGATTTTATTGATCCAATAGAATTTATTACATATTAAGTATAATTTATTCTGATTCTTATTAATTAGTAAATTTGTTACATATTAAGTATGGCTATTCTGGATTGCTTGTGTCGGTAAATTTGTTACACATTAATGTTAGACATTAAGAATGGATTGTTACATATTATTCTTAATCAGTAGGACTTTTACACATTAATGTTAGACTTTAAGAATGGACTGTTACAAATTATTCTTAATCAGTAGAACTGTTACACATTAATGTTAGACATTAAGATTGGTATTAGATTATTACATTAAAGTAGGATTGTTCCAAATTAATGATGGATTGATGATTGGTAATCAGCATTGGTGAATGACCATAATTATTAATTATGATTAATGATTGGGAGAAATTTCGAGACGATAACCACTCATGCTAGTAGCAAATTTGTTTATGTGACTAACGTTTTAATTGAAAAGACCATATTCATAATCTGATTATGTGCTTAATGTGTTTGTATTCAATTTGCATGGTGCATGCCATGGCCCTTAGTTCAATGTGATTGCCAGCTATTAATTATGGGTTTGTAATTTTTTAAATATAGCCTGCGTGTCGTTAATTTTTATTGACACAACATGTGTGTCTCTTTTTCATTATATTAGCATACGGCCTGCGTGTCGTTGTTTTTATTGACACAACATGTGTGTCTCTTTTTCTTATTTTAGCATAAAATAGCATACAATTATTACTTGCTTGTAATGAAGAGCGAAGAATGAGGCTGTTCGTTCTTGGAGACCTAACCCATAAAGCTAAGGTATTGGTAAAAGGTAATCTGCATCTCCATATTAAGCTTATGGAATCACCTTAGAAATGGGCCATGACATATCACATTTACACTTATGCTTATTAATATGCTTGTATGTGATGCATGTATATGTTTATAAGTTTGCCTAACAACAGTAATTTATCCATAAAATATCAAGTCATAAATTGCCTTCCATAATTTAACACTTGTCAATACTTCGATCGTCTTAATATAGTTTCTGCTAAAGCAGGGTGTATTGGGCCATCTTAGGAAGACATGATGGATAATGGTGATATGGTTAGACTTAACTAGGCTATCATAATGGTTTTGGGCCTAAGGGCATAAAAGGAAAGAGTTTTCTACCTAGTTAGCTTAAGTTTAAGTGTTATGCCAAAGCTAAGCTTGAATTTAAGTCAAGCGTGGATTTCACCCACTAGAAACCTATAAGATTGTTTACGTGTTAATTAGAGTTATTAATTTTAATTGGGAGTATTAAGAGCCTCATTTATTAAAAGCTTTGCATATTTATTTTTTTGTATGTAGACTAGCTGACATCAAACAACACATCAACATTTACTCTGCGATCTTTGTCTTGAAAGGAAAAACTTAATGGGACAGGCTTCCTCGATTGGTCTCAAAAGTGAGGATTGTCATGAAACAAGAAGATGTATGTTTTTGATAATAAATCCACAATGAACCTCCTAGCCTTGATGCCCCGTAGTAGAAAGGGATGCTTATAGTAAGCATTTGAATGACTCGATGGATGTAACTGTCTTATGCTTACAACCATGAACTCACAAGCGAAGCAATTTGAAATGCGGCATTTGATATGATAGTGCATCTCAGGGAATGTTCAAGAGCAAGCACGTGAAAAGGTTTTCAACCACCAAAGCATTGAATGCATACGAGATGACTCCACAGCCCGGTAAGTGCACGTGTGCTAAGATGAGACCGATGACTTGATGGCTTGGTGTTCTATTAGTCATGAGTTGACTCTTGTCGGTCTAGGTTCATTGCACGAACATTATGATCAATTTATTTATGAACTATTATGCACCATGGAGGGAATTTATTCTTGAGTTACATGGAATGTTAAAGATGTTGAGACGAACATTGAAAAGACAAATCAGTGCTTATGGTTGAAGGAAGGCATGAAAAGAAAATGTCAAAGGCAATAAGGCGAAAAGGCAAAGGACAATCAAGCCTAAGGCGAAGAAGCCATCCCAGCCAAGGAGGAGTTTGCTTCTTCTGTAATGAACAAAGGTCATTGGAAGGAATTGTAAGCTCTGCTTGGAAGATGCGAAGAAAAAGAAGAGTAAGCGAGGCTACCACCTCAGTATCTATATTTATAAATTCGTCTGTCTGCTTTGCTTCATGGGTATTAGATACTGGATGTGGATCTCACATTTGTGTAAATGTGCAGGGCCTGTGAAGCAATCGATCATTGGCTAAATGCGAAGTGGACCTACGAGTGGGGAATGGAGCAAGAGTTCTTTACGTGATAGTTTGTAGGGTTTATGATTTGACTTTACTTTAGTGGACTTGTTTTCCAATTAAAGAATTGTTATTATGTGCACATTTGTGGTAAAACATTTATTTGATTTCTTGTTTAGGCGATGGATGGATTCCTTTATTATTAAAATTAATATTTTCTCCATCCACAATGCGAGACATTTTTTATGGGAATGCTCATTTATCTAATGGTCTCTACGTTCCCCAAGCTTGGGCAACCCGAAGCCACGTCTAACATCGATACTAAGAGGTTCAAGTCCAATGACTTGAATCCAACCTACTTTTGGCATTGTCGTTTGGGCCATGTCAATGAGAAATGCATCTTGAAGCTCCATCAAGATAGGCTAATACATTCATTTGACTTAGAGTCATTTGAAATATGTGAATCTTGTTTACTAGGCAAAATGACCAAGGCTCGCGCCCCATTTGGACACGGTGAGAGGGCTAGTGACTTGTGGGCTGCTATGCGAACGGATGTTTGTGGACCAATAAGCTCAATTACTAGAGGAGGTTATCGATTACTTCATTACTTTTCTTGATGGCTTTAGTAGATATGGTACATCTACTTAATGAGGCATAAGTGCGAGATCATTTGAAAAGTTCAAATTATTCGAGAATGAAAATCTGAGAATAAGCTTGGAAAGAATATCAAAACACTTGATCACGATCAAGGTGGTGAATATTGGCAAATTTGATGACAGTCATCTTGGGATTGTGGGATAATCTCCACGAAACTCACTCCGCCTGGAACACCACAATGGATATATGAATTGTATGCGAGAGAATCGAACTTTATTAGATATGGTTCAATCTATGATGAGTCGAACAGATCTTCCAATATCCTTATGGGGATATGCATTAGAGACTGCTGCGTTCTTATTGAATAGAATTCCGCCGAGGCGATTGAAAACTACTATATAAAGTGGTGGACAGGAAGCGTCCTGGTTTTGTCTTTCTCAAGATTTGAGGTGTGAAGCATGTAAGCGTCGGGCTTACGATAAGCTAGCATCGAATATGATAAGTGCTTATTTGTGGGGTATCCGAGAGCAAAAAGTGCTTTTACATCCCCATCGAGAACAAAGTGTTTGTTGCTCGTAATGGAGTCTTTTGGAAAGAGTTCATTTCCAAAAGAGTCGGTGGGATGGAACATCTCTTGAAGAGATTCGAACCCATGAGGTGCCAGGAGCCTTCAGGAAATTCTGCAAGATTCCTGACCAGTTGTTGAGTTGATCTTACGCACCAGGCCCACGAGAAGGTCCCGGTAGGATTCATCATGAGCCCCGAGATATGGATTTCTCGTGGCGGCGACAAAACCATAGAGCTTGTGGATCGAATGAGCCTGGAAACCTATCATGAGGCAATGATGAGCGAGATTCTGAAAAATGGCCCCGAGCGCGAGTACGAGATGATGTGTCACACGATAACGGGTTTGGAATTTGGTAGATCGCTTTGAGGTGCTAAGGTCTTCTGGTTGTAAATGGGTTCATAAGATCAAACATGATATGACCTTCAAGTCTCGACTTGTTGCAAAAGGTTTCAAACAAACTCATGGTATTGACTATGATGAGACCTTTTCACCTGTCATTATGCTTAAGTCTATTAGGATTCTTCTTGCTATAGTTCCGTACTATGAATATGAGATTTGGAAAATGGATGTCAAAACAACGTTTCTTAATGGAAACTTACTCGAGGATGTGTACATGACACAACCACAGGGTTTCGATCTAAGTATCCTAATATGGTGTTTAAGCTTCAAAGATGTTTATGGATTAAAGCGAGGCTTCCGCAGTGGAATCTTCGTTTTGATAGAGTACATTAAAGAGTTTGGCTTTATGAAAAATGAGACCGACCTTGTGTATACAAGAGGTTAGTAGGAGTGCAATTATCACTGCAAAAACAGCCCGATTTAGCGATGGATTTTGCGACGGATTATATCCATTAGAAATTGCGACGGATTGCGGCGGAAACCAGCTTAGCGTGGGTTCTGCAGAGCGGATAATATTTCGTCGCCAAAATAAGGCGGGAAGTTGGCGGGAGCTATTAGATAGCGGCAGTGCTCCGGTTCCATCGTTATATTAGCGGCGGATTTACCGGCCGGTCAATATTTCGTCGCGAGTAAGGCGGGAAGTTGGCTAGACTATTAGGTAGCGGCCCAGTTATCGATTCGCATTCGTTATATTAAGCAGCAGTGTCGATTCAGTCACTATAAAACTTTTCGATTATTTAGCTAAAAATAGATCGTGTCAGCTAAATTTAGAAAATGTTTAGCTATTTATATTTTAATGAATATTGCTTTGATTCAAGAATAGCATGATAAAATGTTCAGATAATTAATATTTTAAAACTATTTTAGTTTATATATTAATATTATTTTTCTCATATGGTTATAATTATTTTTCCTTACAATTAATGGAACTTTAATAAAAAAAAAAATTTAAAAATATTATTTATTGAATTAATCATTTAAAATTTGGTTGCTAACTTTGTTTTGTTACAGCGGAAGCAAATTTATGCTAACTTTGTGTGATGTATTATAACGGTTAGTAGTTATTTTATTTGTGAAACAATTATTTATAAAATAATAATTATATAATAATATAATAAATATGAAAATAATAACAATAAAACATATATATGAAATAAATAGAAAAGTATTACTAAAAATAAAATCTTTATTACAAATGTAAAATTTTCTATAGACCATATTATTTCTATTTACAAAATATAAATAGAAATAATTCTTACAACATGCCATAGACCATATTTATAATTTTTAATATAACTGGTATCATTACTTTGCAAAACAATGCCCTGTTTATTTTAGACCTTCAACTACGTCGTTTTGAGCTTCCTAAGTCACTTTATTTTTATTTTTTTCTGAAATCCCTAAGTCAACTTTAACTAAATCTAAAACCTTATTCTCTTCAGTTTTTTTTTAGACAGTAGCCTAAATTCCCCAAGCCGTTCCAATCCAATGTAATTGCCGCCCATCACTGCCGCCCATCATCGCCCCACCGCCATCCATCACCGTCATCTTGATCCATAGCCGTCGATGACACCACATCATTTCTTGTTTTGCTCAAAAGTCTCATGTTTGCTTGCAAACTCCTGCTTATTAACGAAATCGCGGCACATTTGGGTTGTTACGAGATCGTGGATGTCTAACTCGACCGCGATTGATGATTTTATTTTGTTGGTATGTTGTTCTTGTACTGATATGTCTAGGTTTGATCTGTTTGTATTGTTGAAGAACACAATCTTTTCTTTTCATTTTTTATTTTTTTGGTGATTTACAAAGAAGAAAAATTGTGTGTGCAACTTCTTTTTTTTTAATCTTCCTTTTCTTTTCTGTATTGATTCAAAAAAATTGGATTTGCTAACTGCATTTTATTGATTCCAACTTATCTTCTTTTTTTTTTGCAAAATTTAAATTTTTTTTTTCAATTCATAAGCTTAATTACTATCCTTATGTGGTTGTCAATCTTAAGTTCTGAAACCAGCAAGAAGATACGGACTAACTATTTCACCCATACGGACTAACTAATACCACATAATAAATTAAAAAGGGATGATATTGGATGAATGAGGTTTTTAAAAAATGTGAATGTCTAGTTGGATCCAAAAAGATTAGTTAGATAATTATTTTGGAAAAAAGTTTATTTATGTTTTTTTATAAATGAATTATTTTGACATTAAACTGGAGAGAAGAAGAAGAAGAGGTGAATGAGACAGTCAGTGCATAATAAAATAGATTAATTTTCAAAAACATAATAGATGAATGAGGTTTTTAAAACATGTGAATGTCTAGTTGGATCCAAAAAGATTAGTTAGATAATTATTTTGGAAAAAAGTTTATTTATGTTTTTTTATAAATGAATTATTTTGACATTAAACTGGAGAGAAGAAGAAGAAGAGGTGAATGAGACAGTCAGTGGCCAAAGTAGGAATTGCAGAGTCTTTTTCAAAGCCTGCTTTGGTGTTTCATTAAAAAGGGATTAAAAAGGGGAGACAAAACACTCCATGTGAACATCTCTATCATCCTCATGTAGCTTTGTCCCAACTGAGCCCCACCAGTCCACCACCAACCAGCCTCTCCTCCTCTTAGGCCTCTTTCTCCTTCAACACACCTCTCCAAAAGGACATAGAAACTATCTTTCCATGGCCAAAAAGCCAAAAGCTATCTCATAATTGTACCCCATCAGCTGGTCTAACCTCCATCACTCCTTTTTTTCCTTCCATTCTCCATTCTCCTTTCTCCTTCCATTCTCCATACTCGATATTAGGTTTTTAGTCCACGTCCCTTGGACCTTCTTCACCCACCCATTCCACTCATCCTCCTTGCCTGTTGAATCAATGCATCCCATATTATGGACCACATGATTTTGATATTTTTTTTAAATAAATCATAATTTTTAAATGAAAATTGATGCAGATATCAATTCCACTCATTTAGCTTCAAAATGACCATTTTATAAAAATAAATATTAATTTCAAGTAATTTTTATATGTTAAATGCCTAAATGATCATGTTAAATGCCTAAAAAAACACATATTCAGTCAAACTCATAACCTCAACCCAACCCAATCCAATCCAATCCAATCTATCATTAGACTGGGCTGAACACAGTGGGCTGAACACAGTTGGTAAAATTAAAAATTAAAAATTCCAAAAAGTATAGTAATGGATATTTACAAGTGTATGATTAATAGGGTGATAGTGACTTAATGGGGTTGAGGTACTCAAAAAAATCACATGTACCTGCAATAGTCTGACACGAAATATGGGGCTATCTTCTCTCCTCTCATCCTTTACTTTTTTTAGTCAAAATTAAGGTTTTTTATTTTTTATTTACTGTCAAAATGCTACCAATTTGGAGACCTAGGCGTCTGTTTACATGAGGTTGATTTTTTGGTTTTTTTCCTTTTTTAAACCTTAAATCATCATTTCTATTTCTATTATTTTCTTCTTTGAATTTGGTTTTTTCTTTTCTAATAAATGATTTTCTATACTAATATGAATTCTTTTTATTTTTAAATATTTTAGTCGTCGTCAAGTTATGATGTGTTTTGTGCTAATTTATTGTGTTTGTATTTTATAAATGCGACTTATTTCGATAATTAATTATACAGATTGTGGTTAAACCTTCTTAGGTTTTCGTATTGATAGGTCAAGTGGCAAAGTTCGATCCGATAAAGTCAATAGAATAAATCATGTTCGTTAGTATACTACAGATTTAGAATCTTAAGTATTATAGGCATTTTTTGATAATTAAATAGGCGCTTGGGTGATCATTTTACAAATAACATGAAGCTATGAATTTTTAATAAAATAAAATTATAAATATTTAAAATAGAATTAATGAGATAGGTGAAAATATATTCAATATTAAAAAAATAATTTATTTAATTTAAATGTATTTTGTAATTTTTCATAGCAGATTTTTTAAATATTAAATTATTGTATAAATTATATTAAAAAGATACATTTAAAATTTGAAAATAAAATAATTAAAATAATAAGGTTTAATAAATTAATTATTCATTATAATAATTATTTTAAAACTTGTATGTTATGAAAGAAAAGAGATTTGATTTTTATGTTAAGAGCCAGAATATTGAATTTGTAGATGAATATTTTAAAAATCTCCAATTATTAAGCTATTTATTTAAAAAAATAAATAAAGATTTTATAACTCTTGTCGGGTCAGCAGACAAAACTCCATAGTTATATGGTCCAGAAACGGTCGGATAAATATGGTTGTTTATTCGATTAATAAATTTCTGTTCAACTTTCCAAAAATCGAGTTAAAGTGGGTTGGGTCATCGGGCTCAACCTTGTGTCTTTCTAATTTTAGTTAAAATAAATTGTTCTATTTTTATTTAGTTAAAGATAAACAGTTCCAATCTATTGATTTAGAAATAATTACAAATAAGGCATAAATAATGTAAAATACATGTCAGTAAAACTTTATAGAAAATAATTATATTTAAAGTATGATATTATCTAGATACTTTTATAATAAACTGTAAGTACTATATTAATGTCTTAGTTATTACTAGAATATATAGGCTAAGATAATACCTATAACTTATTAAGATAGTATCTAAGTTAATATCTTAAAAATTTTTATTTATAAAACCATAATATTTTTATATTTTTTTATATATGTTTTTTTTATGATTATTCCTAAATTAATGAGTCAAAGAAAATTTTTCTCATTTTTAAGTAGTAGTTGGGAATTCGGATGTGGTGTCGACTTGTCGTACAGAGTTAGATTCATTTAGGGTGGTCGACATTTGGGGTTTGGAAATATTGAAAATTTTAAGAAATTATTTTGGAAATAAAGATATGAGATATAGGTTTTACACATGCAGGGCTTGACACGCCTTCTGCAGGCCCAGACTCACGTCCTCCGAGCGTGATGGCCGGTTGGTGTAACCTCCAGCCCTACTTGGATCTCGCCATGCCCATGTTCCTTAAGATCGCCGAATATCGTGCCGGGATTGTCCCCGTAGCTTTTCGCCGGTGGGTTTCACACCTGTGGTTTTGTTTGGTGTTTTGTTCCCCAAAACCCTAATTTCGTCGATTTGGTCGAGACCATAACACATTGCCCCTCTCCCTTACTCTCTCTCACTCGATCAAATTCAGATTGTTGTTGCTGCTCTTCCCTCTACCTGAGTTCTCTCTCGATCTCTTAATCTGTTTCTCTTCGATTTCGCATTTCTTGCTCATTTGTTTGTACAATCTCCATTGCTTCAGTCTCTGATTTTTGGGTTGTTTTTTGAAAGGATCGCCCTTGTGTTTTTTCCTAGGGTTCATTTTTAGGTGAAATAATTGGGTTGGGTTTCTTTATGATTTGGTTAGATCTTCGCCTGATTGGTGTTTGGTGATCTCCAATTGTTGTTCGATTTCGTGTTGTCTTGTTTGTTTGCCTCAATTTTCGGGTGTTTTGAGTATTTTTTTTGTGCTTTTATGGATGGAAAATCAAGTTAAGTACCCTTTTCCTCCTTTCGTGAGGATTTTACATTAATGATTTCATGGCTATGAGTTTGTGGACACCTGAATAAAAATCGATTATAAACTATGTGATTTTAGTTTGTTGGAGTATGTGCAATGCTGTTGTTTGAATTTGTTCTTTTCTGTAAAATGGTAGATTCGCTTGAACTAAGGTTGGAATTCTAGTTCTAGTAAATTGGTGAGACTATACTTCATGTTTGGACTTAATTTGGAATATGCTGGGTTTTATTGGGTAGAGTATACATTATAAACCTTAAATTATGTTGCCTATCAAAAATTATTTTGGTGTTTAGATGGAAAACAATAATGTGGGGTTTGTGTGTTTTGAGTGTGACATTCTAAGTTTATAAATGGGTTGGGTTAGGAGGATGGGAAATGGGTAAATGGTGATCTGAACCCGACCATTTCCTAGGTATTTGTAGACAACTTGGCATTTTTTTTTTAAGTAAATATTTGACAACTTGACATTTGATTAATTGAATACGTGTAGGTACATAGTGTGGTGACCAACAGGCTACTAATATTTGAATTTAAGTGATCGTTTATGTAAAGCGTTGTGCTAACCAATTGGTGATTTGGTCTAATATTTTGACAATGGTAGTTGACTCTTTATAATCTTACATATTTTCTGGTTGTCATTCTCCCACAAGGAATGTACTTAAGTTAACAATATTATAATAAATAATTAATCAAATCAACTACAACTTGTTGAACTATTTTTAATATTGATAACTTGTTGGTATTTTTAATTCTTTTTAACTATTTATCGAACACAAACTGCCTCTTGTATTAATTCATATTAGACCTGTAACTTTGCTCTCGAGATACTTAACTTCAATCCTTCCCGATCCACATACGCAGTGTGTTTTTTACGGTTTCTCTTGCTAAAGCAGACGCACATTGTCCCTTGATTTTAGCCACCCTTATCGTCTCTCGTACCAGCGTTTTCTGGTTTATCGTTTTATTTATTTTTGATATATTATTTTAATGTTTTTTAACGCCATTTGTGACTCTTAAACCCACTGTCACGATCTTTCAGGAGCTCCATTATCTACTCTGAAATCTCTTGAGAATTTGAAACCCTCTTCATGGGTATGGTTGGTGCTATGTGATCATCTGGGTAAATAATCTCTCTAATTCTTGCTGTCTTAGCTGTTCTTTTTGGTGTTTTTATTTGTTTATTTTTTATATATATATTTTTTTAAATTTTAATTTTGAGTTAAGTTTTTCTTCGCGGTAGATCCAGGAACCAGAGTGCATAGTTTTGTTAATTTGACTTGTTTTCGTGTGGCTTTGATGAGTTTTTTCGGTATCGGTGTGTTGTTTCGGGTTCAATTAAGGTGCATGCTTGACTCTACTTTATCGTGTTTGGTTGCGGAGAAAATGGAGGAAAGGAAAATAAAAGAAATTAAAAATTTTGGTTGATTTTATGTGCGTGGTTTCTCTGTCCAGAGCCCTAGAAGAAATGAATCTTTTCCTAGTTGAGGTGACGACCTCTCTTTGGCTTTGTCCATGTTTTGTTTCGTTTCCCTCTTTTAGAAAGAAAAAGCGCCTAGCTCTTTATTAAAATTCATGTATTAGAAATCCATGTGATGCCATAACCACAAGCTCTAGATTTCATACTGTCTATCACAAATACTCCACCCTAGTACTTTACCTTTTATTTATTGTATATTATTTATTTGTCTGTTGATGCATTTCTTGTCCTTTTTCTTTTATCGTGTCCTAATGCTCGTATTATATATTTGAATATAATCATATAATTTACTTGTGTGCCTTGTATATATTTTACTAATAAAATTATGCAATTTATTTATACTCCCTTTATTTAAATTCCGTCATGCATGTGTTTTATTCATTTTTGTTATTACTCATTACATTATTTGCTTTTCCTATGTTTATATATATATATATATATATATATATATATATATATATATATACTCTTCTCATATATATATATATATATATATATATATATATATATATATATATATATATATATATATATATATATATATTTTTTTTTTTTTTTTTTTTTTTTTTTTTTTGTTATACTTATTCTAATTTTTTTTGTCTTTATTGTATAAATGTTTTTGTAAATCCAAGTTCATCTCTTCCTAATTTATTTTATTAGTTTAACTCTTTGGCTTAATAGACCATCGACCTAATAACTCGTTTTCTTTTAATTGAACCTACTAAGCCCAATTCCCCTATGAGCCAACCAAACCCTTTTGACCTAATTCATTAGGTGCATTAAGTTCTTTGACCAACCTATTAGGACTTAATCAAGAAAACCCTACCATCTTTCTAGGTCCAACCCATTAGGTCCAACCCATTTACTTAGGTTCAAACCCATTAATCTAAGTCCATCAAATTAGGCTCAACCTCATACCTAGAAGCCCACCAAAATTTTAAAATGGAATAAAAACTTGGGTTTGGTTTGATTTTAGCCAAAACATTTCCCTTTCTTTATTTCTTTCTTTTCTTGCTTTTAAAAAAAATTCACTTAGAGCTCAAATTGTAGTGGATAGTGAATGCACTAATGTGCACGTGGTAATTCATTGAGAGCATAGATAAATCAACTTGGCGACTATATATTGAATGAAATGCAAAGACATCTTGTATTGTAATAATAAGTGAGTTATGGATTAATTTTAGACCCAAAACAAAATTTATAAATATCTGTATTGTAATTATAAAATATTCATGGTTCAAATTTATTCATTTTTAATACCGATGTTCAATGTCAAGTTGTTGACTTGTTTTGTTTCAATGTCACATTATAGGGTTTTAACCTCCCCTAAAAAACAGAACATAAGCTGTTGTTGGAGATGTGTTTTCCACTCTCTTCTCTCTGTCTGTTCTGCATCCAATTCAGTGTCAAAATTATTAAGGTATGTATTCATCTATTTATTGTCTTGATTTATTATTTGATTTTTTTGTGATGCTATTGTGACTAGTTTATGTGTTTAGCTTTTGATAATTAGTTGTATGCATGAAAGTATTTCATTTTAAGTTTTTGCTACATGGACTGAAAATTAAACTACACCATTATATCAATGGAAAATTTATTTGTTTTAATATGACATGTTGAAATCAGGTTAATATGTATGTCCTGATTGCAAAATGAAGTTACATTATATATCTTGAATTCAAAATCAGGTTATAAGTTGTTAAAGGTTCAACCATACGAAGTTACATGATTTGTTCTTTTCAAGCTTATTGATTATTGGATTCTTGAATTAGTGTAGGCATAAAGATAGGACTACATATAGACATTAGAGAAAATGAGACCAGATCGACAGTGGATTGATTATCGGATGAAAGATGGTGCTTTAACTATGGAGTTCGAAGTTGGCATTGAGGATTCATTAATTTTCAACGAGTCACCCGGAGGTGATGGGCCAGGGTAAGTTCGGTGTCCATGCGATCATCGTAAGGAATGTCGAGCTCGAAGAAATTTTCCAAGGCGGATCTTGTGAATATCATCTAACAAAGTATGGATTTAATAAAATGACTATTATACTTAGTATACATGGTGAGCCTATCGAGAGAATCTTTGGGGAACTCGATGTCAATTTCAATGAAGTCATAGGCGTAGGATTTGCTCAATCCTCGACCGTACGATGCTTTTGATACAATGCTAATTGATGATGTCAGCCCTTCCTTTAATCTAATGACATTGAAGAGGACCAGAACCCAGCGGTATAAAATTATTTGAAATCTTTGAAACGTAGTCAGGAGATACGGCGGCAATAGATATCATTCAAAGTTATCTGCTGTTGCGAGATTGTTGAACATTAAATCTGAACACCATTTATCTGAACGTGCTTATGATGATATTTGTCAATTGATGTCAGGAGTTGCTACCGTGGACCCGATGCTGATGATTATTAAGCTTCTCGGCGCAAAATTAGTTAGGTTTGGGTGCAGTTGAAAAGATTCATTCTTTGCATTAATGGTTGCATGATATCGCGGGGTGAAGATAGTGAACTTTACTTGATTCTGAGAGTTTTGTCACCATCCGGATTTCGAGGAGACGATCGTGGATCGTAAGCGGAAAACAAATGTTCCTTATAAAAAATGTACTACTTTCCCTTGGCTCCTCGATTACGAGATTGTTTTTGCATCTAATGCCACGGCTAAAGTGTGAGGTGGCATCTTTGAGCATAAATCTGAAGATGGTGTTATGCGTCATTGTTGGACTACGAGCTTAAACATTTGATCCGCTAAATCTGATTTTACGTGAAAGTGAAATATTCGGCCCCAGGTCTTTCAACGATGGCTTTAATCCATTTGGTCGATCGAACAACAATATTCTTCATGGCCGATTATATTGGCGCCATACAATTTTTGTGGATGTGCATGAAAAGAAAGATGAATATACGTTTTTATATAATTGTGCAGGGCGAAAGAATCGAAGGGAAAGTTGGATGTTTCCCACAACCCAGCACAGTGCGGGATTGAAAACGGCAGAAGGTGGGTGTATGTACATATGACATTTCGACGAATTTTCAAATGAAGGTACACTCCTAATGGACAATTAGTGATTTTCCGCATACTTTCATTGTTTTTCGGGATGAGTCTTGGGAAGCTTGTATCCTCCATGGAAGATTGGATGCATTTACATTGAGTGAGGAAATGAAGTTCAATAATCGTGGTTTGACAATCATCGTAAGTTCTTACCAAGACATCATCAATTTCGAAGGAATAAAAATTCTTTCTGAAGGGTAAAAGCAGTGAGAAAAGTTGCACCACATGTCCAGATCGGGAGAAATATTAAGAAGCGAGTGCGATTAGGGTTGAAGAAAGTGTCAGAAACTTATGCTAAGTCCACTAATGCTCGTATTTTCAAGAGTTGCGAATGTGGATGGAAGAAAAGAAGCATCTTTTGGGCTTTACCTTATTGGAGCACAAACCTCATTCGACATAATCTAGATGTCATGCATATTGAAAAAATGTCTTTGATAATGTCTTATTACGTATGAATGTTGAAGGAAAACAAAAAGACAATCAGTCTAGAAGTGACTTAAAAAAGAGTTTTGTCTGACAGTAGAGTTGCACAAAATGAGAGCACGAGGCAAATATCAAAAGCTACTTATACTTTGGATAAGTCGAGGAAAAAAATTTTGTGCGAATGGTTGAAAGAACTTGATTTCTGTGGGTATGCCTCGAACATAGCAGATGTGTTGAAAATGCCGGAATAAAGCTCAGAGTGTTACTTCATGAAAATCCATGATTGCCATGTGTTTATGCAAAGCTAATTCCAATAGCATTTCGTGAACTATTGCCCGGAAAGAATGTGTGGTCATCTTTGTGAGCTAAGTAACTTTTAAAGATCTCTTGCATCTACGGTAATAACGAGAGGAGACATGGCGACTTGAAGATGAAATTCTGTTGTATCACGTAGGCAGCATATATTACCTCCAGTTTTTTTGATTGTATGGAGCATCTCCCCCATCCATTTGCCGTATGAAGCAAGGATGGCAGTCTGTTTAATATAGATGGATGTACCCTTTTGAGAGAGTTAGCACCAAAAATAATCATATGAATTTGATATGTCAATCGATTTAAAATGACTACTTATTTTATGTATCTTGACAAAGATTATCTTTAGGTACCTTCGAAGGTTGAAAAATAATGTGTGCAATAAAGCAAAAGTTGAAGGTTCTATATGCAATGCATATTTGGTTGAGGAGACATCTTCATTTTGTGCTCATTATTTTGAGCCATATGTCAATACAAGACATCCCGAAGAGTGCCACAAATCTAATTATCGTTGATAAGAGATGAAACTCGAGAACATGAGGATGCTTTCCCATTTTAAGCATGGGGGTAGAGCATTTGGCAAGGGAAAAATTTCCGATATCTTACTGGGATGAATATTATCATGCGGCTCGCACGTATATTCTATTGAATTGTGAAGAGAAGTAAAGCCACATATTGGTGATATCTGAATTTCTTCAAAAATGATTGAAAACTAATTTATATAATATGCAAAATGTTTATGTAATTGCTGAAACTAATGGTCATTTGCTATAGACTATTTGTGGCTAGTTAAGAGAACGCTCGACCATATGTTGGAAAGTAGAAGTTGATCTTTAAGCTTGATAAAGGAACTTTACATCTTGGTTTGAGGCACATCATGAGTAATAAAAATTCAACTATATATATATATATATATATATATATATATATATATATATATATCCTATATATATATATATATATATATATATTGTTAGTTGAACATACATGAATACCCTGCTTTGATTTTCTATAGGCTCATGACCCGTTTGAATATCTCGACTGATTCATAAGGACCTGCGCCAAGACCTTTACGAGGTGTTAAGAGCGTTTCTGGATTATGTGAATGGATATAAGTTTCACACTTTGGGACATGGATCAAATAAAGCAACCATGAATAGTGGAGTGTGCATAAAGGGTTCTAATTTTAGTGCAACAGAATTGGACTTTTATGGTCAACTAATGGAGGTTTTACAGTTGGAATATCCTGCATTACCACTGAAGATAGTCATATTATTCAATTGTCAGTGGTTTGATCAGGCACGAGCATGGTCTGAAGTCACCTGAGTATAAGCTTGTTGATGTGAACCACACGAGAAAGATTCAATAGATATGAACCATTTATTCGCGAGCAAGCAATGCGAAGTGCATTATGCATCTTATCGAAACCGCAAAGAAAACATGTGTAGTGGTGAAACGTTTGCAGATAAAAGCTCGAGTCGTGGAAATGTAGAGACATCGAAAATTTTTCTATCAAATGCGGAGCATTTGAGAGGATGTCATCGAAAACCGGTATGTTGACTACGACGGACAAAGACCTCGATCATTGGTTGATCCAGGTTGTGCCTTTGTGATGCAATGTGATATATCGAACTAAATAGAGTCGGGTAAGTGATAAGTGATCAGTTGATGAATTGGGTGTGTTATTAAATAATAAATATAGTTAATATTTGAGAAGATTGATGCCTTTATATTGTGTGACCTTATGAATATATTTATAATATTGTTTTCAATTACTAGTATTTTTTTCTTGCATATGTATGTACTTTATAGTAGTCATTTTCATTATAAATGTGTTGTTTTGTAATTATGTTCATTGAAGGTATGAGAGGTGGCCATTCAGCAAGGAGCAGAGCTAATTCTGCCCAGTCGGAAATGGCCCAGACTATCTGCACAAGTAGTCTACGCTTTAAATGGCTGCTTGCTTGACTATAGGTTAAACACCTACCTTCAATGTGGAGAACTTATCACCACCTTCCCCCTGGTGATGCGGAGTCTTCTCTCAGTATCGGCACCGGTAGGACTCATCAACCACATGTGAAGGTACCACGGAGAAAGAATATAGAAACAGTTGATAGGGAGACCACGTATGCTTAAAATGTTTATTATGTAACTTATTGTTTTTGGGTTGCTTGCTTTACAAGATAATTTATTTTCATATGAGATTTAACATTCAATATTCTTTTGTAATTTTTGGAATAGATTTCTTCCAAGTGCTTCAACGGACATTACTAAGATTTTCAAGCATAGACTAGGAGGGTGCAACATGGAGGTTGGTGCTGTCGACACTAAGGAGTTCTATTGGGACGAATTTAAAGATTATTTCATATGTACTTGTTCTCTTGTTACCAGGTAAATATGACAAAGTAAATGTTAAGGATATGGTACACGAACATATTAATGTTCATGAAAAATGTAGCTATAATAGTTGTATATAATGTTTTAATCTTGAGATGCATATCGACTATGTATGATAAACTACCCTTCTATTCATCTATTCTAACATTAAACCTGAAGAAGAAAAAAAAACCTTTAAGAAAATACTTTGGTTGGAAAATATTTTGCCCATATATAGGTCAAAAAGGGAAAGCACCTGGCGAATAAGAACAAAACATTGACTATATTTAAATAAGAAATACATCTTTATCGATATATGTATGCATATTAATTGATGAATTGGAATCATAGATAAGTAAGCATCCTCTACTCTCTCTAACTCGACCTATGCATGAGTATGGCTAACAACATACGCTTGTTCTTTGGTAGCATGAAAATGCTACTTGTTGTTGGTTGAAAAAATTCTTTGCCTTGTTCTTGATTTGCAAAAATTGTTGCTTGTACTTTTTAACAAATATAGCTTTTTGACAATGGTATATGGGCCTTATTTAAATATGTGTGTATGTATGTGTCCATTAATTTATCATGGATAAATGGATGTTGATGGTGATGAACCCTTTGATCTTATTTGTATGTTGATGTTGCAAATTGAATGTGACTATTTTTAGGTTGCTCTGCTACCAGCCTTTATGTTGCTTGTCCTCATCTTTTTATGGGCATTGCAAACCGATTATTTATAATTGTTTTGGTTTTTGGTAGCTAAGCTGAAAATAATGAGTGTAAGTTCAGTTTTGAACAACTATGAATCCATACACATTCTAAAACGTGAATGAATTGTCTTTAGTTTCATTTGATACAATATTAAGCAATCAGCCAATAGGTGGTCTAGGCAATAGAAGGATATAAAATGGTGAAATTTTTATAAACAGGAGCAAAAAGAGACACATATCTTGTCTAGAGTGTTGGGATATTCATGTTGGGATATTGGCATATGATGGATGCCCTTCATCTCTAGATTAGACAAGAAGGGATATTCATGCCCTTCTTATAGAGTGTTGCGATACGAAGGTATGCATTGTCTTCTTGCTTTTTTGTTTCATTAGAGAATTCTGACGTCGATGTGGCAAAATGCTGATGTTATGGTGCTTACCATGGCATTCGAGAGGTAACGCGCTTAATAGTTTAGCAAATACATTCCAAATCAAAATTGCTTGTGATAAAATTTCCTCCTTTGCTTAAGGAAAAGACGCATATAGCAGTGGTTTGGTTCCCATTAATTTCTTAAAGCAAGCAAATGAGGTTAAAAATGTAGCAAAATAATGGAGTGCACACCCATGGCAAGGCTAGGGTAGGGGTAGACAAACCAACTGCTCCCTCCCAATTCCTTTTGTTTCTTTCATATTTAGTAGGTTTTTAACTTCATCCCTTGACTTAAATGGTCATCTAAGTTAAAACACTAAAAAACTAACTAAAAAAAATAAAGAAGTAATACCATAAAAAAGAGGAGTTGTGCCCTTTTCAATGTCAATGTACAACCCAAGGCAACAGAGGTCACTAGTCTAACACAGGTATAATAGAAATCCCTTTGTCCATTCTTAAATGGGTTTCCAGTTTCCACAATAAGGAAGGGCAAGGTACTCATATAACATTATCAATCATACTTTTATTGAACTAATAGCAGTTGGTAGGACTCACAAGTCACACCACCAAGTTTGATGTAGTGTGACATAGCCTTTACTCCAAGCGCATCCCACTCTGGTATCTTTATTATGCATTCCCCTTCTATCTTTCATCTGACTTGGTTTCTTCACATGTGAGTCACATCCTTGTCCTTTTCTCCCTTTGAAAGTTATGATACATGATGATGTTATTGCTTACTCGAAGTTAAAATATTGGATTATTTTGATCTATTGGTCTAAGTTAGAGAAAAAACGATTTCAATAGCAATAAGAAGTAACTACATCTTTTATATTTCAACATTTTATTTATATCATTTTTGTGCAGCATACAAAGAAAAATCGTTTTCAGAATCATTCAGCTTTGTTAATATTGTGTTATTTTCAAAATCACATTGTGCGACTACTCTTGTATGTGGTTATGCATTTTATTTGTTGAAATTTTTTTTTTTCTTGAGAGAAAGCATGCTAAGAGTGATTAGTAGTACATTAGTCAAGAGAGCGTTTATAGAATTGGCGGGAAAGCGATATGGGGATTAGTTTGTGCAAGATGCGGGTGGAAGGAAAAGAAGAACATATACTGGAAGATGTATGGGAAGATTTGCGGCTTAACATTGGAGTACTCCTGAGATATAAAAGAAAGCGTGAACAAAATTGCTAAAAATCGTGTCTGAGAAAAGGGAGGACACGGCATAGGTCTTTCCACACACATACAGGTGGCTCACAGATCCACAATTCAACATTGTATTGCTTTGGTAAAATTTTAGAATATTTTTTAAATAACATTTCCTCATCATCTTATTGAACTAATTAATTTGATAATTAATTTTGTAGGAAAAATTGAAACCTCCCACCGCCATTTGAAGTGTTCAAGAAGATACACACCAAAAAATATGGTGCTTTACGTTGACAAGATCTAAGGACATCAATGTAGATTTCAATTTGCTTTATTAAAATAACTTTCAATAATTATTCTTAAATAATTATTAATTTTATAATGAATTAAATATAGGATCTTTGTAAGAAACCATAGTTGCCTGCAGCTACCTCGATGCGAGGAGGATTCAAGCAGACTTGTGGAGGTTAACATGAGCGATTTATATCTCTGGCCCGGTTAGGTGAGAAAAAAGAGCAGTGTATGGCCTTGGCTCTTAAAGCGTCGCATTTTACCGAGACTTCCGGCGGTTCGTTACCACTTATTGTTATGATTTTACATCTGATGAACGTTTCACACGTGTGAATGAAGTGGTTGGGCAGAGGGTGAGAGTAGAAGTTCAAGAACTTCAACTCAAAATGAATGAAGATGTGAGATTGTATAAAGAGCAATTAGAACAGCAATTTCAACAAAAGATGAGTAGTTTGAGCGTATGTTTTAACATACGATCCTCAATCCAATGCCCGGCATCGGATCCTACCAATCCGGCTTCTACACACCCCGTAACCATCTCTAGGTCGTGATCATGATTTAGATTATGAGCTAGTTTTAAACGATGATATGAACTAGATTATTAATGTTAAAGTTTTTTAATTGTTGCAACATAATTAATGTAAGTTATTTGTATTGCTTTTATTTTCAACAATGTACTAAATTAATATTTGTTTTTCCAATGAATGTGTGCTTTTTAATATTATGGTTTCTAATTATTTAAAAATTAAATATATTCTTACGATAATTTAAAGTAATATAAAAGAAAATTTAAATAAAAATGGATTTTAGCGACGGAACATTCCGTCGCTAAAATAACTCGAAAAGTGTACAAGAAATGAACTTAGCGACGGATTGAAATTTTTCGTCGCTAAACTTAGCGACTGATTTTAATTTTCCGTCGCTACTATTAGCGACGGATTGTTTCATTATGTCGCTATTTTCTAGCGAGAAGAATTAAAATCGTCGCTAAGTTTATGACAGAAGAATTTCAATAAAGATCACTAAATTTAAGCGACGAAAAATTCTCAGTCGTCGCTATATTTAGCAGCGGATTTGCGTGCGATCATTTATATTGGCGGCGGAAAGTCAGAATCTGGTCGTAAACTTAGCGGCAGTTGAATTTCCATCGCTAGATTTAGCGAGGGCGTTTACCTACTGAATTTTTTAAAAAACCGCCGTCAGTGGCTAAGGATTTTCGCGACATATTGATTTCTGACGGTAAAATCCGTCGCTAAGGGCGGAGAATCTTGTAGTGTGTCTTCTTAGTGTATGTAGACGACATCTTACTCATTAAAATGACATCCGCATCTTGAGTGTCGAGTCTTGGTTAGGAAATGTTTTCAATGAAAGACTTAGGTGAAGCCACGCACATCCTGGGCGCAAGATTTATGAGATGATCTCACGGTTACTCGGCTTTACACAGTCGAAGTGGGGTACATAGACAAAGTTCTAAAGAGGTTTAGCATGCAAGATTCCAAGAGAGGTTTCTTGCCAATGTCTCATGGCATTAAGCTCAATAAGTCTCAATGTCCAACTACGAAGGACGAGAGAGAGCGCATGGATAAAATCCTGTTGGGTTACGGACAGAATATCCAATCTGATTGGAACATAAATGTAGCGGAATTTAAAATTTTTTATCCCTTAACCCACCATGGATTACATGCGTTTCAAAAAAAACCGAAGGAAGGGTAAACGAAACTTACCTCTTGTAAGATCGATTAAATCGAAGCCCCTTCAAAATACGTCTTGGTTTATTCGGATCTTCAAAGGTGCTGCCTTTCTGAAAAGCGACCACCCTCTACAAGTATCCACACACGAACAAATAATGAACGATCTTGTTGAATGCTAGTTCAGGTTCGTCTTCTCAAAACGAAATTAAGGTTTTTCTTTTCTTTCTCTCTGTTTTGGTTGTTCTTAGAGTAAAAGACGACTACTACAAAATATATGTCTCACATATATATATCTATATAAATCTGCTAGGGTTTAAGTCAAAAGAATTTTATATTATTATATATTTAAAACTCTTTTAAATAATAACAATTTAAATTCAAATCCTTATCAGATAAGGAAACGATTTTATACTATTATATATTTAAAACTCTTTTAAATAATAACAATTTAAATTCACATCCAAAAAAAAAAACCCTTTACAGATTATTTCCTTATCCAATAAGAAAATATAACAAATTAATTATTTGTTATAATTTAAATCCACAATTTAGCTTTCTCAAAATTAAATTCGAATTTAAACAACAACTAATTGTTATTTGTAATTTAAAATAATCTCATCATTTTAAATTACTACGAGAGTGAAAAAACCATGTAGATTGTGTCGATTCTTAATGTGTGGAATACATGGAGTTGATTAGCATTGGCGGTGGAGTGCAAATCACACATTTTTGATCAACAAGTCATAAGTGGCCTCTAGCAAGACGTATGACTACCCAAGTTAAATGAAAAGCTCATGATCAGAGACAACTGCCCAATATGGTAATGACGCAATCCTTTTGTCTCATGATATCTTGATAGAATATAAGGCATGGACAAAGTCGACCTTATCGTTCTATCTTTGATTACTCCCGAAACCAATTAGGCCATTAAACAAATGACACATTGTCTGCATCAATTCATTTGAAGCAGCCATGCATTTCTCAGTCTCAATTGTCGAGGGGACCAGATATCTCTCTTTATAATAAGAGGGACAAAATTCCATCTTAATACACTCAAATATCTATTTACATAATTCTTATTATGTTCAAATATAACCTTTATAGTCATCAGATTAAAAACAAGCGTTTGATTATATCAAAAACTGATATTCTTATGTTGAAATTTATCAGATCTCGGGTTAAAGTTTAATAATATAACTATTAGAGATTAACTTATGACTTTGATCCATGTAGTAATCTCAAAGGCAGTCACATCCAATATCTGTTCTCAACAAATAGATATAAAATTTGATTTGTATCTCATACACATATTCATCCCATGAATATCAATCCAAAACTTTATACTAATCTTAATTCATTGTTATTCCCATAACAATAACTTAGATTTAGGAACATTTAAGATAATTAATAATATTGAGGACATTATATATAATAAACATCGCAATCATCATAATAATTAATTCTCATAAATAGTCAAAATACCATGTCCATACAATGGGGCCTAGAGCACTATTAAACGATCCATATAGCCCCGATATTGGTTCTATCATGTATGCCATGCTTTGCACGGGCACGATGTCTCTATGCCTTAAGCATGACAAGAAGATTTCAATCAGATCCAGGTGAATGTCATTGGATAACAGTCAAGAATATCCTTGAGTACTTGAGAAGAACCAAGGATATTTTTTTTATTTATGGTGGACAAGAAGGTGAGCTAGTTATAAGTGGTTATACGGATCTTTGGTTTTGATCGAGCTTAGATGACTTTAGATCCTGTCAGTTTTGTTTTTGTTTGAATGGAAGTCTTTGTGGTAGAGAAGGTCCAAGCAAGACACCGTGGCCGATTCTACTATAGAGGCTAAGTACATAGCCACCTCAAATGCAGCTAAGGAGGCAGTTTGGATCAAATATTTCGTTTTTAGACTGGTGTTGTTCCTAGCATTACAAACCCAGTGGACGTCTACTGTGACAATGCGGGGTACATTGCTCGAGCGAGCCCAAAATCCCATCAACGATCGAGCACATACTCAGGCGTTTCCACCTCATTCGTGAGATCATTAAGAGAGGAGATGTTAAGATATGTAGAGTTCATACTAATGACAATGTTGCTGATCCTTTGACTAAACCTCTTCCACGGTCAAAGCATGATAGTCATACTAGATCGATAGGCATACGATTTATGCACAGTTGAAACTCGATGAGTGGGAGATTTATTCGTGATATGCTCTAGCCCGATGGCATATACATTGTCATTATATGTTTATATACGCTGGGCATTTATCATTTTATCTTGTTATTTAAATTGTTGTTTAACTTGATAAAATCGGATCCTTGAATAGTTAGCTCATTGTAATATCAGTATGTGACTTGATAGTAAAACCTTAAGGCATAAGAACACTATTCTAAATAATTATAGTGATCATTATTGTGGGAATAATAATGAAGTAAGACTATTATGTTTCGAGAAAAGACCATATTTTCTTGATCATGGGCAAGATGTTACTCGAACATAAATACATGTTAAGTTCATGTTATTGGGTGACGCTATGAGAAATACTACATGGATTATGTCATCGGTAATTCTCATTCTTTGTTATTATTGAGTCCTTCGGCTGAATTTCAATGGATTCTACGCGAGAACCGTGTCAGCGTGGCTCAATGGCGTCTTTAACGGGATGGTAATAAAGAAATTATGGTTGGGCATCTGATAAATCATGTGGAGGAATGTGAGTGATAGTGAAGGATTTATCCGCTCTTAATTGGTGAGATGTCACATTGGCCTATTGATAAGTGAGGTACGAGAAATGCATGGTGGGTAACGAATGATATTGATAAGAGTTATCAATATCATTTGTTTGATGATTACTTGAGATGGCGATTAAGTTGTATAAGATGACTTCATCACGTGCTTTGTGCTTAATCGAGACATAGTGTGATAAAGGACTTATATCATGCTATGGTAAGGGTTTTTCGAGTCATCAAATTCACTTGATTTGGGTGGTTATAATGTCTTGCTAAGAGACCCGAATTATAACTTGTGGGCTAGAATATGATGATTTGGGGCTATTCTTGACAATGGGAGTAATTCTATAGGGTCCCATAAGAATGAGCTATGTGGGATGTTAGAAGGCTCTCTACGTGGCCCAGTTAAACTGACCCGATCCCATTTGAGCCCATTAATAGTTAATGGAATTTGGTTTAAATTCGTTTTAATAAAAGGGTTTGGGAGACTTGATATAAATATGGGGTTTATCATCTAAAATTAGGTGGTTCTTTTATAGTGTGCGTCTTTTAGAGAGAATTCTTTTTAGAGTTTTGGAAGACACTAAGGTGTCTTTGGTTTTTTGGGACAAAAACCTATCATAAGGTGCTAGCACATCCATCCCATCCATTAGTTGTTACGTGTGGATACACTTTAGAAGTTTTACACCTTGCATCATCTTATTTCGTTCTTTCTTTGGATGTCTCGAAAGGAGTTACATTTTGTGTTTAAGCGTGTGTGTAGATCAAGAAAATCTGCCTTAGTCGAAAAGGATTTGGTCTTTAAGAGGTAGGAATCTGGATTTTCTTGATTCATTTAGTTTCATCAAACTAGCTTGGATCTAATGCGGTTGGCGTTAAAGTCTTTTTTTACATTGCGTTTTCTTATCTACGGATTCCAACACCTTGAGCCCAGGCCAGTTCTTCCTCAGGCTTGCTGCTCTCAACCGGCTTGCTTGTGATCATGATAGTTTTGTGTTCTTTGCTTGCGAATGCTGATCTTCAGTGTTAGTACCTGTCGCTTGCTGTATAAGTCTTCCATTGTTGTAGCGAGCGGGTCTAAAAGTGAGTGGAAGAAAGAGAGGTGGATGTGAAGCCCCTAAAGTTAGAGGAACATCCATCTTTATAAGCCTTTACCTGTTGAATGGCTTGCATGAACCTCCTTGTGAAGTCTCGTATGGATTCCTCTTCCTGCTTTATAATAGTCTATAAAGAGCTAATTTTCCTCTTATGCCGTTTCGAACAAAGATACTGATAGATGAATGCAGTCCAAAGCTCATTGAATGAATTTATTGAGTTACGAGGGCTTGTGGAGACAGAGCTAGCCTTGAGGCCCTCGCCCGATAGTGGAATACTTTACATGATCTGGTGATTAATGGAGTGTTCAATTTCATTGCCTGATTTTAGTGGAGCATGTGATCATAAGGGTCATTAGAGCCATTGAACATGGTAAAAGCGCTTGACAAACCCTCGGGGTGTTCGTATTAATTAAGAATGTGTTTTAGGGGTAAAGAGCCTGTTGAGACCCCAGAATAAGGTGTGTTGCGCGCCAAGTGTCGGCCTTGCATCGAAGGAGGGATGCATAGGTGGCATCGGCGACATCATGTCATGTTAACCTTGACACATTTAGGGGCTTGGAAAGCAGTTTGGATTCACGCACTCTTGTCACATGCTCCACCCAAACGGCGGTAAGCATCAGCAGGAGCTAGGGGCGGTCGAATCTTCGCTGAGTTGCCTTGTCTTAAACGTTCCTTCCTTGTGGGGACTCGTGGATGGGGACCTCCTGGAGGATAACTCATCATTTGTTTGGGCCTCGTTGTCAGAAACAATGGGTTGTTTTCCTTTATTGCGGACTATTGGATGTTCAGCACGATCACCATCTCGTAAATCTTTCCAAGTTCAAGGAACCTACGGGACCTCAATGATCATTCTCCGTTGCAGATTCGGCGCGGGCTTGTAACTCACTGCATCAGCTGCTCCTGCTCCTTTGCTTCCCTCTCCATTTCTGCTTGCTAATCGAGCGATATTCAGTTATGCAGTGCATCGATAGTTCGACGTTATTGCCAGGTAGATCGGATGTAGAAGGGAAGGTTGGAAGAGTTCTAGGTAACGAGGGGTACGCTGAAATTGTTGGAAAGCCGGCAGTACCGCGGCCGTCATTGGGCTTTATTTGATTCCCACAGACAGTACCAATTGTTGGGACTTTGATCATCAGATCCCTTGAGCGCTAAGTTGTAGGGGTCTTGATCGTTAGTTTCTTGAGTCGGTAAGCGCGATGAACCTCACGAAAAATGTATTCGGTGTAATTGGTGGCGCCTCTCTAATGATTAAGTCGAGATGAAAGGAGGAGAAGAGAGAATAGGTGCAAGCGATTTGGAGATTGCTTACCTTCCCAGATGGGGATCTTTTAAAACTTATAGGAGTTAGATTCTGAAATTCCCTCTTTCCTACTCGAAGGTGGATTATCTATCTAGTTGAGAATCTTCTTTTCTTTATTAACGACTAGTTCTTCCTTATCATGGATTATTTTCCGCTTCAGGGATTATCTTTGGGAGTAAGGAAGGTTCGGAAGCTAGAAAATTCGATAATATGGCTTTACTTGGGATTTTCCGGCTTCTAAGGGTGCCTTCAATAGAAACAAACTTCCTATGGGATGAGATTCCCATGGGGGTAGGAATGGTATGTGTGGGACAGATCCCAAACAGTACGCCTCGACGAGCCATGGAAGAGTTTGTCCTTGCTTCCATAGAGAACTCATAGATTCTCTACTAGTCTAGAATTGTACTTTGGTCTTGGGGGAGATGGGTGGAATCGGTAGTTTATGACCTCGTGGCAGGCTCAAGAGGCAGCGGATCCCGGAGATCACTGGTACTCTAGTGTGTTTACTAGTATTTTATGCATTATTAAAGAGGACTATTGCATGTGTGTTCGTCGGCAGGTTAACTTTATATCATATATGACCATCCATGAGATCGCTTATATCATATGAAAAATATATTTACATCATCTATTAAAAAAAATATCACTTGTTTTGTTGAAAAATAATTTGTTTTGTTGAAAAATAACTCATTTTGGATACAATGCACTTTTTTTTCAAATATTTATATATATATATATATATATATATATATTTTGTAAGCTATGTGTCATGAATGAAATGGTTATTCCATTAGATCTAGGTATTCATTTATTTTTTTATGTTTTAGTCGTCTTGGTGCGGGTGTAGTTGTCGTTGTTTTAGTACAGTCTTGTGATTGTTGTCATTTTGGTGTGACGTGTGGTTGCCATGTTCTTAGTACGGTATTTATTTATTATTATCATGGTGTGACTTTTATTTATGTGTGGATGATTCAAACGAGAAAAATATATTTGATTAGTGATAAAAAATCAAATAAATTGTCATCAATATGTTATATAATTAGAATAATAGGTATTATAATCATAATAGTAATATAAAATATATATGCTTAATTTTAAATATAGACTTCAGTGATTCTTAATATTAATCACGTATATGTATTTCATCTTTTATAGTTTTGATTTTGATTATATATTTTGTTTAAATAGCCTTAAATTTAATCCGTAAAATTATTTTTCATAAAAAAAAAAAAGGAAAACAGGAGCATTTTTCATAATAAGGGTAAAGTAGATGGCCCTATATTTGAGCCTTGCCATTTTGTCTCTTTTGTTATTCATTTTTCTTAAAGTAGCAATGGATGATATTACTTTTTGGGAAAAAAAAAAATTCAAATGCTTGGGATTTTCTTGATTCTTTGTCGGTCTCCCTTTTCCTACTGCGGTGAAGTGCTTAAATCGGTCTGCTTTATCATGGTAAAGGATTCCCCTATTTTCCTGTCAATAAGAAATTTTTTTTTCTATCTTCTGACAAATTTACCCTTATATTAAATGTTATTTTTTTTAAATGATTAAATTATCTTAAAACTGAAGTAATGATTATAATAAATTGGGTAGTCAAATTTGGATTGGTCTTACACGTCACCTCATAAAAACAATGTATGACTTTTGATTTAAGCCAATATGTCAGTTTGAAGTAGGCCTATTATTATTATTATTATTTTGAAAATAAAATAATTTTATTAATTTAAATTAGTAATATAGTTTATAAAAAATATAATTAAATTTCTTAAAAACTTTATAAAATGATACAACATGGTTAATAAAATAATTTAAAGTCGGCCTATTATTATTATTATTATTATTTTAAAAATAGAATAATTTATTTTATTCAAATTAATAATACATTCTATAGAAAAATAGAATTAAATTCCTTAAAAAATTTATAAGATGATGTAACATCTAGGTTAATAGTATAATCAATCAACTCAAAACTTATATATTTGATAATTTTATGACTAGAATACATGACGAAAATTCTACAATATATTGACAATCATGATATGACTTGACTTGATGTCTCTGCCTTCTAATCATTCGCGTACAAGAAAACGCTGCAACAAGATGAAAGTGAATATGTTGTACTAAAACGACATAAACCACTTACCGCACAAGACGACGACAAAAATACGAAAAACAAATTAAAAATCCAGATTTTTATGGAAGTGCCTTTTTATTGAAAATTAAAATGATAGAAAAAGATATAGTGGAGTGATTTCATGTCAAGAATAATAGCAAAATCATCTCTCTAATTGTTTAAGAAAAATGGACTAGAAATAACAAGATGAAAGGTAAGGACCCCTAGCATTTATTAATATTAATATTAATATTATTAGTATTTTAATTTCTTTAAGTTCAACCTACTTGAATTAAACATTTCCAACTTGCACCTCCATTCCAATAGCAAAACTCCGTAAAAAGAAATTGAGGATTTTTAGTTGAAATAAGAGGGAAAATGGACACTAGTTTCCTCAATTTTCTATTTAAAAACAGCAAAAATTATAATAATTTTATTATAAAAAAATATGGCAATATTTTATAACACTCAGTACTAATAGCTTAATGATTGACTTATAACTTCAAATTAACATATTTAGAAGGACTTTAAGTAATAGTGAATGTCATGAAATAATAAATGATGTTTCGAAGGTAATTAAAGTAAATATGATAAAAATGTAAAATATTTAAAAAAAAGTTAATTGTTTTTTTATTATTTAAAGTTGTTTTGAACCTTTTTTTTTTTAAATGTTGTTTTGTATCTATTTATTTTGTATTATAACTTTGTAAAGTATTTTGTTTTTATGGATGGTCATTTGCTTATGTCTTGAGCAACCTTTAATAATAGAGTCAGATTTCATTGACTTGAGTTATCTTAGTGAACAAATTTAATTTATTTAAGAACATAAATTAAGTTTTTATTTATTTGAATAGAACATAAATTAACTTATTAGGTCATTTTATTGTGATGATGCCTTTTTCAACCGGAATTGGGCTGGAGTGTGATGGGATTGTTGGGTGGGTGGAGCGCCTACGAGTCGATTCGGCCCAGTCCCTTCTTTGCGGTGCTCTCCTGCTGGCATACGTGACAAAAGAAGGTCGGGGTTTAAGCCAGATTGCCTCTCAGATGCAAAGTCGGAGTTCTTCCTGATGAAGGAATAGGTCATTGTTTAGGGGCGAATGATGCGTGCCTTTCTGGTGGAGGCGTCTGGTATTTATAGCATATGCTTCTCCCAATTGGATGGTGGTAAGGATTCTTTCCCATTGGATGAGGTATTTTCTGCCTTTATCGTTATCGGATTAATAAGAGATAATGAGGGGGCAGTTTTTTGAGAATTATACTACTTCCCTCATTGGTGAGATTCGGTTTGTTTTATGGGATAAGTCGTTATTGGGAATTATCTTACTTCCCTTACTGGTGAGATTTAGTTTGATTTACAAGACATAGACTTTCAGTTGTCCATCTTTATTGGCCCACATAGGTGAAACAAATGGAGCTCCGTTTGGGCCGATGCAGGGCGGGCATCCGCTAGGCTTTTGCTTTTCTTAGGCTTGGCGAAGCGAACTGCGCTTTTTATTTTCAAACCACATTATGGCTTCCTCCCGAGGCGAGCGATCAGGCAGGGTATCCTGAATGGTTGGCCAATGTCGTACTCGTTAAAAAAGCAAACGGCAAGTGGCGACTGCGCATTGACTTCCATGAGCATCAGCGGGGCATGCCCCGAAGATGGATTTCCCTCGGCCTGAATCGACCTCATTGTAGATGCCACGGTAGGCCGTAGAACTCCTCGTTTCATGGATGCTTTCTCGACCTCTGACAAATCCAGCATGGATCCGTGACGAGGGCCTCGTGCGTCACGGGGCAAGGGACCTATTGCTATCGAGTAATGCCCTTTGGGCTAAAAAATGCAGGAGCTACCTACCAGAGGTTGGTGAACAGGATGTTCCAGAAGCAAATAGGGGCATCCATGGAGGTATATATAGATGACATGTTGGTGAAATCGACCACAGCCAAGCTCCACATAACTCATATGTCCGAGGCATTCCAGATCCTGAGAGAATACAACATGAAGTTGAACCCAGCTAAATGCGCTTTTGGAGTCTCAGCCGGAAAATTCTTGGGTTTTATAATTCGGCAATGGGAATTGAGACGAACCAGATTCTGGAATGGCGTATGAGCATATGCAAGTCAAACATAAAAAGAAGTCGATACTAAGCGGAAGAATACAGCGCATTAAGCAGTTTGTGTCAGGCCGTGATAAATGTCAGCCCTTCTTTATATATCATCTAGAGCTTTTCAATGGGATACACATTGCGAAGAAGCGTTTGCAGCACTGAAAACTTATCTGAGCTCTCCCCCGATTCTGGTGAGCCCCTCCGAAGGGGAACTCCTTACTGCATCAAGGCGATTTAGTTTCTCGACCAGTACCGTCATATCGAGGAGACAAAGGTAGAGTCGACATCAGTCTACTGTGCGGTAGAGACTGCGAGGAGCGGAGGAGGAGAATCGGGATGGAGAAACTAATCAGCGTTAGCGTATAGTGGCGCTCGCCCTTACTTTCAAGCCCATACCATTGAAGTCCCAGCCCAGTACCAATGAAGCAAGTCTTTGCATAAACCTTCGGAGGAGCCTCGGGAGATTGATGAAGTGGGCCTTAGAGTTGGCCAAGGTCGACATCGGATATAGTAGAAAACCCATGATAAAGGCGAGGTCTTGTAAATTGTGTAGGCTACCGGCTAAAGCTTGCCGTGTCTGTGAGTGGCCAGACCTCCCATTTGGAAAATTTGTTCGTGAGCGGGGGCCATGATGCTCGGGAGCGATTGTCGGGCTAATTCTAACCTCCCGGAAGGGAATGAACATCGAGATGCACTCGGATTTGGGTTCAAGCCTCCCGGAAGCAAGCGAGTGAGTGTGAGAACGGTAGATCATCGTGAGACTACCCCTCGCCCACTCAGTGAGTTGACCAAGCTGAGGTAATCAGACTCCAGTTGGTGAAGTAAAGCAAATAGAAGACACCTCTGAGACGAAAGGTGAAAAAATGATCCTATACCTTAGAAGATTACATGAACCTCTTGAGGAAGTTTGTATGGTTCGGGTCGGACATATACGGACGAGGAGAATTCACGAGGCGGACGCCAGGCCTTACCCCCTTGTCCAAGGGAAGGGGTTCAAGGGCGTCTAGAGGAATTAACCGGTTAAATGGTCGGAGCCACATCCGCCACAAAGTAGGAAACAGGCGAGGTCGCTGTGCAGAGAGGCAGGCTGGGACCCATAGGAATGTGAGTGTGGAGACGAGACCCTAACCAAGCTGGCCCTGGCGTTTCACTGTATTACTTTCGAGAAGAGACTCGAGAGGAAGGAAGAGGGGCGCTGCAGGTCGAGACGGAGGCGAAAATTTACCTGAAGCGGGGTATCACGAGCGTCGGGGAGAACTCTGCGAAGGTCGAGAGGCAGATGTGGGAAGGCAGAGACTCGCGAGGAAAAGCGAGAAGGCTTCAAGATCGGGAGCCTGAGGTGAGCGGTCGGAGGATGTTTTCAGAAGAAGTAGAAAGAGCTGGATGAAGTGGTATGAATCGAAAGTCATCATTACCTGGAGCGTATGACGTAATGCTAACCCTGACCCGACCACAATACGAACCGTGGAAGTCGCACCCGGATTCAAAAAGCAATCCCAGCCCCTTACACACGCTCACGTCACAAAGTGAAATCTCAGGTTGAAAATAAGCTGTGTTACCTCGGTCTCGTCTGCATTGGGTGATCAGGTCAATAATTGTTGCTTATTTTACTCCCTGCTACTTAGTAGTCAATCTCACTACCAGTCTGTGAATAAGATTCAGAACAGGGATCAGGTTTCATCTTACAAATGATTTGTATCATGGTTCAAAATGGTGAGAGCTTTCATTTGGATTTTTGGATTTGCATTAAAAGCACATGGTGTTATTGTCGCTAGGATAAGCAAAAGCAGGTTTGACAAGAGGTGTGGAATGGGACCTTGAAGAGCTTGAGGTCTTCAGTTGTTAATGAGGTTATAAAAGTGTCCTCGGGTTATTTCTGCGTGAGACAAATGACATGCCAGTGCCTTGAGAATCGGATCTTTGTTTAACTTTAAAAACCCGACCCTTAAAATCACTCCTATTTGAGCCAAGCATTCTTTGGGCATTTAATGTATTTCCCGGCCCGAGTTTAAATACATCATTTAACCTAATTTCGATTGGCTCATAAATGACATCTAATGAATGTAGGTGTATCTACCATTAGAATACACTTGAACCTAAAGCATGCCAAGTATTAACCAAAGGAAATACATTAAATAGCATTAAACCACTAGTTTGGAAAGTTTGAAACACATAAATGCGTTTTTGCTTCATTTAAAGCAGAGGAACACACCTGAAGCCTGCCAGTATATACAACAGCCCTCCTCTTCAAGGTTTTGAGGCTTAGCCAAACATCCTTTGAGTTGTCATCCTCAAAGGGGTGTGTTTGGCAGCCGAGAAAATGAGAGAAAGAAGAGAGAGAAGAGAGAAAACTGGGACCAAAATGAAAAGCTGCATAAAATGAAAAGGTAGGAAAAGTTAGGGTTACAATTTGTCCATAAGGTGGCTTATATAGCCTTAAAAAAGATGTGAAATACCAAAAATACCAAATCTTGTAGTTATTGAGGAAAAATGGGAATTACACAAAGCAGAATTCGTTTGGACCGCAAAGAGAGCATTTTAAGTATACGATTGATTTATTATCATAGCGAAATTTCGCTATGATAAGCGAAATTTAAGCTATCATTACCTAAGAAATTGAGCATAATGAGAAAATTTGAATTTTAAACTATGCATATTAACTTTAGCTATGAGGCAATTTTATTATGATAGCAAAATTTAAACTATCATAAGCGAAAATATGGCATAAGCGAAATTTTAAATGGGATTTGCGAAATTTCAGCTACCATTCTTGAAATTTTCATAATCCTTCTCGGAAATTGGCTATACCATACTTAAAAATCAACTATGTTCCCACTTCTTTGCTTCTTTGCACCAATGGGTTTGTATTTCTTCACCTCATTTCGACATTTCTTCGTCGGCTTGATGAATGCGAAATTCACCTGCTCGACATAAAACATCACAATTCACAGTGCGAAGCGATGTGATGGCGGAGGGCTCACAAGGCACAGTAAATGACTATCAAAGAGCTTGACCTCGAAACAAAATCGAGTAGTACCCCTAATCGGGACTGCACATGTCAAATCATTAATTAATATATTAGTGCGCAAAAGCACTCAAAACTGTCTTAAATAGGACTTTCAGAAATAGCACTTTGGGTACTAATCACTCATGACCAGGAAAGCTAAGCCCGGTGGGCGCCCTAGCAAAGCGGCGCGGCCTCCTGAAGATCTCGGCGGGCTAACGCTGTCGGGCACCTTCTGAGCCCTCATGGATCTCGATGACGGGGAGGTCGCCCTGTGTTATCCGTAGGAGTTGGATGGACCCCGTTTGGGGCTATTTAATGAGCGGACTGCTGCTGAAATGACCCAGGCCATAAGCTTAGGACCAAGTCTGACGGTTCATTCATAGGGAAGCCTTTACAAGTGAGGTTTTTCACCCAGCCTCAGTGCATCACGAGGGAAAGGAAGGCCGACTACGTACTTAAGGGAAGTATATGAAGGTGTATCGAGAAATCACATGAACTCGGGCGTTGGTGGGTGGAAAATCAGCAAGGCAGGGATACTCTTGGCCCGTAATGATGAGGCCCAGTGAGCAAATTCGAGGAGTCTGAGTTTATGGGGTGCCTTTGAAATCTCTGCCTCCCACGTCAAATGACAGCAGTAACAAATACGGCCTTTTCAACAGTGGTGGCTAGACATATTGGGACCTCTGCCCATTGGAAAAGACCGATTACAAATTATCATCGTGTGATGGATTATTTGTTTCACCAAATGGGTGAAGCCAGAGACAACTGAGCTCTTATCGGAAGAGCAATGAAGATCTGCTTGACTTTGTGCGGCGCTCTACATAATTTGCGGGTTTGGCATCCCAGAGCCACAGTGTCGATATTAGAAGCAATTCGACAATTCTAAGTTCGAGGGATTTATCTGAGGCTCGGGATCGAGAACTACTACTCGTCCCGGCTCATCAACAATCTAATGGACGAAATTTGAAGTCACCATCGAGGAACTCTTAAAGCGGCACTAAAGACCGAGTTGGAAGACTACAAAAGGCAAGTGGTCGATCTTTACAGAAGTGTTAATGGGCACTCTGAACCACGCTTCAAATCTGCCGAAACTCAGGAAACCCCAGTTCGCTCACAGCTTTTGATGCGGGGCGGTGGCCTATTAGAAGTCGGATTAAAGTCCCCAATGATTGAATTGGCTAGCGTGGAACAAAATGAAGAGGCTCTCCTCTTAAACCTGGACCTCCTAGATGAAAAGCGGGAACATGTCCTCTGGCGTCTGAGAAGACTACCAAAGGAAGAGCGACCTTCCTGACCGAAAGGTCGAGCCCGGGATTCTGAAGCTTGGCGACCTAATCTTAAAAAACACCCTTTGCAAGAAAAATTCAACATATATGGAAAACTAGGGCCCAGGGGAGGAGCCCGGAAATCTATAATTATCTGCGTCGTCGGACGGAGTGATCTGAGCTCTAAGGCGAGAGAGAAGGAAAAGATTTTATCACTCTTGGAGCACATTGAGCACCCAGCGATTTTATCAATTAGACCTCGGATTGTAACCACCATTAATAAAGCCTCATTCCAGTTTTAGTGCAGTATGAGTGTTTGTTGATTGCTTTGTTTAATATCCTTGTAAGTCAGAAGCGGGACATCTCGATAAAAGAAAAACAGACAGCTCAACCAGGGAATGTACGAGAAAGTTATTCACGTCAGAATACACAAATTCATGTGCCAAAAAAAAAGAAAAGTTTTCTTTATTCCAATAAAGGTGCAATTGATTACAATCAGCAGTGTGTTGACTGGCTCACACTTTGTTTCTCTTTTTCCATAGTAAGTGTGAGTGATGGATCAAAACATCAACACAAATTTATAGCGTTATTACCATAGGACTATTTTTAATCCCGGCAATAATGCCATGAAACTTGTTTTGTTATATTTCTTTCTGATTTGCGATTAAGCGGGTTCCTTAGAGTAGATAGATTTCAATGCGGTTTTGATCCATGATTACGCAAATTAATACGAGATGAACAAGTAATAAAGTGGATTTAAGTCGAGATATCGATCCACGAGATCTCGATAATTCTCGATCAACTACTACGACTACTCAGGCTACATACTATTTGAACTATGATTTGCAGATTGTTATTAATCACAGCGGCAGCGGTAATGAAAAGAATAAGGATATGTAAACTAGAACAAAATGAAATAATGCTTTAAACTAAAATAAAAAAATTAAAGAATTAATTGTCAGGTTAGCTTTTAAAGGGAACATTGAAAATCACAATTTGTGTGAAACATCGATTCTATGAGACTATCCACAGTAACTTGCTTCATGAACTTGATTTAGAATCGAGTCCAAGGAAGAAGGTAATGCCATGTGGATCTCTCATAATGACATATTTCATCCATCTAATCTTCCTGTTTCTTTCAAATTCGAGGATTAGATAACTACTTTTAATGCGAGTTGCCTTGTGCAGGTATTTTTCTTTTTCAATACTTCATACGAACATGAATTTTTGTAAACCTTAGCTCTAAGACCTTAGGCAAAGCATGGGTTTACACTATCTTGTTTCTCATCCTCAAAGTGGGCAGTTCATGCTTTCCTTGATTAGATCCTTGCTAACGAGTTGAACTTCTTTGTTGAATCGAGGTGAACTCTGCTCATTTAATTGATAAGTCGTTTCAACTCATTCGGTTTCAAGTGAGAGAAGAAGATTTATCGATTAAATTCCCACAAAGCGTGAATCCCCATTAGGTTCGCATACCCTTCGAGATATTGTTCAATACTCTCGGGAATGCCTTATACCATGTCACTCGAGGATTTAAAAATCGGGCCTTAAACGATCTTATTCTGAGGGTATGGGACACTAATATTTGGATTAGATACGACAATAAACAAAACCGGCAAGCGGATTGAGGCGAGGATTCGGTAGACTCACGATAGAATTTATGAGGAAGAGATAGAAATTATAACTATGAGTAATTTCAGCAGGCTGGGTTTCTAAATTGCTTCTATTTTACTAATGGTAAACTCTTTTTAAAATTTCTTGTAAATCCAGGAGATTCGAATTCCAAAATTTGTTTGGACTTGAACGAACCGAGACGATAATTTGGAAAATAACGTGCGCACCGACGGCTTCCAATAACTAGCTCCCGAGATCGAAAATTCAAATGACATAACAATCTACTCTAATCTAATGTCTAAAAATAACAACAAAACAAGAAAAGAAACCCAGAAAATTAAAATACCACGAGCCTTGGCTACCCGGACTTCTCTTTACGGGCCGCGAGTTGCTTTTCTTGGTAGCAGCTGCGTATTTATAGGGTTTGGAAGTTGGGCCCTAACTTCGATGCACCTATTTGTGGATTTCAAAATAAGCGGCCCGTTTGTTTGTTCCATCCTTGCGAGCTCCATTTGTTTGTCGCGACCTTGACCTGATATCCGCGACCTCTTTCCACGTCGCGACTTCAGCACATTGCGCTTATGAGTTGTTTGATGTAGCGACTTGATCATACGTCGCGACTTCACGCTATCATTTGTCTATAGTGAAACTTTTTATCACAGTGCGGCTTGCCTTTAACGCCTTGGATACGATGTCGCGACGGTTGTACGATGCTCGTGACCTTCATTCCTTGTAATTGATGCCGACCAGCGAATGGCGGTCGCGACTTCACCAGCTACGCATTGTGAGCTCTGTTGAGGTCGTGACATCAATGCGTCGCGATGATGTTAACGCTATGAGCTCTTTTGATGTCGTGGAAGCTTTTCTTTTGTCGTGACTTGTCTTCAGCATCTCTTGGATATGATGTCGCGACAGCTAAACGATGTCGCAACCTCCATTCTTTGTAGCTGATGTCTCGACTACTGAAGGACGTCGCGACCACTATTCAATGGCGTGTGGCGACTCTGCGGGGGCGTCGCGACCATGATTCCCGCTGGCGATGTCGCACGACCAGCGATGTCGCGACCGCGATACTGGCGATGTCGCGACCACTAAAGGACGTCGCGACATCTTCTGATTCAATGTTTAATGTCTCTATCTGTTCTAACTGTCGCGACCTCCATGTTCAGTTTCTTTGAAAATCTTTTGTCGCAACTTCTATTCAATGTCGCCTCCGTATCTGCCTACTAAGTTTTCCATTATGACTTAGTGGTGTCGCGACATCATGTCTAACTTCATCACATTAATTCTTGGTAGTCACGATTTGGAGTTTTATTTGCGGCCTCCTTTACTTGTCTTTATCCCAGAGTCGCGACCTCAGTCCTTTCTTTCAAAATTAGTTGCGACCGTTTACTTGAGAAGAGTGTTCTTGTGGCTTTGTAGTGACTCCTTGTCGCGACCTCATGGTGGTATCACGACTTCATTTATCTTCGTTTGGTGTCGCGACGTCTCAATGATGTCGCGACATGAACTTCTTCATTTGACTGCTTCTTTTATTCTCTACCAAGTCATATTTTGTCTTAACTCCCTTCTTTAGGTCACGACTTCACTTATTCACTCTTGATTTCTTCTTGAGCCAAATTTATTTGGTCGTGACTTGGGAATTGCTGGCACTTCTGTCGCGACTTACGTTCAGTTTAACTTCAATTACTTTGCGGATTGTTTCATAAATTTTGCTAAAATTTGATTTCTGTATTTTCTGTAATTGGAATTTGATTCAATTATCAGTTTTCTATAAACAATTCATCATTATTCTCATTATAAACTCAGAAAAATGGATTAAAAATCTAATGAGTTTTGGACTCATCAAATTCCCCCAAACTTAAAATTTTGCTTGTCCCCAAGCAAAGAAAAGAAAGAATTGTTTGTCCTCAAACAAATAAACTTAGAAAATTTTTAAGGACATTTTTATGATTTATTCCACATTCTTTCTCATTCCACCCTTCTGATATGGAATTAAGAGATATCACTATTATTTCAAATTTCGATTTGATGCAAAACGAGGCATGGTGTGCTTATTACAAAAATTTCTTGATAAACTGTATTAAAGTTTGTATTCAACAAGTCTTGTTCTGTGTGTGCGAGTCATCAATCCTTTTCAACTTCATATTGAATTTAGTTAATCTTAAAATTTTCTTATTTGTTATCAAAGTCCCTTATGCTTGTTTTCATATTGATCTCCACTAATGTATGGTAAATTCAACCTTCAAAATCAATGAGGTCTTCCGGAGAAACGTAATGTTGGGCTTAGGTAATTGGGTAGATAATGGAAAAATTTAGGTTGTAAATTACCCAGTTTCCATCTTGTCTCTACATTGTTGCCTCCAACTTTCTTCCTTTTTCATTTTTGTTCTTTCCTGATTCTCCTCAATCTTAGCACCTTCTCTTTGATTTCTTTTATGGAATCTCAACTTCCATATATGATTGGCAATTCCTTTGTTCTTTAACTCCTTTTATTTCTCTAAGATTTGGAATAGTGCAATGTTTTGTCTTCTTAGGCTTTCAATACTCTTAAGACTTTGTTTAACAACTCCATGATTGACATTAGGGTGCTAGGTATTTAAAACACCTCTGAGCTTAATTGTTCAAGGGAAATAGGCCACAAGACAAAACTTATTCCTTATTTCACTAGCTTACCTTCTTTACTTCTTGACCTTCTTGTCAAAATGCAGGAACATTATTCCCCAAACTTGTTTTCTTCCTTTATACTAAACTTCTACAAACTAGAAGCTGGATAATTTGGGTTCTTTTGCGGAGTTTATTGCGAGGAATGGAATTTGAGTTTTCAATTGCTGTTTATTGAAGAAATAAGGCTTATTGGCTCAAATCGGGGGCAGAGAGTATGTAAGCACTATTTTGAGGGTAGGCTTAAAAGGCTCGGTGCGAGGATGGCCTCTATCATTTCTGTTGGTTGTTTTCACCTAGGATTTCGCGCAATCAATAATCAAAACGAGTTCTAGGGCGTGGATGCAAATCACAGATTCCCCCGAGAAGATGTTCCTAATTCGCATCAGAAAGTTTCGTAAGTTTTGTTGTGTATGTATTATTTCTCCAAGACTTGTACTAATTCACTGTCTACTTACATTATTTTAACTATTATTTGTTTCCATCGACAATAACCAATTTTTCCAATTTTTTTTGCCTTCATTGATTAAACATAACAGTAAATACTCCTAATTCTAGTTTCTTTATTCATGCCCTGATTATGCAATTATTTGTGTTCAAGTCTATCTACTAGTCAAACTACTTTAACTAGTTCAGATTATGATATTTCAGCATTTTCCTTTTTGAACTATTTCCTAATGTTATTCTCTGACAAATCCAATGACAAAATACAATCTGTGCTTCATGAACAAGCAAACATTTCCTTTTCACAAATTTTCTTGTTTTATTCATGATGTTATGCAACGATTGAAACCTGAATAGGAAGAGGAGAAAAGAAGGATAAATCGATGGGAAGGTCTATTTTTTTCTTTTGAGAAGAAGCAAAATGTTTGGGATCCCGGATCAAGGGTAGCAAGTTAGGATTGAATTTAGGAAATTTCATTTTAATTCTTCTTCTCTTCTTGACATTCTCACTTCCGATCTGCTCTTGGATCAATTCGTTTGTGAGATCAATCTTTTTATTCGAATCATCTTTATCTCGTGCCAGTGTATTCGTTGTGCGTTCCATTTCGATCATGACTTCCTAAAAATTTACGGAAAGATTATTTGTTATTAAAATCCAAATTTCAAGCGATTTTCTTACAGCAGAGCATCACTTATCATCAAGCTCTTGATCTATCCTTCATCTTCTTTTCAAAATCCTTGAACATTGAAGTGTATAGGAACTTGAATCCCATGATCTGCTCCTTAGTCTTTTTAGCTGTTGATGCGCATCCACATCCTTTATGAGTTTGAGGAGTTGAGAATCGCGATCATACTGATTGTTGTAGAATGATTCATGGCTTAGCTTTAACTTCTTCAGTAGATCTTGATCTCTTTCTTCCATTTCCTTTTTAAATTTCTCCTCTTGCTTTGCTCGGGATCTTTTTATACTCCTCCTTTACTGCTCATCTCTTACTTTATTCCATTGATCTCTTCTTTTTATCTCGACTTCATATGCTTCTTATAATACGCTCATCTCTTCTTCCCATTGTTGATCCCTTCTCTTCAATTCTTTCATAAACCTCTTCTCTGAACTTTTCTTTGGAGGTTCCATTGCTCTTCTCTTTCTTCCATGCTCTTACAGATAGGGTGAGCATTTCCATTATTCGATTATTCTCCTGGGCTCCCCTTGTGCTTTCTCCAGGGTCCCTGAAATTATTGTTCCTTATAGGGAGAGGCGCGGTGGGAGTCGAGAAATCTATTGGGCTTCTATCTTCTTGTTCTCTACCCTACGGGACACCTTAAAAGTATTCCCTTCTTGATGTGCTTCTAGATTTTCTTCTTGGATCTACCATCGGGAGTGTCTTCAATCACGTATTGCATTTCATTTTCATCCACCAGGTCTGTTTCTCTATGACCCCCTTTTCTTTTGATTCTTTATTTGCCTTGCCTCGTCGAGTGGTGGTGAAACCTTGGGACACTCTTCTTCTTCTTCCCGAGTTCCCTTCACACATTACAATACATAACCTTGTGATGGTTCTTCTTTGGGTGAGGATCAGGCAGATTTATTACCATCATGATACCTCGTATAGAATTTTCAATAAACCCCATTCCAACATCAATCTTGTATCCCTTGATGTGCACTGAGGAAAGGATTGCTTCTTGTTCTCTTCTTGTCTGACGTGCTTGGTAGGGACCATAACGAGGCTCTGAAATAAAGACCAAACCTTTGCCTCTTACATCGGATCTCCACTCTTTGGTCTTTTGTTCTCCTTTTCCTTTCTTCTCACGCCCTTTCATGCATTGGTTTCATGAAGCTTCTCACGGTTAGGGTTGTTCATCGGCTTCTTGAATTTGATCCATTCTTACGTCCTTCCATCCATTATCATTAATAGTCTTAGCTCCATGCAGGCACCAGGCTCCTCGACATACGAATGTCCTTTCTCGACCAGTTGGGTAAAATTCTCGGACGGCTATGACCAGTTTTATGTTTGCGAAATTCTCCCCACCCTCTCTGCTCTATTAATTCCTTGAACGGTGAGATGAGTTGACTGAAACCTCTTTCTCCTACAAATCCCTTTCCAGCATAGTGCTTTTTTCAGACGGAGAAACCTTCTTATGAGACGAACTCGTCTTCCTCTTCTTCTTGCTGCTTTTCTTTTCCCTTTCTCCTCTGTTGCTTTGTCCCTTTGGTTGAACTTACGGTTATTCAGATGATGCATTTCTCCCTTCGGGTTCCGGAGGAACTTCCCGCCGATCTGAATATACTCCTCCATTGTCAGTTGGGATGAGAGTTGAAGGTTCGGCCATTTAGAAACAGAGGAAATCGGAGTTTTAGGAAGAGTTCGGGTTTAGGGTTTGCAAGAATGGAGAACCGGAGATATCTGAAGATGAAAGGTTGTATTTATGAGGAAGGAGATGGTGGTGGAGGGTTTTTTTTTTTCTCAACAATTGCAATTCAATTATTATATTTGGACTCTTTATTGCTTCATTTATTTGCCGCATGTGACTAATTTCAGGGCTCGATTGTCTTTGTCATTAAATTTAGGGCACAATTAAAAACTGCCCAGCTGGCATACTTGTCTCTTATGTCGCGACTATTCTTGTTTGTCATGACGTAAATGCGTGGGAGGACAAGTTATCATATTGCGACTTTTCGAACATTTTATGAAATGATTGAGTTGTCGCGACCCTCACCACTCTTTTGAAGGAATGGTTCTTTTCGCGACCTCGCAGTTCTGTCGCGACCTCAATTTATGTCGCGACCTCAATTGATGTCGCGACATAACTTTTGGTCGTGACCTGTCCCCTTGTTCTTCCTTCAGTACTGACTAAGTTGCGACCTCAACTTCTGTCGCGACATCAATTTTTGTAAGCTACTTAGTAACACTTGCCTAATTTTGATAGTGGGCGAAGCTTTTTCATTCCTTATTAATTTGCACATTCTTAGCATCAATTTAATCCATTCCCACACGAAATTCAAAAATGCATTCTATTCGATTTCTGAGTAATGGGAGAAAAAGTACTCCTTTTCGAGTTGCTTTCTGTCTGTGAAGTCTTTGGGTAGTCTGGAGTTTGTTCCTTCTACTTTGAGCCATTTGATTCTTCACTGCATATTGTAACAATTCCAAAAAGATTAAATTAATCTATTGCTAACCTAGAAATTTCTAACAAATCATGACTAGAACTAAAAAAGAATTTCCTGAAGCAGCGTAATAATAAAAAATTGAAGTCTATACTGAAACTAAAAAAATCTATGGGTTACCTCCAGTAGAAATTTTTTCCGTTTTGAGTCTTTAAATTTGGACTAAATTTGTTTTAAGCTTTCTCTCTCAATTCACCAATTTGCAGTTCTTCCTTTTCTTTCTCCTTGTGAGATAGTGTTTCGATCTTTGCCCGTGCTTTTAATTCTTCCCCGAAGCATCAGTTACGTGTTCTTTGCTCAGATAGTACTTGACACCTTGTATATGGTCCACTCCATTTTGATTTCAACTTCCTGAAATAATCTTAATCTGGAAATTAAACAACGAGGCGCTGATCCCCTGCTCCCGAACTCTTCCCTCGGAATCCTTTAGTCACTTGACATTTCTTTGTCTTGTCTTGTATATTCTAGCATTGTCGCAGGCCGTTTCTCGGTTCTTCCAATTCATTGAGTTGGAAGTCTCTCTTCTTTTTACCAATCTTGGTGAAGTTCAAATTTGTTTGATGGCCACATGGCTTTGTATTCCGATTCGAGGGAGGTGACATGGTTTCAGATAAGTCTGTATGGGGACATTCGATGGAGTTTTAAAGCGATCATGTATGCAATGCATCATCAAGCTTCAAGACCAATCTTTCTGCTAGAACTCACGGTCTTTTCGAATTTTCTTTATTTCTACATTGGAATTCCCGGCTTGCCCATTTGTTTGAGGATGATAAGCCAGGCTCATAATGTGTTTTGATACCATCTTTGCTCATGATTTTCAGAAACACCTTGTTTGCAAAATAGCTTCCTCCATCGTAATTATAGTTCTGGGTGTCCCCGAATCTTGCTAAGAATATTTCTTTGTAAAAACCCCCTATGCAGTAGTATGTTCTTGGTTAAGCTGCATGCCCATTTGATACATAATCCATAGCTAGGAGTATGTATACATTTCCAAGTGAGAGATGGAAAAGGTCATCAAATCCATTCCCATTACATCAAACCCGATTGCACCAGGGATACCTTGGGGGCATCTCATGCCTTTTCTTGTGTTTCCCATTCTTTGGCATTGATCTGACTTTACCATTAAACAGGTCGTCCTTAAGGAGTGTGACGATAAAATCCCGATTGGAGAATTTTGTAGGCTGTTTTATCTCCTGCAAAGTGTCCTCCATAAGGTGATGCATGACATTCTTTGTGTGTCTTGCTTTGCTCAATTTTCTGTACACATTCTTATAATTGAGAGTATCAGCTCTCTTAAACAAATATGGATCATCCTGCATGTAATACCTCGTCGTCAAACCCTTAACTTTTTTCTCTCGCTGGTAGTCAATTCGTGGCATAATTCCACAAGCTAAGAAATTCAATATCGCATACCAGTGTGGATTGAGGCCATTAACCGAAATAACTCGTCATCCGAAAATTCTGCTATTTCTCTTCCTTTTTCTTTGCACAAGGTTCCTCTACTCTTCGACAAGTGATCGCCATCACATTGTCACGCCTTCTTGTCTTTAATTTCTAAATCAAATTCGCAACAATAATACCCACCCGCATCAATTCAAGGCTTTCTTTGCCAACAACAGCAGACCGCCGTGACGATCAATGTGTATCAGCCAACATGGGACCCCAAAATATGGCCTGAATTTTTCACACCCGGAACACTATTGCCGATTCTTCGCAGTAGAGTAGTTTTCTTGTGCTTCATGGAAGGTTTTGCTAGCATAGTGACGGCTCAACACTTTTTCCTCTTTTCGTTCCAATACAAATCCCATTGCAAAATAAATCATCGCATCAACACATGATCTCAAATTCTCTGCTCCATTCTCGGTTTTGCCATGATGGAGCTTTCACTAGTCTCGACTTTTGATTTCTCTCAAGCTTCCTCGGCAGGATTCATCAAAATAAAACTTACTATCTTTCTCCAGCAATCTGCATAGTGGTCTGGCAATTTTTGAGAAATATATGATAAATCTTCTATAAAATCTAGCACGTCCTAAGAAACTTTTGATTCCCTTAACTGTAGTGGGTGGCATTAGGTCTCTTATAATTGAAACCTTTGCTTTGTCTATTTCAAGCCCTGCTGCAGAAACCATGTGCCCCAAGACAATCCCTTCTATAACCATGAAATGGCATTTTTTCCAATCTCGTAGCTAGATTTTGTCTGCATCTTTGAAGTACCGGCCCCTGTGTTATGCATTGTTCAAAACTGATCCATACACTCGTAAAATCATCCATGAAGATCTCCATTACTTCTTCTCGCTAGATCAAAATATAGACATCATGCATCTTTGAAGGGTACCAGAGCATTACACGTTCAAACGGCATTTCCTTTTTCTAAAAGCAAAAGTACCAAATGGGCATGTAAAAGTGGTTTTCCCGATCTCGTGCAATAGCTATTTGGTTATATCCAGAGTATCCATATCAAGAAAACAAAATGAGGGTGTCCCCGCCAACCTATCCAAAGATTTGATCGATGAAAGGTGTGGGAAAATGATCCTTCGGGTCAGCAGTGTTCAATTTTCTCGTAGTCGATACAAACCCTCCATCCCGTCACGCTCTTCGTAGGAATAAGTTCATTCTTTTCATTGACATGCGTTGAATCCACCTTTCTTGGGAACCACATGTACCGGGCTTACCCAAGAACCTGTCTCGATATGCGATATAAAAGCCCTCGCATTAACCATTTCAAACTTCTTTTTCTTCGACAACTTCTTTCATGACTGTTCAGCCTCCTTTGATGCTCAACAGGCTTTTGTGATTATCTTCCGAAGAAAATCTTGTGCATACAAATAGAGGGCTGACACCTTTCGTATCTTCAATTGACCAAGCACTGCTCTTGTATTTTCTCAAAATTACTAGCAACTTCTCGTTTCTTCATCTTCGCCACGTGTACCGATATGATAACCTGTTTTCTCTTTTCTCTCGCTCTAAAACTCATATTTCAAATGATCAAGTAAACTCCTTCAATGTTAACCCTTCGCACTAGTGTTTCGCTCCATGAGTTTGTCGTGTCCGGCCGCTTCACTTCATCTGACTCGGCTTGCATTTATACTTTAGACTGCTTCATTATTAAACAAATTCAAGGCGTAACTTCACAATCAAAGCTCTCAAGGTACCGGGAAATTCATCCAATTTCATTGATAGAGTTGAATGATAATCGCACCACTCTCATCATTATAGAAGGTGTGGTTGTTTACAAACATACAATCGTCTTCCTCTACATTAGATGTTCCGACTTATTAATACTAAAATGCACCGCTTCATTCCTAACTCGAAGTGTCAAGCCACCTTTCGCACGCCGATCATGCTTCCCGCGGTTAAGAAAGGTCTTCCCCAAAGAACAGAGGAAACTTGAGATCTTCCTCCATCCGCATGATAACAAAATCTACCGGGAAATGAATTTCCAACCTCGACGAGTACATCTTCCGCACGCCCTCTAGTTGTGCCATTGATCTATCAGCCATCCGGTAAAGTAATCGTTGTCAGTTAGTTCCCCCAACTAAGTCTCCGTACCACCGATAGAGGCATCACCCATACTTGCTCCGCAGTCACATAAAGCTTTCTTTGAACTCACATTTCCTATATAGAACAAGGAATAGTGAAACCGCCAGTGGTCTTTTCTATTGAGCTTCGTCGATAGTGACCGCATGAAGCATTCAAGTTAACTATACCTCCGCCCATTCTTGCTCAAAGACCTCCTTCTCGTAAATTTTGTATAAAGAGGCATTTGACGGATCACCTCTGCAAATGGGATATTTATTTCTATTTTCTTGAAAAGATGCAAGAATTTAGAGAACTCCGTTTTCGACTTCAAGTCTCGTGGAATGGCACTCGCAGAGCATAAGCCGGTACTTTTCTTTTTCTGGTCATTTCTTCCTTTCATCTGCTCAATCAGCTGTTTCTTCTTTCTTTCTTTTTCAATTTTTCTTTCTCTCGCTCACTGCTTCGCTCTTTTCTCGCTCTTCTTCTCATGCTGTTGCTCAAATCCTTCCCACTTCTCTCAATTGAATTCTCATGCGCCTTGTGGTTCTTCTCTGGTGTCACTCGGGAATGTTCCTTGTTCTCGATGAGCATATTCAAAATAATCGCCTCTTACTTGTGTCTCTAGATTTTTTAGCGAAGCACTAGCATTCTTCTCGAAACATTCGGTGTCACTCGGAAGTTTCCAAGTCGATAGCTTGCTCATGGAATTGTTAATAGCCTTCGTTATCCCCATGAACTCCGCAAAGATTTGTTCCTCAAATGGTGTGGCTCTCGACCGATATTCATTTCTACCCTTCGCCCCTTGCCGCCGCCGCTCGAACCTCGGGTGGCACGATATCCTTGCCGAGGATGTTTGGCCCCCGCCGGGGCCATGTAATGCCCCTCCACCATATGAGAAATTCCTGTTCTCGCTTGATGGTAGTGTATGGGCGTGTTAGGATTTGCTTGAAATGATAAACTTCTTTGCTCGCTCACGACTGTAGCCTCCTCAAGACCATAAGAATTCTTCGTTACCTCATCAGTTACTTCTTTCTCATCAATTCTCTTTCATCGCTCTCTATTTCACGAAAGGGCAGGCATCTTCCTCTTTGCTCATTCATCCCATGCATTATTAAGCATCCAACTACTCCATGGTCATCATCTTGCTCCTACCATGACCCATTTTCCTCTAGCATACCTCTTTGAAAACTCGATGGAGCTTCATATTGCATTTGCCGTGTCCCCATCGATCTCTTCGCTTCTCAAAGACTTTTTCGCCAATGCTCCACAGCATGAAGCATCTATATCACCCTCGATGCAATATCTCGTAGCACGATACACTATAACCACCGGGTCTTCAAGTCTATTCCATGCATTGGGCAACTCATTCAAAGAATCTTGAATCTTTCCCGCCAACATCATATTGCCTCATCTTCCCTCGTTGAATACACTATCTCAAGGCCTCTCTAAAGCGAGAGATGGGGAAAGAATCGCCTAAGTAAGCTTCCTACCAACTCTTCCCAAGTATCAGATCCATATGGCAATGATTCCTACCGGCCATACCTTCATTCCCTGGCCCGACTGGTTGGCTGATCCGCCAGGGTGCGAGACCATATACGCGACTCCTCACCCGATTTTTTTTAAAACCGAACTTGTACCTGTGGGTATGGCCCACATCTTATAACAGAATCAAATTATTATATACAAATCAAAAGAACTACCACCGGAGTGGTTTCCATCAAAATCTAGACACCTATAACTGAGTCCCATTTACAAATACAAAACTATACTTTTACATTTACAAATCGCAGCACTAAAACCTACATGTACTAACCCTTACAAAGTGTGTTTCGCCCAAACAGAGGCGGATGTTTGTCGGACGCTCTTCTCCGTACTCCACACGGATTAAACCCCGTGCGTTTTTACGCTTAGTGGGAAACATATTTTATAACTTATACAGATACGCATATGGCCACAATGATACTAAGCTTATAACGTATATCATAAATTTCATGCATTCATATCATGGACTTATACAAGTACTTAAGCTCTGAACAGTTTATGTTTATTCCTGACTCCGGGTAGAGTTACGGCAGTTTATTCCCCATACAGACTTATACTTATAACGTGACTTATTTTCAAATGGACTCCGTAGGGAGCTACGTGAACTTTGTACTTATACTCACGTGGAGTTTACACCTGTCTCGAGGCAAATCCGTAGGTATCACGTAGAGATTAACGGAACGTAATCGGTATCATAACTTATTCTTATACGGAAATACTTGTAAGTACTACAAAACTTATACTGGGACTTCGTATCTTATACTTGTACTCCGAAGTATATCCTGGTCTTACGGAACTTATACTGGTATTTAGGAGCACATATTGGTTTTTCGGATCTTATATGTGCATTACAGAACTTATACATGTATTTCAGTCATACATGTACATGCAACTTATACTTGTCTTGGCAGAATCCTATATCGATCTTACGGAGCATATACTTATCTTACCTGGGATCTTATCCTTGTGCGAAGGTACCGTAGGTACACAAGTCTAACTAATCATAATCATATCACATACCTGGGTCATCGACGTATACAGATACATATCAGGTATAAACATTAGTCCAGAAAGGTGTACGTATTAGAACAGTATACATATACTCTATTTTTACTTCTGGATACGAGAGTACCCTTAGGTACTACAGGACTTATACTATTTTATCGATATTTTAGAGTAAAATTTAGTACTACAGAACTTGATTAGATACAAGAGTATCCGTAGATACTACGTAACTTAATAAGATACGCATTTAACTTAATCAAATACAGAGTACCCGCAGTACTCGAACTTAATCAAAGGCGTACATAACTTATCCATCAATGTGAAAGCCATTGTACCACCGAACTTAATCGCATACGACGTAACTTATTCAGAGACGTGAATTATCGATACATGATGTAACTTATTCGCATAATAAGATTTTATCGTGTGATACGTGTGAGTACCCCACAGGTAACACAGATTTATTCGCATACAGAGCTCCCATAGGTACTACGTGATCCTATTCGTATACAGACTTATCGATGTGACGTAACTTATTCGGGATACGTGACTTATCAGATAATGTAGAGTACTGTAGGTACTACAGACTTATCTCAGATATACGTGAGTACCCGTAGGTACTACAGACTTATTCGCATACAGAGCACCCGTAGGTACATACAGACTTATTTAGGATACAAGACTTATCGACACAGACATAACTTATTCGGGATACAGACTTATCGATACAGACTTATCGTGATACAGAGTGACCCGTAGGTACTACAGATCCTATTCAGATGAGTACCGTAGGTGCTCACAAGACTTATCGATATTGCAAGACGTAACTTATTCGGGATATAGGACTTATCGATACAGGAGTACTCGTAGGTACCTACAAGACTTATTCGGGATACGAGTACCGTAGGTACTACAGACTTATTCACACAGAGCATCTCGTAGGTATTACAGCAACTAAATCGAGACAGGACTTATCGTATACAGAGGCCCGTAGGTACTACAGAGATTAATCGAGACAGAGTACCCGTAGGTACTACGGTAACGATGGCCAGAGGTACATTCAGATCTTTACTCTTATTATCTATTCGTAGTTTTATCGTATAACCGCTTGACTCTCTAGACCGCAATACACGAGTAGGACACAAAGACAATAAGTACTCGGGGCGATATTGAGCACAAAGACTAAGTGCCGTAAAGTACTAATCAGACGTGAGTGCTTAACACGATTAGAAGTACCGGCATTAATCATGAGTGTCGTAGCATCTTATCATGAGTACCGGCACTAATCAGACAGAGTGCGTAAGCACTAACAGAGTGTAGCACTAAACAGGAGTATCAAGTACTATTCAGACAAGAGTGCCGTCATTTAATAACTGGTCTTAGGTGGTTTTAAAATTATGTGAGTTCAGTAACTTACTATCTTATAATAGGGCATTTTAGCCACATTATGCATTCATGACAGATCATATTCCATATACTGGTAAGGTATGATGAGCATGTAATCACACCTTATTTATGTATTCTTATTCTTCTATGAATCTAATTTACCCAGGAATTGGAATCAATCCAATCGGATCGTCCAAACTCAAGTTATGGCATTTTCATGCCAACTAGCTCTGCCATCGATTTTACCGAGGGACGTTTAAATATTTATTTTCCAGTGCTCTGTCTCGATATTTGACACTGATCTTTGTACTCTCTTTAAATCTAAGGGTTCTATTCCAACTGAATCACCCAATTCGAGCACCGTATCTTCATGATACATGTCCGAACAACTCTCTGACTACTTATGTTCAAAGGATGCAGGAATTGGCTTGCACATGACCCCACTTTGAGTGAATTTTTGGACAACTTAGAGCCAGACTTTGACGATGCTTATTTCTTTAGGTTTGGTTCTCCTTGAAGATTATTTTAATTGTCCACTTGAATCACCCAAATCGGATAAGAAATGAGAAAGTTATGGCCAAAATACAAAAACTGGTCGAAACTGGGAAGACAGAACAGGTACCTAAGATTACCCCTAATGTGTACCTAAGACACATTCGCTCTCGGGAAGGGTGTACCGCACACATTCAAGGTGCACCCAGACACATGACCCTAAAAACGCCTGCACGTGTATTTTCCTTTTTCCATATTTTTGATCCCCAATTCAACTTCTATACTTCATCTTCACTTCAAGACCATTCCATATGTCTCTCAGAACCTTTTCTACTCCATTCCTCTTTCAATACTTATCTTATTTCAAAGACCTATCATGAATTACTTCAAAACCCATTTTAATATGGGTTATGACCCATATACAAACCAAACATGATGCTTAGTTAGGGTTTATTCTAAACCCTAACTCATTTACTTACTATTAACCATGAATCCATCCTCAAAGAGAGGATTTCATGATCTTCTTGTACTATTTAAGGTTTTATAAACCTTACTTTCCATAATTTTTGGGTTAAGATGAAACCCTAGGAAAACCCTAGGTTTGAGCAAAATAATCATCATACAAACCCAAAGATACATGCCAAATCTCATAGAATTTATAATCAAGGTTGGTTTCACAAATTAAAATCCAAAGTTCCACATACCTTGGCTTGCTTGATCTCCTCTTCCTCTTCTTCTTCTCTTCTTCTTCTTCCTCTTCACATTTTTCTTCCTTCCCCAAAATGAGACCAATTTTGGTCTTTTAAATTCCATGTTTGCTAAGGCCTTGTTTGGCCCTCCAAAAACCCATTTTTGGGTTAAGTTTACTTATTTGCTTTTTAAGCCCATAACTCATTCTATTTATAAATAAACTTCCTTTATTTTACTGGGCCTCAAATCTTCTTAATCCTTGTCTTTTTGGCCCCTTGGACAAATTACAATCTTTGTCCTTAAGTTTTGTAACTTTCCCGGTCTCTGCTTCCATGTTTCTCGCATTTACTCGAAACAGTCAATTATGTTACAAAATAATCTCTTCTAAACATGTCGAAAACTGCTAGGGTATATTTTGGGGTGTTACACATACCATGTGGCTGCTATGTCTCTCAAAGAAAATGGGAAGAGATGTAGTTTTATCACCTTTGGTCTGTGACGCCCCAACTCGGCATAGGATGTCAAGTGAGGGTCACTTTTTTTTTTTTTTATACTTATAACCTTTACACTTACATATTCATGGAATGTTAAACAATTAACTTGTGGCTACATTCTCGTAGCCAGTCGATTACAAAATATAAATACAAGCTCCAAATATGGAAATGTTCAACATCTACAATATTTACATTGGTTACAAAATTTTCATATACAAATAGACCTAAAGGTCTTCCAAGCACCTATGGATGTGTGGCCTTTCGACCGCCGATGTGGATTTCGTCCGGTTCTCCGATTCCTTCTCGCACTCCACACCCGATTGAATCCGTGGCAAGCTTACGCTATGGGAATATGACTTCTATTAAGAGTCACCACACTTCGATATTGCAAATGCATATCACACATATAACAAGCTTACGATTCTTATCATTTCATATATATATTCCTTATCATAACCGCCTGCATTTCTTTATCAACATCCATATACTTTTCATGTCAACTTGTATTTTACTGCTCTTTTGTAATCGTATACTATCATCACATAGCAAGTGCTTCATATCATGTCATATATTCTACATTTCCTTTGCATATACTGGCTATTTCTTTATGTTTCATGTCTCGCATAAACCTTAGAAGTGATACAGAAACCATGAGAGGGCCTCGAAGGTGCCAAGTATTATTGTGTGAGACAATGTACTATGCCTCTAATATGATACCCCGCGTATCATCATCGTATGAGACTCGCGGGACCATCCATGAATGCCCTGGTATGATACCCAAAGGTATCATCACCGTATTTGCTGACCATCCATGAGTGCCTCTAATATGATACCCCGAAGGTATCATCACTCAGATGAGACAATGACCATTCATGAGTGCCCATTAATATGATACCGGTTGCATCATCACCGAGGAGATGCTGACCATTCATGAGTGCGTTCTGCATTATGATACCGGCGGTATCATCACTGTATGAGCCAGTGACCATCCATGAGTGCCCGGAGGCTCTATGGTGACCCTCGGTACACCTAAACGATCCATGTCATCGACCCAAACGGGTCGGAATATTCGTATATGTGCTGCCGCAGCAACCGTTCTTTCCCTAATGTGCATGTCATCTATCCTCTCTTACCGTGCTCTGCGCACAATCAATATACTGCTTAGTATATATCTCTTATTCCCGAATAATTATTGTTATTCGGTAATCATATGTGATATATAAATATACAATCATTTATTCATAACTTTGCATTTTTCATATCTCATTATATGCATAAATAAATATGCTTACCATGTATGCTTACGAGCTATTTATGAATTCATAATAGACATTTATAAAATGTGAATAAAATCATGGCCACCCACGCCATCGTTTTCCTGCGGTTTTCTGGAACCAGAGTTCCACCCTTATCATGCTATCTATTGATGAATTCTTGACCTCAATGAGCTTTCCATAGAGTCCAAGAACACCTCAAATCGGGAGTCGCACAAGAAGTTATGACCTCCGGGTCGAGGCCTGGCGCGCAATGCTCACGAGTCGACCAATCGCTCAATCGCTGATTCCACCAATCGCCAGTGACAGACCACCGCTTGACGAGCAATCGCTTGACGAGTACCGGCAGGACCCACTCATTGCTGGTGGATCCACCATCGCTCACTCGCCGACGACCACGTTGGTGGATCACCAATCGCTTTTTACTACCACTCACCCATTTGACCGTTCAGAGTAAAAAAAAGACCATAACTTGGTCTACAGGAGTCCAAATTGAGAAATTCAAAAGCCTAAGATCGTTCATGATGTGGCTACAATTTCACAGAAGGACTTACTTCGCCAAATCTTCCTATTTATGACTCAAAAAACCCGTTCTAAGATCCGGCTACTGCATATGGTCGGCCAATAGAGAATTTTCTTCGGGTTCAACTTAAACTGTAATCTCCTTCATACACATATTTAGGAGCCTTAAAGCTCTTCTTAACTCAACCCTACAAGAAATGAGTTTAGGAGTTCCCAAACCCAAACCATACACAAGATAGAGGGTTCTAAAACATGTATCCATACTGTCTAGACCAAAACTAGACTTCCATACAACCCAAGACATGTGTATTCATACAAATATTCACAATTCCATACACACCTAGTTTACATACATATATTCATGGTTCCATACTTTTCTATACCAAATCATAGTTCCATACAAAACCATATTTCTATACTCATTTTTAGTAGTTCCATACAAAACCATATTTCTATACTCATTTTTAGTAGTTCCATACCTGTGATCTTCTTCTTCTTCTTCTTCTTCTTCCTTTCTTTTTCTTTCTATCCGTATTTGCTCTCCTTTTTCCCGCACTCAAGATGATATTTCTTTCTGGGTCTTATCCTTATTTGATCTTATCCCCTTTTCATTTCACTTTGGTCCTCCAACTCTTCTAATATTTACAAATCACTTTACAATATTCTTACAATAGCTCAAATCTTCTTTATTATTCATAATTTAATCCTATGCATATTCCTACTTTTGTTTTTTATCTTTATTTATTCGACAAATATACCTTTTACGCTTATTATACCCAAAACATGTTATAAAACTGTTAGGGTATAATTGGGGTGTTACAATCCTCCCTTAAAAGAATTTCGGCTCCTCGAATTCATACCCGATTCGAAGAGTTATGGATACTGCTCTCATAGTTTCTTCCTCTGCTCCCAAGTAGCTTCTTCTACCGTGTGCTGCCAGAGTAACTTCACTACTGGTACTTGTTTGTTCCGCAACCGTTTCACCTCTCGAGCTAGAATGTCTCGCTCCTCATCATATGACAAATCTTCAGACTTGTATTCTTGCATTGGTAGTACGTATGACCATCAGCGCATTCCGAAGCATCGACATGAAACACACGTGATTTTGGCCAACTCCGGTAAAGAGTGCCAATCGATAAGCCACGTGGTCAATAATGCTCCAAAAATCTCATATGGCTCCCGAACCTCGACTCAACTTGCCTTTCTGACCAAACCTAAGAATTTTCCTCCATGGTGATACCTTTAAGAAAACCTTGTCTCCTATGTTATATTCAATATCTCTCCTTCTTAGGTCAGCATACGACTTTGTCTATCACCAGCCATCTTAACCTCTCGCCTCGAATAACTGTACTTTCTCTCAGATTCTTTTACCATGTCTTGACCCACGCTTCGCCATTTAATTCTCGGTCCAACACACGTGAGTTCTACATTTCCCACCATACAAAGCTTCATGGCGCCATACCAATGTTTCGACTGAAAACTATCATATAGGCAAATTCCATCAATGGAATATACCTATCCCCAACTTCCCGAAAATTCCATGACACAACCGGCATATCTTCGAGCACCAATCAATCTGCCCGAGCCCATCTGGCTTGGCGGATGGAAAGTCGTACTAAAAATCTCAAATTAGTGCCTAAAGCCGATCAGAATTCCTTCCGTAACTCGATGTAAATCACAGATCTCTATCCGACACAATAGACAAAGGCACACCATGCACTGCACAATCTCATCTACAGTAACTCGGCCTAGTCGATCCATAGAATACCAATCCCGACCGGGTATAAAATGGGCCGACTTAGAGCTCATTCTGGTTCACCTGCACAGAGTCATGCTTTGCTTGTATGAGGGAAACCAAACAAAATCCATGGTAATGTTATCCCACTTCCATCGAGGAACGAAGTGGATTTAACAAACCTCAGGCACTTGGTGTTCGCCTTGACTTGTCGACACGCCAAACACTTAGACACATATTCGCCACATCTCTTTTCATTCCTTTCACCAATAAAACCGTTTTAAGTCCTGCACATCTTTATTCCCTCCAGATGCATGGTAAAGACTTATTATGAGCCTCAAATAGCAACTTTTTCTTTTAGCTTCCTTTATCATCCGGTACACATAATCTATTCTCGGAAATACAAACTTCCAAATCTTTCTTTTCTAAAAACCCGGTCTTTGTCACCCTAACCATCTCGTAAATTTTTCTCAGAACTCTTCATCATTTTTCACAAGTATCTAATCATTTGCTTTAAAACGTGGTTACGCTCTAATCGAGCTAACATAGCTCCATCATCTCCTAGTCTCCAATCACCGCATCGTATAATATTGCTACCACCGGTCATTCTAAAAGCATCGGCTACTATATTAGCCTTTCCTGGTGGTGGTAATCTACAGATGCACTACATCCCAAATGGTCCTAACCATCTCTCGCCGGTCTCAAATTAACTCTTCTCATGCAGCACTGAGACTCTTATGATCGGTGTAAATTTCACACTTTTCCCCATAAGTAGTGTCGCCATATTTTTAAAGCAAACACTACCAGCCTAACTCTAGGTCATGAGTGAAGATATTTGTTCTATGTGGCTTCAATCGTCTCCTGACGCATAAGCCACTACTTTCCCCATCTTGAATTAACACGCATCCTAAACCAATGCATGTGAAGTCACTATACAAGGCGTATTCTTTCCTGAGTAGGTTACAGGCCAATACCGGTGCTTCCACCAAGACTTTTCTTTCAACTGCTCCTCGAAACTATTCTCGACATTTGTCTCAGTCCACTCAAACTTTTTTTCCTTTCCCGAGTAACTTAGTGAGTGGAGAAGCTACACCGAAAAGCCTCTCACAAATCTTTCTATAATAACCCATGTATCTGAAGAAACTTCTCAATTCCTATATACTGAGGTGATTTCCAATTCACAACCGGCTTCAATCTTAGCAGATCAACTCTATACCCAAGACAATAATGTGGCCTAAGAATGAGACTTCAGCCAAACACATTTGCCGAGCTTAGCATATAACTTCTTTCTTAATGTCTCTAAGACTATTCTCGATGTTGTTCATGTTCCTCAAGATCCTTAGAATACAACTGTGATGCTCATCAATAAAACCACAACAAATTGATCCACATGTATTCCGAAAACCCTATTCATCAAATCCATGAATGTCGCCGGTGCATTAGTCAACCCAAATGGCATGACCAAAACCATAATGGCCATATCTGGTTCTAGTAATGCGCCTTCTGCACATCTTCTTCCTTTACCCTCAATCGATAATACCCCCGATCGCGTGTCTATCTTCAAAAGACACCCGCTCCTTTCAACTCGATCAAAAGATCTTCAATTCTCTGGGAATGGGTACTTGTTTTTCACTGCCACCTTATTGGATTCGCCGATAATCGATGCACATCCGTAGAGTGCCATCTTCTTTTTCACAATAAAAACAGCACTCAAAGTAGATAACTGGCCTGATAAATCCTTATCTAAAAGTTCTGCAATTGACTTCTTTAACTCTTTCAACCCATCGAGCCATCCCGCATTGGGTACCCTGGACATGTGGACCTGCCTCGGTAAAATAATTTCTATGGGCCTAAGTCCACCTCTCTCATGTGGAATACTGTAAATTCTTCGTGAATACATCCGGAAATTCCCTTACCATCGATCTTTTTCTACATCAACTTGACCTCTCTCGAGTCATATCAAAGCCAAGAATGTCTCACATCCTTTTCCTTATAATTCTTCTGGGCCTTTGCATAATGGAGATGACATTAGACATTACACTTGATCCAATGCCTCAGACTATTACCTCGCCGTCGAGCATTTCAACACTACCGTCTTTTGTCCACAATCAACGATAAACGGCTAGACAACCAATCCATGCCAGAATCAAGTCACCGAATGGTAAGGTTATCAAATCAGCGAGAAACTCTTTGTTTGTATAACAATGGGACAATTTCTATATATGTGTTATTCACACTAACGCTTGCGTTCCAACCTGACCATGCATGTCATATGCTAATTTCTCCATTTGCTGACTTGTCAAATACATGCTCCATGCACAATATATGAATGAGTAACCAGATCAATCAATGCATGTGCATCTCTATATCATATAAAGAAAATATACCAGCTATAACCTCAGGAGAATCCTGATCCTCACGAGCCCTCATAGCATATGCTCGTGTCGGTAAGTCGCAGTATTGTGATTCATCTACCGCCTCCTAAACTATGCTCCGCCCTTATAATCGTATGGGCCACCACGACCCTACCACGACCAAGGAAGTCGAAAGTGGTGTCGTTGCACCTTCCTCTCGCCACCTCCTTGTTGGCTCCATCATTCCCTAACTTCGAGGACCGTGTTTTCAAATGCCTGGGCTTCCAATAATCGAAAACACCTCCCTCCGTCACTATCTCGCAAACTCCCAAATGCCTTCTATAGCAATGAGGGCATTTAGGAATTTCCTCCGGGCCCAACTGAAGCACTCTACTCCGCACTACGTACACATCGGACCTTTGTCTTCCACTTCTCGTGAGCAACCATATATTCCGATTGAGCCGGGAGATTCTCTTAGCTCTTTTTCCCGGGAGTGCAGACGAAGTCTCTCTAGAAAACTTCTTCTTTGAAATCTTTCTCGTCGCCGCTTCTAGTTTCTCTACTTTCATCGCAGCCTAGGACCAACCGATAAAAAATCCACGGTTTGAGAGAAGTCATAAGTGCCAAATACCTCTTGATGGAATCATGCAACCATCCAATTGCTCACACCGAACAGCCTCTGAGGACCACTCGTGCATATTTACTAAGACGGGCTAAATCTTTTCATATTCAGCCACCGATACGCTCTTTGCTTTTAAATTTAGAATTACCGACTTTGAATCCCTATACATTTCGGTAACATACTTTGCCCTGAACTCTTGGACAAAGAACTCCCAAGTCATGGGATTTGGAATCCTTGGACTTTTGAGCACTAGTTTCCACCAATCGTACGCCTCACCCTGCAATAGCGAGATTGCACATAATGCTCTCTGATCCGGAGGACATCTTACCTCTTCTAATACCCTTTCTAGCTTTTCTAACCAGAATTCGACTTTCTCTGACTCTTCCATGCTCACCCCATGGAATTCCTCTACTCCATGTCTTCTTACAGTGTCTATTGGAGCTATAGGAGAGGTCAATCTATCCAAAACCTGAGCCATGTCTTGTGATATTCTCAGTAAGGCTTCTGTGGGCTCATTTGGTACATTACTTTCCGAAGGTTCAAAAGCTGATAACCCTTGTTCCCTTGGGTTAACACTTCAGCCAGCCTTCTTCTGAAGATCCACTATACAAAACACAAGGACATCCACATCAGCCCACACATTACTAAACATAGGCTTTCTATCATATATACCATTCAAGAGCGCCTAAACCTAGGCTTTTCCGTAAAACCCATAAACCTAGGCCTACCACTAAACTGCTGACGCCCCATCCGCATAGGGGATGTCAAGTGAGGGTCACTTTTTTTTTTTTAAAACTATAACCTTTACACTTACATATTCATGGAATGTTAAACAATTAACTCAGATTACATTCGAAGCAACACTAATCTGAGTTCGGGAACAAGAAGTTATGACCTTCCGGTTGAGGTCATGCGCAGCTTACTCTGGACGAGCTGACCACCTGACCCACCACCGCTCACCGCTGACCCACCACTTCCGGTGGATCTACCACCGCTGGTGACCACCAATCGCTTCGACGAAAGTAATCGCTTGGACGCAGCAATCGCTGACAAGTACCGTTGGTGGATGACCAATCGCTGGTGGATCTAATCAATCGCTCAATCGTTGACGACCACCGCAGGATCGACCACCGCTGACTCCACCACCTGCTCACCGTTGACGAACATCGGCAGGACGCCACCATCGTTGGTGGACCCACCACGCTTGACTACCACCTCACCCATTTGACTGCTCGTAGTAAAAAGACCATAACTCGGGCTCCGCGTGAGTCCAAATTGAGAAATTCAAAGCCTAACATCAAGTTCATTGGATGTGGCTAATTTCACAGAAGGACTTACTCGCCAAATTCTCCTTATTTATGACCCAAAACCCGTTCTAAGATCCGGCTATTGCATATACTCGAAAATAGGGAATTCTCTGGGTTCAACTCAGAACTGGGACCCTTCTCATACACACATATTTAGGAGCCTTAAAGCTCTTCTTAACTCAACTCCTACAAGAAATGAGTTTAGAGTTCCCAAACCCAAACCATACACAAGATAGAGGGTTCTAAAACATGTATCCATACTGCCTAGGACCAAAACTGTGACTTCCACACAACCCAAGACATGTGTATTCATACAAATATTCACAGTTCCATACACACCTAGTTTACATACATATATTCATGGTTCCATACTTTTCTATACCAAATCATAGTTCCATACAAAACCATATTTCTATACTCATTTTTAGTAGTTCCAGACAAAACCATATTTCTATACTCATTTTTAGTAGTTCCATACAGAACCATATTTCTATACTAATTTTTAGTAGTTCCATACCTGTGATCTTCTTCTTCTTCTTCTTCCTTTCTTTTCTCTTCTCTCTTATCCGTATTTGCTCTCCCTTTTTCCCGCACCAAGATGAGATATTTCTTTTGTCTTATCCTTATTTTGATCTTATCCCCTTTTCTATTTCACTTGGTCCTCCGCTTCTAATATTTACAAATCACTTTATAATATTTTTACAAATAGCCTCAAATCTTCTTATTATTCATAATTTAACTATGCATATTCCTACTTTTGTTTTTTTATCTTGTTTATTCGGTCAAAATATGGGCTCTTTACGCTTATTATACCCAAAACATGTTATAAACCGTTAGGGTATAATTTCGGGGTGTTACATGGTCTCACCCCTGCCGCCTTCACCGTATTAGCCATCCCGAAATCTTCCTGGGGTACTGCTTGGGTCTTCTGAGGTGACCAAGTAAATCCCGATGTCAGTTGAACCATCGTAATTAAGGCTGACTTTAGTTCAAAATTGTTTGCATCCACCGTAGGTCGTCTGAATGCTGCATCACTTTCAATATCAGCCTTAAATCCCTCCATCAGGTTAGGAATGGGGTGTTAGGAATGGGGGGTCTTTCCGTCAGTTGCCCCCCTGCCTCTCGTCGCCCTTTGCATCTCTTTCCGTCATACCAAGCCGGCTATTTTGTCTTTCTTAAGCCCTTCGAGCGCTCTCTCCAATTCGTTGGTTCGCCAGAATCGTGCCTGATCCTCGTTTCCTATGCATTAAAGGTTTTCCTAAAATAAAAGCACACTCATATTAATAGGATTAGTCAAACCTAACAAATATTTTCAATATGGCTTGTTAAAAATTAATGACTATCAGGAAGTCACGTTGAAAAGCTATTTTTGTTCTTTTCAAATGTCCAAATTAGTATTTCCCTTCTTTGCTCTAATATTGATTTAATTAATTTTCGATCCTAATCTGCGCCTAAAATTTGATTGATTTGCCTACACTTTGCTTCTTCTTTTTCCATAGTAAGTGTGAGTGATGATCAAATATCAACACAAATTTATACAAGATACTATAGGACAATGGCCTAATCCCCAAAGAATAATGCCATGAAACTTGTTTGTTATATTTCTTACAATTTTACTGATTAAAAGGGTTCCCTAAGAGCAGATAGATTTCTTTCCTCGGTTTCGATCCATGACTCGCAAGTGTACGTATCGAACAAGCACAAAGTGGATTTATCCGTGATATCGATCCCACAGAGATTCCTAAGAATTCTCAATCAACTACCCTGACTACTCAAGCTCTATACTATTTGGACTATGATTTGCAATTGATATATCCCTAGCAACCTTGAAAGTAATGAAAGAATAAGGATATGTAAACTAGGAAAAAATGAAATAATGCTTAAAACTAAAATAAAAAAAAATTAAAGAATCGGGTTCAATTTGTTAGCTTTAAAGGAAACATTGAAAAATATCTTATCATGAAACATCACCCCCGCGTAATTATCCCTAGAATCCTGCTTCATGAACTTCGATTGAATGCGTCCAAGGAAAAAGGTAATGCCATGTGGATCTCTCCTACGACACATTTCATCATCTAATCTTCCCCGTTTTCTGACAATCCCATATCGAGCAAATCATCTTAACCCAGCTGCCTTCAGCCCCTCCCATATTTTTTCTTTTCAATACTTCATACCTTAACAACATGGACTCAGAACCTTAGCTCCTAAGACATAGGCAAAGCATAAGCTGCACTTAGCACGCTTCTCATCCTCAAAATCGAACAGCTCATGCTTCCTCGACAGATCCCCGTTAACACTGGATTGAACTTACTGCTCGACCGTAGGTGAACTCTCGCTTCATTTTAATTGATAAGTCATTCAACTCATTCCTCGTTTCTCAAAGTGAGAAAGAAGATTCATCGATTAGAATTCACAAGCTCCATTAGATCCCCTAATATTAGTTCTGATATTCCTTCCGTGATATCACTCATCACTCTCATGAATGCCTTCAGGTCACCTCGAGGGCCCCCGGAAATCGTGAGCATTTGAACAAATCCTTATTACAGTATGTGATTCACTAATATTTGGATCGATGTATAACAATAAACAAAACTGTAAAGAAGCGCAGATTCAAGACTGGTTCAGACTCGATAAATTTCTCATAAAAGATAGATTCTAACAACGTAGTAATTTCAACTCGTCGGGTTTCTAAATTACTTCATTACACTAATTCAGAGCTCTCCGACCGTTAACCACGAATCAAACTCGAAGTTCGAATTCAAATTTGTTTGGACTTTTAAACGAACCGTGCAAGAATTTGAAGAAAATAACATTCTCAAGATTCACTTCAACTTCAACAACTAACCCTGATCCGTAAAATTCAAATGACATAAATAAATCTACTCTAATCTAATCTAAAATAACAGAAAAACAAAGAAAAAGAAACAGAAAATTAGTAAATACAGCCTTCGACTACTAAGACTTCTTTCGAGGCCAAGAGCTCGCTTTCTTCGCAAAGGCACCGCGTATTTATAGTGGTTTGGAAGTTTGGACCTCAACTCGATGCACCTATTTGTGATTTCAAAATAATCGCCCATTTGTTTGTTCATGTCGCGACCATTTGTTTGTCGCTACCTTGACTTGATGTCGCTGACTCTCTTTCACGCCGCGACTTCCACCGGTTTCGCTTATGAGTCGCTTCCGATGTCGCGTTTCAATCATACGCCGCGATCACCTTTCGTATTTTGATCTTTGAGGTTGCGAATTAATCATACATCGCTACTTCACCTTTTTGCGTTTGTCTATAGTAGAAATCTTCATTCGGTCGCGTTTTTCGCTTTAACACTGATCTGATGTCGCTGACAAATGATCGATGTCGCGACCTTCGCCCCCACTGATGTCGCTACCACAATGACGCCGCGATTTCACCTTCTCGTGATTGTGAGTTCGCTGAGGTCGCGACATCAATTACACGTCAGCGTATCGTAATGTTATGCTTACAGCTCTTTCGATGTCGGAAGCTTTTCTTTTGTCGTGGACTTGTTCTGCAGACTCGATATGATGTCACGTATAAATGCTAAACGATGTCGCTACCTCCATTCTTTGTGGTAAACGGCGTCGCGATCATCAAGGACGTCACGTAATTCACTGTCTAATAGCTTCGGCGTCGCGATCATCACGGACGTTATAATTATGATTCCTTTAACGTATGTCGCACCATCGATCGATGTCGCGACCATGATATTTGTAAATTGATGCTCACCACTAAAGGACGCCGCGACATCTTCGATTCAATGTTTAATGTCTCTATCTCGTTTCCAACTGCCGCACTCCATGTTCGCTTCTTTGAAAATCTGTCGCAACTTCATTCAATGTCACTACCTCCATGTCTATCGCTGTTTTCATTTCTGTCGCGATCTGTATGCGCGTCGCGACATCACAGTTCGCTTCATCATTAATTCTCGCTGCCTGATTTCGAGCTCTGCCGCACCCGCTACTTTGATAACGTCAGCGTCACCTCAAGTCCTTTCTTTCAAAATTAGTTACGACTTCATTTACTCGGTGAAGCGTCGTTTCGCGGGCTTTGTAGTCGCCCTTGTCGCGACCCTCATGGTGGTATCACTTCACTTCATTTATCTCCGTTCGTGTCGCGACGTCGCAATGATGTCGCGACACAGAGCTTCTTACATTTGATTGCTTCTTTATTCTCGCAATAAGTCATATTTGTCTCAACCCCTTCTTCAGTCAACTTCACTTATTCAATTTCTTCACTTCTTCTCTTCAAAGCCAAATTTGTCGAGGTCGTGACTTGAATTGTTGAAAAACTCCGCACTTTCACGCGACTTACGCTCCGCTTTAATTTCCACCTCACGGCAGCCATTTCTGCGATTTTTGCTAAAATTCTGATTTTCTCGTCGTATTTTCCCCGCGCAAATTGGCACTCTGATCTGACTATCGCTTCTGGCAGTACGCCCATCATTATTCTCATTATAAACTCAGAAAAATGGATTAAAACGGGAATGAGTTGATTCATCACAAAGTCATCCCTTACATCCTTCGTAAATAAAAAGTGGCAAGCAGCCTCTAAAAAAATTCTCAAGAGAGATAAAGAGAGAGGGAAAGAGAGGAAGAGAGAGTGCGAAAGGAAAGGAGAACGAGATGGGAAAGAGAAAGAAAAGGAGAAGGAAAGAGAGGAAGGGAGAATGAGAAAAAGAAGGAGAAGGAGAAGAAAGAAGAGTAAACAAAGAAGAGAGGAGAAATGAAAAAGCAAGATTAAATGTAAAACGCCTTCAGACGCATTCTCAAAGATGAAGTTAGGGAATAAAACAATCCTCACAGAGGGGAGACTAGGAAACATAACTCCTACAGCAGCAGGGACAATAAACTCTAACGCCGGTCCGGAGTCCCCAGGGTTGATCCCCCGAAGACTACTAGGCTCACGCTTCATCACGCACCTTATCTCCAAATACAGACCCCAAAAAGGGAAGAAGGTTCAAGTATTTAGCCCAGCAGCGAAGAACGCTATTTATAAGGAGGCAAGCCTGAGCACTCTGAAATTCGCACAAGAGTTTCCCACCCTCCATAAGCCATTCACCTCCATAAATCAGCATTAAAGGTGCCCGGCATCTTCAAGAAATGGAAATCGAAATCCGCCGTACTCGACAAATTCAGAAGGTCTCAACGCCCCACGAGCCTAGCAGCTGGGCTTTGTGCTGGGACAGCCTTAAGAAGGCTCACGCCCACGAGCCCAAGAAATTACTGCAGTTTAACACCAGCAGGCCCTCAGCAACCATGAGCCCCAGTAGCTCGCCTTTGAAGAGCTCAACCTGCTCTCAACTAAGGCTCCCAGAGGCTCACGAGCAGCACAGCCAGCAGCCAGCCCACTGAGCCTCGCACTGGGCTTTGAAGAGCTTAACTGCCACCTTCAAGGTCTGCAGCTCAGAGCAAAGTCAGTAGCTGGGCCCACGGAGCCCAAGAGGCCGGGCTTGAAGAGCTCAACTCGGCCAAATCAAGGCCTGCAGCCCAAGAGCAAAGAACACTGCCATGAAACCCACTAGCCTCAATAGCCTGGGCCGAAGAGCTCAAATGCTCAACTAAGGCATGGTAGCCCAGAGCAAGAATAAATAGCAGCTAGCCCACCTGAGCCTCGCAGCTCAGCCAAAGAGCCCAATCAAGCCAACTAAGGCCTAGTAGCCCAGAGGGCCTTTCCAAACAAAGCGGAATAGCCTGGCGGAGTCTCAGAGGCTCGCTTTCAAAAAGCCCAACCGCCACCCAGTGCATTAGCCTGTGATCCAGCTCTTCAGCCAGCAAGATAGCCCATGTGAGCCTCGAAGCTCAGCCAGAGCCTAACAACTCAGAAAGTCGAGCCAGGAGCTCTCGCAGCCTCGGCTTTGAAGAGTTCAACCGCCAATCCTAGCCCTCGGCAAACAGAGTGTATTCACCAAGCAATATTAGTCCGAGAGCCATCACCAATTTTTCGCAGCATATCAGCTCGAGAAAGGGTCTTGGAGTGATGTATCTCAGGAGCCCAACAACTCAGATTACAAAGCATAATTGCTCAAAGAAGGCCAGGTAGCCACGGGGCCAAGGAGCTCAGTTTAGAAGATGCAACAACCCAAAAACCAAGCAGCACAAATTGACTAGACATTAAAAAGAGCGATGAGATAGAAAATGGGATATTCATTGAGAACGACATTACTGGTATCTCGGGCTCGAAGCCCGATAAAAAAAAAAAAAAACAAAGCTATGAGAAGGAGATCAGACGTCGGAAGAGGGAGCAGGAGGTAAGGAAGGGGAGAGGGCATCAGCTGGGGTGTCTGGCTCTCCAGAGCAATCCGCGAAAAAAGACTCTTCCGCCTCCTCGTCGTTGGGGATATCAAAGTTAAGGTCCAAGCCCGGGTAGGCATTAGCAGCCTTCCTTTGAAAGGCAAGCCATCCAGAAGCCCATTGGGTGCAAGCCTCATCCCTCAAACTCGTTATAACTCCGTCCTTTTGAACAACCAGAGTTTCTTGCCTCTGAAGGTCCCCTCGCAACCCATGCCACCTTCGCCAGCGCTCACCGGGGAGGTCAAGAAATAAGCTCTCGAGACCTGCCCATCCAAAGAACGTCGCTGATTACGCAGCCTGCCCCAGCAGCACGCAGCCTTCCTAGCCGCCTCGTCGCAGCCTGCCTGGGATGCTGCACCATCCCCGACTCACCCGGGCTCGGGATCAAGTAGCCAGAAATTCCCCGTCTCCATCAGTCATCCCGGGCAACCCGTGTACTCTGTCCCCGACCTCCCGGGTCGGGGCCGGCCACTCTGGCCATTTCGGCCTTTTTCTTCCCCATCCTCGCCCGCGCCAGGCCATCGTGGTATGCCTCAACCGACTTGCTTCACTCGCCCTTCACATATATTCTCAGATTCGATCTCGCAAATTCAAATGCTTCTGTATAAGAGCAACCACCTCGCCTCACTCGCGCTTTAATTTGGTGCCCTCGTTTAGTCTGGCCCTTTTTTCCAAACTCTTCAGATGGGTAGCCACCTACAGACATCCAACATAAAGTCAACACCCAACTTAAGGTAAAATTAGACACAGCAAGACACGGGAACTTACAGAGGCAACCCCCCCGAAGGGGGATAGAGCTGTTTCAACCGCGGCATCCACCTTCTTAAGATCGTAATCCTCGAGAATGGATGAAACCGCGCCAAACAAGAAACTCAACATTGAAAGCAAGGAACCCATCTCCTCTTCGCCTTCAAAGTGCAGCTTCCTTCGACCTTCCACCTTCAAGGCGAGAAGGCCCTGCTCCGTGGGGACTCCAAACTATAGGTAGCATAACCTCCAACTATGAGGGCGCAAAGCAAATGCCTTCCCCCGAGGAATCTTTTTGCCTTGCGGTATGAATCCAGAATGGAGTCATTAACTGGGGCTGGCACCCTGTACAGGAGGCGCCGACACTCTGCCCCGCACTCCTGGGTATGGCTAGAAGATGACGATGAAGACGTTCCCCAACCCTGACTTTACCCCTGCCGGACAAATTCTTCTCAAGAGAGTCTGGAGTTTTCGCTTCACACTCCGAGACCCGCTGGACAAAGATCTCCCACCCGAGCCGTAAGCCCTGGTGGGCTTGGCAACGAGAGGCTCACATGAGAGGACTTACAATGGAGCGGACTAAGACCTCAGCAGAGCCGAGACTCGAACCTCAAGACCGGAATATCCGACCGATCAACTAAGAGCAACGCGCCGGAAGACACTTAACCAAATCTACTACGACTGCCTTCGAGGCCGAGATCAGTGGGGCACACCAAAATCCCACAGCCAATGCAAAATTAGGAACACCCTATAACTCACAAAAACTAGACCGAACTAAATCAAAGAAAAAGCTCACGCAGATTCTTAGGAGTGGTCCAAACAGTCGGGACGCCCAATGTGTCTTCCTCACAAGAGGGTCAGACTCTAACCTGGCGGTCACCAACAACAAAAAGTATAACGCTCTTTCCAAAGTCTGGTAAAGATGAGATCCGAGATGATTAGTTGAGCGGGCCGGCACGCCTTAAATAGATAAAGAGTTCGCTACGGCTTCCTTCACACTAAAAGGTCCAAGAACGTAGCTATACTGGAACACTCCAAGCCTCGTCTCCAAGCAGCCACCAACAACCCAACTAGAATAACTCCCATAAATCATGAAAGCCGGAGAAGGCGTATACTGAAATGTTGCAAGACCCTTTTTATAAAGGGATGTAGAGGGAAATGGAGGCCATTGTCGAAGACCACCTCAAAGAAACACGCCATCTTGGGCACTTGGACCACATAAGAGGTCAAAATATCGGGAGACCAGACCTGAACACCAAAAGGAGGCCTATAACGCCTCGCGAAAGTCTCTCCATACAAAGGTTCGACTGTGACGCCCCAAAACCCGGGGGTCCGTTGGACTACCGCCAACCCATGAAATTTGGCGCCTCTGCAGGTTACACGACACACATGAGTAAAATAGCCACATGGGCCCATACATCCTTACTCATAAAACAAAATAATCAACTATATTCTTATAGTTTCCATGTCTGTTCTACAAAAAGATTTATACATCTTTACAACATATTTACTCGAAGCCACATTTCAGCTTTCTTCTCAAAAGATACCTCTATCAAGCAGATCGTTTCCCCTGGATAGTCCATGTACCCGAAAGTGGGGTCCTTAACACTCTGGTGTTGTGCCCTCGGGCAGGTTCTTTCCTACAAGCATACTCTCACCTAAAACACGTGAACAAGATAAATAAACAATCAATCACATTCATACAATTATTTACTATTATATGAAATGTCTATATCATGCATGAGATGTAACCTCATGCTCACGACCCAAGTCCTAAACTCGACTCCTCACACTGAATGCCAAGTTGGATTCAAAACCCGCCACACACTATGACTAAACCATTGACACCCTCCAATTTTATTTATCAAAACTTGATTTTGATTTTTCCTTTATTTTGTGGGCAACCCGATTTCCTGTGTTTACACCTCATGTGACGCGACGCCTTTTCAACATTTTTACCAACTTACATCGTCTGGATCTGGCGTCTAACCGTGAGTAACCGACGGGACTTTCACCCCGGGGGATCTACCCCAACTTGTTCGCCAAAACATGTAATTTATCATTTTGATCACTACACACTTGTGAATCTCTACCTTGGACTTGTCCCATTTTTCCCGAGCTCACGACCCATTCACCAACACCGATGTATCAACCTTATCCCCCACCCACACCCGACCGACGCGACGATCGCAGATATGAAATGCATGATGCCTGTATGCATTTCTCATGTTACATGCATGAATGAGCACTACATGAAACATTTACACAATTCATGGACAATGGTACTTATACATATAATCTACCTCCATGCAAACATATTAATACATCAAAAAGACGCATCAATATCACAATTCCACACTTAGCATGTTATTCACAAGCCATAACATTGGCCACCAGGTCACAAACTCTGGGGACTATTCAATAGGGTACCTCACTACCTTCACAAGGGAACCGCTTTGGTTCCAAACTTCCACACACATCAACAGTCCATAATACCTAGAAACCTTCTGCTTTCTGTTCAAACCCTAACTCCCATAGTCCCTGAAACCGGTCATGAAATCCATACCATTAGTCCCAAGGCTCGAACTACCTGCTACTCATACCTCCCACAAGCAACCCCTACCATTATAAAACGTTTAGGTTAAAAGTAAATCAAGTAGGAAAAACTATCCTACCTCGAGCCTGTCGAAACTCCGACTGCGTCCACATCGATCATTAATCGTGTACCCACTTTAGTCCTCGAACTTTTCAAACGCCGACTAACTCCGAAACCCGAAATCTTCCTTTCCCTTTCCCTTCCTCTCATTTTTCCTTTTCTCTCTTACCGATTCTTTCCTTTCTTTTTCTTCCTTTCCTTTCTTTTCTCTCCTTTTTGCTTTTCTTTCCTTTTTCTCTCTTTTCTCATCTCATTCCCCCTTTCATTTCTCCTCATTTTCTCTCTTTCGTCATTTTCTCACCCTTTTCGAGAAATCATCATTCGCACACGGGAGTGAAATCGTCTCCTCATTTCCTCAAACCAAGCGTGGCCTCTCCCTTTCCATATTTATTCCTTAATTTTCTTAAACCCTATTACGATCATCAAACCACACATACTCAACGTGAGCCATGGGATTCTTTTCCACACATGGTCATTGTGGAGCCATTCTTTCAAGGGACCATGGCTTCGCCAAGCGTCACCTCATTGGGGCGTCACGCCAAGATCCCCTTATTCACAGCGTGTCATCCGACACCCCACGCCGAACAACGTGAAACCCGACCAATTTCTAATCCAACGAAATTCAGACGTGGTAGCTTAAATTCTCGCGAGACGATTTCAACTGTGAGAAATAAGCCATTATCCGAGATCTAGAAAAATTCCTGATTTTTACCGAAATTATGATTTTGCTCCTTTCGAGAAAAAAAATTGGAATTTTCCTGCCCACATCGACTGCTAGGTCCCACCGCTGCAGCATTCTCGCGCACAAATTTCGACTTGAGATACTCCGATCCCCCGGGGTATTTAATCTCGTCAATTCTCCCCTTACCCTTGTCCAAGGGAAAAGGTTCCGGCGCCCTCGGGAGGAACAACCCCGGCGAACGGTCGAAGGAGCCACCTGTCCACCCGAACCCAAACAGGGGTCACCCCATGCAAAGAAGAGGAACCACTTGACCCATGAGAATAATGTAATGCAAACAGCACTCATCCAAGCTTCAGCCTACGCTTCACTATATCGTCGGCGACCGGTATGAAAGAGAGACTCACCCGTCCCAGACGTGAGAGCTTAAAAGGCTACTCTCAAGCAGTGGTATCATAAAACGCTGTGAGAGTCCTTGCACCAAGCGTCAAAATGAATGTTATGAAAAGGAAACCCGAACTCGTTAAAAAACAGAAAGGCTTCGAGATCAAACGCCGCGCTTAACGGTTAGAGGATGTTTTTAAGAAACTAAAAGAACTGATGGGCAGCACGAACCGAAAAGTCACTGGCTACTTACAAAGACATATGACGGCGACAAAGCCCTAACCAACCCAACCCTGAGCAAACACGTGGAAGTCACACCCGATTCAAGAAACGATACAACCCTTGCACACGCCGTCGTACATAAGGGCCGGTGTGGCACCGACAAAGGTTTGGAAAATAGCAAGAGCCCGCCTCGCCAAGCCCAAGGAAAAAAGGTAAGCCTGTGCTGAGATGCCCGAGCCCTCGGCACCGCCTGCAAAACGGAGCCCTGGCTGGGCTTACCCTGCTACCAACAAAGACGGAGAATCCGAAAAGCCCATGTCTTGTAAATCAAACTAAATCTCACCTGTATGAAGTAAGATAATTTAATAACTACTACAGATCCACAAATAAACTGTCTCACCACGAGGAAGTAGATGACTCTCTACAAACTACTCATTATCCCCCTTGCATTAATCCATAATCATGAAGGTGTGAGTACACACCTATCCAATGCAGCAAAACTCCTTATCACCATCCACTGGGAGAAGATATGCTGGGCAATACCATATCGGCCCCATCATGAAAGATGTTAATAGCTTCCGCTTCCCCAAAGGCCGATCTATTTCTTCATCAAAGTAAAGACCGACTTTTGGTATCTGAGAGGCAACGTGGCTAAACCCCGTCGACCCCTTTGTCATTTGTTTTGCAGAGAGCACTGCACCCGTGACCACGGATCGACCAGAGGCGCTCCAATTCCTACCAACAATCCCATCACACTCTAGCCCCGTTCACTAAAACGATCATTATATCAATACCGCTACTGTGATTAATAAAAATAAAGTTTATGAAATTTAAAAAAATTAAAACATAAAGTTACTACTCAAATAATAAAGAAAATCTCTCGTACTCATCTTTTGATCGACTTAGTTTTTCTACCAACCAGGATATAGTAAAATAAATTATTAGTGTGATGATAAAAATTAAAGTCATCAAATATGTTAAATAAACTAGTAAAATAGCCTAAAAGATATTATTTAAAATCAAAATAATTCAGATTAATATATTGAAAGAATAGTTATGTTCAATCAAACATAGTGTAGTGTGTTTACTTAAAAACTTTGCCTCTTAATAATTCTACATCAAAGTTATCAATTTTTTCCCCTTCATGATTTCCATCCTATAAGTTTACACCCACTATTAATCACGAAAAATAAGTTAAATTCACTAGTTTTATATTACTTCAACTTAAATAGTTATGAAAAGATTTAACAAAATTTATAGCAAGTTAATTATTTCAAATTATTACGTGTTAATTAATTTAATCTGTACCTATCATATGGGATACGTATTAACTCAAACTCTAGAAATTAAAAAGAAAAAAGAAAAAAAAAGACTAACAATATTGACTACATCTATAAGTTGTTTTATTATCAGAAAATTAAAAAATGTGGGTCGAATGATTCAAAATCAAATTGATGACAAAGATAAATATTTGAAGACAATGATGATGATAGGTGCCTAATATATGTATTTAGTTATCAAGGTTTTGTGCAAAAATCTCAATTGGTGGGACCCAATAATAAATGACTTTTCACTTTTTGCTTATTTATTGAATGGATGTCATTACAAACAAAAGAACGCCCTATATGGTGACCTCGGGCTGATTTAAAGAGGTATTTTTCATTTTCATTATGATAGCTTAGTCTTAGACTGTAGAATGGGAACAAGCGTGACAATTTGAAAAAAATTCATGAAAATGTGGAGAAGAGGGAAAAAAAAGTTGGATAAATAAATAATTATGGTTTTTCAGTTAGGAATTTATATGAAGTTTATTTATAAATCAAGATAAATTTGCAGTTCTATCAGTATCGATTCTAAGAAGCTCTTTTAGTTTAAAAAGTAAGTTTTTTAACAAAAAATTAGGTGTTTAACAAAATTTGTGAAATATTTTTATTTTTTTCAAATAGTATTTGGAAAAAACATTTGATAAGTGGTTCTCCCCCAAAAACACTCCATAACAAAAATTCCAATTTGGATAATCATTACTAATAAGTTTATCTTCAAACCCAATTGAGGCCAGATATGTTCTTGAGATTTGACTGTTGATTATTTTTTGTATGTTCTTTAGTCCAAGGAAGAGTTTTTAAGTCTTTGGAACAAAGGCTTGATAAAAGTCCTAAGGTTTTGATAAAATTCTGACACATAATTAAGGCTTCCTAAAAATCTTTGAAATTGATTTTTATCCTTAATTTCATATGGAAACTTGTAAGCAAAGCCAATGGCTCTTTGTATTGGTTTTATTTTTCCTTGATAGATTTCAAATCATAAAAATCTTATCTGAGTTTGAAAAAAATTCATTTTTGTTGCTGAAATTACTAATCCATTTTCTTTGATAATTTTGTACCTTATGTTGAAATAAATAATTGAATTTGAAAATATATGACATCATCAACGCATACTTACAACCTAGTACGATCATTAAAATGTTATTCATTATATTTGAATTAAGGTGCATTTGTCCAAATAACATTACATTCCATTCATGGTGTCAAAATGGAACCGTGAACGCTTGTACTTATCTTCTTCTTAATTTGATTTGCTGTAATCAAGATTTCATATCAAAATTTGAAAATTGTTGCATTGTATAATCTATTTATCACTTTATTAGGTATAGATACTCAATCCATTGAAGCAATTTTTGTTTAATGGCTCTGTACTGATAAATCGCTCTGTGAGTACCTCTTTCTAATTCAACATTTTTCTGAACATAGAAAGTTGCACAACTGCATGGAGAATGACTTGGTCTCATCAATTTTTTTTGTCTAATAAGTCTTGAATTTCTTTTTTTGCAATATTCATGTAAACCCCGGGCAAAATGCAATTTTTCTGAAAAAGGGCAAAACGGTAATTTGTCATTGTGCACAAAGAAAACGCAAATTTTCTAGATCTTGGAATGACGAAACGGACTCACCATAATCATCTCGAAATCTAAATTTACTAGCCGAATTTCGCGATTCCAAGATACCTAATTTATCAGATTTGGAAAAGATCAAATACGAATGACACATGGAGTGTTATATATGACGATCAGATGCCACGCCAGCATAAAGCTAGAAGAGGAACATGGCATAGGAGAGTTTACGCGCGTGGCATTTTGCCACCTAGTGCATGTGTCCATGTGGACACATGGCACATGGAACAATAGAACAATCAACAGATAATTATGAAAAGGAAAGAATTCCCTCCTCACTTGGATCAAAACCAAGGAATAGGAAAAGAATTCAGTGGAGTGGAGAAAAGAAAAGGGCCAAAAATATATGAGGATGCAAGAAGATGAAAAACAAAAGAAATAGGAGAAAAAACAAAACAAGAAAAAATTCAGACTTTACTGCAAAGAAGAACGTAAACAAAGGCGGAAAAAGAGTTCATTCCCTGTAGAAACTGATTGGTTTAAGTCGTAGTTCCCAGAATTTGTGTTTTCGTATACTCGACTAAAATACGGCACTAAACGCAAAAAAGGAGGGTTTTCTCTCACACCGCCCTTTGAATTATGCTTAACTGTCAGGGTGTCTCGTTCCAACCCATGAGATCGAAAGCTTGATTGGGCTCGTTTTCTAAAATAATTTTTGGGCCGAGTTTAGACCGTCATGGCTGAATTTGTAGCCAATAATGCTCTGAAATTTGTTAAAAATAATAATAAATAAAATTAAAAAACAAAGTTTCAAATTTCCTTGGACTATTTTATTCTTCATATTTTAGATTTAAATGTGAATGAAGGTACTCCTAAGAAAGGGATGTATTTGAGGTGGTGTCAGTAACTCCTGTCTCGTAGTTGGTACCCCGATCTCGCACAAGACTTATAGGTGCACATTAATTCCAAGATAGAAATTCCACGGGTTAACGGGTTGTCAACGGGACCCCTAGGTTTTGGGGTGTCTCATGTATGTTACTCGTTATTAGTTTAATGGGAAAAAGTCTTATAGCGAAATAGAGATAAATGAAGTACGAATAGAATGAGTGCTACTAGTGACTCAATTGATAACAAATTTTGCTTGAAACAATGTGATGAATTTTCTTTTGGTTACATCAATTTTGTTGCATTGTTGGTAAATAACCCCACAAATTTAATGTAATGTATTTGATTTAATTATTTCATCCATTGTTATGCAAAGGAAAGCGATAATTATCCACTACATGGAAATGTTTTTTGTGGAATGTGGTGAAGGCAAAGTATAGAAGTTTTGACAATACCTTATATAAAAACTGGTTGTATCATTAGTATTTTTTTTCCTTTCTAAGTTAAAAAATAGTTTTTGTTATGTATTGATCATTTTTAGATCAATTCCTTCCATTTTTCAGTTTATTATCTTATTATAACTATTTTCTAAAAGCAGGAATTTTTTTGGTAAGCTTAAAAATCATGTTTTGATAGAACCAGTGATCGATGTTTTGGGATTGATACTGAAGTAAAAAGGGAAGAATCATTTCTTCATTGATCATTGGATAGTTTACTATATTATCTTCTAAGTCTTAGGATTTCCTTCAATTGTTTAGGCTTTAATAATTTACTTATTTCTAGTTTAGAAAGTTGTACCCAAGTATATGTTTATATTTCCTCTATTTCATGGTATTGTGGAGCACTTGTTTTTTTTTAGATATTAAGAATGTACATAATGTAATTATTTTCTACAAGTCAGTTATCATCAGGCCAGCTTTCATTTTACCTATAATCATTGGTGGAATTCTTTTTCGACAAGTTATTATTCTAATTCGAGTTCAATGTAATTCATCTAATTTGCCCATGAAAGTTTTTTTTAATAAGAAAAAAATCCTTATTTGGTTTTGTCAACTCATGTCAAAATTGAAGACTTGTTTATACTATTGGCGCATGTGTAAGTTGTGTTACTATTGCAATTGTCTTGGTAACTAACATGTCCACTATGTAATTATCTATTTATAGTAAATGATTATTCATAAAAACATCAAACTTCATCTAAGTAATAAACGTAATTATTCATTAAACTAACTTTATTTCCACATTTGAACAGGAATAGAAGGCCTCATGTGGTGATTTTGATGGGTTTAGCAAGCTCATAGATAAAGATCCTCCACTACGAACAAATTAAAGAACATTTTGTATTCCTACTCATAGGATGGATGAAACTTGTTGTAGATATAGGCAAAATGCAATTTTGAATCAATGTATATATAAATAGCTTTTTTTTCTTATCTAAATGAATTCGATATAGCTTTTTTTCTTATTTATAAGACTTTGATCTTATGTGTACATTTTCAATACTTATGAGATGTTATATCAGGATTTATAACTAATAAAATAAATGCAAATAGGATTTTAAATGTGAGAAAGATGATGACACTTACAATGCATGTCATGGTTAAAAAACAACAGCATAAAAACTAAATGACGCTCATATAAGTGTCATAGTTAAGACATTAGAGTAGGATATGATGATGCTTCATATTAGTAGAGAATGATGCTTACAATGAGTCATAGTTTGGATTCATCAACGATGATGCTCGTAATAAGGATCATTATATCTAAACATATACAATGACAGTCAAGACCATGACACTTTAGGAAAGTGTCATTATAACTATTCAATGACGCGCTAGGCGTATCATTGATTAACTTTGTCCTTGTAATAAGACGGAAGTTTGGTTACTTGATAGGAAAGAAACCATATAAGGCAGGGATTGGTTGCTTTTTAGATAAGTAACCCCATAAGATTAGGATTTGAAGTCTATAACCTTTCCTTAAGACCTTCATACATTCTCCCTAGGACCTTTACACACATACACTCCATGCCTCTTCTTAGTCTCTACACTAGGACTCCGCCCCACAAAGCCAGACCGTCACTTACCAGAATAACTCAAGGTCTTGCGCCGCAGGTTAAAGAAACCCCACACGACTTATTTATTAGTTTATCACAACTTCTTCAATCATGATCCAGGCTTCCGTTGTACATTGATAATTTCAATTGGTATTAGATCCTTGATTGAATCGGTGTGTGGTAAACCAAATCCTTCTAATTTTTATATGTATATTTGATGTAATTAGATATAAGACACCTAGGTTTTATGTTTCATGTTATTTATATTTTTGTATCAATGAATGGTTTTGTTTTGGCCTTAATCCATGGTAGAAGTTTGATTGTATTTTCTTTGGGATGTAACTTGGAGGCTAATCATAAGATTATGTATTCCTCTTTGATTTAATTTGTTTTTTTTTTGGGATAATTTTAGATAAATTCATATTTATTGGATAATTATGTAAAAAGTACCTAAAGAAGAGTTGCTGCATGTTATTGTTCATCGTTTTTCATGCCAATCGAAGTCCCGGTTTGGTGAACCAACACCAAAATCATGTAGGAGACACATAGGAGGGTCAATGGGAGGAAAAGGGTCTCTGGAAGACTTGACATGTGCCGCCCAAAGTAGTCGAGAATGGGACTCACACACCTAGATTCCGAGGGGGCATGAGGGTGCGTGTTAGCTTGGATTAAGGCCACATTTGGCTAGCTGATCCCTCTCTTTATGCTCTACCTCTCTATAAAATTTTGTGGTTATTAGAGTTCTGTGCAACGACTGGGGACGATTTTTGTTTCTTATTTCAGATGCTTCTTGGGGGCACGTGCATTCTCTGATTTGGACGAAATTTGACCAATAACTTCCTTATGTGGTGTTCTACTACTCTATAAAATTTTATGATGATATGAGATTTGTTCGGCGACTGGCGACAATTTTGGTTTTTGACTTCTAGTAGATTGTACTACGTCAAATTAATTTGAACAAATTTTTGCCAATTGGTTACTTATGTGAAAATTAGATCCAAGTAGAAATCTTGAGATGGTTATGAAAATAATAATAATTATATGACGCCCTAAATCCCGGGGGTCCTGTTGACCACCGTCAACCTGCGGAAAACCTGTGTGTCTCATATCATGAGACCCATACATGAGTAAAAATGGTCACATTGGCCTACACATCATACTCACCAAAATATAATCAACTATATTACCATAGTTCCAAGAGTTATTACATCACTTTAACCACGAACATATATTAAAAATTAAGAATTCTAATACATGTTTTATAACATATGTATCAAAGCCACAATCCGCTTTTTTTTCTTAAAAGTGGCCCCAGTGAGCTCCGTCTTTCCGAACACCCCCGTACCTGAAATAATTTTTCTCTGATTGGGAGAGCAAATGCCCAATAATGAATTATCCTACATGGATTACTCCCCACCCAAAATGCACATGCAATGGTACAACAATAAACATCCACATTCCATATACTACAATTCACACATGGAAATGATTTATATCATGCATGAAAATGTTTTCCATGCTCCATACTCCCGGAGTCACCCACCGCCACACACCCATGTCAAGTGTGAAAATCGCCACCGGTAATGCCACGACACTAACTACCGAGCCTCGCGGCTTCGTCACCAACACCAAAGGCAATTTGCCAATGGGTAACTATCCCGAAGTCAATCCCGGCTCCTATCACTCAACTCTAGGTCTAAGTGATGAACATAATCGTGTTTTCCTTAGGAAATAGAACTTTTCGGATCACACCGCGGGTCTCTAACACCCATACAGAAATTTTCGAATAGTACCGCGGGTCTCTCACACCTGTGCAAAACATTTTCGGATAATATCGCAGGTCTCTCACACCCAATCGGGTCTCTCACACCCATGCAGGACCTTTCGGATAATACCACGGGTCTTCTACACCCAAATTCCAAGGACGCCCAACACACATTAATTATTTCTCATTTTATAATTTGATTTATGAGTCTTTATTAGACGTAGTCCCAAAGACAAACTCAACCCACATTCACCATGAATGGTGAATAACCATACCGTGTCACCGTGCACATGAATGCAATGATGCCAATTCATATATCCAATTCCAATGGCTCATACACAATTATATCTCACATAATTCAAACAATCATGTTAACATATCAATTAGCATGCATTAACATCTCATTTTCTATACACATTTCAAGCCATTCAATTAAAACAATAATAGTTTTATTCTCCACCTCATTCATGCTCCTCATGTCAAGCAACAACATATGCCACTTCCTGGCTACTGACCATTTTGGTCCAATCTACAACCGGACTGCTTTTAACAGCCCTTAAATCGAGCAGCGTCAGTCCGTGGGCACTCTTCATTTAAGCATCTGCTCCACTCAGGAACCGAAAACCCATGGCCATTTCCGGTATCTCAACACCTAAACCATTATCATGCCTCTTTAAACAAGGAATATCTAAGTAGGAGAAGACCCCTACTTTCCGGAGTTTGTTGAAACTCCACAAACCCAGATCCAAGCGCAGCCTCTCGCAGTCGCAGCCAACTTCTGCTTCTCGCCCGAACCGACGGCCCGATCGTCAGAAATCTAAAGAGAAGTTTTTAATTTCTCTCTCTCTCTAAAATTTGTTTTTCCCTTTCTCTTTCCTCTTTCTTTTCTCTTTCCATTTTTCCTCCCAAACCGTTTGGGAGAAGAGATGAGTCAAGATTGGGTCCTCTCACTTGTCACATGTCAACCTTCCATTAGTTGACTCGATTACATCCTAACTTATCCATACAGTGGGATTTCCATCCACTTATAGATGCCACGTGTCCACATGGGCCCCACTCCCCACTCTCCCCGTTTGACTTGCCTTCTGGCACGTGGCACAACGTGAGCCACCACCTCATGCCAAGTGCTCGCACCCTCCTACAGTCAAAATGTGAAAATTCTCGAATATCTCTAATTCGACGAAATCTCTGATCGTGAATAGCTAGATTTTGCGAGACGATTCCAACGATGAAGTCCGTTTCATCATCCGAGATCTAGAAAAATTCCAACTTTTGACTTAAATTACCATTTTTTTAAGAAAATTAGGATTTTCTCGGGGTTTCACAAATCATATATGCATAATTAAAAATAAAAAATAAAATATTATAATTATTTTTAAAATAATAATAATTTTTAGTTTTATCTCAATTCATGGTAGTCAGTTTTATCAATTTCGTTTTTACTATAACAAATATATAAGAAAAATATAATATTATTGCAATTTCATGTGAGAAGCATTTGATTGAATAAAAATAAAGAGTTCAACACTTAATTGAATAAAATAAAAGTTGAGACATCAAAATAGAAAAAATCAAAGAGTTCAAACACTTGATTGAACAAAATAAAAGTTGAAATAAAAAAAATAGAAAAAATCGAAAGTTGAGACACCATTTATATAATTAATCAAAAATATTAAAAGAGCGAGAACTTTGGGAAATGATAGCAAGCGTAAAAGAAATAGAAAAGAAAGAACACAAGAAATGAAATGACAAAAGGAGGGTCATTACTTAATATGATGTACCTTGCATCTAGGGTTTTTTTGACATTTAGTGCAAAAATAAAATAAAATTTCCTCAAATACAAAAGGTTAAAAAATATTCCTAAGTTTAATGTACCTTTATTTCATATAGAAAGTGTTTTTTGAAAAGACACTTTCTAAAATTTTGAAAACCTTAAATTTTAACTCAAAGTGTGTTTTGAAAAAACACTTTCTAAAGTTTCATAAATTATAAATTTAAACTAAAAATGTATTTTGAAAAGACACTTTCAACCTTTTTAAAAATTTTGAATTTGACTTAAAAGTGTCACGTTAGGAATTTCTAAAATTTTCAGAAATTATGAGTTTAAACAAAAAGTATTTTTAAAGAGACACTTTCTAAAAAATCGAACACTGAAAGTGTCTTTTGAAAGTACGCTTTCCATAATTTTAATATATATTTTTTAATTTAAAGTGAAAGTGTCTCTTAAATAAACACTTTCCAAAATTTCGGAAATTATGAATTAAGATGAAAGTGTCTTTTGAAAAATTTGAATTTGAACTAAAATTATCACTTTAAGAAACACTTTCTAAAGTTGCATAGATTATGAATTTAAACCGAAAGTGAAGAGACACTTTCTAAAGTTTCTGAAATTATGAATCTAAACTTAAAATGTCTTTTACAGAGAAACTTTCTAAAATTTTGAAAATTTTGAATTTGAACTAAAAGTATCACTTCATGAAACACTGTCTAAAATTTTGGAAATTATGAATTAAGCTGAAAGTATCAGTTTTATCAATTTCTTTTTTACTATAGCAAATAGATAGTATTAGTTTTATGTACTTTCAAAAGACACTTCCAATATTCAAAATTTTCAAAATTTTAGAAAGTTTCTCTGTAATAGAGACTTTCCATAAATTTATAATTTCCGAAAATTTTAGAAAGTGTTTCTTAAAGTGATACTTATAGTGCAAATTCAAAAGAGACACTTTAAGTTTAAATTCATAATTTCTAAAACATTAGAAATCACTTTCAGTTTAAATTCATAATTTATGAAACTTTAGAAAATGTTTCTTCATAACACACTTTTAGTTAAAATTTAATGTTTTCAAATTTTTAGAAAGTGTCTCTTGAAGAGACACTTTCCACATGACAAAAAGTACATTAGATTGAGAATATTTCTAAATCTTTTGTATATAAGAAATTTTTATTTTATTTTTGGGCTAAATGTCGGAAAGTCCCCAGTTATGGAAAGAATTGTTTCTTTATCGTCTTACCTATTTTGATAAGAAAAGTAAAGGCCCATGTCACTATTTTCTAGGCATACGTAGGATGTAATAAAGTTGCATTCAATGTTTTAAAAACCGGACCGTTTAAGGAACTAGAAAAGTTATTGGTTCACAATTTATTGGTCTAACAAGTGGTCAAACTGTGTGATTGAATCGATGACATTATAAATATATAAATTATATTTTTTTTTTAAATTTAAATTTTTTTTAAAAACATGTAATTTAATATTATTGATATTATTTATTTATTTTTGTAATTGTATTAATATTTTTTAACTTTTATGAAAGGTAATAGGTATATATTTACATATAAAAATTTATTGAAAAGGAAAATGTTAATATTATATATTTATATTTTTAAAGTGGATATGTAAACTTTTTTGTTATAATCCAACCGCAATTTATCCGTAGCCTAATGGTGTACTTCCTCTTGTGGGAAGACAAGGTCCCAAGCCAGCAATTGTTTTTTCTAAATCTAAAACATCTCACTCTCTTGTCTCACAATTCCTTATCCCACATTGACCATATATACAAAGCCTCTCACATATTTTTACAGACTTTGAAAATATAATGGTTTACAGTCAGGGGCGGAGCTAGGAATTTACTTCAGTGGGGGTAATATCCAACAATAAGCATGAGTTGTCCTGGTGATTGAAGCCTTGCCATTCACACACATGAAGTCTAGGGTTCAAGTCTTCTAGTTGAGGGAAAAAAATTGGTTTTTTTTTTGCTTTCCAATGGGGGCAAAATGATACTATTATGGTTTAGAAAAAAGAAATTCAAAATCTGAGTGGGGGTAATTGCCCCCACTGGTCCTACCTTGGATCCGCCCTTGTTTACAGTTGTTTGGCATGAAAAGGGCATTGCATGTTGAAGTCCTTTGGAGCTACGTGTATATGTTTTGTTCAAAGCTGAGTGGGTAGCTGAATAGTTCGGTTCCTTTGGAACCACCCGATTAGCGGGTCCAATCGGTTTGACTGGTTTACGAGCGGTTCAACCACCCATCCGGTCTAAGAAGCAAGTTGAAACGAAATCGATCGATTTTTAAAACATTGTTGCATTTATAAGATGTCCTTCCATTTCCATTTTTTTTTTCATATTTTTGAAAGCTCTACCACTTGAATTAGAGAGCTTTTTTCTTTTAATTTTTCATGTTTTCTTCGTTATAGAATGGATGCAAAATGAATTTGATTAAAATTAAAGAACAATCAAAACTTGAATGATAATGCTTGATGATCATATAAAACAATTATAAACCTGTAATAGTACTAAAAAATTCTCATGAATAATTTCCATTATTTTCATTATTTATATATTATTGGTAAATTTCAATTTCTTTTTCCTAATACAATCCATATAATTCTAAAACTTACACACAAATATTTATCTTTTATTCATACGAATTAAATTTTTCTTCAGCATAATGTCCACAAAAAGCCAATTAAATTTTCATATAATCATATAAATTTAAAACAATAATATAAATGAAAATAAGGTAGACTCAAATGTAATTTGGATGGGTGTTTAATGACCCACTTCAAACAGGAGTTGCGAGTGCGTTACCCAGAATGAAGGGTACCTGAGCAATGGGCTTCTCGTTTTCATGTTAGTACTTTTAAGTCATACCATACTTCGACTAATCCTAATACGAGCCAAGATGGATCATAAGGACGATAAAGTTCTACAACATAACACAACTATATTCTCAAGGCTTGAACTTGATACCATTGGTCAAGTTAGAAGAGACTCCAACCATCTCACCTACATGTTCGATGGTTCATGCTAACCCTTCATATTGGCTTGAGGCTCCTTCTTTCCTTGTGGAAACCTTTATTGTTAATTTTTTTTTTTTATAATTGAGTCTTAATGGATTCCTCCATGTTAAAAAAGGGTCTTTTTTTTCAAAAAACAAAAAGCAATAATATAAATTTAGAATAAGATGCAAAGTATCACCATAATAGGAGCTTGATTGACAACAATTGTAGAAAGTGTTCATAATCTTTTTTAATACTTGAAATTTTTATGAAAAGAATTGTTTTTAAGTACTTAAAAAAAAGACGAAAAAGGTTTTAAAAAACCAAGGACTAAAAATGTTTTAATAAATCGCAAAACCTTTTCAAAAATTGTTTTATAAAGTATTTGGAGAAAACTTCTTTCCTTATATTTGGCTTTTGAAAAAGTTAGTTTCGTTATGAGAATTTAGAAAAAAGGACCTTAAGTTTTTAAATTTTATATTATCTTTATTTATTTAAAAATAATCTAAAATGCATATATATATATATATATAAGTCATATAATTATTTTTTCATTTTTGAACTATTTTTGCCAACTTTTTTTTTTTTGAAAAGAAAATTAATTTTATTGATTCAAACTAGCAATACATTGATAGAAACATATAATCAAAATTGCTAAAAATCATAGAGGATGAAACAACATCCAGGTTAATAACATAATGAATCGGCTCAAAGTCTATACATTTTATATTTCTATTATGAAAAATACCAATGATTTCAATTTTGCAACAAATTGATGACCATTGATTTGATCTCAGATCACTGATCGGATATACTTTACTCTTTTGAATCACCCTCACACAAAAAAATGTCACACCAAGACGATGACTACCACATGTCGCACCAAGACGATGACAACTACATACTGCACCAAGACGATGACTAAAACATGAAAAACAAATGAAAAAACCTAAGTGTAAATACGAAAATCTAATTTTTCGAAAAATGGCAAATGGTAATTCGATTAAAATCGAATTTTCTAGATCTCGGATGATGAAACCGGACTTCATCGTTGGAATCGTCTCATGGTGCTTCATTGAATTTCGTGGTCAGAACGGTCAATGTGCCGCGTTTTTCGAGGGCAGCGAGTGTAGTCGCGGGGACACTTGGCACATTTGAGTGGCTCACATTAATGTACGTGTCGAGTGCGAGAATGAGTCAGCGAGCTCAGTGTGGGGCCCATGGACACATGGCATGATGTCGTGGAGGAAAATCGAAGTGGTTGGTGGATTAAGTGGATAAGAAATCCAGGGAATTGTGATGGGCGACAAGTGGCAAAAGAGGAATAAAACAAAGAAAAGAACATTTTCTCTCATTTGGAGAGAATACTTTACGACGGAGGAGGTTCAAATTACAGAGAAAGCTCAGCCTGCTGGAGTTTCGGTTTTTCGGACCGTCGGATAACGTGGTAAGTAAAGTTGTTCTGCGATAAGGGCTGCAGCGTGGAGTGGGTGCAGGGAGTTTCGACAACTCGAGTGAGGGTTTTTCTCTCTTTAACTGTCCTTTTAAGTGTTTTGTTAATGGTTTGGTTGGTTTGAGGCCGTGAGTGGCCGTTTGATCGGTCCCAAAATTCGGGACCGAATTGTTGGAATATATGGAACCCGTTTTGGACAGCTTAGGGACCGTTTTGGGTGGTTGTGTGATAATTTATACAATAAATTATGGTTTTGGTGTTTTTGGGCCGGAAATGGCCATGGATTTCGGTTCCACTTTGCTTGGCGAGTGGGCTGCCCACGGACAGCCCACTGCCCGTTTAGGGACTTTCAAAACCAGTCCCGATTTGCTTTGTTAGACTGAGTTTGGTCCATGTGTGTTTCAAGCGAAATATTGGCAGATGGATGAAAACAGGTGTGTAGGAAATAATATGTTAATGCATGAAAATTAAATGTGTTAACATGAGTGTTTTAAATTATATGAAATATAGTGTGGAAACCATTAGATTAAAATGGATTGTTGATTAGTTCAAGTGAGCTAATTTTGATGTTATTGATGTAAATTAAATAACAGGTGGTATGTATGTAAATTTTGTTAATGTATACATAATTGATATATTGGCATGTGTGGTTTGGAAATGGCATAATGCATTTCATATACACCGGGGCAACCTAGAAAAATTAGGTGTGAGTGCATGACATGAAAGAAATAAAAACGATGTTTTTCTCGTATTTGGCTTAGGAATGCTTGAGGGAGTCGGTGAGGACTCGAGACATGGGATTGGGCATGTAGACATTCAAGTAGGGTCATGTATATGCTTGAGTGTGTGTTTATGTTGAATCATTGCATGTGCACTTAGGTGGGGAGTAACCCATGTAGGAGATTTTCACTCTTTTTGGGCATTGCTACGCTACGTCGAGATCATCATTTCAGAATCTGAGGATTGTTCGGGAAGACGGCGCTCATTAGAGGCCAATTTTAGAAAAGAGTCAGTTGTGGCTTTGATGTTTTAGTATAACATGTATTAAATTCTAAATTTTAGTTTATGTTTATTAATAAAAGTGATGCTTTCTTGAATTATTGTAATATAGTTGGTTGGATTTTTAGTGAGTATGGATGTATGAGCCAATATGGCCATTTTACTCTTGTATGGGTCTCTTGGTATGAGACAAAGATATTCCACGGGTTGACAGACTGTCAACGAGACACCCCAGGTTTTGGGGCGTCACATAATTGTTGTGGAATAACCACTTTATTAAGGAAAAACGATGGAAAGAGATGTAGATGGGTGATTTAAGACCAAAAATAGAAAACAAAAATCACCGCTCCTTGTTTAAAGGAATAGAGGCTAGTAGCGAAAACAATTGATAATATCTGCCAACTTATTAACACTAACTTGACATTTACTCTCCTATAAATATTTCCTTTTTTTTTTTTTTTTGAAATAAATTCCTTCCTTTCTTTTTAGATAAGTTCTTTATATTTTCTAGATATATTCTTTTATTATTATTACTTGTTTTTTTTTAAAAAAAAAGACAAACTATCTATTAAAAAGTTAAAATTATTTTTTATATTAACAAACATCTCAAGCTAAGTAATTCCAAGGGCATGGACATTAAAAATGGTGAAGCCTATGGTAGACTATAAATGAATTTGAGTTTTAGAGATACTATGTGTGAGTACCTTGGCCTTTAGGCCTATACCCGCTAATCAATAAGCTTAGGGCCACCTTGAGCTCTTTACGGCTTCGCCACATAAAGCGACTGAGACGGCCATTGTATTGAAACCACCCGGGGCCGACAGACAGGTACAATCCTAGAGCAGTCTAGGGTCTGAGTCCCGGTCGGTTGTCCCTCACGCATATGGGTGGTTAGGTAGAAATAAATATGTTAAAGAGGAAGTGCGCATAGGATGTTTATCTAGGATCTTGACATCCGAATATGTCATCAAAACATCAGCCTGTGAGAGGTGGTCTTGATAAGAAGAGATTTTATTTCCAAAATCATGAGAATATCCTCCAAAAAATCAAGGGGAATTGGTCTTTGATAAGGAAAGAGAGATCTCATCACGAAAATCACGAGATTATCTTTCCTAAAATTAAAGATAAATTCAAATATAAAATAAGAACTCCCCAATGAGGGAAAGGTATGCAACCCTAATTGTTGAATCTTTTTCTTCTTCTTCTCCACCCTTTTACTGACTTAAGCAACGGAGAGGCTGCCGAAACACCGCTATCAGACCCCCTTTTTTGTAGGTTTATGTTGCATCGTTGATGCCCCGGAGGATAGATGAACCAGGTACCGAAAATTGGCGCCGTCTGTGGGAATCGAACAAAAAGTCTCATTGACAACGTGTAAGAGCTTGGCTCCAACGACTTTCCAATAGCCCTTCACTACCAATAGCTTCAACGGTTCCCCTTCCCACGTCTGATTCGTCTGACATAGTTGCAATGCCGAGCAATCCGGTGATTCAGTCGCCCGAAGACCAATTCTTGCATTGGTGTCAAGATATGAAGAAGAAGCAAGAGGAACAAGCGAGGCAGATGAGGGAACTACGGGATAGCACTAAGCACATGCAATGTGAAAATGATCGTCTTCGGGCCCAGGTAGAGAAAAGACACAATCTTGGCGAAGGAGATACACAAGATAGAGGGCAAGCAAAGCACCCGACCGTACGCGACAAGGGAAAGAAGCCCATTGACCTTGATAATGCAGATACCCCAACGGATGACGAATTATCCTCTAAAAGCTCACCAAACCCCTCCCCAGCAAAAAGCAATCGGGCTAGATCACACCGGAGACACTCGCAAAGCTCAGCATTTAGCAACACCGATAACAGCCTACTCCATCGGGTAAGGAGAGAAGCGGGCCGAGGGTAGTGCCAGCCAAATATGGCACCCGAAAACGCATATGCATTACCCATAGGTGTGGTGCCGATCATGCCCTCGGTATATCCCGCCTTCCATACAACACCAACACCCTACATGCCACTTATATCAACGATTCGAAGTTCCGACGATATGCTCTCCTCCCCCCTGGGGCGACACATCCTCGACTATGAGCCGCCCCCCGGGTTTGTTATTCCAACTTTCACCATGTTTGATGGTTCTACTAACCCATATGATCACATGCTTCATTATAACTAGGCAATGACTTTGAACACCGACAATGACCTTCTATTATGCAAAGTTTTCCCAGCTAGCCTGCATGGCTCTACGCTAGCCTGGTTTCATAAGCTCCTTGAGCTCAATCAGCTTGTTTTAGAACTTTGGGGGGGGGGGGGGGGGGTATTTATTTCGCAAAAAACCACGTGCTGATGCATCGAGGAACGCAGACATGGTTCCTTACAAACTATTCTAAGCCACGAAGAAGTCCATGCGGGAATTCACGAGAGGTTGGCAAGCCATCAAACAAAATAGAAGTTTTATAGCATGGGCGGTCATGAAAACCCGGGAGAAGCAGTTAGCGACCTTTACTTCCACTCGCTATCTCCTAGACCCATGGCTTAAAATGGAAGGATTTATGCGGCGACGGTAGGTACTCAACATCGGAAGATAATATCCGAGCAGCAACCCAAATAGTAATGATCATAAATTAGCCGATTGAGAAAGATAAGTAAGTTGGGAAAAAGCCGTCCGTGTCCAACAAGAGCTAGAATGGAGACCGAAAGCGACCTTGAGATCAGTCTCAAAAAAAAAAAAAGAGGCCCCGCAATTCACTCCCCTGAACATCTCATATGAAAGACTGTTGCCTATCATTCGCGACCTACCAGATTTCAAATGGCCTGCGCTTATCTAGGCAGACCCTGCTCAGAGAAATAAATCCTTACGATGTGATTATCACAGGGACCATGGACATGAAACCGACCGGTGTCGGAGTCTGAAGTTTCTAGTAGAAAAGCTTATCACGCGTGACACCGGCTGGGTACCTCGTGACGAGAATGTAAGGTAGAGCCTGGTCGCCATCGAAGAATTATAGCACTTGGCAATTCGTGACGAACCTAGACCAACGATAAACTATATATCGCGTACTCGAATGCACGATCAAGATTCAATCAAAGCGCTAACGTAAGAAACTCGTCGTATGGTTATTTAAGGCAAAGGTGAATGTCATTCATATAGAAAGCGCGTAAAGGCAGCTAATAGATGGTCCCATATCCTTTCGCCCACTAATAACTCATAAACAGGTCATTGTACCTCACATGATGCATCGTACTCACCTCTATATTAATGGTTTTGATGCAGAGGCCAGGATTCAGCAAGGTGTTGAAAATTTGCTGCAACTTCCAGCCTTCATGAAAATGAAGCGTTCTCCTGACATGCTAAATTTAATCGGGTGAATCCTCTCTAGCTTCAACGGGGCAACTACAACCACGCTGGGAGATGTTACACTCCTTGTGAAAGCCAGGCTAGTCACCCAACGGGTTTTGTTCTCAATCGTCCAAGACTTGGGGCCTTATAATGCCATAGTGGGTCGGGCTTGGCTGCACTCCATGAAGGTCGTGTTGTCAACATACCACCAAATGGTAAGTTATTTGATAATCTCAAGTGTGCTTGATCTTTGAGTAGCTAGTCAATCGCATCGGCCAACAAGCACAATCACCCCGCACGAATAGAAAGGAAAGTGCGATTCCGAACAGCCTCCCCTTGACGATCTCACACCCGCATAGCAATCACAGTATGTCGCCCAAATCAAGGTGGAAGAAAAGGACCTACTGTCAAAATCTATCGGTGCTATGTGAGTCGACGAGCCATAGAAATTTACTTATATTAGCTCCCTCCTAACCAAAGAAGAAAGAGTTACGCTTACGACTGCCATACGCAAATACTGATGTAATCGCCTAGAGATACTCGATATGGTTTCCGATAAGCCCAACCCGCCAAGCCACAACCTAATGTCCTCCCCACGCCGTTTCCAAGAAGGTAAAGGCGGCGAGCCCACCAACCGCACGATAATTAAGACTAAATAGACAATCTTCTATCGCAGGGCTTATAAGGAGGCGAACCCAAATGGTCGCCAATGTAGCAGGTACCGGAAGTAAGGCGGTAAGTGGTGCATGTGTGTAGACTACACTGATCTCAACGAAGAATGTCCCAATGACAACTTCCCCTTACCACGGATAGATCAAATTGTGGATGCAACAACTGAGCATGCATTTTGTCATTTTTGGACGCCTTCTCTGGATACCACCAGATTCCTATGCACCCGCATGACGAGGAGAAAACAACCTTCATCATACCCCACGGTTTGTACTGCTACAACATAATGTCGTTTGGCCTGAAAAACGCAGGGGAAACTTATCAAAGGATGGTGACCAGGGTATTCCGACCCTTGATAGGTAAAATCTATGGAGGTTTATATCGACGATATGCTCGTAAAATCCAAAGAACGCCCCGACCACACAATGCATTTGTAAGAAACCTTCAAACTGTTGTGAAGACAACGACATGAAACTAACCCTTTGAAATGCACATTCGGGGTCAGCTTGGGCAAATTCCTGAGTTTTATGGTAACACGGAGGGGGAAATAGGCTAATCCCATCCAACTCTAGGCCATAATGGAATCCCAGGCCCCCACATCTAGAAAAAGGGTACAACAACTCGGATCAACGATCAAGCGCCTTGCATGCCTCCATATCTCGCCTACGTATCGCTTCGCGCCACCCTAAAGGGAGCCCCGCAGGCCGATTAGAATCAAGAATGTAACCAGGCACTTGCAGCAATCAAGCAATATCTCACAGAACCACTAGTGAGACGCTCTATCTTTACATAGTTGTTTCTGACGTATCAAAAATATACAACCCGGAAATTTTATAGGAAGCCAAATAAATTTAGTAAAAATGTCAAATGGGACCTAAGTGTCCTAAATGAGTGATGAGTGTTAAAATATGAATGAAATGAAAATGAATTTGAAATGAAGTTTTAAATTGAGCAAAATGAGAAATGGGTTAAGAGCCAAAAGAGGAAAGGGCCAAACATGGCCTTAGGAGAAAATGAATTTCAAGGCCAAAAGAGGTCAAAAGGGAGTTCATTCGGAGCAATCCCGTTTTTGAGAAAAAGGGAGAGAGCTAGGGTTTTTGAATGGGGATATTTTTGAATTGCTATAAGAAAGTGATCAAAAAGAAGGAGGAACCTTGGTATTGAAGTTTGAAAGAGATTTGAGGTAAGACTCAAACCCTAAACCCCTTTTATTTGTGTTTGAGTTGGGGAAAACCCCAAATGTGGATAAAAAGAGTTTTGTTCTGATTGTAAATGAGTTTTGGGGTTGTGTTGGGTTGAGTTTTGAAGAGTATTGTTGGTTGGATTGGTTTTGTGTAATGTTTGTAAAAGGGAAATGTGGAGTTTTCAAAGGAAATGCTGTCAAAATTTTGTCAAAACTCCTGTTCTTGTTTTGGCTATAGATTAAGTTATAATCATCAAAATGAAGTGATTCCAATTGGTAAAGAACCATAAGAGATAGATATATAAATTTATAGAAGGCACCAGGAGCAAATTGTAGCTTTAAGGCTCCCGAATATGGGCTTAAAGGTGAGTTCGGGTAGCTCACGGATATGCTCTGTTTTGGGTGTTGTTATGTTGTTTTGGCCATAAATTGAGTTTCACTCATCCAAATTGAGTGATTCAAAATTATGGGTAAAATATAATTCTAGGGGAATAATTTATTTGTAGGAAGTGTAGGCAAATTGTTACCCTAAAGTGACCATAAATCTGTCAAAGTGGAGCTATGTGTAAGAACAGTCTGATTCTGCCTTGCAAATTGAAGTAGTATGATGTAAAATGCAATAACTTGAGTTTTTGTAATCCAAATTGGATGATTCTAATTGGAGAAGAAACCTTAGAACCATAGCTTCAAATGATTAGAAGGGACCATTACCAATTTATGGAGTTAAGACCCCTGAAATTGAGAAAAACAGTAGGTAACCGAGTGAGTTGGGCATACCTACCAGTTTTGCATTAAAATGCCGTAACTTGAGTTTGAGTGATCCAAATGAGATGATTCCAATTCCTACTAAAAATAGACTCATAGAGATATAATTTTCTTAAGGGAAGAAAGAGCAAAATATGGCTCATGTGTCCCTTGAAAAAATTTCAAGTGAAGGAGTATTGGATAGACATCAACCCTGACCAAAAACTCCTAGAATAACCGACTAATATGTGATTGTCATTGCATTTGAATAAGGACTGACGAGGAGGCAAGCTCATGGAAGTTGAGATTCCAAGATTGGAATCAAAGTTTAATCGATTTTTGTTTGTTCTCAAACTTCTCATTTAAAATATTTAACATTTCACTTAATTATTTAATCTTGAAATATTTGACAAGTGCATATTGATTTGTGTTTGAAATGATTTGTTTTAAGTGATTTGAGACAATTGATTGTGAAACGAATTTGCATAAGAAAATTACATGAATGTGAAAATGTTCTATTTGCATACAAATGTAAATATATGCTATTGTAAATTGTATTGAATGATTTTAATGCCCTTAAAAGAATGTTAACCGTTAGAATTCGAGTTAAGGATAAATTGGTATACCAATAAGAGTCGAACAAACGTACTATTATGGCATACCGATCCATAGCCTAGCGGGACAATATCGGTAGTGTACACCAACCGAGTACATATTTTTATAAAACCGTGTTTATACCGGCTTATGTACTTCACGGCATTCATGCTCTGATTCATATCCCGTGCAATCGAAAGCACAGTTCAATTCGATAAGGGCTAAATGCAAAAATGATAATGAGAATGAAAAGTGCATGATTTATGATCTTTAATTATTTGCTGTAATAATGAAAACATATAGTTTGAGATGACCAATGAATTTTAATTGATTAAATGGAAATATATCTTTATGTATGTATTGTACTACATTAGTCATTTAAGAAAGTACAAAAGCATTGTCTTATGAAATTGCATGATTTGATTTTAAGCATGAAAATGCTTAGCGCGTAGTTTTTATCTATGCACAGGTACTGAGTGAACAGGAACGAAGGACAAGATCGAGGAGGGCAGAGTCATCAAGAAAGCTACGGAGTAAAAGTATATACTCCGTCATATGCATCCATCCTACTCAACAATCGATGTTTTCAGGATCAAAAGAGTTAAACTCAAACGATTTTTGTATATTATTTTGAATGGCATGGAATGCCTTCATTATAATGCATTTTGTTAACAAATGTTTATGGGCCTACTGAAATGATTGAAAACGCTCAAGTACTTCAAAAAGAAAAAAGGGCTTAAATGAATAAATGAAATATGTTTGATACATAATTCCTAAGAAGGCCCGATCCGGTTTGACCACCAATCGGGTCGGACCGAAAGGTACAGATTAGTATTAGAGCCTAGGTTTAGGCGTTTATGGAAAAAGGCCCTAAACGATTTTGTGAAAGGATTTTGAAAATGGTATTTGACATACATTGCATTTGCATATAAATGGATGACATGACTCTGACGCGGATCTTGTTGGTCTTATTAGGACAAACATAAGTGGTATAAGTCCCCTTAGGGTTGAGGGTGACCAAGGGAGAGTGTATAGAGATTGTCCCATCAAAATACAAGAGTATGAATTTTAGGGGATTTGATCGAATTATCCTTTAAGGAGTTTGATGTGATATTGGGAATGGACCGGTTGTCTCGACACCAAGCGATAGTTGATTGTAGAATGAAAAGAGTGACCTTAAGAACACCAAATGAGGATGAAGTAATTTTCATCGGCAAGAGGTCAAACCACCTCTCTAATGTGATATCCGCAGCCACTGCGAGAAAAATGGTGCGGAAATGATGTGAAGCCTACTTGGCTTATGTGATTGATACGGTAAAGGCAAGGTCTAGTGTATCTGATATCCAACAAGTAGTGACTTTCCGTACGTGCTCCGGAAGAGTTTCAGGATTGCCTCCACAAGAGGGAGATTGAGTTTGTTATCAACGCTAGAATACCAGGTGCCACACCAAAGATCCATTACATCAGATCAATGGCCTGCTGGAGCTAAAGGATCTGAAATTGTAGTTGCAAGAACTACTAGAAAAGGGTTTATTTCACTGGCAGAATATTCATGGGAAGCTCCCATGCTTTTTTGTTAAGAAGAAAGATGGTACGCTTCTATCAAAAGTTACTATAGGCAACTAAACAAATGACAAAGTGAAGAACGTAAAATATCTCGTTACCTAGGATATGACTTGTTCGACTAATTCAGGATGTCTTTTCAAAGATTGACTTATGACCGGGTATCATCGCTAAGGATTAAGGATGCTGATGCAAGACTAAGATCTGCAATAATGCGATGGACATTATGAGTTCCTTGTAATGCCGCTAGTTGACAAAATGCACTTGACTTTCACGGACTTAATGAATCGTGGTTTTCTAAACCATATGTAGATCACTACTGTGTTTATAGGATGACATCCTTGTATTCAAAGGATTGAGAAAATCATGATACGCACCTTCTGCAGTGATAGAAACTGAGAAAGGAAAAGAGTGCAAAATTGAGCAAATGTGAATTTTGGTCGAGAGAAGTGTGTTTCCTTGGACACATTGTATCAGAAGAAGGAATTCAAGTGGATCTAAAGAAGGTAGAGGTGATTATTGAATGGAAACCACCGAGAAATGTCATAGAGGTGCATAGTTTCCCGAATGGCAAAGTTACAAAAGGTCTGCTAAGGGTTTTCATGACTCGATGCCCCTATGTCGTAAGATTGCCCAAAAATGTAAAGCTTGGAAAGAGTGAAAATGCCAAATAAGTTTTGATAGTTGAAAACATTCTTAACTCGAGGCCCTGCTCTTACCAATCGACCAGAAAGAATATGTGATCTTTAGTGACGCGTCACTAAATGGACTTGGATGTGTCCTAATGCAAGAGGGTAAAGTAGTAGCCTATGCTTCAAGACAGTTGAAGCAACATGAAAATAACTACCCCACGCATGATTGGAATTAGCCGCAATTGTATTTGCATTGAAAATATGGAGACATTATCTGTACGGGGAAAAGTGTTTCATTTACACCGATCACAAGAGTCTTAAGTATTTGCCCTCACAACGAGAGCTTAACTTGAAACAACGTAGATAGATGGAATTGATAAAAGACTATGATTGTGTGATTGACTATCACCCGAGAAAGGCCAATGTAGTGCTGACGCTTTGAGTAGAAAGACAGTGCAAATGCTTCGAGCGTTGAATGCTCATTTGTCACTATCGCACGACTCGCAATAGTAGCGTAATTGGGTAGCAAAACCGGATTTGTTGGAATCGATACTGTAGGCAATAAACGCACGATGAGAAAATTTCTGTCATAGTGAGTCAGATTGGAGATGGAAAAGAAATCGAGTTTTCAGTGAAGGAAGATGGATCCTTGTATTATAAAGATCGGGTTTGTATACCCAATGATAGTGAATTGAAGAAAGGCATCCTAGAAGAAGCACACAGCAGATCTTTTGTTATGCATCCAGGTAGCAAAAAGATGTATCAAGATTTAAAGGTTTTAATCTTGGTGGTCGAGATGAAAGAGATGTTTGGTCGTGACCAAGTGTTTAGTGTGTCAAAAATTGAAGGCAGAGCATCAAGTTCCTTTGAGATTATTGCAGCTTATCAAAATACCGGAGTGGAAATAGGACCGAATCACCATGTATTTTATGGTTGGGTTACCATTAACAGGGAGGAAGCATGACTCAGTTTGGGTCGTCGGTGACGAGTCGATAAAGCTCACGGTGAGCAGGCTATTAAGCGATAAGCTAGGAGAGTGTACATCAAAGGAAATGGTTCGGTTGCATGGGATTCAATATCCATTATTTCATCACAGAGATCAGGGTTTACCGAATTTTGGGGAAGGTGTAAGAGGCTTTAGGTACTTTCGTGAATTTTAAACCTGACATTCCATCCACAGACGGATGGATAATTAGAAAGAGTAATTTAGATTTTGGAAGACATGCTAAGGAGTTGTGTGATCAACTATGAGGGTAGTTGGGATAGACACATCCCTTTAGTTGAATTTGTGTACAACAACAGTTTCCAATGAGAATGGAATGAAACATATAAGGAAGGCTTTATATGGAAGAAAATGTAGAACAGATTGTGTTGGATGGAATTGGCGAAAGAAGAGTAGTTGTTTGACTTGATACAAGAGACTAAAGAAAAATTAGAAAATGATTAGAGAAAAGATTGAAAGTGTACCAGAGTAGACGAAATCGTATGCGGAGCATGAAAGAAAAGATATTCGATATGAGGTTGGCGAAAAAGTGTTTTTGAAAGTCTTGCCTTGGAAGAAGGTGATGAGATTTGGGAAAAAGGGCAAGTTGAGACCTAGATTTATTGGCCCCTATGAAGTGATCGAAAAAGTGGGTCTAGTGCCATACTTTTTGGCATTACCTCCCAAATTGGAAAAGATCCCTAATGTGTTTCATGTGTCCATGCTACGGAGGTACCGATCAAACTTGTCACATGTAGTCTCTTCAATTAGCTGAGACCAGATTTGGCCTATGAGGAAGAGCCAATAGAGATTTTGGCTCGTGAGGTGAAAGAATTGCTGAACAAGCGAATTCCACTAGTCAAAGTGCTATGGAGAAACCACAAGACCGAGGAAGCCATGTGGGAAAGTGAAGAAGTTATGCGGCATCAATATTCTCAACTGTTCAATGAAGGTAATTTTGAGGACGAAATTTTCTTAAGGAGGGGAGAGTTGTAATGCCCTAAAAATACCCTAACAGTTTCAAAATATGTTTAGGGTATAAAATAAAGTAAATGAAATTTTTCGGAATTTAAATCATAAGAACGAAAAAAATAGCCACAGCAGGGAAATTTTATAGGAAGCCAAATAAATTTAGTAAAAATGTCAAATGGGGACCTAAGTGTCCTAAATGAGGAGTGTAGTGTTAAAAATATGAATGAAATGAAATGAAATTGAAATGAAGTGTTAAAGTGAGAAAAATGAGAAATGGGTTAAGAGCCAAAAGAGGAAAGGGCCAAACATGGCCTTAGGAGAAAATGAATTTAAAGGCGAAAGAATTCGAAAGGGGCTCATTTGGGCAATCTGGATTTTGAAAGAGAGATAGGGTTTTTGAATGGGGAGATTTGTGAATTGCTCCATGAAAATCAAAGGCTAAAGTGATAAAAAACAAGGAGGAACCTTGGTATTGAAGTCTGAAAGATATTTGAGGTAAGACTCAAACCCTAAACCCCTTTTATTTGTGTTTGAGTTGGGGAAAACCCCAAATGTGGATAAAAAGAGTTTTTTTTTTTTTGTTGTAAATGAATTTTGGGGTTGTTTTGGGTTGAGTTTTGAAGAGTATTGTTAGTTTAGTTGGTTTGTGTAATGTTTGTAAAAAGGAAAAATGTTGGTTTAAAAATGCTGTCAAAATTTTTGTCTCAAAACCCCTGTTCTTGTTTTGGCTATAGATTAAGTTATAATCATCAAAATGAAGTGATTCCAATTGGTAAAGAACCATAAGAGATAGGTATATAAATTTATAGAAGGAACTAGGAGCAAATTGTAGCTTTAAGGCTCCCGAATATGGGCTTAAAGGTGAGTTCAGGTAGCTCACGGGTATGCTCTGTTTTGGGTTTTGTTATGTTGTTTTGGCCATAAATTGAGTTTCACTCATCCAAATTGAGTGATTCAAAATTCTGGGTAAAATATAATTCTATGGGAATAATTTATTTGTAGGAAGTGTAGGCAAATTGTTATCCTAAAGTGACCATAAATCTGTCAAAGTGGAGCTATGTGTAAGAACAGTCTTATTCTTCCTTGCAAATTGGAGTAGTTGAGTTTTTGTGATCCAAATTGGATGATTCTAATTGGAGAAGAAACCTTAGAACCATAGCTTCAAATGAGTAGAAGGGACCATTACCAATATATGGAGTTAAGACCCCTGAAATTGAGAAAAATAGTAGGTAACCGAGTGAGTTGGGCATACCTACCAGTTTGGCATTAAAATGCCATAACTTGAGTTTGAGTGATCCAAATGAGATGATTCCAATTCCTACTAAAAATAGACTCATAGAGATATAATTTTCTTGAGGGAAGAAAGAGCAAAATATGGCTCATGTGTCCCCAGAAAATTTTGCAAGTGAAAGAGTATTGGATAGACATCAACCCTAACCAAAAACTCCTAGAATAACCGACTAATATGTGATTGTCATTGTATTTGAATAGGGGATGAAGAGGAGGCAAGCCCGCTTTGAAGTCGAGATTCCGAAGATTGGAATGAAAGCGATGATTTTTGGTTTGTTCTCAAACTCTCTCTCTATTTCTAAAATATTTGAATAATTACAGAATTATTTGAATTTTGGAAATGTGTGACAAGAAAATGCATATTGATTTGTGTTTGAAATGATTTGTTTTAAGTGATTTAAGACAATTTCTTGTGAAACAATTTACATAAGAAAATTACATGAATGTGAAAATAATTTCTGTTACGCCACAAATGTATATATATATTATTGTAAATTGTAGTGAATGATTTAATGCCCTTAAAGAATGTTAGATTAGATTGAGTTAAGGAGATAGATTGGTATACTAATAAGAGTCGAACAAACGTACTATTGTGGCATACCGATCCGTAGCCTAGCGGGACAGTGGCGGTGGTGTATACCAACTGAGAACATATTTTTATAAAACCATGTTTACGAGGGCTACTTGACCCGGCGGGGACCGTGCGGTGATTACCGTTATCACATTGCATGAAAGCATAAGGTTAAATTTGATAAGACTAAAATGCAAAATGATAATGAGAATGAAAAAGTGCATGATTTATGATCTGAATGATTTTTTGCACATGAAAATGCATAGTTTGAGATGACCAATGAATTGTAATTGATTAAATGGAAATATATCTTTATGTATGCATTGTACTACATTGGTCATTTAAGAAAGTACGAAAGCATTGTCTTATGAAATTGCATGATTTGATTTAAACTGAAATAAAGAGATAATCGTATAGAACCACTAAGCATGAAAATGCTTAGTGCGTAGTTTTTATCTATGCGCAGGTACTGAGTGAACAGGATCAAAGGACAAGATCGAGGAGCGTAGAGTCATCAAGAAAGTTGCGGAGTAAAAGTATATACTCTGTCATATGCATCAATCCTGCTTTTGAACAATTAATGTTTTGTGATCAAAAGAGTTAAACTCTGAAACGATTTTGTATATTATTTTGAATGGGCATGGAATGCCTTCATTGTAAATGCATTTTATTAAATGTAAATGTTTATGGGCCTACTGAAACGATTAAATACACTTCCACAATTTCTGAAAAAGAAAAAAAAATGGGGCTTTTAAATGTCTAAATGAAATATGTTTGGTAAATGAATTCGGCTAGCGCCTCCGAATCCGGTTCGGACCTACCAATAAGGTCAGACCGGAAAGGGGTACTTATAGGTTCCTCAACAGGAAATGAAGATAGACAATTCCAGCTAGTGGATCCTGAATATGGATGGCGCTTCGTGATAGACGGGAGCCGGACTGGGGCTACAACTTAATGCCCAACCGGAGAAGTAATAGAACAGGCCATACTTTTGAATTTCCCTGCTTCTAACAATGAAGCCAAGTATGAAGCAATTATAGCTGGGCTCGACCTCGCAATCTCCGTATCCTCATAAAAGATCATCATAAGAAGCGACTCTCAATTGGTGGTGGGGTAGGTAAACGACGAATATGAGGCAAGGGACCAGCGCATTACCAGGTATGTGAGTCTCGTCAACCTACATTTGGGAAGCTTCACGACAGCGGCTTGGAGCATGTCCCGAGAATTCGAAAAATGAACAGCTTTGGCGGCCCATGTAGCATCCAACGATAAAAGAAAAGTGCTCCTCCTATGTACTACCTCACAGATAAATCCAAATCACTATCAGCGGGTAGAGCAGAAATAGATGAGGCAGATCCCTTCTGGATGACTCCAATAGTATGCTATTTGAGTTGAGCTGTCGATAATAAAATAAAAAACCCATAAGATCGAGAATGCAGGCAGCTCGGTTCTCCCTCGTTAACAATTAGCAATATAAACGATCATTAGGCGGGCCCTATCTTAAATGCCTTACCCATCATTCAGACAGAAATTTCTGAGGTAGCAAATGCCGAAATGATAACCAAAGACCTAGACACAACAGATGAACTTCAGGAAGCGACGACTGCGCGCATAACATCATATAGAGGTTAGCAAACTTGCACAACCGGCGTGTGAATCCACGTGCATTCAAAGCCAATGAGTTAATCTTAAGAAGGATCTTTGAAAACATGGCTAACCTAGCAGACGGGAAGTTCCAAGCCAACTGGGAAGGACCATACACGGTAGTCCGAGTAGGTACAACTGGCTCTTATGCGTTGAGCAAGCTAGACGGAACTGCTGTTCCCAGGATGTGGAACGCCATGCATCTTAAGAAGTACTACTAGTAGTGTATTCTTTAAGGATATTTCCATCAATAAAAGATTATTATTTTCCTCCTAAAACCTACAATTGCTTTTTCCTAAACATCCAGATATGGTTGATGTCCTACTGGTGCATTAAAAAATCCATATATGGTTGATGTCCTGCTGATACATTAAAAAGTCCAGATATGGTTGATGCCCTACTGGCACAAAAAAATCTAGATATGGTTGATGTCTTGCTAGTGCATTAAAAATTCCAAGTATGGTTGATGTCTTGTTGGCACATAAAAAGAACCCAAATATGGTTGATGCCTTGTTGGCACACAAAAAATTCAGATATGGTTGATGTTATGTTAGTGCATTAAAAAATCCAGATATGGTTGATGTCATGCTGGCACATAAAAAGAACCCAGATATGGTTGATACCTTACTAGCACAAAAAAAATCTAGATATGGTCGATGTCCTGCTGGTACATTAAAAATCCCATATATGGTTGATGCCCTACTGGAAAAAAAAATCCATATATGGTTGATATCCTGCTGGTACATTAAAAAGTCCAAATATGGTTGATGTCCTCCTGGCACATAAAAAAAATCCAAATATGGTTGATGTTCTGCTGGTACATTAAAAAGTCCAGATATGGTTGATGTCCTACTAGCACATAAAAAAAACCTGGCATGGTTGTTGCCCTGTTGGCATCTAGAAAGTCGAGCATGATTTATTGTAAGTCTTGGCATTTCAAAAATAAAGAAAGGGAGCCGGGCGAGGTTGGCGTCCTGGTTTTTATCAAAGCGCTGACTCAATAAAATGCGCTAAAAAGAGCCCAGGGTTACAAGGGATAATATGTGTTTTGGTGGCAAAGCGGGGCCCCTTAAAAAAAATCTCCTAAAAACAACCCAAAACTAGTATGAAGGAAAGAGTTAGCCTTGCTCCTCAGCGACGGCGCCATCCACCGGGTTCCTCGCCGTTTCAACCGGATGAACCTCCGCAGCCTTGGCCTCGATGGATGTTAGGGCGAGGGGCACCCCAGATTTGAAAAAAACTCCGGAGGAAGTGGGTTCGCCGAATCAAGCATGTCATTCGATATCCCTGGTCGGTCACCACGGATGCCATGTTTACACACAACATTCGTAGCCATAAGCGAAATCTGCTCCAGGGCTTTTTGGTAATCTTCCACCATAGCTTCCTTGTCCTTGCCCGCCTAGGAATGAAGAACAGACACTTCATCTCTGGATGTCTCGAGCTCCAGTAAAAGCGACGTTCTCTCAACCGTCAAACGGGTAATCTCAGCCTCTAGCCCAAGCCCATCTTCCTCCGCATCCGCCAAGGCATCACGGACCCTAGTCAGGTCATCCTCTACCCTTGCCTTGGCCTCGCCTGTTGCTATAACTGCCAAGCGAGCCACCCTAGCCTCCTGCTTGGCCTTGTCTCTTTCTTTTTCTGCCAGTACAATCTTCTTCGCACCAGCTTTAGCCTATTGCCTCCATCGTTTCGCCTTGGATTCCGCTTTGGCAAAAGAAGCATTTAAGGCCTGATGCTTGGAGACGGCTGATTGGACGTAAAGTCGTAGCCTCTCGGTGTCATCTAACCGAGACTAAAATTCCCTATGCTAGTGGGCTATATTCCGGATAGTCGTCGTAATCTGTGAAGGAAAAGTTAGAACGAGATTACTAAACAAAAATATTAACCGAGTAAAGTAGCACATACTAGTTCGGCTGATCAGTGAAAATCATGGTTGCGAATGAACATCCCATCCTCGGCCACCAATTAAAAAGTCTCCTTATTCATATAGGTGGGGAAGGGGATGGGGAATCTTTACCTATGTCTTGAGTCATGCTTTGGTACTTGAAATGAATTAGGGTGGGGTCGCGCGTATGCACAAGCAGGAGCTCGGCAGTTTAAAGGGCTCTAATGGTGAATGATCTCCCACGCACCCTCTTGATCAAGGGCAACCATGCCCCTCAGGAAGTGGATCCTCTCATGGGAGAAGGCAGTATGTGCTCAACGACACCTAGTCGGGTGGCCTTCTCTGATGGTGTGGTGTCTCTTGACTTGGGTGGGGGTAGCGGAGCTGCAGCTACCCTTGAGGGGGACCCCTCCCTAACTTCGTCGGCATTAGAAGGACCCCCAATTGGGATCCCCTCCTCCCAATGTGCGTGAGCCCCAGGGCACCTTCCCAGCGGGCGATGGTGGTGGCTCGGTCGGAGTCCATTGGAATTATTACCGTCTTTGCGGGCCTCTTCAAAGCATAGCGAAGGCCGGAGTCTTGCACTACCTGCTCGGATGTGGGAAGCGGATTCATCACCAAGTCCACATCCTGCTTTCGCATCCATGCAGAAAACCCAGAGGCAAGTATAGACATCTCCTCTTCCTCGGTGACTCAGCAGCCGTCACGGGCAGTGTGAAGCCTTCCAACCTAAAGTGAATTGCTGGTTTACTTGACCTTTTCCTACCTCGCTCTTCGCTTCTCGGCTAGGAGGTAGGCCTCGGACAGGATGAGTGGCTCGAACAGGCCTCACTAAGGCCCTTGTGGCAGCCTTTGCTTGTCTTCTTGAGAAGCAACTGCCCTAGAAGAGCTACCCGGGCTGGACTTGCAAAGGTCGGGGAGAACAAAGTGCTCTCCCTTAACAAGCTCTATAGGCAATGAGTGCGGAACGACTAGGATGATGTAAGGAAAGGCACAGGCGGCCAACTCTCACAAGTTCCTCGCCATCAAGAGAAGCTCGTGATTGCGTTCTACCTCTGTTATCTCCAAAAGACGTCTGATGTTCTCAGGACAAGCTACTCAAATCAAGCCCGACCTTCTTGACTCTCACATGTGTAAGCGGATAGCATCGAGAAAATAGATGTGTGTCGAAAACATAAATCATCTAGTCTGACATGATTTCGCGACGGACTAAGACCAGCACAGAGGAGCGTGGGGGTGATTGTGACGGAAGCCCGGGAAGGCGAGGCGATGTGTTCCATAGGGCCGCAGTAGGGACAACCTTTGCCTCTGTGGCAGAGTCAGGGAGCCCGATCACTGAGGTAGTCGAGCGTGGGCGACATAGGCGACCCGACCACCGGAGTCCCACGGCTGTATAGACAAAACATATCTCTACCAATGAAATATCCAACCGGTAGAGAAAGTTAAGTACACTACAACCCATTAAAATCCGAAAAACATTCGAATGAATAAGCGTAGGAGGAGCTCAGGTGATGTGTAAGAACTGCTTCATCAATGACGAAACCAGGAAGCGAAGTCCAATTGCGAACTGCTCAAAGTGAAGTATACAGCGCTATCCGCCTGTCCTACAATAGAGCAAGCCGACCTATCTGACAATTCTAAACTAATGTTGTCAGGGACTTGACAGAAGGACCTTAGTTCCTCCATGGACATAGAAGACACAAGACTGCTAGTAGAAGGCGATTCCCGGCTGGACCCCTTCCTGCATACAACCTGATTGGTGGAAGTCTCTTCTTGACCTCTCATCATTCTACAGGAAAACAAAGAACGGGGATCAACTCAAGGATCTCTTGGCAAAACGATTAGTAGGACCAACACCCTAGACTGAGGAGCTTCCCAAGAACTATTGAGACATACCCAGGAATGGGTATGTCCCAAAACACTGCGTACAATTTCGTCATCGGGACCTTAACGGCAGTTGAAAAGCACACATTCAAAACAACCCTTACAAACGAAAAAAAAAAAAAACCCACCAGGAGATTGAAAATGGTCCAAAATTTTCAGCGGCTCCTTCACTAAAATCTTCAAGAGGATAGCAAGCGCTCAAATAATTCTTGGCGAAAAGCTTCTAACGACAAGGAAAGTAAATCTTTTATCCCTATCCCTATATAGGACAAGGCGTGCAAAAGGAGCATTAAATGCAATGATAGGTCAGCCACAATATCGAGAGACATGCTCCTCTCCTCCTACGCTTGGTATTCATAAGGCATTTCATCTGCTAAGGCACCTAGAAAACAAATAAGCTTACTGGTGTTAAACACCCGGTCCTTTGGATCTATAAACCACGAGGCCCTCAACCCTATGGGCCTAGGTCTGACTAGCTATTGGGCCCTTGGGTTTGCCTCTAGAAACGACCTACGGTGCATTAACTATGAAAATCCTAGGGAGCAATATCAGCCTAGAAAAACTAAAAACCATCCCCAAGAGCCGATAGAGGCTTCCCAGGAGCCTATTTCAGGTCATGAGCTCCCCTAGCCGGCATACGAAAAAAGAGTAAAAAATAGAAAGCTCGACGTACAAGTATGTCAAAAACCAAATCTTATTAAAATACGCCAAATTGCACCAGTAGTTACATAAAACAAAGACAAACATATCTAATGAACCTAGTTAGATCCATTACAACGATATCTAAGTTACTGATCCAGGCTAAATCCCAAAAAACATAGGAAAAGGTAAAAGGAAGAAGAAAAGGAAGAGGTGAAAGGAAGAAGAAAAGAGAGAGGAAAAAGTCGAAGAAAAATAAGAGACTGAAGCGCTTCGCTCGAAGGCTCTCCTTATCCTGACCACACCTTGGCCATTTGCACCTCCAGGAGGGTGCCAACATAGGGGGTCTGGCCACACAACATAGAACCCTGAAAGAAGGCCATCCGCATAATCAAGCCCCTTGTTAATGACCCTAGGCCGACCTGTGCAACGCCTAGCAAAGAACCCTGAAAAGGTGATGTTGGCATATTTAGGCCTCTCATCTAGGACACCTGATGGGTCAACACAGACATCATTTTCAAACACACAATATCCATTAACGACAAATAGCCGTAGAGACCTATGAAAGCCTCTCTCCATAACCTCTCTACTTTCACCGACCTATGGACGCAGGTGAGGGAATAAATCACAATAGTGAAGAAAGGCTTCGTGTGACAGAAGAGGAATTCATGGGCAACCTCATAAACTTGGGAGGTTCAACCCCATATATATAGAGGAGGTGGAACCTCAAAAGACGCATTAAATACACCATCGGGACATCACTTGTCATTGGTGCATTGGAACATATGCGCATTAATAGCCTACAATTCTCTATACTAGGGGTCCCAAATCATAGTATTTTTCTTCAATTAGAAGAGCATGATCCTCTAGTCGAAGAAAAAAGGTTGCATTGTGAGTACTGTGACCTTTGGGCCCAGACCCGCTAATCAATAGGCCCAGTGCCCTCACAGGCCCACTGTCTGGCCCGCCACATAAAGTTTCCTAAGGCAGCCCATTATATTATAACCACACGGGAATTGACCATACGGTACAATCCTATAACCCCGTTTAGGGTCCTAAGTCCCCTATTCGACCGTCCTACCACATATGGGTGATTAGGCAAAAATAAATATGTTAAAGAGGAAATTACGCATAGGATGTTTATCTATGGATCTCCCAGCATCCGAATTTGATACGTCTAAAAAACATCAGCCCTTAATAAGGGAGAATTGGTCTTTGATAAGGAGAGATTTTATTTCCAAAATCACGATATTATCCTTCCAAAAATCAAGGGGAAATGGTCTTTGATAAGGAAAAAGAGATTTCATCACGAAAATCACGAGATTATCTTTTCTAAAATCAAAGAGAAATTCGAATATAAAACAAGAACTCCCTAGCGAGGGAAAGGTATGCAGCCACAATAGAACCTTTTTCTTAACTTCTCCGTCCTTTCTTGACTTAAGCATCGGAGGCGACCGACACACGGTTGTGAACCCCCTTTTGTGGGACTACGTTCGCCGTTTGATGCGAGGAGAATGAAGCAGACCAGGTACCGACACTATGAGGATTATTGTTACTTTGAAAATGTATCAGAATTCTAACTAGTTCTAATTATATTTAATTTTCTCTTATATTTTTTAAAATTGAACTAAATATTTAAACAATCATTTTAAAATTTTATTTTTTCAATAAATTTTAGAATATAATAATAATAATAATAATAATAATAATAATAACAAGGAAGAATTATGTATCAGGTGGCTATTTTGAAAAAACTGACCATTTTAGTCTATTTTATGTTTTTTATTTGTTTGGTTGCTAAATACATATAAATGATTAGTTTTTTGAACTATTTGTTGAGGTAGTACATTTAATTGAGATGTGTAGTAGTACGTTGAGATGTACTAGTATAACATACAATAGGTACCACCATAACATCTCAATGTACTATTATAACATATTGCACGTACTACCATCACCTCTATATATCATCAATATAAAAAATCCAAAAAAACTAACCATTTTAGCCCATTATGTGTTTTTTCTTTGATAGTTTTAAAAATATTTCTATTTTGAAAATAGTTTTAAATTTTAGGCTTTAGTTTAATTTAAGTATAAAAAATTTAAATTAAAATTTTAAAAATAAGTCAATATTTACTTTAAAATAATTGTAAAATAAAAATATGTAATTAGAATGATTTATTGAAAATTCAAAATAAAAATTAATAGTTAACTTTAGTTTTAAAAATATTTTAATTTTAATTTTGATTTTAAACTTCAATTTAAAAGTTTAAAAATTAAATATGAATTTAAAATTGAAAATAAATAAATATATGTGAAGTTAATCTTTATTTTTATATTAAAATTTATTTTAAATTCTATGTTATTTGGGTTTAAGAGAGATGGGAGATGAGAGAGGATGGGATGAGAGAGAGAGAGGAAGGTGGGGTAGAGAGAGGGGAGGAACATGTGCCATGAGGGTATTTTAGAGATTTTTGTTGCAATCATTACTTTTTTACTTGATTTACAATTTTTTTTTTGTCATAACCTGAATCGTGGAAAACAAATTCTTTGTACCTCCTTTTCATTTATTTTCAAAATAACCACTCGATACATAATTCTCCCTAATAACAAAAAGAAAGACCTTATGTGAAGTTTGCTTGTCAAATTAATATTGATGACTAACAACATGGCATTATTTTAAAATATAATTATATAACTATCTAAAATGTATATACCTTTTTGTTGTGAATAATTGTGTAATTGCCAAACCAACTATGATTAGGGGGAGAAACTAATATTGCTCTTTATATTTTATATATTAAGTGAAGAGAAAGATGAAACATAATAAAAGAGAGAAGTATGGAGAGAGAGAGCAGAATATGAAGATGTTCTTCCGAGATACTTTAACAAAGGGTCAAGATGAGCTTTTATAGGCTTACAAATTTAGTTTGTTAGGATTGTCAAGTTAAAAACCTTGTAAGTAAAACCCAATGGGACAAAACCTAGACAAGGAAAAAAGAGTACACTACATTCACATCATGTCATAAGCATACTCCCCCTCATGTTAATGTCCTTCAGTTGGCGCATTCCAATCTTGTATATTAGCTTCTTGAATGTTGAGGTTGGTAATGACTTTGTGAATAAGATTGCTAGATTATCACTTGAGTGTATTTGTTGAACATCAATTTCACTACTCTTCTGGAGTTCATGTGTATAAAAGAACTTTGGAGAAATGTATTTTGTTCTATCTCCTTTGATATAACCTTCTTTGATCTGTGCAATGCATGCAACCATTATCTTCAAATTTTTGAACTGTGTTTGATAGAGAGGAGTCTGCATGATTCTTGGATATGTTGAATCATCGGTCATAACCATCTGCATTCATGACTTGCTTCGTGAACTGATATAATCTCATAAAGGATCTTCATTAAATAGAAGTTTCATTATAATTAAACACATACCCTGTTTGTGATCTGGCTTTATGTGAATCTAAAATGTATATTGCATCATCATATCCAAGCAATTGTTGCTTTGATTCCTTTAAGTAAAATAGACCCAGTTGGTCCTTGGAGTTAGCGCAATATATGCTTGATACCGTTCCAATGTCTTGGGTTGGAGCGAAACTATACCTGGTCTAATAAAATGACAGGAAAAACAATATCTGGGCAAGTATAGTTAGCAAGATACATAAGTGCACCAATGGCACTAATTTATGATACTTTAGGACCAAGTAATTCTTCACCTTTTTCACAAGGACAAAACAGTATTGGGTTTTGAAGGTGGCAACAGTTGCCAAAACAACGAAAACTTTAAAATTTTAGAAAACAAAACCCATCAAGAATCGTATTGAGGCATCAAATCGATTCAAAACCAAGAGGAAGCGGGATTTATACCTCTTGCCAGTCTCAAACCGAATCGGAATGGTGATACAGCAACGACCAAAGAAAACCACGTCCTTGGTTTTCCTCTAACAGTATCCACACAAAGATTGGAGCCGATAGCCTCCAAGGATACGGTCTTGAATGAAGTCCCAGTGCTAGCCAAGTCTAGATCCGAAGAGGGAAGCCGAAAACCTGTGGATTTGACGCTCAAATCACACCAAGAGTGGGATGTTCTTCAAGAACACTCTCTCTAGCTCAAGAACACTCTTCTTGAGAAAGTGGGAAAAAAGAAGGCTTAGAGTTAGGGTTTTCCATAAAGGTCCTATTATAGGAAAACTCTTGCCCTTAAAATGTCCAAGGTGCCCCTCTCTTTGAGAGATGATTGGCTACACGCATCCTTATGAGTTATGGCATGTTCCCTCATGGCCCTTAAGCTCATGAACAAGCCCAAGGCATCTTTATATCTCAGTGAGGGCTTTTGATCCCAGGATTCCACTAATCCTATGACATTCCATTCTCGATATTGATTTCCCTCACATTTGGATCACATCTAAATTTGTTTTATATCAGCCCCACACACTTCTAAGTGTGTGACCCATTAGATTCTTGGTTATGTTGGCCACTTGATTCAACTTTTGAATCAAGCAAGTCATGAGTAGTATCTAGAAACACATCATGACCCCCAATTGACAGGAGAGTCAGTGGTTTGACTACTAACCCTTCCATAGACAATTACAGTGCAATTCGTCCTTTCACCAATTTATACCCCCACTCGGTTCAGAGCATAGACAATGTGTAGCTTCTACTAGACTAGCTATGTCACATCTATCCCAAGTGTTATTAGATCTTGTCCTCGGACGCATTACTCAACAGTAATGCACCTTAAGGTATTCTTCATGGCATTTCCACTATGGTCAGAGATTCTCTAGTAATGATCCCGACAAGAGGCCATAGGTATACTCTCCCTCTATTGGGAGTAGTGAATCCTTTGTTGGCTACTCAATTACCTTTGAATACCTCAAGCTACCTTATGAGCGGCATCTGGAAGGCAACAAGGAATGAAGTCAAAGTACATAATCAACATCCAAGATATCCTTGAGCACCTCAAGTCTAAGGATACTTGCACCATTGCTATGATGAGACTATCATCTACATACAATAGATAATCCATATAATTGTCTCATAGTAGGTATCTGATGTACTTAGCTACTCTTAGCAAGGATCCACATGTCAACTCTAACCAACTCATGATTACAGTTTATAAGATCCACTACTTGATCTAATCAAGGAATATGACATGTGCTAGTCTGTCAAGATTAACAATGTCCAGTCTCGATAATACTATGACTAGGGATAATTTAGATACTAACATAATTGCACATGATAAGAATCTTATTATCAAGGTCTCATCATGATTTCCTTCACGCTATGTTACATATCATAGACTTTATTAATTCCATTAAAGATCTATATCAATTCAACGCATGAATATCAAATTAATGAATAAACTAATATGTGATACGTACAATAAGTGCTAAGGGCGATTGCCTTTAGAGCACTTCTCTAACAAATTCCCACTTGATCTAAAGTCAACCACCTTTGTATCTCATACCTTAGGGAAATAGATGTGAATCATACTTATTATGGGGAATTTACTTAGCCAAGAGATCGAACACATTCTTATCAGTGGACATTTCTCTATCTTAACATCATGATCACCAAAGATTTCTCAAATCAAATGGTATCATCCTAAGTACTAGTTTGGACCTTTGATAAGACTATGGTTCCTTTTTCTTTCGCAATGGCTCCATTGTCATCCCAATACTATAGTATCAGATCAACAATGCTAGGGACTACTCCTAGTTCATAAATGAACTACATTATCCAAACCGCTTCCGTAGCTTCCATTGAAAGCATCGAAGTACTCTGATTCATTTATAGAAGCCACAGTCACTTCTTATTTAGAACTCTTCCAACTGACTGTGCCATTAATCAATGTGAAGACCTAGCCTGATTGAGATTTGAAATCATCTCTATTAGATTGGAAGCTGACATCGGTATACCCGCTTACAATAAGATCACCATCTCCATAAATCAGGAATACATCCTTAGTCTTTCTCAAGTACTTAAGGATATTCTTGACAACCACTCAATGACCCTCACTAGGGTCAGACTGGTATCTGCTCATGACACTCAGAGCATATGATACATTCGGTCTAATACATAATACATCATACATGATTGATCCTATAGTCAAAGCATATGTGATCAAACTCATGCTTGTCCTCTAATATTATGCCTTTTGACACATGGACTTCGAGAGGGTGATCCCATCATTTATGGGAATTTATCTTTCTTACACTACTCCATGATAAACTCTTGTAGCATATAAACTATGTATGTAGACATGTGAAAGACCAAGCAACCTTCCCGATCTATCTCTATAGATCTTAATCCCTAATGATTAGGTTGCCTTTTCAAGGTCTTTCATGGAAAATATTTCTAGATAACCAATATATTGACAAATTGTAACATTGAGACGACGTTTCCATTAAGTAATATGTCATCCACATATAATACTAGGAATACGACTCCACTCCCACTAACCTTCTTGTATACACAAGCTTTATCCTCATTTTTGTGAGAAACCAAACTCTTTGATTGTCTCATCAAATAGGATATTCCAACTCCTAGATGCTTGCTTCAATCCATAAATGGATCTATGAAATTTGCATACTTTACAACTAATGTTAGGTGTGAAGACCTTCGGTTGTGACGTGTACACATCCTTTCTTAGGTTTCCTTTATGGAAAGTCGTCTTCACATCCATTTTCCATATCTCATAATCATAATGAGCAACAATGGCAAGGAGTATCATTTGGATTTAAGAATACCTAACCAAATAAAAGTCTCATCATAATCAATTCCTTATCTTTGACTGTATATAACCCTTAGCTATAAACCTAGTTATGGACCCTACCCGATCCACGGGTCGACGCAACTCACTATTAATAGAAAAATTGGATTGATTTTTGAGCTTTGGAAAGTCCGTCCGTAGTGAGGAATGGTTTTTTTTGGAGTCTCCACTTACTTTTTATTTTTATTTATTACAGGGAAAATCAAGTAAGAACAAAAAACCTCTCATTGACTCTAGTATGGGAAAAGCGGTATGCGAAAACTAGATTCTGGGTCTGGGGATCAGGTTACCTATTAGGAAGGTACCTCATATGAGGGAGCACCCCTCTAGTCCTGGAACTCGGTCTCTACTAGTGAATTGGGTATGTGGGAGAATATGGGTCAAAGATCAGATAATCTCCTAGGCACTAAACATACAACTTGGATCACACCCACCTAATTGGTATCTAGCATGCTTAAGAACACTCAACCAAAAAAGCAAATGGCGCGTACCTATGGTCCCTGGTCATGCGCTACATCAAAGGTTAGCCAACAAACATAGCAAGCATGCATGATAACACCCCAAGCATCCATGTGAAATTCACTACCCAACATTAAAGCACATGCCTGTGGTCTCTAGCCAAGCGTTGTAGGGGAAGGTTAGTAGTACATTTCGGGCGTCGACAATCTCAAGGTAAATATGAAAGCAAAGGGAGACGGGAAATATGCATTTGCATCTCAGCCACTCATTGATGCTACAACACTTGTGTAACTATACAAACACGTCTATTCATCTCAAAGAATCGAGCTCGACAAAACACTAGACTACTAGTGCATATCTAACCACCCTTTGACTCGTATAGACCCTAATTCTTACGAATCCAAAATGGAACCACATTAACCTGGACTAAACCCCATTTCAAACCCTAAACATATCCCTACACGGATCTGGAGTGAATGGGCTTGACTCACGAAGGTCATGGGTTCCAATTAAACTAAAATCAGACTACCCCTACAAAACCCGACAAACTGGCTGACCTAGTTCCCCAACTGGTCGAGCCGGTTGAGAAAAATTCTGAAATTTTGTCAAAACATTCCTTATAGAGTAAGGAAATCAAAAATCAAACAAAATACAATTCTGACACCGAATGAGTGAGGACTAACCCAAACAATGCAAAGTACCATAACTGCTGTTTCTGAAAACAAAACTTAATGAACCGACTGATCCAGTTTCCCAACCAGTTCATCCAGTTGAGAGCAGTTCTTAAAATTTTTTAGAATCTTTCTCATAGAGTCAAGAATCCAACAAAACAAATAGAGTACAATTCTGAATTCGAATGACTGAGAATTGACCTAAACAATGCCTAGTACCCTAACTATTGTTCCGGAAAACAGAACTTAATGAACCAGATGATCATGTTTCCCAACTGGTTCAGCTGGCTGAGAGAAGTTCTCAAAATTTGTCAGAATCTTCCTCACAAACTCAGGAATCCCAAAAAATAAAGGGTATAAATTATGACTCCGAATGAGGGAGAACTAACACAAACAATGCCTAGTACCCTCACTACTGTTCCGGAAAACATAACTTAATGAATCGGCTGATCCGGTTTCCCAAATGGTTCAGCTAGTTGAGAGAAGTTCTCAAAATTTGTTAGAATCTTCCTCACATAGTCAGAAATCCCAAAAAACAAAGGGTGTATAGTTTTGACTCCGAATGAGTGAGAACTGACATAAACGATGCCGAGTGCCCTAACTGCTATTCCAGAAAATAGAACTTAATGAACCGGCTGATCCGGTTTCCCAACCGGTTCATCCGGCTGAGAGTGTTGACCAAATTTTTCGACACGGCTGCCAAAGACTAAGTAAAGTCCCTAGCAACAACGCTAAAAACTTGTTGAGACCAAATGATGTATATATGAAAATATGGCCAAGGGAGTGAATATGGTAAATACTCAAAAACTAATTTGAAACAAAAGTAAGTGTACTCAAAAACTGAAATGAAAAGTATTACCAACACTCAACTCCTTTCCACAAGTGCACGGGTCATATAAGTAATATAGGCGACTCTAAAAGTCCGAATATCGTACCCACGAGGATTAGAGGTTCTCTCTAATTGAAACTTGATCACCCACGTCTGAGGGCTCTTCAACGCTATTTGAAGCGACGAATAGGATGTGAAATAAAATCAATTTAATTGAAACAAAAACTGATTTAAAACTAATCCCAAAATCTACCAAATAAACAACTACTTAATTCTAAAAGGTATGAAGAGAGGCACTAGGGATGGGGATAATTATTTAACAATCAATTTGCATTTCCTTGGGAGAGCAATATTTGTGAGTTGAATGCTGGATTTGTCAAAGAGCAATGTAATATAGCTTGGATTTCTCCATACACTATGCATTTCACTAATTAACACACCATATTCCTTTTTAGGACAAATGGGTCTAAATAGCTATTTGTAAATCTGACCCTCTTTAAGATTTGATTGTTTTTCTTTTTCAATACTTCAAAACCATTTCTTAGAACTGAATAATTCTTGCCCCCATAGACAGGAGAATGCAATCCTTCTTCAATGTAATTGGTAACTCAGCCATCAAATTTAATAAAGTTCTCTCTCTCCTTGATTAGATCTATGCTAACACAAGATTGAGGTCATTCTATCAATTTGAGGTGAGACCTCTAAACATTAAACTGATACATCATCTAATTATCTTCACACCATGAGTAAATTAGTGATCTATCAAAGTAATATTTTAGAGTTTATTAGTTCCATAATATTAGTCTAACATACCCCCAAGTTACTGCTCTTTACTCTCAGGAATCTCCATCTATGTGTCACTCAAAGGGCCTCTTGAAAATCAGAGCAAAGATACAGTTCTTTTCTAGGTATAAGCTACTAATATTCCGAACAACTACTTATATGAATAGTACCAATTATATAAATTCAGTATTCAAACCCACAAAATAACTGAGAATCTGCAAACCTGAATGTTCAAAAATTAATCCCCACCCCTAGAGGGTGTTTAATGTTCCATTACTGGATTCCAATCATCATCAATCAAACAAAAGTAAGAAAATGAAGAAAGAAATCAAGAGATAAGGAGTGGGAGAAAAATCAGATTTAGTTTCAATTTTTGTACGAGCAGTAATGAAATCTGAATCTACGTATCTGACATCGAATTTCTTCAATATAAATAAAAATATGCTCTAAAACTACTCGAAGATCTATTAAAAATCAAAAAATGCAGCAAAACTAAGAAAAATGGGCAATTTAGAGAGAGAAACCCCATGAGAGGTGTTATCCCACTTTCCCGTTGCCCTAAAAACCTATTAAAAATGAGTATTTATAGTCCTAGGGTGAAATGGGCTTGAAAACAGTTCAAAACAGCAGTTTTGAGGGCTTAAAAAAAAGGCCCAGCGTTTTATCTTAAGCTCTGTCGCGACAAAATCTGGTTTTGTCGCGATAGAGTTTGTTGCTAACTGATTAGTGCTCAAAAAGTGCTATTTTGAACCCTGTTTATTGCAGGTTTTGAGTACTTTTTGCGTTCTAATCAGCATAATTAACCCAATTGGCACATTAAGGTCCCGGCTATGCTACTGATCACATTTTGTGGCAAATTTTGCAGTTTTTAAAAGCTATTTATGCCAAATTTGTTGAGTCAATCCAAGCACGAAGAATTCGAGTCAAACTCGACATTGCGGATCGAACCCAGAGGAAGGAAAGAAGAAGCGAAATATGCTAGAATTGGAGATGCGGGGAAAAATTTCTGACACACCAAAATTTTACAACTAGCAAAATTTTGCGACACAGTGAGAATTTAGTGAGTTGCCTTTATTCATCTACTTGAAATTTCCATCTACCCGGCCAGTTCATGTCTCTGCACTAATTCACCATCTTTGCTTTTGGCGTTTGACTCTTGTTGTTGTTCCCTTTTGGTTTTTCCAAATTTGTCCCTTGTAATAGCTTTTAGTTTTGGTTTTTTGGTAAATTGTAAAGGGGTTTGGCTATAAAAGCCCCAAACAAGCACTGTTAGAAGCGGTTGCATTAATAAAAACGTTGGGCGGGAGTTTTTCCCGCTGCTTTCCTTTTCTCTCCCTTTCTCGGCTACCAAACACTCCTCTGAGGATGACAACTCAGAGGATGGTTGGCTAGACCACACTACTCCTTGAGGAGGGTACAAGCGGCTAGGGTTGGAGGTAGCTCATGGTTCTCATTGTTTTTAGCATGCGCATTTTATGGGTATTTATGTTCTATTTCTTTTTTTCAATCTGAGTTTAAATCTCTTAAATGTACCTTGATGGACCGATGTTGGCAATCTTGGGGTTCGAGTGGATGTATTGATAGATCCACTAAGATTCATTTAGTTGCCCTCTATTTGTCAATGTAGGGTAGATTTATGAGATGTGTATTCCTTTGGGGAGCATTTATGCTCTGTAAAAGTTGTTTGTCAAAAGGGAAAATCATAGGGTTTAGTTTTTAAAGCTAAATGAAGATCAGGTTCGAAATGACTATAGGTCATCCTCCCAGCGAGAAATAGACGAACCCCTCAGCGATCTTTAGAACCCCGAATCCGATGACGGCATGAGGATACTTCTTTTACATTTTATTGTATTTAAATTTCAGTTTTCCAAACAATACCCCTCACTGTTTTTACCAAACCCAAAAATCCAAACCAAATTCACTATTTTGGACTTCACTGTAAGTAATTTGTGCGAAGAAAACACATCCCTGAGTTCGACCCTAAACCACCCTTATCTTTGCGTGAAACACTTTCTGGTAATAGGAAAACTAAGATACAAATTTGTTGATTAGGTTACACCTCACGTGGCTTCGAATTAAATGGCGCCGTTGTCGGGGATGGTGCCTAAGTGCATTTGATGAGCTGTGGAACACTTGTGATCCTCATCCGCAGTTACGGTCAAAATTCTCCCTTTATCATCCTTTTTGGAATCTTACAGTTAGTTTTTTTAGTTTCATTTCATTAAAAAAGGTTCTTCTTGAGTTGTTTACGTGTTTTGTGTTGCCTTGTTTTCTTGGGGAATTCCGGTGGATTAGAGCAGGAGAGGCGGGCTACTTTCAGGGAGTCGATCTCCCTCGAGGAACTTGGACTAAACTTGAATTGAACGAATGGAACACTGGGGGAGAGCGATGCAGGTGAGTACTCAGTGGAGAGAAACCCTAGTGCATACATGTCAATGAGGGATTACAGAAACCTCCCACAGCATGGTCAGCACCCAGTGGAGAGAAATCCTAATGCATGTAGGTCCATGAGGGACTATAGAAATCCTCCATGGGTGAGTGCACCCTCTGGTGCCTCCACAAATGCACGATATGGAAATGCTTTCAACCCTGAATTGGGGAACCACAAATTCCTCGTAGGATCGAGACCTCCACAGTATGCACCTCCTCCACATCCACAGTATGCCTCTTCATCTCAGCCTTAACCACCACAGTCAACCTCTTAAATGGAACAAACCATCCTGAACCTCACCAAGCTAGTGGGTGACTTTGTGGAAGAAGCGAAGGCATTGATGCCCCGATTAAGTCAAAAGAATTCATCTTGTGGAGAACCACTGGACGAAATTAGATGGGGTACGCGAAGTGGAATTGATCAAACAATTTGACAACTTTGCAAGTGGAATTGATCATAAATTTGACAACTTTATAGAAATCAATTCAAGAGCTTACCCGGCATGATCATCAAGAGGAAGGAAATCCGGAGAGAGAGTGCACGATTGACATTTTGGGTGGCGGACTTCCAGCTGTGGCGGCTTCTTCGAGAGAATTGATGCGGGAACCAATAGAGGCTCACGAGGAAGCGCCAGCAAGGGGAAGCATGGGGCGGAGGAAAGGAAGTGGGGAGGGCCCCCCAGCTTATCATGACCAATCCCCATGTCCCGAGATCGGTGCCAGCATGACAATGACCTTGACGATGCACATCACGCCGCGACGCAATTCACATGAAGCACACTGCTCCAAATCTAAGGCCATCCCATCTGCCTTTGCACATTACAATATTTCAAAAAGTTAGTGGCGCTGTTTAAACATTTGCGGCTACATCGAGACATTGGCAGCTTCTCACCTTTATGACCTGCGTGGATGGTTCGGTCTTTGGATTCGGATGGAGTACCTTGACCTCGGCATTTGCAAGCTCCACAGGTTCAGACCTCTAAAGGCGAGAGATTGGTTTGGAGATCTGTCTCCCCCTACTTTTTGTTTTCATTTTTCTTATTTTATGTTATTTTATTTTATTTTATTTTGATTTCTTTAATTTTTCTCTTTAGATTTTATTTAATTTTTAGTTAATCTTTGTTTTTAGCTTAATTTTCAATTTTCTGTAATTTTCTAATTTTTTTGTGTTATTTTTGCATTTTTTGTCAAATTTTAGTACAATAGGTGGAGCCAAAAAATTTAAGCATGCTACAAAATTTCGCGAGGAGTCCAGCATGCCTTGTGTGTTCATATGTGTGTGTATTATTTTATATATATATATATATATATATATATATATATATATATATATATATATATATATATATATATATATATATATATATATAATTATATAATTATATATTTCAAAAAAAAAATTTGGTCTTTGAAAAAAAAATAATAATAATTTCGCACCCTGCGAAATTTTCAGCGACTTCACCTCCACATTTGTAACTTAATTTTGTTTTAAGCTCATAACTTTCTCATTAGAACTTTCTAGTTTTGAAGTTTTTAGTATAGTTGGAAATATTAGATAGTGTAGAATCAAATATAGCCAAAGAACACTTTAGTATTATGAAGATGTAATTTTAAAAATTCTCCAGCGGTCACTTTTTTTCCTCTCTTTTCTTCTCTAACTTGTTTATTTGAAGCCCAAGCGGAGTGAATAAGATTAATCGATGGAAGCTTGTGAAGTCTCTATCAACAACGGGTCACATTTCATCAAGAGGTAGCACTTCCTTCTCCTAACTTTCCAATCAAGCCCCATTCTGAGACTGATATGACATTTGGTTGGGGAGAGTTAGCGAAGGAAGTAGCATTATTATGTTTTGTTACTATTTTGAGCAAGCCCATTTTGTGATGTTCAGTGGCTTACTGGTTTTCCTTTTTATGAAGCTGTTGTACTATAAAACTTACTTTTTCAAAAATTGCACCCTTTTTTTTTTTTGTGTTTTGCCTAGCCTGCGATTTGAAAAATTGAAACACTTTCCAATTTTATTTATGTTAGATTGGTTCCATGCCTAATTGAGTGGATGCTTAGTTGAATCCTTGCTGCTTTTGACCTTTTTTTTTCACCTCTAGCTAACCACACCTTTGATACATCGAGGTTTCAACAATAAGATTTGAAAAAAAGCGCACAACCTCTAAACCTTGCAAAAACCTATCCTAGTTTCGTTGACCACCTTTAATAGGTTAGGACCCCCGTGAATAGAAACCAAATGTGTCTTCCAAAACAAAAGAAAAAGCAAAAAGAAAAAGAAAAAGAAAAAGAAAAAGAAAAAGGAAAAAAGAATAGAAAAGCTGCGACACTTTGCCTTAAAACTCAACCACGGTCCGAGGGGTATATGGCGAAAGCCTTTAAAACCCGGTGCCCTAAGCCAATTGGTTGGGAGTCATCGAATTAGTGCTCACTACATGGGTGGATGGGTGAGGTTTAGCGAGTTGTAGATCTTGGGTTCCCGAAATCGTCGAGAAGTTCGAGTGAGAGCACGAAGGGATTAGTGGTCGAGAAAGATCCTTATGACTTGATGCCACTAAGCCTTAATTGGTTGAAGTCATCGGTAGATCCCACTTCTATGGACTTTGGTGAGGTCGATTCCTCAGCATTGCATCCCTATAACACAAAAGAGTTGTGGAATAAGAGTGGGTCTTTGATCTATTTAGGTTGGTTAGTGTCCTAAGTGTAGACAGTAGCTTGGTTGGGGGGAGTGCAATTCAGCAGTTTATTGTTGAGAACTGATCAAACAAACAATTAGATTTTGGTGGAAGTCTCTGGTTGATTCACCAAGAGGGAGGCTCTTTTGATACTCAATTTTGTATGGCATTCATTCTCTCGAGATAGTTATTGGGCAAGGGTTTCAGTGATTCTCATCGAGGGTTAGGCATTACTCATTCACAACCTTTTTGAAATACCATTTTTGTGAACATCATTTTGTTATTGTTTTGTATGCTCTCTTTCTTTCTTTCTTTCATTGCAAAGGGACTAGCAATGTGTAGGTTAGGGGTGATTAATTAACCGAAAAGTGCTATTTTGAACCATGTTTATTGCAGTTTAGTACTTTTTTTGTGTACTAATAAGCCTAATTAACTTGATTGGCACATTAAGGTCCTGGCTATGCTACTGATCGCATTTTGTGGCAAATTTTGCAGTTTTTATAAGCTATTTATGCCAAAATTGTTGAGTCAATCCAAACATGAAGAATTCGAGTCAAACTCAGCATTGCAAATCAAAGACAATAAGGAAAGAAAAACTGAGAAAATACGAAAATTGGAGATGCGGGGAAAAATTTCGCGGCTGAAATTTCCATCCTGCGGCCTGATTCATGTCTCTGCACTATTCACCATCACCTTTTGGCGTTTGACTCTTGTTGTTCCCTTTTTGGTTTTTCTTCCAAATTTGTCCCTTGTAATAGCTTTTAGTTTTGGTTTTTGGTAAATTGTAAAGGGGTTTGGCTATAAAAGCCCCCAGCAACCTTGTTAGAAGGCGGTTTCATTAATAAAGCGGCGAAATTTGGAGTTTTCCGCTGCTTTCACTTTTCTCTCCTTTCTCATTACACTCCTTTGGGGATGACAACTCGGAAGGATGGTTGGCCTAGACCACTTTTCTCCTTGAAGAGGAGGGATGCTGGCTAGGGTTTGGAGGTAACTCACGGTTCTCTATTTTAGCGCACGCATTTATGGGTGTTATGTTCTATTTCTTTCAATCTAGGTTTAAATCTCTTAAATGTACCTTGATGGACCAGTATTTGGCAATCTTTTAGGGTTCAGTGGATGTTTATTGCTAGATCCACTAAGATTCATTAGTTGCCCTCTATTTGTCACTGTAGGGTAGATTTATGAGATGTGTATTCCTTCTTGGGAGCATTTATGCAGCCAAATGTTGTTTTCAAAAGGAAAAAATCATAGGGTTTAGTTTTAAAGCTAAATGAAGATCAGGTTCGAGTGACTATCAAGTCATCCTCCTCAGTGCGAGGAAATAGACAGAGACCCTCGGTGATCTTTAGGGCAATCCAGCGACTGACACTTCAAGGATACTTCTTTTACATTTGATTGTATTTAAATTTTAGTTTTCCAAACAATACCCCTCACTGTTTTAACCAAACCCAAAAATCCAAACCAAATTCACCATTTTAGCCTTCATTGTAAGTCATTTATACGAAGAAAACCCATTCCTGAGTTCGACCCTAGACCACTATACCGCAGTAGCTTTGCTATGGGCAGTAGGAATCCTAGGATACAAATTTTGTTGATTCCGGTACACCTACTATGGCACGAATCGCTAACTTTGTCGCGATAGAGTTTGTTGCTAACTTTGTCGCGACAAAATCTGTTGCTAACTCTGTTGCGAAAAAATTTGGTTTTGTCGCGACAAAGTTTGTTGCTAACTCTGTCACGACAAAATCTGAGTTTGACGCGACAGAGTTTGTTGCAAACTCTGTCGAGACAAAATCTGATTTTGTCGCGATAGAGTTTGTTGCTAACTCTGTTGCGACAAAATCTGGGTTTTGTCGCAAGAAAGCTTTGTCGTTGGCTCTATCGCGACAAAATCTGCTAAGGGACTCATTTTATTCTCTAACTTGTTGATGACATAACTTCTTCGCTTGATTTGGGCATGTGAGGTGTCGTTGGAAATCTCTTTGAATATCGAATGTAACCATGAGTAGAGTTGAACCATTTTACGCTCTAGATGATACAGAAAAATTGATATTCTCAGTGACGCACTGTTAGACATCCGGTTAACTCTCTTTTTGGAAACATTTTGCATATTTTCTTACTAAATCACTTGCTTTCCATCAAAAATCCTAAAAAACAAAATTTAGAGGAAATGTTATGAGTTTTACATGAATATAGATATTAAATACTCAAAATAGTATGTGAAATGAACTCAAAACATAGATGAGTTTTACACTCATCAGAGAGCAGTTCTCAAAATTTGTTAGAATCTTCCTCACAGATTCAAGAATCCAAAAAAACAAACGGAGTTCAATTCTAACTCCGAATGACTGAGAACTGACACAAACGATGCCTAGTACCCTAACCTTTGTTTCTAAAAACAGAACTTAAAGAACCGGCTGATCCGGTTTTCCAACCTATTTAGTCGGTTGAGAGCAGTTCTCAAAATTTGTCAAAATCTTCCTTAATGAGTCAGGAATCCAACAAAATGAACAGAGTACAATTCCGACTCCGAATGACTGAGAACTAACACAAACGATGCCTAGTGCTCTAAAACGAGGCTACAAACATCAAAGGCAAAGACAAGCACAAAAGAAAACGAGAAAAACATCTGACTTTACGTGTAAGTTCACGGCCTATCCCTGGCCCCCTTTCATGCTCTTTCTTCTTCAAAAACCAGGTATCCACTCCTTCAAATATGTAGGAGTCACTCTTGAAATATAGGAGACCACGCCCACTTGGATCTGAGAATCTCTTTTTTTTTTTCTTTCTTTCTCCTCTCTTATTTTCCTTCTTTTCTTTTTTTCTTCTCCTTCACGTTTTTTTGTTCTTCTTTCCTCCTCTTTTCTATCTAAACTCACTCCATTTTGTGCACCTTCAGTCCCGGGAACTCCCCCAATCAGTCTTGGACTTCCCTAGCTCCATAAACACTCCTCTATTCCCAAGGTCCATAGCTAGCCACATTTACTTCTTTCCTTAACCACCAAGTATCCAAGTGGACCCAAGGTGGGTTGTAAGAAACCCATAACATGGCTGAAACTAGACCCGACCATGCCTAGGACTGATGCGGGGCTTATGGGCCCGAACCAAGTAGGATTTGGGCCACTAAAATCCAGCAAAACAATGCTCCATGTGGTAGCCCGATGAGCCCGAACAATACCGAGTTCCCAGCCCCAGTCGTCAGATTGAAAAAATCTGAAAATTTGTGAGTGTTCCTGAAGAGTAAGGAATCCAAAAAAAAAAGCAGTCCATGATTTCGAGTTCGGATGAGGGAGATATGACCAAAACAAGCTCGGGTGCTCCGAATTTGAACTTTGCTTTCAGATAATGAACTGATCAAAATACATTGGTAGTGAGGCGATTTCCAATGGTCGATCGGTTCATAAAAAAATTCTCAAAAATTTTTGGGAGAAATTCTTGATAGTAGGGAATCGAATAAAATAAACGGTGAATGATTTCAAGTTCGGATGAGGGAGATATGATCGAAACAAGCCTAAGTGCTCTGAATTCGACATACTCTAATAAACTCCGATTAAGTTAAAACCTCGGGGGGGCCCACTTGCTTCCTATGGAACAATGCCAATAACTAAAAAAAGAAGCCATGATGACACTACGAAGTGAACTACATACGCACTCAATTTGACCACATACAAGCCCACCCGAGGCTCGGAGACCGACTAAGCCTAAAAGGGCCTTAATGGTGCTATATGAGAACGATGGGTGAGTGTGACACCCATAGGATAAATGCCAGTGTTGAGGGACAAAATTGAGGGTCTAAAAATATGCCCCTCTTCAGTAGAGTGAATGAACGAGTGAATCATGGGTTCGAAGTACAAGCGATGCAAGAGTGAAATGAACTCTAGTGAAGAACCCAGATGACCAACAATTTTGTCCTTACCCGGTCTGAAGGCCCTAATGAAGCCCAGTCGCCACGATTGAAGGACTAAGAGAGGCAGCACGATGCACAGGAGAAGATGGTGATCAGGACATAATGGAAATTGAAAATAGGAGAAAATCGAAAGCGTCTTAGAAAAGATAAAGCGATGCTCGGACACGTCGCAGGGAAGATGAGGAGAAAATCAGGACACGATCTTAGGAGGAAAAGATAATAAAATTCGGGCATGATGTCAAGAACCGAAAAGATCAGTCTAGGCACGTCTTTGGAGAGACAAAAACAAAATGAAGGGATCGAATGTAAGATGCGATGTCGGAGAACCGAGAAACAAAAGGAAGGGATCGAATCAGGGGCATGATCTTAGAAGAACCCGAAACAAAGGAAGGAATTGAATCACAGGCTGATGATACAAAAGGGAAGGGATCGAATTTGAGCAATCTTTAGAGGGCAGAATCAAAGCAAGAGGAGATCGAATTTGGGCGCAATGCACGGGACGAAACAAACGAAGGGATCGAATCTTAGCGCTATGCTAGAGAACTTGAAACAAAAGGAAGGGATCGAATTTGGGCGCAATGCCAAACCCGAATCAAAACAAAGGGAATGAATCTGGGCTCGATGTCGAAGGACTCGAAATAAAAAATGAAGGGATCGAATCTGGACCCAATGCCAGAGAACCCGAAACAAAATGAAGGGATCGAATCCGGGCGCGATGCTAGAGAACCCGAAACAAAACGAAGGGATCGAATCCGAGCACGATGCGGAGGGCAGAAACAAAGGAAGGGATCGAGATGCGGGAGCGTTCTTGGGAGGAACCGAAAACAAAGGAAGGGATCGAGATCTAGGCTGATGCGGAGAGCCCAAATCAAAACAAGGGATCGAATCACGGGCGCGTGCGAAAGAGCAGAATCAAAACAAAGGATTGAATCCGTGATGCCGGAGGAAGCGGAAACAAAGCGAAGAGATTGAATCAGAATGCGATCTTGGGAGATTTGAAGCAGGAAATGAAGGGATCGGATCGAGCGATGCAGGCAGAGAAACAAAGGAGAACAAATCACAGGCGTAATCTTCAGAAGACACGAAACAAAGGAAGGATCGAATATAGGCCTGATGCCCGGAAGCGAATCAAAACAAAGGGATCGAATCTAGGCGCGTGCGAGACCGAAATAAAAAAGGAAGGGATCGAGATCTAGGCTGATGCAGGGGCAAACAAAGCGAAGGAATCGAATCAGCCAGGCTTGATGCTGGGAGGGCAGAGCAAAGGATCGAGACGTGTCCCGAGCCTGAAAAGAAAGGGTTATGCCCCAATCTAAGGCTTCAATACCATGTCAGAAACCCACCACTGCACATAAAGTGAAAGTCATAAAGCTTGAAATATTGCAAACATTCATACCTAAGGAAAAACCCTTCTCACTAATCCATAACATCCAATATCTACCAACAATTGATAGGGGGTATGCCTTTGTATGTACATCTGAAGCTCAAATATCTCGATGAAAACCCTGAAATACATCACTGAAAACCCAATCGTCTGTGCGAGCAAATAGGACAATGAATGGGGGAATGCCCCAATATGCACATCCTTGCTGGGTCAATGAATCTGGTGGTCGATCCCACATTCGGCTCTCAAGCGCTCTATTGTATGAAGAAACCAAGCTGAATACAGGGCTTACTTAAACTTTGATGTCCAAAATGTCTTTAGAGCGAAACAGACTGCCTTTATACATGTGTAAGAGCCAAAGCAAGCATGAAAGGATGGGGGTATGCCCTAGTGTGAACGTGTCAAAGCATCAAGCTAAGGCGTCATCAACAGTCCTAACTCTGTATCATACGTATGCGATCCTTGGACTGGGGCAAGCAAGCGAGATGGAAAGCGATATGTGACCCTCAATATTCCCCAAGAATAGAGACATGTCAACATTCCGTACTCAATCAGTAGATGGAACCTGTCCATATAAAATGCGTTGAAGCAAACACAGGATCTCATGGCCTCAAGGTGATTTTACGACTCGGACCGTACTGTAGGCCAAGGGTGAAAGGTGAAAGAAATGATGGGAAACAAAGGCCCCGAATACCCAGTAGATGTGCAAATCCTTGTAATGCGCGATGCCAGAGTAATCGAGAAGAATCATGTGAGCAAAGCGACTCGACCAACACATAAGTGAACAATGCCAAGCAAAAGGTGATGTACACCAAAAGACACATCATTCATGAAGCGAGACAACGATCGATGAGGATAAAAGAAAATGAAAAGAGATGTAGAAGAAAGTAAGGAAACAAGGTGAGATACAAGTGTAGCAATGTGTGATGATGAAGAACCACTCATCCCGAGGATGCCAAATCGAGGCAAGTCATCATAAGATGGGAATGATGATATGGATGTGACCGGGGGACCTAGTGCAAGAAACCCAAACCTCACTCCCAATGTGTCTCTCGGATCCATGGAAAAGGATCATACAATGCTCTACTTGCTTTGGAAGAAAATAAGTCCTTAATCCAAAATGACCTCTGATGATCAAGCCATGATACCGCAAGCAAACCATGCTAATCCCAAATACCAATGAAGTGAATATCGAATGAGCGTAACTCTTTTCTTTTTTTCCTTTTTTTTTTTTTTTTAAGTCTAACAACCAACAAAGTAAGATGAATTCCATACTAGCACAATCTAACTAATGAACCTCAAATCCCAAACCCAAATTGTCCCCTTAAACTAAGACTCCTGGATCAAACCTTAAGGGTGGAACGAAGGGTGTGACCAGCCCTAACCTATAGCTTGAGGACATGGCGTGTCATCATCACACACAAGGAAATAAAAGTGAAAGAAATAAGATGATAGAAAAAACGAAACTCAAAAGGCAAGCAAAGTAGAATGCAAAATGGAGAAAGAAAAGAAACAGGTAATGATGTAAGAAAGAACAAACGAAGAATGACACAATGCTCACATATCCAATTAATAAATGCAAAGCGCACGGGACGGGACTGACCCGGGTCGAAAAGGTATCACGAGGCTTAATGAAAAAAAAAAAAAAAAATGCCATAATAAACCGCATGAGGCTCAAAGGGCTAGCAATGAGATATATTAATATATGGGTGTGCAATAGGGAATATGGCTACTTGAAGTGATGGCCACCCATTCTCTAACCATGATCTCACGCATAAAACTTCTTCAGCTGATCCACGTTGACTAGCTCTGTGAATTGATTTCGAGTCCTAGGTGCATCGGCCAGGCTGCTCCCTCACGGGTGGAAATCTTGAATAACATGGCCCACAAATCGAGTCGGTCTAAACTTGCCTCTAGGGTCGCTGATCAATCCCCTTAGGAGTTTCAAGACTAGGTCACCTTTTTTAAACCTCCTAGGCTTGACCCTTTTTTTGAATGCACGGGTCATCTTCCTTTGATAGGCCTGAACATGATCTACTGCCCTCAATCTCCTCTCGTCCAAAAGGCTAAAGGCGTCATAACGAGATTGGTCAGCTCGGCCTCGGATATATCTTTGCTCTAGTGCTATTCTCAAGATCCCATCTCGATCTCAACAAGTAGCCTTGCCTCCCATACCGTACACGAAGAATGCGGGGTAGCTCAGTGGGAATGCGAAAAGATTAATACGATAAGCCCACAATGCGAAAGGGAGCTTCTTTGACCAATCTCGAGAAGTATTGACCATCTTTCTCAAAATCCTCTTGATATTCTTATTCGCGGCCTCAACTTCCCCATTAATTACGTAGCTTATGCGCGTAGATGTGATCTTTGAATGCCATATTCTGAATGTCGGTGTCCACCTCGCCACAGAATTCACCCCTCTATCATAAAATCGGCTGAAGTGAGGGACCCTATATCGAGATAATGTGCGATCTAATGGAGTGCTCACCTGTATCTATTAAATCTGGCGTGACTTCTACCATAAAATAATCATGCATTCAAATGCTCATGCCCATTAGAAGACTTGGGTGAGATCTTCCCAATAATATCAATACCCCATACTGAAAATGGCCAAGGGGATGTGAGCGCATGCAACTCAGAAGGTGGTGTGTATAAAGTCTCCGTGCATCTGACACTCCGGACATCTCTGTACAAACTGGAAACAATCCATCTCTATGGTCAACCAAAAGTAGCCAGTCCTCATGATTTTACTCGTTAGCATATGACCTCCCATGTGTGGGCCACAAAATCCTGCATGAACCTCTCTCATCACTCGATCTGCAGAGGCATGGTCTAGACATAATAACAACATGCCATCAGACGATCTCCTATAAAGTGCATCCCCACAAACAACAAATCTAGCGGTCAAATGTCTCAATGCTCTCTTATCCTTAGCCGAGGCTGACTCTGGGTAACACGACAAGAAAATTGAAGAATAGAGACAGGAAAATGAGGCAGATTAAAGTATATACAATTGAAAATAGAGGCGAAATGAAGCAATTTTAGATCTCTATTTAATTCGATCTCTAAAATTAGAGACCAAAATGTTCCGTCTCTATTTTTAGAGACCGAAATGTCCCTTCCATCTCTAAAAATAGAGACGGAATGAATTATTCCATCTCTATTTTTATTGAATTTTTTTAATATATTAAAATAAATAATATTAAATTTAAATTTTCCTGTAATTTTATATAATGAATTTTAGTCTCTAATTTATTGGAATTTACTAATATATTAAAAATAAATAATATTAAAATTAAATTATTCTTAATTTTTATATAATGAAAAAATTAAATAAACAATAAATAAATATGAAAATATTGTATTATATAATGTATTAATATATAAAAAGTATGGTGAGATTCATAAAAAAAAAAGATAATAATTCTACGCAAAGGAGATAAAAATATTTTGGCTGAGCACATTTGTGTAAATCTGACTCTTGTTAGTTTCTTTTTGTGGTGATAAAAATATAGTCATACTTTATTTTCAATATATCTTTACCAAAGTTTCGATTCTGAGTTTCTAAAATTGCAATACATATTTTGTGTAATGCCTAACTTTATGGTAAGAGAAATTGAAATATTGTCCAGTGTTGATGTTAGATTGGTTTTATGCCTAGCGAGGTTGATGACTAGTTAGATTTCTCTTTTGTTTTCAAGCCTTTTTCTTCCACTTTGAACTATCCACACACCATGCATTAGGTTTCAATGATGGTTGAAAAAGCTGTCTAGCCTCCTAAACCTTACAAGCTCGGCCTGAGTATTTTTACCACTTTATTAGTTTAGGACCCCACGGATAGAAGACCAATGAGTCTTCAAAAAAAGGGAAAAGAAAGAAAATAAAAGAATTGTGTTTCTTGTGAAACACGAGGCTTGGTCAGAGGGTATATAGGCGAAAGTCTTTAAAACTAGTGCTACTTAATATTTGGTTAGGACATAGACTTTGTCTTTCGTTACATGGGTGAATAGGTAGAGCTTAACAAGTTGTAGGTGTTGGAGTCTCGAGCCCATTAGAAGTCCAGGGTGAAACTTGAAGAGTTAGCGGTTGAAAAATCCTTATGACTTGATGCCCTAAGCCTTAATTGGTTGGGAGTCATCGGTGGATCCCCGCTACATGGACATTTGTGAAGTAGATTCCTCAGTATTGCACCCCTACAATGCAAAAAGAGTTGTGGAATAAATGTGGGTCTGATCTGATGAGGTACGGTTGGTCTGTGGGTTTGGCATATGCTAGGTTGGGAGACGGTGCGGTTTGGCCCGGCCTATGCGTTAAAACTAATCAAGTAACACTTAGGTTTTGGTGGAAGTTCCAGGTTGGTGCTCAAGGAAAGGAGACTCCTTTGATACTTAATTTTGCATAGCGATCAGTCTCTCAAGATAATTATTGGGCAATGTTTTGGGTGACTCTTATTGTTGGTTGAATATTACTACCCCAATTTTTTTTAAACAACCATTTTTGTGTACATATATACTCGATCTTTTTGTTTGCTTTCTCTCTTCCATTGCTAAGGGACTAGTAATGTGTTGGTTGGGGGGAGTGATTATTACCCAAATAGTGCTATTTTGTACCACCCCATTTATTACGAGGGTTTTGAACTCTTTTGTGTAATAATCGGTGGATCTTGGAGTTGGCAGGTAAGGTCCTAGCTATACTACTGATCGCTTTTGTGGCAAATTTTGTAGATTTTATGAACCAGTTATGCCAAAGTTACCAAGACAGCTCGATCACGGAGAATCTAAGTTGAACTCAAAGCTATGGGTCAGAAATTGGAAGAAGAAAGCAGAGCAAAGCAGTAGATCAAAGCACCCTTGCAATTTCTCAAGGGTTGCAAAATTTAGCAACCCCTACGAAATTTCTTCGCAGCCCCTGCAAAATTTCGCAAGGCTGGGAATTTTCGTAGCCTGCGAAATTGTTCTCCACATTTTTTACCCTGTTTGACTTCTTTTTGTACATTTCTTGTTTTTCCTGAATTGCCATTCATGTAATAGTGGCCAATTCATATATTTTTGTAATTTTGTATAGCTGGAACACTATATAATCCCCAAGCTTTCAAGGAGTCCCAGCCATACAAAATAACAAAAATATATGAATTGGCCACTATTACATGAAGGAACAGTGAAAAAATAGAAAATATGCAAAAAAAGTCAACAGTCAAAATTAGTGATTTCACGAGAAACTGCGAAAGTGCAACCTAGCAGTGCAAGTACCTAACTCTCTTGCTTTCTGCATGTACCTTCACTTTCGGCCCAGCTCTGAGTTCAGCTTAGATTCTCCGTGATCGAGCTATGGTAGCTTTGGCATAACAGATTCATAAAACTACAAAATTTGCTAACGTTAGTATAATAACTAGGACCTTAGCATTCTGTCGAACAATGATGGAATGTCCTGGGTGCTCTTGTATTCACTCAAGTGCTCTTATTTAGCCAATAATCAATTACATAGTCTTTTTGAGTGTGAACACCTAAAAACCCCCCAATTTAGCCATATGTTAGTCCTTATGCCTGGAATTAATGTTTTCCTTGAGTTTATATAATTTTGCAGGTTTTTAGGTACTTTATGAACTCTTGGAGAGTAAGAAGATTAGCCACGTGTGGTTATTAAGACTAGCTATGCATAATGCTTCCTGAGACCAACGGCTTGAGGCTGAGAAGCAACAACCGAATCTTAAGGATAGGTTATTGGTGCTCGAGAGAGACCAATGATATAATAAGCTAGTTGACCTTCAATATACAGCTATGAGCTTTAGGATTTCACCAAACCCAAGTCAGTGGGGTTATCCCGGGTGAACTAAAAAACCCTAGTTTTTATGTTCATAGTTAATAAGTATTATTCATTCGCACAATTAGGTTAAATAAGTAAATCATCATTTTATGGTAATGTACCATCCAAACAATACTAGGGTTAGACTAGTATGGTAATCAAAAAGTGTCAATGGGTGTGTGATTTTAAGTCATAGAATGATGACAAAAATAGTTTAATGTGTGTGAGAGAGATTTTAAGACCATGACCATGAGATTGATGTACATATCAACCAAGTCTACTCTGTTATGTTACAGAGAAGGAAAAATTGATGTATGTGTGCTTGGTTGAACTAACTAATAAACAGAATAAAACATGTATTGACAATAAAGCTCTATATTAGTATCATGAATTCAGTATTGGCATGGTACTAGTGATGCATAGTTATAATTAGTTTTATGCAAATAACTATATACCTGCAGAACAACAACTAAGAACAAGGCCTTGCAGATGTTGGAGGTTTTGGTGATTTTTATAAGTACCCATCCTAAGGTTGAGCCAATTCCAAAATTCATAAGTATATTGACTGACATGAGAACCACCTACAAGTTAATTGGAAAATTAAAGGTAAAACGGAGAAAAAATAGCATAAATTAGTAGTTCATTGATGAGTTTTAAACTCATCAATTTTTATCATTTTTAAAAGCGATTTTAGTATTTTAATTTGTTTTAATGCCCAATTATGGAATATTTACAAACTTTTGTGTTTTGCAGGAGTTAATTAAAAATGAGAGATTTCCGACAGAAAAAAAGAAAAAAAGAAGAAGCAATTGTTGCGATCTGTCGTGACCAGACTTTAAAATTCGCAACAAGCGTCTAAGCAAATGGCTAAGAGAGCGTGTCACAACCGCAGAATCTATAGAATTAGCGAGATGAGCTATGTTGAAACAAAGGCGGCATGTACATGACGAGGAAATGGGAAGAAGCCAGCTAAGACAAAGATCAGTTATGTTGCGACATAATGAAAGATCAGAAAGCAGAATCTATGTCGCGATAGAATCTACTCTTACGCGACACTAACTCTTGCAACAAGGAGGAGCTATTTGAGACAGAAGATAACACTAAAAAAAGAAGTTCATTCGCGACAAGAAAATTTATGTCGCGACAAATGACGCTAACTTGTTGAACTAGCCTGGTCGTAACAAAGGAACCCAACGTTGCAACATACTTCAATGCTGAGGAGATAAATCTATGTCGCGACATGGATCTTAATGTTGCAACATAGAAATAAGCTGAACACAGAGAAACGAGGTCGCGACAGACTTTTATATGTCGCAACAAAGATTTCAACACAATGTAAAGAAGTTCTGTCACGACATAACAAATTGGGTCGCAACAGAACGAGTAAGCTGAACACATAAGAGTCTGTCGCGACATGAAAACTAGGTCGCGACAGCAAATATTGACAACACCAAGAAGTCATGTCGTAACATCATAACAAAGTTGCAACAAGAGTGGCTCGAGTGGCAAGCTCTGTAGCGACCAGGACTTTACGAAGGATTAGGGACATCTTATAGGTTCAGTCACAGTCAAATAGTCCAAGGTCCTAGAACTTATTAGATTATTAGTCAAGGCGAAATCCTAGGCAATACCATTAATAGGAAGTGATATAGGTCATCCTTGGAAGTTTGAGCCTTTCAAGCCTACCCTCATAATATGCATATGCATACACCCTAGTTCCATATTTGAGCTAAATTGTCAAGTTTCTTCATTTAAACAACAATTAGAAGCCTCAAACCCTTCCTTTATTCTAATCCTATAGTAAAGAACCCTTATTTGCCCAAGTTTCAGGACAGGAAATTCAAAATACCGAAAGGACAAGTTTGAGGGAATGTTATGTTGATTTGAAAGGAAACAAGAATGAAGGATGGAAACAGAAAAGAACAAATGAAGAAATGGAAAAGAATGCAGAGAAGAAGTCAAAATTGTAAATTGTCAAATGGGATTCAGTTTTGTCTTGTGGCCTTCCTCTCTTGAACAATTAAGTTTTTAAGGGTGTTTCAACACCTGGTACCCTAATGCCAACTGGTATGGGAGCTACTAACCCAAAGTTCTCTGAGAGTGGTAGAAAGCCTAAGAAGACAAGACATTACACTAATCTAAAATATTTGACAAAGTAAAAGAAAACAAAAGAGGACTTCTCTCACAAAGATGCCAAAGAGAATATCTTGTATGATACATCAAGGACAAGTTTGGGGAATAATATTTTCGAACATTAGTAGAAGAAAGGATGAAGGATAGAGCAGATACACAATTGAAGAGTGGAATGCAGGTAAATTTTTAGCCTAAATTCTCCCTTATCTACCCAGTGCAAGCGAACTCTGAAGCCTAAAAGACCTAATTGATCTTGAAGGTGGTACTTGCCTACATTAGTGGAGACTAATATGAAAAACAAGCATATGGGACTTTGAAGAGCTAAAAGAAATTGCAGTCACTATGTAGAGTCCCAGAAGATTAGGTAATCTTGCCAAGGAGGAAGGGAAAGAAAACCATCACACACACACAGATCAAGATTAATTGACTGAATTGTTTACATTTCAAAATTCATTAGTTTGTTTGTGATAATGATTGAAAATTTTTCTTTAGTCACGAACTAAAAACTAGAATTTGAAATTAAGGCTGCGATTGACTAGTTTCAATTCGAGTTGATTTAGGAAAAAAAACTATAGTCTAAACGGAAAATGTCCTTAAAAATAAAGTAAATTGTTTGAGAACAAACAAAGAGTCTTCTTTCTTTGCTTGGGGACAAGCAAAACTTTAGAATTAGGGGAATTTGATGAAAGTCTTAAAGCTAAATCCATTTTTATCCATTTTTAGAACTTTGTTTTTGTATTTTTCAGAGAGTATTTTAATGCCCGAATTATGGAATATTTACAAACTTTGTGTTTGCGGGAGTTAATTCAAAAATAGAGATTTCAGTAAGAAAGAAGAAAAATAGCAATTGCATTAGTCTCTGTGGCGACGGCGTCTAAGCAAATGGCTAGAAGGCGTATGGCAACAATATTTTACGTGTCGCAACACAAGATCTAAAATTGGCAGATGAGCTATGTCTCAACAAAAGACAGCATGTCGTGAAAGGAAATGGGAAGAAGCCAGCTAAGACAAAGATAAGTTATGTTGCGACATAATGAAAGATCAGAAGGCAGAATCTATGTCGCGATAGAATCTACTTTGTCGCGACATTGACTCTTGCAACATGGAAGAGCTGGTTAAGACAGAAGAGAACATTAAAAGAAGAAGTTCAGTCGTGACAAGAAAATTTATGTCACGACAAATGATGCTACGACGAACTAACAATTAGTAACAAAGAACCCAAGCGTTGCAACATACTTCAATGCTGAGGAGATAAATCTATGTCGCGACATGGATCTTAATGTTGCAACATAGAAATGAGCTGAACACAGAGAAACGAGGTCACGAAAGACTTTTATATGCCGTGACAAAGATTTCAACACAATGCAAAGAAGTTATGTCGTGACATAACATAATGAATAAATGTGAGAATGAGTAAAAATTTGAACACGGAAGAGTCTTGTCGCGACATAGAAAACCCAGGTAGCAGCCAATGAATATTGAATGACAACAAGTCATGCAAACATTAGAACAAAGTTTGCAATAAGAAGTCAAAAACTCATTGGCAACAAGCCTCTATTGTGACAAACTTTCTAGATCCCGCGACGAGTGCTTGAATGTCTGAAGCAATTGTTGCAACATAGCTTTGAACAAGATGTTGTCGTGACATGAAAACTTGGGTCGCGACACCAACTTGTAGAAGCTGCACTGAAACTGTGTTGCGTCATGATTATCGATGTTGCGACATAACTATTTGAGGAATGCACAAAATATTGTCGCAACAAAGGAAACTATGTCGCGATAGAGTTATCATACTGAAAGAAAGAAGATTGTCGCAACAAAAATACGTTGTCGCAACTGAAGCAAGAAGAACCTGAATCTTCAAGTTCGCGACGAGACTATTATATCTGCAGCAAAGACACAACAAGAAGACACAAAACTACGTAAGTAACAAAACTTCCTAGGTCATGACGGAGAGGCAAATCTGGGCCATAATTTTTATAGATTCACACATAGCCTCAATTTTAGGGCTATAAATAAACATTTGCGGAAAACAAAACGTCGGTCGACATCAAAGCGAACGGAGTACTGGGGAGGCGGGGACTCTTTTGTATTATATTTTTTTCTTTTCTTTTCTTTTCTTTTTCTTATTTTTCTTTTCTTCGTAGATTAGATTTAGCATGGAATTTTTAATTCGTTTACTGGATCTGAAATAGTAAATTGTTCAGAAGTTTTGAAGTTGAAATTTAATGCTGAAATTCATTTCGATTCTTGTTTGAATTGATGAACTCAGGACAAAGGCGGAACTCATTTCTTGATTGATTGCAATTACAATGGAATTTTTGATCGGTATTTCAATGTATCTTGTAATCCATTTTGAGAACACAACCTGTTTGGGAAAGATATGATGTTAGTTATGGTCTTTTCTGCACACTGAGAAGAAATTTCCTTAGTTGAATTTGAATTTATTTGAATGGTGTTGTTCTTGAAATTAATTGTTCCCAATTTTAGTAGCTTATACCCATGAAAGGACTATTGTCTATCTACGATTTCGGGGCCCTACGGTGACCTGAGGAGATGGAGATTCTGAGCATAGACCGATTACTTGGGAGTATGCTAGGTAATATTGAAGAACTAATGAGCTTTGAAAGGTTACTTAGATAAATCCTCAATTTGCTCATGGTTTGAGAATGGGTTGAGTGATATATCAATTTAATCAATTAGAGATCTTTCCTTGGTCTGGAAGAATGATATTGATCCCATGTTAGCATGAGATCTAATCAAGGAAAGAGAAAACTCTTTCGGATCTTAAGGATGAGACATCATTCATTTTGTAGAAATCTAGCAATTGCCCTGTCTTGGGAAGCAAGAAATCTGCAGTCATAAGAAATGGGTATGAAATATTGGAAAAGAAAAATACCCAGACCTTACAGAGAAATTATAATTACAAGTAATTGATTAGAATCATGATTCAAAAATGAACATGAACCTCTATTCAATGAAAAGTATGGTTAAATGAGGAATCCAAACTATACTACCTTGCCTCTTAACAAATTCATATTCCAACTCAGGGGAAAAGAAAATGAGATTATGATGCAAGAATTAATAATTTCACGGCGAGTGAAATCGATTAATCTACTTCCGATAATGCAGTTGATCCAGTTTACATTTAGAATTTAAATTTTTCCCTTTATATTAAATGTAGGATTCTAGTTATTAAAATTCTTATTAGGTTACTAAATTTTCTCTATCTGGACGTTCAAATAGTGTAGAACTTGAGTAATTGGGGTAGTTGAAGTTTAAATTCTTTTCAATCTCTGTGGGAACGATATCCGGACTTATAGGTCCACTTTATTACTTGTACGACTTGTGCACTTGCAGTTTTAAGACCAACGTAAATCTTTAATTGAGTTTAGTGACAAAATTATTCTTCTTATGAGCATACAAGTTATATTTGGTAGTAGCAAGTTTTTGGCGCCGTTGTCGGGGATTAATTTACAGTCTTCTAGTAATGGTTTCATAAATTTGAATATGCCTGTATTGAAGTGAGAACGAGTTTTGGCGTAAGATTCTAGGGATTCTAGTTAGTCTTTGGTAATAATGGCATAAATTTGTATATATCATTTGTTCAGCATTCATACATGGAATAGTCCGGAGAGAAAACAAATTTGAAATCACATAATAACCAAACTGCTTTATGTAAATGTTTTAGCCAGGTTGCAAGATATAAGTGATACAATCTAGTCATAAAAAATAACAAAGAACAAATATTATGACCCAGGTAGTTTGTGAGACATTGAGACACAATAATAAATTCAAGAAGAAAAAACATTTCCAAACAAGAAAGCATATACACTACATGGAAGTATTAATTTTTAAAAAGAAAAAAAAACCTAAACCATGAATCATTGAAAAGTATAAAGCTACAAAGAAGTGTAATGTCAACAAATGGCTTGCAAGAAAAGGCACGATTAGGAAATCTTAGAGCTGGCAATTTGAGCTCGATCCGTTGGGCTAGCCCGACCCACTCAAAATTAGGTTAGACTAGGCTATTATTTTATTAGCCTAAAAAAAACCAAGCTAAATTTTGCCCAGCAAATCAACCAGAATTTCAACTTTATAAGGCAATTTGAGCCTGACCCACCTAGAATTAAGGCCGGCTTGGACTACTCTTTTATTGACCCGAAAAAAACCGAGCCAAATTTGGCCCAGCTTGATGTGAGCCCTCCTGACCTATGGAATTGCCAACTCTAGGTAATCTACATACCCATAAAATTTCCTAGATTAGAATGTCCAACACATTTATAATTACCGCAATAAATTTACTATAATTAAAATATCTTATATTGATATAAGATATTTTACAATTTCCATTTTTAAAAATGATTTCCTACTTTGAAAAAAAACTATGTATTTTCTATATAGATTTAGAATTACCGTTTGAAAATTGAAAATAAAAAGTAAATCACCAAAAACACACCATGAGAAGGAATAACTCAAAGGTATATATTATAATAATATATATATATATATATATATATATATATATATATATATATATATATATATATATATATATATATATATATATATATATATATATATATACTATATACTACTTCTCTATATATATATATATATATATAATATTAATTTAATATTAATATATGATAGAAAAGGAGAAAAAATTTTAAAAAAATATTACATTCAAAAATAGAGAAGGAGACTCAAGAGGAAAAGAGGAAGGGAAGATAAAGTGAGAAAAAATAAAAAATAATTTTAAAGTTAATATATTGTCTTTATTATTTTGAACTAATTTCACTTATTTTAATTATTCGATATGGAGATTAAATAACTTGAAAATGTATACATTTCTAATAACTCGAAAATTTTAAACAATACCCCTCCTTTGCTAGTACTCGAATAAGAAAACCATTGCCACATTTAGCATCATTAATATGATTGGGGATGTGACATTTAGAAATCTCAATGCATAAGCTCTTGGTCCAAGAAGCAACAATCTCTATGACTTCAACCCCAAATCTATAAAAATGGGGAAAAAAATCTCATAAATGAGTTTCCCATGCAGTAAGTATAGTGAAATAATATAACAAAGTACAATGTAGTGGAATAATATAGCATAAAGATAACAATTAGTAAAACTCTGTCCATGGAAACACTTCAGATTTCAGAAGACAATAGCTACTACTGAATCAGAACAACCAATTACAATTCTTTTCATCTCATAATTGTTTCCTCCAAAGCCTTCATGTTCTTTCTTCCCGTATACACCATATAGTTTGCAAGATTACAATAGGCCAAGAATTCAACCAAATTGTTCCTCCAAAATCCTAGTAGCTACGGCTCAACAAAGAATGATACAATTATGAATTTATGAAGCACTACAAATCAAAAATTAATCATCCAGAGAAGCTCATGTATTCTTCATTGTAACCCAACCCCCTTCCTCTCCAATTCACAGTTACACACATATAGCCAATAAAATAAATTTTTGATAGGTAATCAATGGAATAAATTTTACTTTCCTCTTTTCTTTACCTATTTTATGGTCATTGCTTGAAAATTTACTAGTAGTTTGGAGGACCATATTAATATGCAGTGGGTGGACTCTAAATCATCTTGATTTGTATGTGATATTGATATATGAGCATAAAAAGTTAAATTGGAACATCATGAATAAAGTTTCATATCAAAGGCCGATCAATTTCTTGTTTTGAAAATAAATGATCAAAAAAAATTACAGAATCAAATATTTTCATATTATTCTAAATACACAATTTTATGACTGAATTTAAAAAGAAGCTATTACCTTATATGAATTTTGTAGTCACAAAATTCCTATTGAGAAAATGGTAAACATCCAGTTCAAAAGATGCCACATGTAATTTACTGAAAATATTTTTGAAAAAAAATGAATTACTAATAAATCTAGAAAAAAGTTAACATTCTATCCCAAAGAGATGACAAAATATACCCTGAGCTACGTAAATCTCATATCAACCTGGGTTTACAAGTTCATGATTTAAGCTCATCCCTTATTTTATGTGCAGTATACCAGGGGTTAACCTACAACTTATCAATTAACATATTTGTTTAGAGCTCTCACCAAAGCAGGTACTAGTTACCAGTTACCAATCTTGTCCAACACACTCAAAAAAGGGAATCCTTAGTAGGACTTGCACCATAGAAATAAAAAGAAAGAAGCTAACCTCTTATTCCAGTCAAAAAGAGAATGAGGGAAGAAAGGAGGTCATCAACTTGACACCGGTGGATGTCCTCTTCCTTAGGAGGTGGGGACTAACAAGAAATTAAGGAACATAGAAATTATAACATTGTTAAGATGATGCATTTACTAAAAGAAGGGAATGGGCACCTACTTATTTTCAGTGAGAGTCAAAACCACATGATGTAAGTGAAGGTGGTTTCAGAAATATAGTACTCAAAAAATAATATAGTACACCTCGACAAGTAACCAGAAAATGGAGTTAAAGTCTTCTAGTACAATGCGGCCACGATTAGAAGGAGCTTTCTTTTGATTTAGTTGTCCTACGTTGCACAATTGTAATGTTTGTGGATTAAAGAAAACACAAATGTAAAGCAAAAAACAAACAACCAAAGGCCAAAAATTTAAACATACAAAGTACCTTGAAATAAAGGTGAATGCAGAAATAAGTCAAATGAAAGAGTAATGCTATCGCTGCCTATAACTGAAGTGTCCACTATATGCATAACAACACAAGCCAATGAAAAAAAAATGCAAATAAAATAAAGATATTACAGGATCAAACCAACACTAACCAAACTTCATCGGCATGGCCATGTTCATGGAAATTTGTCAATTCATCTGCGCATGCAGCATCCCAATAATTCTAAAGACCTAGCATTGATGTCACCACTTCAGAATCCAATTCATACTTGTCAGAACTGCTCACACAAGAGGAGCCTTAGGAATCAAAGTTAAAATTTAAATATCAATAAATGTACTAATACTATAGTTCATCTGACAAGATTAATTTAAATAAATGTTCCCTACTAGTCTATGAAGCTATATTCATTGTTCTGGTTCTAGATAACTTACTTTTGATATGTTTCTCTAACAACCTGACAAATATTAAGAAACCTTAATAAAACCATCCCACTTCCAAACGAATGTCCATTAATTTCAAATTTCTCATGAAACAAATTCACGTTTCAAGTAAGAAATTTTTCAACAATCATAATCACAATCACATTTTTACATTCCACCGCATAATCTCATATCTTCACAACATAAAATCCACAAATATTTTAAAAATATGATTATGTTTAAGCATTTTTAATCAGTTATAGCTTCTGAGAAATTTGAACTAGTAAACAAAAGCATGATACGCTAAATCTAGGCGAAGTAATTGGATCTCACAATCAAATAAAATCTGGCAAACTATTTGACCCGATGCGTCACAGTCCTTTTGAGAAAAATAGGAAGAAGCAGAAATAGTTTCACCCTTGTATCTATCAATTGTTTTTCTAAAGCAATAAAAAATTAAAATCTCCACTCTACTACGGGCTGTAAACCATACATTAATTGAGTGCATTTTCTCCTTTTCAAAACAGAGCATAAAGTCTGAAACCTAAGATTCAGAATTTTTCCTTTCATTTCCATAGAATTTTCTCGGCAATAAAAACAAAAGACAAACATTTATACAATCTAACAAGCATTAACTTCTAATCTGAAGTGGCATAGAAATTTCCGGAGGCAAGAGCGTTCGAAGGCGTCGGCATGGTGTTGCTCATCGTCGAGAGTGCTTTCATAGTCACCCTTTATTCACCCCACTTACCTGTTCGTCCATATTCCCCTATGAGTGTTGTAACGTCATCCTATCCCCCATCTCTCCCAACCCCACCCTATTGCTTACTAAATTAAATTGACTTAACAAACAATTAGAACAACCACCACCATCATAGCCACTCTCTCACCAACAATCACCATTGTCCCATACTCTGCGTCTTATTGTACTTTACCCATAGAACCAACTCCGTGTTCTCCAGCGCTACTATGATCTTCTCTGTGTCTCGCTTTAGGAATCCCACCGCTACAAAGATGAATTTCAGTTCAAGTTGAGGTTCGACATTGAATGGCCATTGGGACTCCAGTTCCTGGTCAAAGATTGGAGAAGGAAAGGTTGTCGTTTAGGGAGGGTCGTTCCTAAGCTTTGAGGGAGAGGGTTAAGGCGAGATGAGGTATTGGTGATGAACGAATGATGTGGCGAGGGCGAGGGTTAAGGCTGAAAGTTAAGGGCTTGGGTTTTGAAGAGTGATAGAGGTATTTGGTTTGACGATGGGTATCGGGCAATACATATGAGGTATGGTTGTGGGAGTGTTATATTTTGATTAGAAACTTAAAGCGTCATTGCTTCCCAGATGTCTAAATTTGAGGGTAGATAAAGGCGGCTTTCTGAGCGATCAATAAATGAACGTCATGAATTTATTTTTTTGTAGTAGTGCCTCGGCTAAGTTCAGTAGGCGCTGCGATTCCTGCTTCCAGTAATAACTTGACCCTGATAGAAGCAAGTCTCTTTTGAGGCAGTCTTTTTAGCCTTCTTCTCAGTCACACTTCTCTCAGCTTGAGAGGATTTACTCATCTTATTATTCTTAGAACTCGAAGAATCCATATGCATCACATGCTTTTTCTCTTTTCTCAAAGATGACTCAGCTATTTCAAGCAAGTTGATTAACTCGAGTATGGTGGACATGATGTTGTTCATCTTATAATCAAGCACAAACTTTGCAAAACTATCAAGTAAACTCACCACAATCAAGTCCACACTTAATTCAAAATACATCCAATAACCCAATTGATTCAACCTCTTAATGTGTTCATAGATCTTCAGTGCATGGTGCACTGGGGATGTCCCCTCCTCCATCTTGGAACTGAAAAGCAGATTGGAGACCTTGAACCTTTCAATTCTCACCTACTCATTATAGATTTCCCTTATATGGCTCTCTATGGAATATGCATCCACAACCTTATACTGCTTCTGAAGCTCAGGTGACATGGAGGTGAGGATAATCAATCCTACTCTTGCATTATCAACTAAGCGCTTTTGATATGCCCATTGAACTATTTCAGGTGCATCAATAGCTAGGGATTGAGGGAGTGGCTCAATAATGACATAGGCTAATCTTTCCCTTCTAAGAACTATTCTCAAATTCTTTAGCCAATCTGAGAATTTAGGCCTGTTCAGTTTGTTGGTATCCATTATTGATCGCGTATTCACAATCGTTGACATGGCTTGATTCCAACAACCTAGAAGTAAAAGAGCATGTTAGATTGTACTTTAAAATGCATGATTATTACAGCTTGATAATTACGCATTATAGCTCCCACTATTTTAATATGAATTGATAGCCCTCATTATTGATCCAAGAGAACCTATGTGGAAGTTTTCCTAGTAGGTCAATATCCAATATCACTAAGAATGACCTTGGGTTTACCCAACAAGCCACCTTGGGCCAAGAGGTAGCTATCCTTGTCCATACCAATTGTAATTCCATGCAACTATCGAATCCAGTGCTATCAACTATTGATGTATGCACCATCATTGATCTATCAACTCTTGATTTGTGTACATCTCATGTACACTTGCCCAACTGTGTCTCCATCCAACATTAACCTTAAGTTTGCCCAACAAGCTAACGAGTCTAGTTAAGGCTAGCCCACTAATCAGGAAAACTCATTTCCATTGATAGAACATATCCTTATAGAGAGGGCTTGGGTTTACCCAACAACAGCAACTGTAGAAGAACTCTTGTTCACACCATATTAGTGAAAGACGTTATCCTTAATATATTTTAATTGACGGAATTCTTTAAATGCGTTTATTGATACAAAGAAAGTGACAAAGTCACATATCTCGACTGCAAATGCTTCAACACTAATTGATGTCTTTGAAGGACAGTTAGCAAATGAGTCTAAAATACACTTGAAGCATGGAAGACCTATCGGCTCAAAATACATAACTCCTCGGAAGAGGAGAACACAAAGGAAAATTGACACCCTTGAAGAGGTATATGTAAAGAAAAAGGCCCCTATAGAGGCATATGATAAACAAGAAGCCCCTACAAAGGCATATGATGAATAAGAAGCTCATGTAGAGGCGTATGGTGAACAAAAGGCCCTTGTAGAGGCATATATTAAACAAGAAACCCTTGACGAAGTTCAAGATAAAGAAATAGCCCTTGAAGAGGCATAGGTACCTAAAAATTATGGGATCTCCATAAATTATGTGCACAATGGAGAAAAATGGGATCCAAATAATATTATTATCAATAAAGTGTTTGCTTTCCAAGTGGCCTTAGACATCATAAGAAATGATGAGGATCCTTAACCACAAAATGTGGAAGAATGTCGAAATAGGAATGATTGGCCGAAATGGAAATAATTTATGCAGGCATAATTAAACTCATTAATGAGATGAGAAGTTTTTGGATCTTTAGTCCAAAAACCAAAAGGTGTAAAGCATGTTGGGTACAAATGGGCATTTGTACAAAACCGCAATGAAAATAATGAGATCATAGGATATAAAGTGCGATTAGTAGCACAAGGTTTCTCATAGAGACCTAGTATTGATGATGAGGAAACATATTATACTATCATGGACACAATTTCTTTTCATTTTTAATAAGCTTAGCAGTCTCTAAAGGACTGGATATGTGTCTCATGGATGTCCTCACATCTTATCTATATGGATCCATAGATAATGACATATATATGAAAATCCCTAATGGATTTAAATTTATTGAAGCAAATAATACAAAGTGTCATAGTATGTGCTCAATCAAATTACAACGATTTCTATATGGATTTAAGCAATCCTGGCACAGGTGATACAATCGCATTTGCGAGTATTTACTAAAAGAAGGGTATGTGAACAACCCTATATGCCCATACATTTTTATCAAAAAAATAAAAAACCAGATTTTCAGTTATTGATGTGTATGTTGATGATTTAAATCTTATTAGAACTCTTGTAGAGCTCATAAGAACAACAAAGCATTTGAAAAAGGAATTTAAGATGAAAAATCTTGGGAAATTTTTTTTTTATCTTAGCATGCAGATCGAGCATTTCCCTATTAGAGTTTCATCAATTATCATATACTAAGAAAATTTTAAAGCGTTTTTATATGGATAAAACACACTTTTTAAGTTCTCTAATGGTTGTTCATTCACTTGACGTGAAAAAATACTCATTTTGTCATTGTGAAAAGGGTGAAGAATTGCTTGGTCATAAAGTACCATATCTTAGTGCTATTGGTGAACTTATGTATCTTGCTAACCGTACTCGGTCAGATACTGCTTTTTTCTGTCAATTTATTAGTCAGGTACAATTCTGCTCCAACCCGAAGACATTTGAACGGTATTAAGCATATATTGCTCTACCTCCAAGGAACAACTTATATGAGTCTATTTTACTCAAAGGAATCAAAGCGACAGTTTCTTGAAATGCAAATGCAGGATACCTTTCAGATCCACTTAAAGCCAGGTCATAAACAAGGTATGTATTTAATTGCAATAGAACTACTATTTCATGGAGATTTGTTAAGCAGACAATGGTGGCCACATCATCCACTCATTCAAAGATTCTAGCAATCCATGAAACAAGTCGAGAATGCATATGACTAAGATCAATGATTCAACATATCTGAGAATCATGCAGACTCTCCTCTATCAAAGGCAACCCAACAAATTTTTTTGAAGATAATGCTACATATATTTCACATATCAAAGGGGGTTATATCAAATGAGATAGAACTAAACACATTTCCCCAAAGTTCTTTTATATGCATGAGCTCCAAAATAGTGGTGAGATTAATATTCAGCAAATACGCTCAAGTGATAATCTAGCAAATTTATTCACGAAGTCATTGCCAACTTCAACATTCAAGAAGCTAATATACAAGATTGGAATGCACCAATTGAAGGGCATTGATATGAGGGAGAGTATACTTATGACATGATGTTGGTGCACTGTATTCTTTTTTATTTTGTCTATGTTTTGTCCCACTGTGTTTTACTGGCAATGTTTTTAATGAGACATTCCTAATAAATCAAGAGAAGTTTGAAGAATTATAAGGATATTGTTATCTTTTTCCTTCACTAGGTTTTTCTACAAGGTTTTTACTAGCAAGGTTTTATTGAAACATATTATTTATAATGGTTATTCAAGGGGAAGTGTTATAAATCGATGCATTGTATGAATCCCAAATTCATACAATGGTCATTCATAATGACCAAATTCATTGAGGCCATTATGAAGTTCCTTTATGAACTTCAATTACAAGCCTCCTTTATGAATCCAATTCATGATATTCATATATCACTTGATTCAGGAAGCCTATAAAAGGCTTCATACCCTTTGTTTAGTGGCACCCCAATGAGAAAGAAGTTCTCTCATCTATTTCTTTCGATCTCTCCATTTCTTAGCACTCTCTTTCTTGCTATGAATATAAAGATAACAACATAATTATCTAAAGTTTGCATATTATAACATATATAACTCTATTAATATTCATCATTTCTTAGCACTCTCTTTCTTGCTATGAATATAAAGATAAGAACATAATTATCTAAAGTTTGCTTAATATAACATATTTTACAACATATATAACTCTATTAATATTTATACTTTATTAAGATAAAATATCTATATTAAAATATAGAAAAATATTAAACAGGTCATTCCCTAGTAATATTTTTTTTCCTTTTTATGGTGTTATGTTAAAATATAGAAAAATAATAAAACAGTAATTCCTTGGTTATATTGTCTTTTTGGTGTTTACTGTCGTGGTCAGAGCGTTAGCAAGGGTGGTCCGCTGGGTTGGCGCGAAGTGCGAACCTGATGACCCTGGTTCAACTTCCATTCTGGTTGTTTTTGCATTGCGGTTTTCCTTGGGTAACACCAAAGAAGCCCCACATCGGAATTTGAGTGAGATGAAAAATGCTTTATAATTGTGTTTTACCACTTCCGTATGAATTGGTGTCAACTATGGGCCTGGTTACCTCTCATTTTTTAATTATTTTTGGGAACATTGGGTGTGAGTGGACCTGTCTAAGATTGAGTTTAAGTCTATTTTGGGAGGGAATTTGAAGTTATGGCACGGTCTGTGGTCGGTTGGTGATCAATACGGTTTACAGGTGCGAACTGAATAGAAAACGTGGCCTATCCACGATTGAATCAGTTCGAGATGAAGATTGAAGATTTAAAAAATAGGGAAAAACAAAATGTTTTAGAACTTAATAATCCTATCCATTTTATGTCATTTGTAATGTTCCTTATCATTTAATGAAATGTTATATCTTATCCACAAGGGTATGCATGATTTGGAATCAGCCTATAATGCTACAACTTAAAAGACTTTATGTTGATTTGTTTCACCCTATCATGAGCTTATCAAAAGAGCAATTCCGACTCTTGAACAGTTTATGTAGGACTAGCCAAAAGCATTATACACAGGAAAAACCTAGGTATCCTAAATTAACGACCAGCTCCTCAAATTTAACCATGTCAGCTTGCCTAAACTCAAATTAAAGAAGTTTTACCCAGCTACATGCACCTTTCTTTGGAGCACTCTCATCACATACAACTGAAGCCAACTAATATATTGACGTTTATAAGCTCTTTTATATCTTTTCACACACTAGCTAGTTGGATTTAAAAAAACCATAAGGTGGTAATATGCAAAAAATGGCATAGGTTGAGAGGGTAAAGTGTACTATATTTAAGAAAAAAATGAGAATCTTGTGGGTAAATTAAAGAATATGTGAGAGAATTGATGTGAGAGGAATTAAAAAAAATGATACATATTCTTGTCGTAAAAACTTTTGAGAGTAATTCTGAAATAAATTCAAAAATACTATTAGAGTGCATGAATAACGTTTTCTTTATCTCCTCTCACACTCAAATTTTGAAAAGATAAAAGTATAGTTCTTAAACAAGAAGCAAAGCATACCCAATTGTGTTTTCCTTTGAGAACATGGAAGACGCTTCTTCATGCTTAAAAAAATGCATAGATTCAATTGTACAAATTCACTCATGAGACTTGCATGGTGGCGAAGGTCATATGTCATATTACATTAGACTTTTTTTTTTTTGAAAGAATATTCCATTAGACTTAGCATGATGAAGAGGGTATATTTCATATCACAAATAAGAAGCAAAGCATACTCAATTATGTTTTACCTTTCAAAAAATGTGGAAGGGGTTTCCTTATGCTTAAGAAATGCATATATTCAATTGAACAAATTGAGGAATATGTATTTTTTTCCTTTTCTAATAGTAGATGAGCCAAGATGGAACTTATGTGGAATATTGGTTGCTAGGTCTGGTTCTTGGAAAGTAATAAGAAAAGAACAAAAAAAAATGTAAAAAAAAAAAGTTCTTATATTTGGATTTTCCATGAAAAAATATAAAGCAAAATCAAATATAGTGAAATTTCGTCAAGAAGTCATATTTATAAATTTTTAATCTTTATATAATTGAGGAAAATAAGTGAAATGAATTTGAAAAAGTATACAAAAATGATTTATTAAGTTTAATTCTATTGCCTATCATGTCTAATTCATGTGGTAGAGTAAGGGCATAAGGAAGCGGGTCCTGAGTTCAAGTCCTAGTGGTTACTACATTGTAAGTAAAGTGCTTAGCTTTAAAAAAAAAAGGTTTAATCCTATTTTTTGTCTACATTGGGAGTGAGTGGGCCTGTCTAAGATTGAGTTTAAGTTTATTTTGGGAGGGAATTTGAAGTTATGGCACGGTCTTAGGTCGGTTGGTGATCAATACGGTTTACAAGTGCGAACTGAATAGAAAACGTGGCCTATCCACGATTGAATCAGTACGAGATGAAGATTGAAGATTTAAAAAATAGGGAAAAACAAAATGTTATAGAACTTAAAAATCCTATCCATTTTATGTCATTTGTAATGTTCCTTATCATTTAATGAAATGTTATATCTTATCCACAAGGGTATGCATGATTTGGAATCAGCCTATAATGCTACAACTTAAAAGACTTTATGTTGATTTGTTTCACCCTATCATGAGCTTATCAAAAGAACAATTCTGACTCTTGAACAGTTTATGTAGGATTAGCCAAAAGCCTTATACACAGTAAAAACCTAGGCATCCTAGACTAACGACAAGCTCCTCAAATTTAACCATGTCAGCTTGCCTAAACTCAAATTAAAGAAGTTTTACCCAGCTACATGCAACTTTCTTTGGAGCACTCTCACCATATACAACTGAAGCCAACTAAATAAGCTCTTTTATTTCTTTTCACACACTAGCTAGTTGGATTTAAAAAAACCATAAGGAGGTAATATGCAAAAAACGCCATAGGTTGAGAGGGTAAAGTGTACTATACTTAAGAAAAAAATGAGAATCTTGTGGGTAAATTAAAGAATATGTGAGAGAAATGATGTGAGAGGAATTAAAAAAAATGATACATATTCTTGTCGTAAAAACTTTTGAGAGTAATTCTGAAATAAATTCAAAAATACTATTAGAGTGCATGAATAACGTTTTCTTTATCTCCTCTCACACTCGATTTTTGAAAAGATAAAAGTATAGTTCTTAAACAAGAAGCAAAGCAAACCCAATTGTGTTTTCCTTTTAGAACATGGAAGACGCTTCTTCATGCTCAAAAAAATGCATAGATTCAATTGTACAAATTCACCCCTGAGACTTGCAAGGTGGGACCGGAAGGGCATATGTCATATTACATTAGACTTTTTTTTTTTTTGAAAGAATATTACATTAGAATTAGCATGATGAAGAGGGTATATTTCATATCACAAATAAGAAGCAAAGCATACTCAATTATGTTTTACCTTTCAAAAAATGTGGAAGGTGTTTCCTTGTATATAAATATATTCAATTGAACAAATTGAGGAATTTTTTTTTTTTTTTTCCTTTTCTAATAGTAGATGAGCCAAGATGGAACTTATGTGGAATATTGGTAGCTAGGTCTGGTTCTTGGAAAGTAATAAGAAAAGAGCAAAAAAATATGTAAAAAAAAAGTTCTTATATTTGGATTTGCCATGAAAAAATATAAAACAAAATCAAATATAGTGAAATTTCATCAAGAAGTCATATTTATAAATTTTTAATCTTTATATAATTGAGGAAAATAAGTGAAATGAATTTGAAAAAGTATACAAAAATGATTTATTAAGTTTAATTTTATTGCCTATCATGTCTAACTCATGTGGTAGAGCAAGAGCATAGGAAATGGGGTCTTGGATTCAAGTTATAGTGAAAACAATTTACTACATTTCAACTAAAGTATTTAGGTTAAAAAAAAAAAGGTTTAATCCTATTTTTGTCTATCCCTCCCCCTTTGTTTTCTATATTTTCTTTTCGCAGACATAATTTTAAATTTTAACATTTTCTTTTTATATATATGAAAACCTTTTAATGTGTAGATTCAAATTATAACTTGAAATTTAATCAAACAACATTTGTAGATTAAAAATTTATCTTCAAAATAACATTAGTTTAATCTCTTCCTTTTTAAACTATACATCAATTAAGTCAACCATTCAAAAATTAAGTCTACTAAATCATAGAATTTGCATTTGATCAAATTTATAAACTCCTAAATTAATATAATCAATCCTAATTTTCAAATTTGTTTCATGTTTTATAATTTGATACAGTTGAATTCTGATCATTATAATTCAAAATTAAATTGATGTTTTTTTTATACTTCTAATCACTTTGTAACCTCCCTTAACCCATCTCACACTTTAACACTTGAACCAAGGATCAAGGGCAAATTAAATTAATGTATTATAGATTTATAATATCAAATTAAATATTTTAAAAAAATTATTTAATTTGAATTATATATAATACATCAATTTAATTTGCCTCTGAGGCCTGTTTGTCAAAGACTTTCACATATAGAGTTTTCTAATTTCTCCCAAATATTTGCCAGAAAAGTTTCGTTCAACATTGTATAAATTAAATCCGCAAGCTAGTACGCCATACATGCTTGTGGACCAACAAACATACTATTAACGGGTGATAAGGCCAGAAGGTGGTGGAGTCCAATTCCATGGAAGAGAAGCAAGAATTGATCATGATCGTCGGAGAGGAGGAAGGCGAAGGCGGCCAACCAAGCAGCTGGAACTGTGACCAAACAGAAGGACCCAACCCTGAGATTGAGCATAGGATTGACTTTGAAATCAGTGATAGGGTGAAAGATTGGATTAGGTCCGTTGGAAAAGCAAAAGAAGGGAGTACTCTATCATCTCAAACTCCATGGCCAACCATACCAAAGGTTCCTCACCTGCTGAGGGGGACCAAGGATTTCAACAAATTCTTCCAACCGAGGGTGATTTCAATCGGACCTTACCACCATGGCAAGCCCCACCTTCACCCATTCGAAAAGATCAAGCCTTTATGTGCCCAAGAATTCCTGGCTCCCAGTCAACGGCGCATCGAAGATGTGTACAAAAAAATCAAAAGTAATATAGGGGCATTGAGGAAGTGCTATGATAGGAGACCGACGAACAAGTACGATGATGAGACACTCGCCTGGATGATGCTTATGGATGGTTGTTTTATACTACAATTCATCCTCTGCAAAGGTAATATAGAAGTTCTTAGAGAACACCAATTACCTCTTGTGGAATTGGACTTGTTCTTGCTGGAGAACCAACTTCCCTTTGGAGTCCTCCAGTTGATTTTTGAGACAGCAGATATCCCATCAATGAAAGATAACATAAAAAAATTCGTCTTTTCCAGCATCACAAGGCTGCCCGAAGGGACGTCGGGATCAAAAAAGGAGCTGGAAGAGCCGGCTCATCTCCTCGACCTTTTGCGAAGTGCTCTCCTAGGCGGGGATAAGAAGAGCAGAGGCACGCCCAACGTAAAAGAGATGCAGGAAGCTTATGCCCATGGCTGCTGCAAGAAAGAGTCGTCATCTCAAGTCAATTGGCAGTCTTTTCGACACATCAGGGAGCTTAAGGCTGCCGGGATCCACTTACAACCGAGTGGAACGTGGTTCTTGAGCGATATTTCATTCGAATCCCACTTCTTCCATGGCTATCTGAAACTTCCCTCACTATTCATTGATGACTCAACGAAGCCCACGTTCTTGAACTTGGTAGCCTATGAAACGTGTCCGGATGCCCCACATGACTATGCCGTCACTTCTTTCCTATGCTTCCTCGACGGCCTCATTGATCATGCAGACGATGTCAAGGAGCTTAGAACTAAGAAGATTCTCTACAACTGTCTTGGCAGCGATGAAGAGGTGGCCCGTATTTTCAACCAGATCGCCAATGACTTGGTAGATTCGAATGTTTATGAAGAGGTGAAATATAGTATTCAGAAACACTATGACACGAAAGTGAATACTTGGATAGCTCAAGCCCTTCACGACCATTTCAGTACTCCATGGACTGTCATGGCCTTCATTGCTGCTGTTGTTATACTACTTCTTACTGGGGTTCAGACCTACTTCGCAATGCGTGGTAATTAAATAGAGTTTAATATCAAAATAATTCCTACCTCCTTTTTTTCTAAACCTTTTCTCCTATTCTCTTTTCTTTAAATAAGGAGGAATGAATTTTTTTTGTTATTCTTTCTTTACGAGAAATCAGCAATCTCTTTCATCGTTTCTTTACCCGATAAAATGGTTAACTCGCTACAGATGTGAGTTTTAAATTTGTTTTTTTGTGATTTTGTTATCGTCTTATTGCGAGTATATAGTTTTGTATCGTCTTGGTAAAAGGTTTGTTTTTGGTCATCTTATTACGGTGTTTACTTTTGTGTGGGCAATTCAAACGACAAATCATATTCGATCATACAAAGACAATAAATCAAATCATGGTAAATTGATATGTTGAAATCTTGGAATAATAGATATTGATGCGTTGTAGTATTATCAGATGTGTAATTTCTGCTTGGAGTTATTATCTTTATTAACGTGAATGTTGTTTCATCTCTGGTTTAACTGCTTCGAATATATTGTTAGTTTGAATCAATACATTTATTTCTTTTTTCAAAAAATATAAAAATAATTCATTTTTGTAAAAAAAAAAAAGACATATATAGACTTTTTTCAAAGCAATTACCAAACTAATATTTTTGTGTTTTAAACCACATTCATCAATTGCGGTTTTAATGTTAATTTTCAAAACCATGGTTGATGAATGTGTTTTAAGTTTGATTTTCAAAACTGTAATTAATGAATATGATTTTCAAAATATGAAATGACTAATTTGATGATTATTTTGAAATTATATATATACTCTTTATATATATATATATATATATATATATATATATATATACTGCTCATATATATATATATATATATATGTGTGTGTGTGTGTGTGTGTGTGTGTATTATTTTTTAGATGAATTATTTTGACTTTTAAACTCTGGTAAATAGTTAGCTCAAGAGCCTTGACGACCATTTCAGTACTACTCCATCGACTATCATGGCTGTGACTATTGTTGTTCTTGTGATTCTATATATTACTGTGGTGTAGGCCTGCTTTCCTCTTCCTGGTAACTCCAAAATGTGTAATGTTACATATAATTATGACAATGACGTGCTTTTTTTGGGAAAATTATGTTTTGGTATACTAAATCGAATATTTAAAAATAAAGTAACAAAGAAACTGAAACCAGTGAGAGACAACATGCTCATTTCATAAATATTTCTTAGGAAGTGCAGTATGTGTGGGAGGGCTTTTCTCTTATAAAAATGTCGTCATTTACCGCTGCTAAAAAAAGTATTGTGAGAGGTATGTTTGTGTTGATACTTGTGAAAGATGCCAGCGTATTTGCTACACCTTTCAGTCTAACAAAAAATGTCGTCACATATACACGAGATTGCAAAAAGATAATATTTATCTCAAAGGTAAATTTCTATCCTGTAATCGACTAATAGAATCATATGAATCCTTGGATGGGTTTATCTCTTATGGGACACAATTTTTTCGCTACTGTTATATAGTACAACGCCCTATATAATCTAAACATCCTCTTTTTTGGTCGATATATGCCACACTAATCAACTAAACACCTAAAAGTACTAATTTATATATATGGAAATCAATCCTACTTTGAAGAATTGGAGGGGGTAAGTGGAAAAAGCAAAAGAAAGGTCTCAATTAATCTCAAACTCCATGGCCAAAGATTTCAAAGAAAACTCACCTGCTGAAAGGGACCAAGGATTTCAAGAAATTCTTCAAACCAAGGATTTCAGTAGACCGACGAACAAGTATGACAGTGAAGCACTCGCCAGGATGATGCTTCTGGACGGGTGGTTTTTTTTTGCTGAAATTCATCTGCAACACGGAGGACCGGGGCTCAGTCGATATGAGTAACGTTCTTAGATATCACCATATAGGTTATGTGAAGCTAGACCTGTTCTTGCTGGAGAACCAACTTTGATTTCATCCCTTGTCTTTCTTTCATTTCATCTCTTATATATTTTGGAGATTAATGACAACCAACAATTTCAGATCTATGTCAGATATGTTTTTCTACTCAGTACGAATTAATATGTTTCTTAGTTCAATAAAGTTATTATTTTGTAATGTATTTATTGAGTCTTTTGATTATTAATCAATTATTTTTAGGATCAATAAATACTCTTGATTTTACAAATAAGTTTAACAATTGATATGAGAGCGGCTTTAATTGATATTGAAGTTGTCAAATTTGCTTTTTTGAAGTTTTTGGTGCGATTCGTTTTTTTTTTGGTTGCCGATTTCAAAACCATAAGACGATCAATCATGAATTTCCTTTTTTCTTTGCTTGCTTGATCGATATCAATGATAATCACTACAAATAAAATGGTCATTGTTGACATTTATGGCCCATTTAAGTTTAAATTCATAATGTTTAAAACTTTAGAAATCGCTTTTAGTTTAAATTCATAATTTATGAAACTTTAGAAAATATTTATTCTTAACACACTTTTAGTTAAAATTTAAAGTTTTCAAAATTTTAGAAAATGTCTCTAGAATAAACACTTTCCACATACCAAAAAGTACATTAGATTCATAAATATTTCTCAACCTTTTGTATATGAGAAAATCTTATTGTTTTTGGGCTAAATGTGGAAAAAGCCCCAAGTTATGGAAAGAATCATTTTCTTTATAGTCCTACCTATTTTGATAAGAAAAGTATGTAATAAAGTTGCATTCATTGTTTTAAAAATTGAACCGTTCAATGAACTAGAAAAGTTATTGGTTCATAATTCACTAGTTTAACCGATAATCGAATAGCGATTGAACCGATGATATCATAAATATATAAAATATTTTTTAAAAAAAAATTTAAATAATTTAAAAACATGTAATTTAATATTATTGATATTATTTATTTATTTTTATAATTGTATTAATATTTTTACTTTTATGAAAGGTAATAGGTATATATTTACATATAAAAATTTATTGAAGATGAAAAAATAATATTATATATTTATATTATTAAAGGAGGAGTGGATATGTAAAATGAATTTAGTTGAAATTTTTAAGCTATCCAAAGTCGAATATAAAAATTTCAATGTATTCTAATCTTTTAGTTTCGTTTTCGGAAAATACGTTTAAATCTTGAATTTGGTTGAAAATAAAGAATAAGAAAATCCGTTTTAATAAGCGAATTTCTTGAAAATGAAGTTAATGAAAACAATGAAAATGCGTTTAAAATGCGGAGTTCTTGTCAGCGTCCCAGGTGTTTTTCGTGATGCAATGAAAGAAAATCCCAGTAGAAGACGAAAGGGAAGAAAAGAAAGAAAATAAGCGGCAATCCAGGTGTTTTTCGTTTTATCGATTATTACATGAGTCCGTGTTTTGATTTAAATTGAAAATAAGGAAAGCAATGAAACGGTTTACGATTCGTATATAAAATGTTGAAAATAGTGAATTCGTTTTCTTTGTTTTTTTAATTTGTTTTGTCGATTCTAAATAGCTAAACGTGTTTTCGCCGTTTCGAAAAGTTTGAGCGAAAGCGAAAATTTTATACGCAGTAAATAGAGCAAGCTTTTTTGTTATAATCCAACGCGGTAACTCTTGGTGTACTCGCTCTCGTGAGAAAACTGTGGTCACGATTCAGGCATAACAATTGTATTTTTCTAAATCTAAAACATCTCACTCTCTTGACTCTTGTCTCACAATTCCTTGTCCCACGTTGACCATATACAAAGCCTCTCACATATTTTTATGTGTATATGTTTTGTTTAAAGCTGAGTGGGTAGCTGAATTGTTCGGTTCCTTTGGAACCACCCGATTCGATGTCCAATCGGTTCGGCCGGATTACAAGCGGTTCAATCACCTATCTGGTGTAAGAAGCAAATTGAAGCGGAACCGATAGGTCCGGTTTTTAAAACACTAGTTGCATTTATATGATGTTGAGGTCCATTTATAAGATGTCTTTTCTTTTCCATTTTTTCCATATTTTTGAAAGCTCTATCACTTGAATTAGATACCATGAGCTTTTTTCTTTTAATTCTTTTAATAGAATGGATGAAAAATGAATATGATTAACATTAATGAACAATCCAAACTTAAATGATAATACTTGATGATCATATAAAACAATTATAAACCTGCAATAATATTAAAAAATTCCCATGAATAATTTCCATTAATTTCATTATTTATATATTATTGGTAAATTTCAATTTCTTTTTCCTATTACAATCCATATAATTCTAAAACTTACACAAATATTTATCTTTTATTCATATGAATTAAATTTTTCTTCAGCATAATTTCCACAAAAAGTCAATTAAAATTTCATATAATCATACAAAATTAAAACGATAATATAAATGAGAATAAGGTAGAGTCAAATGTTATTTGGATGGTGTCGTGTTTAATTTTCACTTTAAATAGGAGTTGGTTGCATCATCCAAAATGAAGATCACCTAAGCAATGGGCCGCTCGTTTTCAGGTTAGCTCTTTTAAATAATATCATACTCAGACTAATTCTCATACGAATTAGAAGGGATCACAAGGGCGATAAAGCTCTACCACATAACACAACTACATTCTCAATGCTCGAACTCGAGACCACTGGTTAAGTTAGGAAAGACCTCAATTATCTCACCTATATGTTCAACGGTTTATACTAGCCCTTCTTATTGGCTTGAGGCTCCTGCTTTCCTTGTGGAAACCTTTATTGTTAATTGTTTTTATAGTTGGGTCTTAATGGATTCCTCCACGTTAAAAAAGGGTCCTTTTTTTCAAAAAACAAAAAACAATAATATAAACTTATAATCAATTGCAAAGTATCACCATAATAGGAGCTTGATTGACACCAATTGTAGAAAGTGCTCAGAACCTTTTAAATACTTGAAATTTTTTATCAAAAGAATTGTTTTTAAGTACTTAAAAAAAAGACTAAAAAGGTTTTCAAAAATCAAGGACTAAAAATGTTTTAATAAATCGCAAAACGTTTTCAAAAATTGTTTTTATAAGAGTATTTTGGAGAAAACTTCTAACTTTCCTTATATTTGAAAACTTTTGAAAAAAATGAGTTTTCATTATGAGAATTTAGAAAAAAGGACCTTAAGTTTTTAAATTTTATATTATCTTTATTTATTTGAAAATAATTTAAAATGCATTTTTTTTTTAAAGTCATATAATTATTTTTTCATTTTTGAAGTATTTCTGTCAACTTTTTTTTTGAAAAGAAAAATAATTTTATTGATTCAAACTAGCAATACATCGATAGAAATATAAAATCAAAATCGCTAAAAACCATAGCGGATGTAATAACATTCAGGTTAATAGCATAATGAATCATCTTAAAGCCTGTACATTTTGATATTTCTTTTAGAATCAAAATACCTATGATTTCAATTCTCCAACATATTGACGACCATTAATTTGATTTTTAGATCGCTGATCGGATATACATTATGATAAGTGTCCAAAACACTCATGTCATACCAGCCTCTTTACTTTGTTTTAGTTCTACTTTATATATTAATAAGTGCATTATTGCCCTATATCTGATTTTTGGGTCTTTTGTGCATTATAGGTGAATATGATGGTTTTTGGAAGCTTTGTGGAGATGTGCGAGAAAGTGAAGACCCGGCTGCGTCGCGACGTCTAGCGTCTAGCGTTCACTTAGTCGGCGACATTGCAGCGTGTTGACATTTGAATTTAACAAAGTCAACGCCCGAAGAGCAACCAGCGTCGCAGCGCGTCGGCGTTGCAACAGCGACGTCAGGCGTTACAGCGCGCGGCGTTCCCGCGATTCCTGCAGCATAATTATAAAAGCACAGGAGATCCAATTTTCGAGAGAGGGAAGGACGTACAGACAGAAGAGCAAAACACGAAGCAGGAGCGACCCGAGAGATCGTAGAAACTTGTGATTTTGTATTTCTCTTCTCAAACTATCAATGATTTATAGAACAATGTTTGTAATAACTCCCATTATGTTCTATATTTATTTCTAGGGTTTTGTTGAACCTTGCTATAGTTGCATGGATTAGGATTTAATTCTATTTTGTTCAGTTTATTCATTAGCAGTATCGATTTGCTCTATATCTGTGGTTTATTTTCATAGTAACGTATGGCCAACATTGACTTGATCTTGCTAGGTATCCGAGATTGAGAGACAAGGACTCCCAGGGAAATGAGTAGAGTGACACTTGGTCAATCGGTGAATAGAGATATCCCGGTTCCGAGTGTGGCAATTAGGGTTTGAGCATTTAAGCGTTTTAGAATCCAGGGTCGGGGCAGAGATGCACCCAACCCAACCCGGCGTAGATAGGCGATACCCCGAGATATGATATTTCACAGCACGATCACCCCTGCCAAGAAGAATTCATTAATGTAATTAAATGAATAATTCTTCTAGGTAAAAATCCATCAATTCTGGTAGGGGAAGGCAAAACCCTAGTTTTCATAAAAGTAATTTTACAAGTCATTTAGATTTAGTTTTAGTTCTCTACATTAATTCGAAATTCATTAAAAGTCTAAGTCTATATAATATCATAGAGCCAATTCCAGTTATCAATACACTTCTCCCTATGGATCAATATCTCGCATTTCAGTACATCAGACATTTGATACGACGCTGCACTTGCTCATGGCTGGGGCGCGACCTAGTTTATACAATTTTACATATCACGCTTCAATTTAGTCAAGTTTTCGCTCGTTAGTCGTGGAAAAGTTTTGTGTTAATATTGGCAATAGTGCAATTAGATATTACTCTGGAATATTTTTTCTTCTGTTTTATTTTATTTTGTTTACACACGTGCTTGTAATTTGGTCTCTATGTTTGTGCATGTGATTACAGTAAAGGTTACTAAGAGTGTATGCGAAGACAGGGTCAAGTTGAACTACTCCCATTCAATCTTGAACCAAAAAGAACCTTACATCAATTACGCAGAGAACACAGGAAAGCACACCAAAGAGATCTAGCAATCATGCAGAACAATGGAGAACAAGATCAGGGTCTAGAGCAAAACGAGCCGCAAGGGGGTCAAAATGGGAATAATGGTAGGGAACCATTTTTCAAGGCCATTTAAGGGGCGCCCAGATGATCCGCTTATGTTGCTGGGAGGAGTTTGGCTGCACGCCACTTGGCCAATTAACTGCCATCCGAAGACCACCTATTCGTGCAAACAACTTCACAACAAAACAATAACCCCGAAATGCTTCAGAACATTCCTGGCTTCCACTTGGCCCGCCAAGTGAGAACTTGAACACGAGATTTGACAAACTTCATCATAAAGAGATGACATCCGTCAACACCCTGATTACAAGAAGCACTAAGATCGAGATCGTTCCCGCTCCTCAACAGTGATGTGAGCTAAACATCGTCGACGAGTCTACCACCGATTCCCATTACTTCATGGAACGACTTGGTACAAAATTTCCTGACAAAGTTCTTCCCGTCTTCGAAGATTGCACAGTTGGTGCAAGAGATCAATACTTTTAGACAATTGGAGGAGGAAAACTTAGCTAAGGCTTAAGAGAGACTTCATGAACTACTAAGGAGGTGTGTGTCCACATCACAAAGCAACTGCATGGACGCAAGTCCATACCTTTACAACTGGCCCCGAGTGACTCTAATAGAACAAGGATATATGCCTCAAGAAGGAGCGCCGGGATGAAAAAGACTACAAAACAAGCGAATGGAATCCTAGAGGATATGGCTACTAATAGCAACCAGTGGCCTAGAGACAAGATGATACCAAGGAAGGCAGGGGGAGGTTCAGACACAGAGATCATGATCAATTTGGTAAATCATGTCGCACAACTCACCAAACAGTTACAAAGGCAGCAAGGTACTGTACATGCTATTCAGGCTAACCCTTAGGAGATGTGTGAATCATGTGGAGGACAACATAGTACTACAGAATGCCAGATGGGCCAGATGATAGTAGAATAGGCACATTATGTGTCGAGGTTTAATTAACCACAACAGTAGGGTCAGAATGGGAGCAACAATTATCAGAATCAGAATCAAGGCCAAGGGTGGCGTAATAACCAGGGCAACCAGAATTATGGATGGAGAACAATCGAACAACATACCACCCGCAGTGTTTAACCGCCATTAGAGCAGTGGCGACTCCTAATGCTTCCTCGTCAAATGCTTACTCCCATACCACCGACGGTCAGCGAATGTAAATTAGGTGGGAAACACAAACCCGTGTGAACAAGTTACACGCGTCGAGTTGACGTAGTATAGTGGTTAGTCAAGTTTCGTTCCCTCGAAGAGAAGCTTGTTGACTATTGACTTAATGACTTCGACAATATTTGGATCTAGTCTTAGAGCGAATTACGACTAAATTACTGGAATTAATGACAACTGAAAATTGATGTATTGAATTATATTGATGATGAGAAACCTAGGGTTTTACCGTCTCCTACCTCACCTGATGGATGTCAATTCAATTAAGGACTTATTGAAGTATTCAAACAAGTTATGTTGGTGGGTTGATCTTTCCTACAAGATATTCCCTCTCGAGATATATTTGCCTATCTCGCCAGTGGGATGTATTGCATCTCTACCTCAACCCCTCGACTCTAAAACGCCTAAATGTACAAACCCTAGTGCCACACTTGCAATCTGGAATATCTCTATTCTTAGACTACCCAAGTGTTGCTTTAACCATGTCCTTAAAAGTCATCTTCTCCCGATCTCAAACTCATACTTAGCATGTCACAGCTTGGCTTATTAATAACATGTAATTAAACTTTAATTAAAGCAAACATATGAACTCATATTAATATTCAAATAAGTCAAAACTGAAAATCAATCAATCAAACTGCGGCTAGGGTTGATAAAACCCTAAAGAAAAGAATTAGTTCATCATATTATTCATTACAGATTGACGAATTCGATTCATGAAGTAGGTTGGGGGAAGAACTATAGAAAAATCCATCCTCGCGATCTTTCTCGAATCCGTCTCTATTAATCTCCCTCTACTTGTATCTCCTTCTTCTTGTCAATCCAATCCCCCTTTTTGCTTCGAAATTACTTCCCTTTTATACCTCGAGACATGGGCCCAGAAAATTAGGGTTCTTCGCATTCCCATTTTGGAAAAGGATGCCTCGCTACGCCTCGACGAAGGTTGCTTCGCTGCTGCATAGCCGAGAAGTTCTTCTCTCTGGTCTCCTGGTCTCCTGGTCCGCTGCTGCGAAGAGGGTCTTCGCTGAGGCGAAGTGCTACGCCGTGGCGAAGGGTCTCTTCGCCAGCTGCGTGCAGTGCTTTTGCTGTCCAGCCTTTTGTCATTTGCCTTACACATTGCATTTTTCGTCTTTTAACTCCTTTTAATTTAACATCGCCATATTCTATAGAACAATATAATATGAGGGATTAAGCAATATTGATGAAAAAAGACTATAAGATCATGCATTTAGCTATAAGGACAGGAATTCTATTTGAAATGCACACATGATTCATCGATCAACACCCCGAACAGCTTCTTGTCCCCAAGCAAGAATAGACTCCACCAAGGGCACGCAAGAATAACGTGAAACTATATGACAATATGGGTTAAGCACACATGACAACAGTAAGAAGGAGTCCATATTAACCAGTTCAAAAAAATCCAGGGACTACCTTGGTTGTTTAGCTTTCAAGAATCTGCACTAGGTTGGTCTTGGTTGACCAAGTAGGTCAACCCCATTTTTAGTGCTCAATAATTTTTCCCAAGGAGTCTAAGTGCGGTTAAAGTGTGATCTCCAATGTATAGTTGTTACTTGAAATTACTTACGAGCTTAGATCGAACTACTTTGTGGAATAACAAACACATAGAAGGATGAGAAACGCGCAATTTATTCACTTCATTACTCTAAGGGGATTAACTCCAAGACAAATCAGGAAAGTACTAGATGCAAGAGGTTTTAGAGTGAGGTTCTGTGCGGGGATCCATTAATGGCTCCACTAGTTAGTTAAGGGCCTTAGGGCATTGATTCCCTAGAACTTCACACAGACACTTTCTGACCAAACCTCGAGTCCTAGGCTGTGGAGATCATCCTCTGTCCCATGTAGCGACGGTAAGTTAATGGCTCGGGGCCAGGTTGGCACCGGGGCATTAGGATTTGAGCCTTGGGTTGTGCGGGTTCCGATTGGGTGATCCACTGTTATTGTTATTGTTATTATTATTATTATTATTATTATTATTATTATTATTATTATTATTATTATTATTATTATTATTTGGGGCTCAAAGGCGATCCTCTTTTTCTAAGGTGTCCCATCACTTAGGTGTTTACTTCCTAAGGTTCGTAGAACTCTTGCATGGTGAGTCCAGAGTCAAAGCATACCCCGAAGATCACGTGTGTGTGTGCAAGATAGCCTACTTCGGGAATTGAGTTCTTGAGATCTAAAAAGGGCGGCCAGACATGGTTATTCTCGACTTTACACAACGCAGTCCCAATTGTCAAACAACCTCGAAGTCCCTACTTCATTGAACATGAGTTGTTTTGTGATTACTACAACTCCCTTTTTTTTTTCCATCATGCTCAAAATTACGGCGAGGATACTCAATACCAACTCTGGAGATTGTCATATTATAATATGTGCAATTTGCATACATGTTGGTGCATGGGAAACAACCTAACACACGCCTAAAAAATGGACCTAAACATGCAAAAATAGAAAAAATAAAAATTGGACCCACACCCCATACACTCACACCCCCAAACTTAAAACTGACAGTGTCCTCAATGGCAGAAAGAAAAGGGTAAAGAAATACGTCCCAGAAAAATCACTAGGGTGGTGGTGGCGGTGGCGCTAGTAATGAAATGATGATTGGGCTAGCTACTAGAGTAATCACAGTCTGGTTGGTGCGGATAGGCGGCCATCCGGTTTTAATGGAATCCGTATCTGGCTGAGAGCTGACCGATGCTCGAGACTCATTCAATGGCGTCAGCGGGAGGTGAGTGCATGGATGCAGTCGGTAGGTTGGGTCAATTTCAGAGGGGACCTCAAGGTCGCCGTCCACTAAGTCACTCGCGCTGGGTGTGGCTGTTGGGACATCATCGTCGGTCTCATCCTTGGACTCGTCAGGGCTCCCGAACTTCACCCTAGGTAGTGGAATGGGCAGGCGCTGCTGTACCTGCTCCTCGGAGTCCAACATCGGAACTCCGGCTACTCGACATAGCTAAGTGATCAAGGAGGGATGGATCAGGGCTCCAGTGTAGCGTCCGTGAGTCAACTCGATCAACCCCCACTCAATGACCGTCCCGATGTCGAATTGGAATCCCTTGGTCAAGGAGTACAGGAGGATCGTCTTGTCCTTTGTAACTGTACTAAAGTGCAGTGAAGGTTTAATCTTAACATATAGAAAATTATACCAAACCTTTGCCACGAGCGTGAGTGCTGTCATCGGAAATGTGGTGAACTCGCCCCGTCGACGGATGGCGTCTCCATACTCCACTATTACTATGCAGGCTCTATATCAAGCTCTCGAGTCGGTTCATGAATAAAACTGGTATATAAGCACAATAGTCCTCCCACAACTGATAAATCTGGTTGATGATCCGTGCTCCGAAGTCGACCCACCTACCTCGGACAAACACAGTGGTGGCAACCTAGAAATGCAAGTTGGAATGGAACTCTAAGTATGACGGGACGGCAGGTCGGGGGAGCACCGCAGTGTCACGCCATCCTCTAATAGGTCTAGATGGGTGAAGTTGAAGAATGCGTTTGAGGTAGGAAAACCCCTCTCCGGAACGAATGAACGGTTGCAAAGCGACTCGTGGTAGAGCCGCTCTGCCTCCCGGGAGATGAATCGGCGTGGATCGTCCGGAGGGGGAGGTGTCGCCCGTGATGTGGAGCCAGAGCGGTGTCGTTTGGTTGGGACGGTCTTCTTGGGAGCCATAGTAGTCGCGGTCGGTTAGAAATCTGCAAAAAAACGCACGCCAAACAAGAGCAAGAGACGAAGGGGCACATAAAAACGGGTGGAGGGAAAAAATGGACAGCCGCAAGTATTTATAGGCCTGGGATATGAGGACCTTCAGGTGAAGGATCCCGCCATTTGTTGAGCTTCCGCTCTGTGGACAGGGATGGCTTCAAAATTGTTCTCCCTCGCGGCGTAGCAAGCTTCTCCGTGGTGGACCAGAAAGTCTGGGAAACTGTGTTTTTGCCCTCAGCCTTTAAGACTCACCTCTCTATTAAAAATAAGCATAGGTAGAACGCCCAAAACAAAAATTTTGATGTAAAGCAGTAGAGAGGAATGGAAGTAATACGAGTTTAGGGAAAATAAAATCTCACAATGCTTGGGTTGCCTCCCAAGAAGCGCTATGTTTAACGTCGTTAGCTCGACATTCCTGCATCTCCATGTTGTATTCTAGAGGAACTGGGAATGCTAACACGCCTTCGTTGTGTTCAAAATCGCTACTCAAGGTGGTTGGACTATTTTGGCTACCATGCTCTTGATCTTCTGGGTACCTCGTTATGCAACACGAGACTTATCTCGGGAGTTTACCACTTCGCCTTGCAAGATCTCTTTAGGGTGGAGGACCGAGGTATTTTTGTTAAGGGAGCTTCATGGGTCGGAATACATGAAAGGTGATCTCGTCTCCTAGGGCTCTCAATTTCAGTTCTCCCTTCTGCGCATCAATCAGTAACCCGCCAATCGCTAGAAATGGCCTACCTAGTATGATAGGTATTTCCTTATCTTCTTCCATATCCAGAACAATGAAATCTTCCGAAAAGATGAACTTATCCACTTTGATCATAACGTCTTCTATCACCCTAGGTGTTTCGGTGGCTTTGTATGCCAGGCGGAGTGTGAGCGTAGTTAGGCGAGGCTTCGCCTAGTCAGGTTAATGAATATAGATAGCGGCATGAGGTTGATACTTGCTCCTAGATCACACAAGGCCTTTTCAAAGATGGAATTTCTAATTATGCACTGTATAGTAAAATAGTCGGGGTCTTTCAGCTTTTGTGGCAGTTTTCTTTGCAAGATTGCACTACACTCCTCAGTGAGGTTCACTGTCTCAAAATCCGACAGTCTTCTTTTCTTGGACAGTATCTCTTTCATGAATTTCACATAACTGGGCATATGTTCTAATGCATCGGCAAACGGGATGTTTATATGGAGTTTCTTGAACACCTCCAGAAACTTGGTGAATTGCTTGTCCAATTTACTCTTTTTCGAGGGCCCCAGTGCGGGATTGGGATAGTGGGTTCGATACCTTATGGTCAATAACAGGACTCTTTTCTTTCATGACTTTATCTGATGGGGTTGTTCCCCTACTACTTTGTCAGTCTAGCTAGGCTGGATTACTTCTTCCGTCTCTACCTCCCCTATCACTGGTGGCTGCTCTGGTACTGCTAGTTCTTTACCACTCCTTAATGTGACAGCTTTTACATGTTCATTACCTTCTTGCCTTGGGTTCACTTCAAAATTACTCGGTAATGATCCCCGTTGCCTCTCCGTCAAAAGACTGGCCATTTTGCCCATTTGTACCTCTAAGTTTCTCAGTTGTGCTACCTGATTGTTCAATTGGGTGGTTTGGTTCAACAAATTCGCCTTGGTCTCATTCATAAAGGCGGTGCGAGGTGAGCATTTGTGCAAGTGCTTGCTCCAAGTCTACTTTCTTCTCAGGGGGTGGTTCATTCACTCGGGGTAGTGGCATGTTATTCTGACTATTCCTCCATCCATAGTCGATTAGTCGGCTATTACATTAACTCTCCATCCCTAGCCTTGATTATGATTCTGATTCTAGTATCTGTTCTTATATGCATTGCTTCCTATCACGCCGCTTCTTTGTAGTTGGTCTTTAATTCACATATTAGGCCAGCTTCTTTGTCATTGCCTGTTGACACTCCATGAGTCTTGTCTTTATCCACCCTCAAGATTCACAAATTTCCATGGATTAATGCAGATAGCATTCTTGTACCTTATTTATACATAAATTTGTCTGATTAACTATCTGACATAATTTACCACGAATTAGTAGTTGTATCCTCCAAGATCTCATAGGCTTGATCTGTGGTTTTCTTCATCAAAGCACCTCCTGCTAAGGCGTTAATAATTGTCCTGGTCGAATCGCTTAGACCATTGTAGAATGTGTTCACCTGCATCCACTTAGTTAATCTGTGATGTGGGCATCTCCTCAGTAGCTCATGAAATCTCTCCCAAGCCTCAGCTAGGTTCTCCCCCTCAAATTGTCTGAATGTGTTAATTTCCTACACCAATTGAGCTATCTTCGAGGGTGGGAAAATTTTGGTCATAATTTCTACACCAACTCATTCCATGATGTAATGGAATCTGGGTTGGTACAGTTAACGGTCTTAGCCGTGCTAAGTGACAATGGGAATAGCTTCTGATCTAAGAGCTTCTTGATTTACCCCCATTATACTTGACGTATCCACAGGAACTTGATAAAAATTTGGTGGAAATGTGCATTTAGTTCTCAACTAGAGTGGCAGTGGAATTGTATATTATTGAGCATCGCAAAGTTACTCCTTTTAACTCCAAAGTTGTTAAGCTTGTATGGTGGTGATCTAAGTATGGTGAGCTAGACAGTCGGTGGCAAAAACTCCTCAAAGGAGCATATGGGGATTGTCGGGTTGCCACGAAGAGTGTGGTGCGAGATTTCCTATGGTTACATCCATTTGGTTCCCACACATGGTTCATCCTATCATGAATATGTCCTAGCGTCTGCCAATCTTGCATGATTTGGTGAGTTACATAGGCTTCTCCTTCTGTGTCCCGGCGCGGTGTCCGTTGATTGGGATCGAATGGAAGCAATTCCCTATGATCTTGTCTTTGCATACACTCTAAATACTTTCCTAAAATCACAGGATGAGATCGAAACCAAATCACAGCACGGATGCAGTAAAGGAGAACACGGAAACCAGGAATAAAATTAAAAAAAATAGCAAAAATAAAAATTGATCAATAAGTGAGAAGAACTAAAGAAAGTAAAATTGATCCAAAGTACTATCTATGGCACGGTTGTCAATATCAACACTAAACTTCTCCCCGGCAATGGTGCCAAAAACTTGACGGGCTGAAAGTGAATGTGTAAATTAGGTGGGAAACGCAAACCCGTGTGCGCAAGTATACGCATCGAGTTGACGTAGTGTAGTGGTTAGTCATGTAAACCCCTAGTTTCGATCTATAACCTCTTAGTGTTAAAAGATGGATTAGAGAGGTAAAATAAATCTCTACATTAGATTAATTGAATCATGGCGTTAGAGAATTATCAATTTGGGTTAATGACTAAATTAGTTTATGCCCCATATCATGAGTACATGATGCTGTAGGGGCGTATAAGAGCACTAAGTGTCCCATTGTAATATTTTGGAGATGAAATTAGGAAATGATAAATTATGGAACCCGGAATTTTGGTGCTAGTGCAAGGGTACAATTATGATTGACTAAAGGACATATAAGTCATAAAACAAGTAGAGATGGGCCATAATAGAAATAAAACAAGTTACAATTGCAATATTAAAAATTAGGACCAACTTACCAAATTATGGAGAATTTTGAGGTTATAAATAGCCATGAGACAAACCAAAATCATATTTTTTGGTCTCATTTGGTTAAATGAACGTAGGAGGGGAGGGAGGAATAGAGGAAAGAAGGCAAAGGAAAGGAAGAGGGGGAAGAAGAAGGAGAAGACCAAAGAATTCAAGGTATGTGTTTGCCCAGGTCATGGGTAATTGGATTCTTAAGGTTTGAGTATGGAGGTGGATTACACCTTTGGTCTAGGTTTTGTGCAAAGATCACGTAAACCTTTGAATTTGTTAAGGGTTATGAGAGTAAAAGCCCCCGATTGGTGGAAAATAAACATGGAATCATCAAATTATATGATGTTTAGAAGAATTGGTGGACCTTTGGGTGAATTCATAAGATTTTCACCTAGGGTTTTGTTGTATGGAGTTCCAAACCACCAATACAAGTGTTATGGAGTGGTTTTGAATGACTTTCATGTTGATTATTGAGGTATTACGGTTTTGGTTGGTTAGCAAAAAACAAAGAGGAGAATGTTGGGTTTTACAGGAATTGCTGTCAAAATTTTTGTAAAACCCCTGTTTTTGTTTTGTCTATAAATTAAGTTAGAATCATCCAAATGAATTGATTCCAATTGGTAAAGAACCATAAGAGATAGGGCTATAAATTTATAGAAGGGATCAAGAGCAAATTGTAGCTCTAAGGCTCCTAAATATGGACTGAAAAGTGAACTCGTGTAGCTCACTGATTTTGCTCTGTTTTGGGTATGGTTGTATTGTTTTGGTCATAAGTGGAGTTTCACTCATCCAAATTGAGTGATTCAAAATTCTGGGTAAAATATACTTCTAGGGTAATAAGTTATCTGAAGGAAGTTCAAGCAAATTTTAACCCCAGAGTGCCCAGAAATATTTCCAAGTGGAGCTATGTGCAGATTCTGTTCTACCAATTTGAGTAATCTAGATATAAAATACAATAACTTGAGTTTTGGTGATCCAAGTTGGGTGATTCCAATTGGAGAAGAAACCTTAGAACCATAGCTTCAAATGAGTGAAGAGCAAAAACAATTCGTGTGACTAGAAGGTGATATAAGTGTAGATAAATAGGAAGAATAACGAAGGAAAGCGGAGCCCCAGTAGCGTGCTACCACACCTTTCTGTTATGGAGTTAATCGTTTGGTAAAAATATAATTTTTCGTTCCAAGCCTTCAGCAATTAAACGGACCGTGTGGGGTGATCCCTAAGGGTCAAAAACTAAAACTTTTACATAAAAATCGGGATTAGAGAGTCTCGGTTGAGTAGAAACAAGTTAGGAGGATATATAGAGAAAAATGGTCTTAATTGAGATTCTTGACCTTATAGTTGAGAATTTTAATTTTTTTTTTGTCACTAGTAATGATGAGGAATATTGTGTAGGTGACGGGCATGGGAGCAACGTCCACGAGCCTCGTGAAGCGGTGTGGGGAGTAGGCTTGAGGTAAGTGGTTGCCACTTAAGATCCTCGATTTCATGTAATTGGTTGATGTTGGTAATGAATATGGTAGTTAAGTAATCTAAAGAAAATATTTGAAAAGGAGTTTAGAAGTTTCAAAAGCGAGTTAGATTTATTACTTTTGACACTAAGTAAATGTTTTGAAAACCCATGTATATTCCTTAAGATATAATGAGATTTAAGCGTTATGTGGCAATATGATAAATTCCATCCATAGTCGCTCACAATAGAAAAATTAGCACTTTCTGGCGGCCCGATCACGAAAATTCCGTCAGAAGTAGTTGTAGTTTCACTAGAAGTATAAGCGCGCTACGTTGCGATGGAACAATTCCATACGTAGTTGGCTATTTGTATGGTTGGCATTACGTGACGTGCGATGAAATTCCGCTCGTAGTTGCGAGTTTTATATAATTGCGATCTTTGATAAATTAGTATTGTAGTTGCTCGGTGATAGAAACTTTGCGCCCTCGTGTGATGCATTAAATTCCATAACGTAGTGGATTTGAGATGACTTAGTAAAGCTTCACGTTGGCGTTAGTTTTAAATACTTAGTGATGGTTAAAATAATTAAAGGATATACATAGGGGTTTTGAAGAAATCATAAAACAAATGATAAATTGTCATGTTAGTGTATGTGATATATATCTTAATTTTCTTGTTTGTTCATTTACTGTAGCTATTTATATTCCATTGTGTGTATACTCGCGGACGATAGGGCGTCACATCATTTATTGTCTATATAGGTGGACGATTACAGGACTATGATGTAAAACTTTATGTATGAAATGAATATGAATTGAGCAAACATATATTTGGATTTTGAAATTGTATATTTGTAAATATCCATGCATTTCATATATATGATGCATCTAGAAATATTCTACTTAAGTTTTGTAAGTTTATATTTATAAGTGAAAATTGAGTGTTGATGTGGCATGTTGGTGGAAATATGATAATGACGATGTGCAAGTTTGGGAATAAAAGAAGTTGGGAGGAATTTAGGTTTTAGTAAGGTGTAAATTTTCTGCCAATTGTAAATTTTGGTTTATCAAAATGCGTAGTTATCTTTGAATTTTATAAAAATAATTGGAAACAAAAGTTGCGAAAAATTTTATCACTCGACTAATTAAAGAAATTTAATTTACACGAGTTTAAACGAGTAAACCGGTTATAGAAAGTTAAGGTTCACTTCTTGGATTTCTTCGATCCGACGAGTCGGTTTCAAGGAGTCCGTTGAAGTGCCCGGCAAGATCCTCCAGACAAGAGTTTAGATAAGGTCTGGGAAGGGTCTTGTCAAGTTGGTATCAGAGCAGGTTCTCGTTCAGTTGAAAGAAACTTTTAAGAGAAAAGTTTGAACTATTTACATATGAAGTGGCTGTTACTAGTTATGATTAAGGCAGTTATTACGTGGCGCACATCATTCCTTAGATTCAGAGTTAACAATGTTTCATTGATTGCATAAGCTAAAGCATAAGTTATAATTACTTAGATTCGTATATTATGAATATGCATTAAATTGTGAGTTAAATATTGCATGGAGATCATGCCCGGATTATATTGAGTTAGTACGTGAACTTGAAATTTTGATTTGTTGTCTATAGTGAACTAGTACACATTTACCCAGCTATACAGCGTCGGTCGTCAGGGGCCCAGCGACCAGGCGTATGAGGCACCCACACGGGATAGAGGACGGGTTGAGTCACATCCGCGTGCGGGAGGTCTGCACACCTGGCCATCACAATCAGTCTGACGGAGCCTACCCCAGGGCCCCATTCGGGGCAAATGGAACAGATGGCACGGATGCTGACCCTTGATGGCCGCGCGAGTGCGGATATCGATTCGCCTTAAATAAATTAGCCTTGAAGCCGTATGATGGTAGCGGAGACCGGAGGCGTTATCTTGGATAGAGGCAAGCGAAGAGATTTTTCGAGATGATGGGGTGTACGAGAGGAGCGAGAGGGTCTCTGTGCGCCTTCCTAGCAAAAGATCCATGGGCGAAGGTGGAAGGCGCATCGGAGAGCACACCAGAGGGTGTCATATGAAGCGAGTTCAGAGATAATTTGGAAGAGATTTTTCCTAAAAGCTATAAGATGCCCGAAGTTGAAGAGTTTATAGATTGGAGCGGGGCTCCTCGGGTCCCAGTACGAAAAGTTTTGAGTTGATTCGTCTAGTTCCTAGCCCGTAGAGAATGAACAGAGAGAGATCAACATATTTATGGTAGTCTTAACCCCGCGGTTAGGACAATAGTGACATCTGCATCACATACCAGATATGGGCAGTTGGTGGAGGCAGCCACTAGAGTAGACGAGTGCACAGGGCCGCCACGAAGTCAAAGTCATAGATTCGATCGAGAGGCCCGGACGGTAGCCATCGGGGAGAAGGCGATAAGATGCTAAAGTGGTCGCGGCGTAGTCCACGAGTGCGGTGAGAGACCTCGGGCTAGTCGATTACATTCGGTCATCGGCGAGGTCGAGGCGATGGGTTACTGCGGAGAGCCGACCCGGTGTGCGATGAATGTGGTAGATCACATTCGGTGAGTGCCTTGGTAGATTTGGAGTGTTGGATCTCTGACCGGAGGGCCATTTCGCGAGGTATCCAGAAGTGCGGTGGCGTCGAGTGTCGAGCCATATCTCTGACTCGAGGGCGGACCGATTAAGGGTCGTGGACCCGATAGGGGAGGCCCATTTGGAGGGAGCTCTTAGTGCATGCGACCTAGTGGCGGACGGTGAGGCATACCCCAGAGGATAGCCTAGTAGACCATCGGAGCACCCCGTGGTGGACCTCCAGTGTTTGCCCGGAGTATGTAGACCGGCGGGCGACGATGCTACGAGATAGTCACGGGTACCATTTCTTTATTTGATCTTGATGCTTTCGTGTATTGGTGGACTTAAGACCACCCGTTCTTTTATTTCTCGGGAGTTCGTAGAGAGGATTGGGATAGAGATGAGACCGACCGAGTGTAGTATAAGTGATGTCACTTCCCACGGGTGGTCGCTTATTGCGAATAGAGTCTGAGGAAGTAAGTGACTATAGCAAGTCATGAGTTGGTGATCTAATGAGTACTCGATATTCATGACTTTGACATCGATACGAAAAGTGGATTAGTTAGCAAACATCGCTCACAGTAGATTGCTCACGGGAAAGAGGTCCGAGTTTAGTCGGCTGGGACGAGTGATCTTTTGTGGAGAGAGGGAAGATGCTTTCTACGAGTTTAATCGGCGTAATACAAGCAAACAAGATGCCAATAAAGCATGCGAGTGCACAATTGTATACAATAGAATGCGTGATGAGATACGGTTAGGCGAAGTTCACACCATGGTGAACGAGTTCTTTGAGGATCTACCAAGGTTACCGCCGGACAGAGAGATTAAATTCTAGATTGAGCTAGCGCCTGGCACAGAGCCCATCTCTATAGCGCCGTACCCGGATAGCGCCGCGGGTACAAAAGAATTGAAGGTGCAAATGGAAGAGATTGTTGAGTAAAGGCTTCGTTAAGGCCCAGTACATCATGGAAGTAGAGACTCAGATGTTGTTTGTTAAGAAAGGTACAGGACCCTTTGTTTATCATCGATTATAAGACGGCTGATAAAGTAACCATCCAGATGAGTATCCATTGCCAAGAATCAGATGATCTATTTGATCATTTACGAGAGCCGGTCTTCTCGAAGATAGATCTACGATCGAGTATCATCAATTTGAAGGTGCGTAGGGAAGATGTTCCCAGACAGCTGGGAACTAGATATGGGCATTATGAATTTTTTGGTGATGTATTCGGCCTAACAGCATCCGGCGACCTTTATGGATTTGATGAATCGTGTCTTCGGACCTTATTTAGACAAGTTCGTCATAGTCTTCATCGATGATATCTGGTATATTCAAGTAGTAAAGAGGAGCATGCAGAGCATCTGAGGATAGTATTACAAACTCACGAGAGAGCATCGACTCTATACAAAGTTCATCAAGTGCCAATTTTGGTTAGATCGAGTAGCATTCTTGGGACATATGGTATCGTAGGGTATTTGATGAACCCTCGGAAAATAGAAGCCATTGTAGATTGGAAACCACCGCGAGCGTGGCGAAGTCGGAAGTTTCTTGGGTTTAGTGGTTGCTATAGAAAGTTAGTATAAGGGTTCTCAGATGGCTACTCCTTGACGAGTTGAGAAAGAAGAAGTTCATCGGTCGGAAGCTGTCGAACCGGTTTCGATGAGTTAAAGCGGCCGACCTACGCACCGGTGCTTACACTCCCCTCAGTGAGGTTCACGATATATTGTGATGCCTCCCAGGCAAGGTTTAGGTTGTGTTGATGCAACGTGATGGGAGTGATAGTTTATGCTTTAAGGCGATTAAAGAAGCATGAAGTAAACTATCGACCTTACGATTTAGAGTTAAGCGGTATGGTGTTCGCGTTGAGAATATGCGCGACACTACCTCCTATAGATTACCTTGTAGGATCTTTGCCGATCACAAGCCTGTAGTATCATTCTCACAAAAAGATTTGAACATGAGACAGAGGAGGTGGATAGAGAACTCATCCAAAGACTATGTTTTCGTGAATACCTACAAACGGCAAGCGAATGTGAGCACGAATGCGCTAAGCGAGAAGCCCTCTAGTTCCTAGCTCGGCAAGCGAATGTAGCGATCTTGAGTAGGCGAGATCCCATGGGGGGTCGGTTTAGAGGCAGTAGTCGGTACTCTAGTAGCGGCTTTTCATGTTCGGCCGGTGTTAGTGGAATGGGGTTAGAGACACAGGCTGGGACCGTGATGGGAGTGAGAAGCCCAGATAGAATTTGGACAATTGCTTCACCTTATGAGGTAATGGGACACTAGTGTTGGGCCAGAGATTATGTGTCCCAGATGTGATAGAGTTGAAGAAAGAAATCATGGAAGAGGCACACTCATCAGCATATGCGATGCATCCAGGGAGTACTAAGATGTATCGGACTACGGGAGACCACTCTTGCGGTGGAAGGTAAGAGAGAAGAGAGAGAGATGCGAGTTCGTATCTAAATTACTAACTTGTCAACAAATTAAGATTGAACATCGAAAACCTACGGGTTTCCCTCGACCTTTATCCATTCACGAGTGGAAATGGGAAGAAAAGGATCACGATGAATTCGTGACGGGACTTCCCAGGAGACACGCGTGGACATGATCTTATTGGAGTTGTGTGGATGGGTGTGAAGTTGACCCACTTCATTGCTACTAATAATACCTATTCCTAAGAAAAGAAAGATATGCGCGATTGTATGTAGATAGAGATTGTGAGGCTACATGGCCTTTTGATGTCCATTAACTATCCGGCCAGAGATCCTAACTTCCTTCCGATTAAATGAAGCTACAAGATGTTATGGGCACCAGATTACACTTGATCTTGCTTTCCACCCGCAGCGGATGGCTAATAAGAGAACCATTCGGACTCGAAGATATATTGAGCACATGTGGTAGATTTAAGGAAAGGTTGGGATAATTACCTAGCATTGATAGAGGTTTGCCTACAACAATAGTTGTCAGTCTAGTATTGGTATGGCACCATGGGGCATTATGGCGAGAAAGTGTAGAACCCCAGTCTGTTGGGACGAAGTGGGAGAGAGAAGATTAATTAGCCTAGAGATTGTCCAAGATACAACCGAGAAAGTAAATATGATATGAGAGCGGTTGAAGATAGCAAACGACAGGCAGAAAAGCTATGCGGACAATCGACGAGATACGAAGTTTGGGAAATGGGTGATCAAGTATTCAACGAGTCTCGCCATGGAAGGAGTATTGCAGGGAGTTCTGGAAGCGTGGAAAGTTAAGTCCTGATATATGGTACATGAGATAGTAGGCAGTGGGTGGAAATTGGCTTATCCCACGATTGAGGCTACCGTCAGAGTTAGCCAACATCCATGACGTGTTCCACATCTCCATGCTACGTAAGTATATAGCTGACCCTTCACATATTCTTAAGGAGCAACCTATTCAGTTGAAGGAAAACTTGACCTACGAGGAGCATCCAGTAGAAATATGGACTGAAAGGTGAACTCGTGTAGCTCACTAATTTTGCTTTCTTTTGGGTATGGTTGTAGTGTTTTGGTCATAAGTGGAGTTTCACTCATTCAAATTGAGTGATTCAAAATTCTTGGTAAAATAGACTTAGGGAATACAAGTTAGCTGAAGAGTTCAAAGCAGAATTTTAACGAGTGCGAAATATTTCCAAGTGGAGCTAATATGCAGTTACATTACGCCAATTTGAGTAATCTAGATATAAAATGCAATAACTTGAGTTTTGGTGATCAAAGTGGGTGATTCAATTGGAGAGAAACCTTAGAACAATAGCTTCAAATGGTGAAGAAACAAAAGGCAATTTCGTGTATTTACTAGAAGGTGATATAAGTGAGCAAGTAGGAAGAACGAAGGAAAGCAGACTGGCGATGATACACATTCTCAGTAACAGTTGTCAAGTTTTGGTAAAAAAATATAATTTTAAGTTCCAGACCTTCAGATTAAGCGGGACAGTGAGTGAGTCATGAGGATCAGAACTGACTTTTAAATCAGGATAGAGAGTCGGACGAGTATAAGAAACCAGATGGAGGATATTCTCAGAGAAAACAGTGCTGACCAGTTAACAAACATATGGTGAAATTTTAATTTTTTTTGTATCACTGTGTGACAGAGATCTTAATGGATAAGCATTGCAGGAAGCGACGTCGAGCCTCATAGAAACTTAACGAGGAGTGTGTGGCTGAAGACAAATGGTTGTAGCAAGGATCTTTTCAATTTCTTCATTGGTTGATGATGATAAATAGAATATGTTGATTAATTAATCAAAAGAAAGATATTGAAGAAGTTTGAGTTTAACTTAGTTGATTGTGCTTTTGTTTCAAATAAATATGGTTTTAAACCAATGTGTGTTCATAAAATTATAATAGTTGAAGATATTATGACTGACATGATGATTGATCAGCGATAAATACATTCAAGAAAAGTGGCACTCTGGCGATCTGGGAAAGATTCAAGTCAAGCTGGTTGCTGGACTAACAGTATATCAGACATATTGGTGCAGGGCATTCACTTTGCGTGGTGGCTGTTGTATGGTTGGCACTATGTGGCGTGCGATAAATTCGCTCGTAGTTGCCGAGGAGTTTTAGCACTACAATTGCGATGCGATAAATTCCATTATTGTAGTTGCTTTCGATGATAAGCTTTAGCGCCCTACGTGCGATCACGATAAATTGTAACGTAGTGGTTGAGACTTAGTAAGCTTCCGTTGGCGTTAGTTTTAAATCTCTCGTGATGGTTAAAATAATTAAAGGATATACATAGGGTTTTTGAAAGAAATCCTGAAACAAATGATAAATTGTCATGTTAGTGTATGTGATATATATCTTACGTTCTGCACTAACTTGTTTGTTCATTTTGTAGCTATTTATATTCCATTATTGTGCTTTCTCCTTGAATGGCAGGAACAATCATCATTTGTCTATATAGGTGGGCGATTTAGGACCTGATGTAAAAACTTTATGTATGAGATGGATATGTAATTGAACAACATATATTTGGATTTTGAAATTGTATATTTAGTAAATATCCATGCATTTCATATATATGATGCATCTAGATATATTCTACTTGAGTTTGTAAGTTTGTACTTATAAATTGAGAATTGAGTGTTGATGTGACATGTTTGTGGAAATATGATAATGATTATTGCAGGTTTGGGAATAAAGAAGTTTGGGAGGAATTGAGGTTTTAGTCGAAGTGTAAATTTCTTGACAAGTAAATTTTGGTTTATCAAAATACAGCCGTTATGCTGCCGAAAATTTTATAAAAATATTTGAAACAAAAGTTGCGAAAAATTTTATCACTCCCAACTAATTAAAAGAAAATTTAATTTCTGAATTTAAGCAGTCGCAGGTTATGAAAGTTGAGTTCACTTCGGTTCTTTGATCAGGCGGAGTCGGTTTCAAGGAGTCCGTTGAAGTGCCCGACAGGATCCTCCAGACAAGAGTTTAGATAAGGTCTGGGAAGGGTCTTGTCAAGTCAAGTTTCATTCCCTTGAAGAGAAGCGTGTTGACTATTGACTTAATGACTTCGACAATATTTGGATCTAGTCTTAGAGTGAATTACGACTAAATTACTGGAATTAATGACAACTAAAAATTGATGTATTGAATTATATTGATGATGAGAAACCTAGGGTTTTACCATCTCCTACATCACCTGATGGATGTCAATTCAATTAAGGACTTATTGAAGTATTCATATAAGTTATGTTGGTAGGTTGATCTTTCCTACAAGATATTCTCTCTCGAGATATGTTTGCCTATCTCGCCAGTGGGATGTATTGCATCTACCTCAACCCCTCGACTCGAAAGCGCCTAAATGTGAACCACAGTGCCACACTTGCAATCTGAAATATCTCTGTTCTTGACTGAAGTGTTGCTTTAACCATGTCCCTAGAAGTCATCTTCTCTCGATCTCAAACATGACTTTAGCATGTCACGAGTTGGCAGAGGTGATAACATGTAATTAAATCGAGAATTAAAGCAAACATATGAACTCATATGAATATTCAAATAAGTCCAAACTGAATATCAATCCATCAAACTGTGGTTAGGGTTGATAAAACCCTAGAGAAAAGAATTAGTTCATCATATTATTCATTAAAAATTGATAAATTTGAATCATGAAGTAGGTTGGGGGAAGAACTACAGAAAAATCCGTCCTCGCGATCTTTCCCCGAATCCGTCTCTATTGATCTCCCTCTGCTTATATCTCCTTCTTCTTATCGATCCAATCCCCCTTTCTTCTTCGAAATTACTTCCCTTTTATACCTCGAGACATGGGCCGATCAATGGCCTAGAAAATTAGGGTTCTTCATGTTCCCGTTTTGGAAGGATGCCGCTGCGTCGCGTGAAAGGTCGCTTATTTCTTTGCGTAGCCGAGAGCTAACCGCTCTGTCTCTGGTCGCTGCGAGGGTCTTGTAGCGAAGTGCTATGCGCAACTGGGGGTCTCTTCTTGTTGCATACCAATAGCATACATTGTCCGCTGTTGTCATTTTGCTTATGTTACGTTTTACGTCTTTTAACTCCCCTTTTGATTCCAACATCGCCATATTATATAGAACAATATAATATGAGGGATTAACTTAATATTAATGAAAAAGACTGTAAATCATGAATTCTAGCTATAAAGGACACCGAGAATTCAACTGAAATGCACGCATGATTCATCTTGATCAACCGCCTTTATGAATGAGACAAAGGTGAATATGCAGAACCAGGCCACCCAGCTGAATAATTAGGCGGCACAACTTAGAAACTTAGAGGTTCAAATGGGCTAAATGGCTAGCCTGTTGACGAAAAGGCAGCAGGGTTCTTGACTAAGCAATTCAGAGGTAAACCCAAGAGGAGAGGGGAAGGAATACTGCAAGGCTATCACTATAAGGAGTGGGAGAGAGTTAGAAATACTAAGGCACCCACTAGCGGTAAGAGAAGCGGAAATTAAATAGGAAGATCAGGTCAGCCCGAAAGATTAGATGTAAGGGGAGCGGCCCCGAGAGAGGAGATCAGTCGATGACAATAAAGTAAGGAAAGAGACCGAGAAACGAGCAAGAGCAGATGAACCTGCCATACCAATTCCGTATCCTGAGCGTTTGAAGAAGGGTAAGTTAGAGAAGCAGTTCGCAAAGTTTCTTAATATCTTCAAGAAACTACATATCAATATACCCTTTATAGAGGCATTGGAGAACATGCCAAGTGACGTGAAGTTCATGAAAAATATCTTGGCAAGTAAGAAGAAGTTGGAGGAATATGGGACCATCGCCTTAGCTGAGGAATGCAGCGCAATCTTTCAAAAGAACCTCTCCCCAAAACTTCAAGATCTGGGTAGCTTTGCTATACCATTTTCTATAGGAAATCGGGTATTGGGTAAAGCCCTTTGTGACTTGGGAGCAAGCATCAACTTGATGCCGCTTTCAATGTTTAAAAGGTTGAGGTTGGGGGAACCAAAATTTATTACAATCAGTTTGCAACTAGCTGACAAGTCATACCAACACCCTCAGGGTATAATTGAAAATGTCCTAGTAAAAGTGGGTAAATTCATCTTTCCAGCTGACTTCGTCATCTTGGACATGGAAGAAGATGACACTGTTCCCATCATACTTGGTAGACCCTTCTTAGCCATGGGAAAGGCTCAAATCAATGTGCAATAAGGTGAGCTTAAATTGAGAGTCCAAGGAGATGAGGTCACTTTCCATGTATTCCAGCCCACGAAGCATCCGATGATGATCCCGGTAAAGAGATATCTACGGAATTGCACCGAGGAGATCTTGCAAGGTGACTTCGATAAACCAGGGATAAGCTCATTCTTTACGAAAAGACACCAAGAGGGTTAAGGGCATGGAAGCCAAGATACTTCATCCATCTTGAGCAATGTTTTTGAGCACTATGGAGATGTTTTAGCATTCCCAGTTTCTTCTGAAATCCAACATTGAGATTCAGGGTCGTCGAGCTAACGACATTAAAAAAAGCACTACTTGGGAGGCAACCCAAGCCTTTTGATGTTTTTCTTTCTGTAGTTTAGTTTTGAGTGTTTTTTGTTTTTGCATGTTTTTCTATTTCTTTCTCTTAAAAAGCACATTTTTCTCGGAGCACATAAAGCCTAATAAAAAATGTCTGGTTGTTTATTCTCAGGCTCTGAGACCGAAGCAGCGACAAAAAGGTAGCTCTGGTAATCAAAACCGGGGTTGGACAAAGATCGGAATCTAAAAAGGGGAGTACTCTCAAACTTAAAAAAATGTGTTTATCAAAAGTTAGTTTCTTCTCTGTAACGTCGCGACGTTGGATCTCAACGTCGCGACATTGGATCTCAACGTCGCAATGTTGCAACATCTCGACGTCCCAACATCGCGACGTTGAGGAAAAGTGAAATCCTAACTCTCTGTAACGTCGTGACGTTGAAAAGTGCACTCTCTGTAACGTCGCGACATTGGTTTCCAACGTCGCAACATTGAAAATTGCAATCTCTAGAATGTCACGACGTTGGATCTCAACGTCATGATGTTGAAACCTTGACCTTTTGGAATGTCGCGACATTGCATCTCGACGTCGCAACATTGGCAACTTAACTTTTTGGAACGTAGCGACATTGGCCCGAACGTCGCAATGTTGCCTTATGTTTAAGAACTTGAACGAACACACTGTTCTCTTACTTTCGAACCCCAGCTCTTTGAAAACCTAACTCTCTTCTCTTGGTTTTATGATTCATCATCAACCTCTTCAGTACATTCCTAGTGCATTTGAGACATATCGACAACCTAAGCCTCACCTTTGATCCTCAAAAATCTAAGGTTCTTCCACTGTTCACCGAAAAACTAGAGAACTGACCATAGACCTTACAATCGGTTGAGTCAAGGTGATTCCTAAAGTTTTTAGGAGACTTTTGGATTCAATTGAGTTGCAAAGCGTGTATGTCAGTGAGTTGAGTTTATAGGACCAACCATTTCAAGCCAAAGACCAGTGTGCCCACTACTGCCCACCAAGTGTTTGACAAATTGACCAAGTGGGAATTTTCACACTATTTAGAGACCAATGATTGAACCGAGCACATTGGGAGTCTACGTGCTCGTTTAGAATTGTGAAACCTAGGCCACTAATTCCCATCTAAGCCACATAAGTCCTAGCATGTCTTCGAAAAGACAAAAGCTAGCCCCAAAACGAAGCCATAAAGTAAAGGAGCCTCAAGAGGACTTTGATCGGTCCAAATTTGTGAACATGACCGCGGTCGAGCGATTCGGGCTCATCTCGGCCAACCGCTCATTCATTAAGGAGAAAGGCTTTCCTGCATGAGGATTTTTGCCCAGACCATCACGAAGGGTGGAGGGCAGCTGTGCGACCTCTAGACCGGCGCCACTATACATCAGGGAGTTCTACGCCAATCTAGCTTCCCACATGCATAAAAAGGTTAGGGTGCGTGGGGTTTGGGTCGACTTCTACCCGAAGTCCATCAATTAGTACTACAATTTGGAGCTCGTCGACTCTGAGCCATTTGATAGACTATCGACCCTCATTTACCGAGATCCTTGAGTCTTGACAAATGGGCACAAAAATTGGAAACTAAATGTGGGGAGCTTACTTATTTGTGCATTTCAAAGGCAAACACCTAGCTATATCCCAAAGGTATGGCACCCATTTCATTACCTCGCGCCTCATCACAGGCCGCTGATGTCTTCAGTGTGACGAGCGAGCCTTGCTCAACTTCACCATCCTTCAGGACATTCCTTTCGACGTAGGTCGGGTTATAGAGGACGTAATCCTCTATAACAGAGATGCTAAGATCTGGGCACCTTCCCTTATCGCCTATGTAGAAAAGCAGAGTCGAGGTGCCAGCAGAGAGATAATGAGGCTTAGATACACCCGAACAAGGCGATCATGGTTAAGAAAGGCAAACCAGGTGTACTAAGGCCAGAGGAGGTGTACGACTCAGGCAATGAGCCCTCCGACGAGGATGAGCTTAGAGCGTATCAGTCTAGGTTTAGGATCCAAGTAGGCGCCTAGGGAGAGGTCGGGTAGTCCTCCTCTCAACCCCCACCACCACAACCATCTTAAGAGGAGGACCCGGTCAATCCTTCCACTACATTGGAGGATCGGGTGTAAGACCTCACCGCTCGATTTGATGCGTACTGGGATGAGACCAGAGCATTAGGTCACCATGAGCTAGGACATGGATGCACTCAAGGTCGACATGAACACAATCATGAGCAGCAGAGAGCCATCCTCAGCAGACGATCCGTCGGGAGGCCGGCTTACCCCGGCTCCTCGGTTTTCATGTACCTCCACCACCACCGCAATGATCCAAGCGATCACCAGGGGAGCTCACTCCGCCCTCGCTTCTTCTATTTTCTTGACAATGAGGACATTGTCCTTTTGTTTTGGGGGGTGTGGGTGATCGGTTTGGCATCATGTGTTTTGATTGTCTAGGTTATGTTTGCCTATTTCGTTTATATTTATGTTCGTATTTTTCTGAGTTTTTCATTTTGGTTTACGTGTGTTAAGATGTCTCAATTTTGTTTCATGATTTAGGGTTGTGTTAGGCAGTATGTGTGAGTGATGCCATGATTGCTAAGCAAGGATCCTTTTAACATCTTCAAATCTTTTCGAAAAACACAATGCAAGTCACAAGAAAGGATCCTTAGGTTGTTAGATGCTCGAGAATTACATGTTTGGATAGGTAGGGGTGGCATAGTGAGTCACCTCCTTGGTGTTTAAGAAACCAATTCCCGATTAGTCTACCATACCCACACACATGTGATCTCCAAGTTATGCCTAGGCTCCGGGCCCGGCGTACTAACGTTCAACGAACCTTGGGGGTTTCTAAACACCTAAGTGATGGGACACCTTAGAAAAAGAGGATTGCCATCGAGCCCCATATAATGAGAAAAAAAAAGGAGAAAATAGCAAGATAAAAAAAAAGTGAATAAAATAAGTGGGATCTTCTAGTAGGAATCCCGGGCATGAATCCCGAGGGGGCTTTTCAAGCTGTGCCTAAGCCAGGCGGCGAGAGCCGTGGCTTCCTTTGCCGGGACGTGGGACAGAGGATGGAAGTTTCCCACAGCTTAGAGCCCTTAGGTTTGGTTGAGTGTTCGGGGTGAAGTTTGAGGGGAATTGAATGCCTGGTGCCCTTAACCAACTGGTGGGGAGTCACCAACGAATCCCTGCTACAGGAACACTAAACTAAAACTTATAGGCGCTAGTATTTCTTTCATGAGTAGATGGATTTAGTATATATGGATAAAGGGTGCATTCTTATCCTTTCGTAGTTGGAGCTCTCCCAAATAGGCAAGTTGATTCAAGTTTGGGGAGTACACGGAATCGGAGTTATATGCTAGAGATCATGCATCAAATGCACATAGACTTCTTGGGAAAGGCCATTGAAAACCTAGGAGGTTGAATCACTTGTCAACAAAACCGTGTTCAGCTGAATTCTTTCGAAAGTCGAACAACCTTAAGGACCCTCTGAATTTAGAGGCAATGGGTAAGATTTGTGAGTTCGGTTCATTTTGATCCTTACTTTTGGCAACATGTGCATCACACTCGTGTTGTTGAGTTTTAGTATGTTATTTTTTTTATGTGTCTGGTTTAGAGTCTGTTTCTTGCTTGGGACAAGAAAGAAGCTAAGTTTGGGGGTGTGATAAGTGTCCAAAACACTCATGCCATACCCACGTCTTTACGTTTAGTTTACTTTATATATTATCGGTGCGTATTGCCACATATGCGATTTTGGGTCTTTTTGTGCGTCACAATTGAATATGATGGTTTGAGCTTTGTGGAATGTGTAGCAAAAGAGTGAAGACCCGACACCAATGTCGTGATATTGCCAACGTCTGGATTCAACATCGCGACTTTAGTCAACAAAAGTCAGCGCCAAATAATGACCCAACATCATGACATTCTCGCGATTCCTGCGGGGTAAAAGCACGGGAGATCTAATTTTTCGAGGAGGGAAGGGCGTGCGGACGGAGGCGAGAGACACAAGCGGGAGCGACCCGAGTGGCGACCCCGGCGGTCCTAGAATGGCAAGTGGGGCAAGGAAACCCGGGGACGCTCGGTTTATTTCTTTTATTTTTCGTGTTATTAAATTTTCTTTTTTCAAAATATCGCGACGAATCTCAGCCCCGACCGAATGGCGAATCCGGTCGGAGCCCGGTTTATAGAAGCGTTTTCATTTATCTTATCAAAACATTTTATTAATTCATTTAGTTGCAGAAGAGGTTTCAGTTTTGGGCAAGCCTATAATCATTTACAAATACAAAGTAATTCGGTAGGCCCATAAACATTAACAAAATACATTTACAAAGAAAGGCATTATATGCCCTTTCAAAATGAAATACAAAAATCAAGTTTCAGGGTTTAACCCTTTGTTCTGAAACACCACTTGTTAGATGATATGCGAAAATTACGAATTATCACACTTATACGTCATTACTCTTTATATTCTGTATTGCGCGATCTTGTATATTTCTTTACCTTTACTCGATGCACACTTTTTATAGATAAAACTACGCTAAGCATTTTCATTGCTTAGTGGTTCTATACAGTTCTATTCCAATATTCAATTTAACTCGGCATGCATTTAACATTAAACCATGCCTAATATATCAACTATACTCATGCTATTCAATATACAAATCATTTACCATATCATATCATGCATTTTCAATGCAACAATTCATTTGACAATTCAATTCATGATATTTAAGCATATTCATAAAAATCCCATTAGACTCGTCAATGTTGGCTATTTCACCTTGACTATTCAATTCTGCAATTTAAGGCGATTCCGTTTGATAGATCCATACTTGGTATCGACCGATAATGCTTATACATTTAACAATTCGATCTCCCATCATGACGGATGCCGTTTGGTGCATCCCGACACGTGGTATCCCTTATTCGGTCTTCCATCATGCCAGATGTCGTTTGGTGCACCCCTACATGTGGTATCAATTAAATGCCATACGCCATCATGACGGATCCAGTTGGTGAATCCCGCCAAGTGAGACATTTCTTCAATGCCATACGCCATCATGACGGATGCCGATTGGGTACATCCGCCAAATTAGGACATTGGAAAATTCGAGTGCCTTATTGATGGATGCGATTGATTGCATCCCGTCCCGATTCGTAAATCATTGATTCACATTTGCATGATGGATTCCATTTGATGAATCCCGTCCTTATCATCATTCACATTTATCGGGTTCGATTATGCATTTCATATTCCCATTATTATCTTTTCAAAGATATACTCAGTCTCTCTTATTCCATATACTCATTCATGCACTCATTCATAGTTACTTGTGATCTACCAAAAATACTTGAAATAAGAATAGAGTCGAAGAACAAACCGAAGTATCGAGTCCCAGCTTCCTTCTCTTGATCTCGTCTGGATTAGGCCGATCTTCACGATCCTAGTCGATAACATTCACGCCACTCTTAGTGGATAAACAATTAACAATTTTAGTGAATTACAATTTTATTTTTGTTAAAGTCTTGGGTTAAGACACTAAGTGCGCGAGCGAACACTACGCGAGCAAAGCAAAAGCCGCCGGCGATACGTACATTTTCACTAGCTCACAACCTTAATTAGACCCCCATTAATCGTTTCTTAAGGTCCACTGAACATCGGTATGCGAATACGGGACTTAGCAGTAGCGAAAACATGTCAAAGCAATTTCATTGGAACAACTGTACGGTATAGCCTTGACTGTGCCGGTATAGGTTGCTTCAGTTTCTTGGGGTGTACGATACGGGTTCAGCCTGTCTGGGAGTGCAGTACCATTTGCGATATTTTTGCACAGGTGTCACCGTGCACGGCTTGACTGTGCAAAGTGCAGGTGCTCGTTTTCTGCTCGGGATGTTCGGGATTTTGCAGCACCACATTTTTCATCTACCAATCTTCTCCTGCCACAGCCCATATCAAAAATCCACCATGGAATCACTTCAAAACAACTCCAAAAGTGGTTTAGAATCAATGAAAATCCATTTTCCTCAAGCTAGGACTTTTCTCCCAAAAATCCAAATCATAGAAGATGAGGTTAGGGTTTGATCTATTACCTTGAACCTCTTCCAATCTCTTCTTGTATGGTGTCTGGTCTTCTAGGAGGAAGAAATGGGAACCAAACCCAACCAAAGTTTGATCTCTTCCAAACCCTAGCTTTTTCTCTCTTTTCTCTTCCCCTTTTCTCAAAAAGCGAGGTTGCTCTTAAAATGAGCCCTAAGACCACATTTTGGCCTTTAAAACTCCTCCTTTAGTGTAAGGCCATGTTTGGCCCTTCATATACTCTAAATTCTCATTTTCCCTTTTTGGCCTTCAGTCACTTAATTCTCATAAGGCCTTGTTTGGCCACACAATAAATCCAATTCTCCATTTTGGTCTCCTATTATACTTTTGGCCATTCATTTATCACAATTTCACTTAAACATCTATTCTTTATAACAATTGACCCTTAGGTCCTCATTTTACAAATTTCCACATTTTTCCCTTTTTCACTTGGGTTTATTTCCGGGTTCAATACATTTCTCAATTTAGCATATAATATTCAATCATATGCTCGCTCTTTTCAATTACATTTCAATTTATCAATTTATTAAATTAGGAAAACCAAGTTTGACTCAATTCATACCCAGAATATATAATAAAATTATTATAAAAATTCTAGGGTATTTTTGGGGCGTTACACCAAGAGATCGTGGAAACTTGTGATTTTGTATTTCTCTTCTCAAACTATCAATGATTTATATAACAATGTTTGAAATAACTCCAATTATGTTCTAGATTTATTTCTAGGGTTTTGTTGAACCCTGCTACAGTTGCATGGATTAGGATTTAATTCTATTTTGTTCAGTTTATTCATGAGTTGTATCGATTTGCTCTATATTTGTGGTTTATTTTCATGGTAATGTATGGCCAACATTGACATAATCTTACTAGGTATCCGAGATCGAGAGATAAGGACTCCCAGGGAAATGAGTAGTGTGACACTTGGTCAATCGGTGAATAGAGATATCCCGGTTCCGAGTGTGGTGATTAGGCTTTGAGCATTTAAGCATTTTGGAGTCCAGGGTCGGGCAGAGATGCACCCAACCCTACTGGCGAGATAGGCAGATATACCTCAAGAAAGGATATTTCGTAGGCATGATCACCCCGTCAACGAGAATTCATTAATAGAATGATTAATTCTTCTAGGTTAAAATCCATCAATTGTGGTAAGGGAAGGCAAAACCCTAATTTTCATAAAAGTAATTTTACAAGTCATTTAGATTTAGTTTTAGTTCTCTACATTAATTTGAAATTCATTAAAAGTCTAAGTCCAGATAATATCATAGAGCCAATTCCAGTAATCAATACACTTCTCCCTGTGAATCGATATTTGTACTTAGGTACACTGTATTACTTAATACGACGTGTGCACTTGCGCGCATAGGCGCTTTACCTAGTTTATACAATTTTACACATCACGCTTTCGCCCTATCACTTTACTCATTTGAATCACCCTCACATAAACAAACATCGCACCAAGACGACGACTAAAACACAAAAAAACAAATGAAAAAACCTAAATGTTGTGGAATAACCACTTTATTGAGGAAAAAACAATGAAAAGAGATGTAGATGGGTGATTTAAAGCCAAAAATGGAAAAAAGATCACCGCTCTTTACTTAAAGGAATAAAGGCTAGCAGAGAAAAAATTGAGAATATCTTCCAACTTATTAACTCTAATTTGACATTTACGCTTCTATAAATCTTTCCTTCCTTGTTTTTATTTTTGAAAGCAAATCATTCCTTTGTTTTTAGATAGGTTCTTTATCTTTTCTAGATATATTATTTTATTATTATTATATATTATCATTACCTGTTTTTTTTTTCTTTATAGACAAACAATCTATTAAAAAGTTAAAATTATTTTTTATATAAATAAACATCCCAAGCTAAGTAATTCCAAGAGTATGGACATTAAAAATGGTGAAGCTTGTGGTAGACAATAATAGACTATAAATGAATTTGAGTTTTAGAGAGAGTATGGAGAATATTGTTACTTTGAAAATGTATCAGAATTCTAACTAGTTCTAATTATATTTAATTTTCTCTTAATTTTTTTTAAAATTGAACTAAATAGTAAAACAATCATTTCAAATTTTTATTTCTTCAATAACATTTAGAATAGAATAATAATAATAATTATTATTATTATTATTATTATAATAACACAAAAAAAATACCTTATGTAAAGTTTGCTTGTCAAATTAATATTGATGACTAAACAACATGGGATTATTTTAAAAAATAATTATATAACTATCTAAAATATATATACCTTTTTGTTGTGAATATTTGTGTAATTGTCAAACCAAATATGATCAGGGAGAGAAACGAATATTGCTCTTTCTATTTTATATATTAAGTGAAGAGAAAGATGAAACTTAATAAAAGAGAGAAGTATGGAGAGAGAGAGCCGAATAGGAAGACGTTCTTTCGGGATACTTCAACAAAGGGTCGAGAGGAGCCTTTTATAGGCTTACAAATTGAGTTCCATTTACTCATCTTAAAGATGAGTAATGGAATGCCATAAATAAGAGTTTAATTTACTCATCAAATGCATCCTCTTAATGAGATGCATGAATGTGGTTATTCACCACTAATTGCTTCATTTACAATAGTCCCTTGAATGACCACCATAAAGAATATGCCTCATTAAAACCTTGCTAGTAAAACCCAGTAGTACAAAACCTAGCGAAAAAAAAAGATTACAATATTCTTATGATTTTATAGATTGTCCATAGTTTGTGAGGACTGTCTCGTTAAAAACCTTGTCAGTAAAACCCAATGGGACAAAACTTGGACAAGGAAAAAATAGGAAACTACATTCACATGATGTCATAAGCATACTCCCGCTCATGTCAATGTCCTTCAGTTGGCTCATTCCAATCTTGTATATTAGCTTCTTGAATGTTAAGGTTGGCAATGACTTTGTGAATAAGTCTGCTAGATTATCACTTGAGTGTATTTGTTGAACATCAATTTCACCACTCTATTGGAGTTCATTTGTATAATATAACTTTGGAGAAATGTGTTTTGTTCTATCTCCTTTGATATAACCTCATTTGATTTGTGACATGCATGCAACCATTATCTTCAAATTGTCAAACTTTCTTTGATAGAGGGGAGTCCACATGATTTTTGGATATGTTGGATAATCAATCTTAGCCATATGCATTCACGACTTGCTTCATGAATAGCTATAATCTCTTAATGATTCGATGATGTGGACACCATTGTCAACTTAAAGGATCTCCATGAAATAACAGTTCCATTATAATTCAACACATACCCTGTTTGTGATCTGGCTTTATTTATATCTAAAATGTATCTTACATCATCATATCCAAGCAATTTTTGCTTTGATTCCTTTGAGTAAAATAGACCCATATCAATTGTTCTTTGGAGGTAAAGCAATATATGCTTGATACCATTCCAATGTCTTGAGGTTGAAGCGAAACTGTACCTGGCTAATAAATTGACAGGAAAAGAAATATTTAAGCGAGTACAATTAGCAAGATACATAAGTGGACCAATGACACTAAGATATAATACTTCAGGACCAAGTAATTCTTCAACTTTTTCACAAGGATGAAACAGTGTTGGGTTTTGAAGGTGGCAATAGTTGACAAAACAAGGAAACTTTAAAATTTTAGAAAACAAAGCCTATCAAGAATCGTCTTAAGGCACCAAATAGATTCAAAACCAAAAGGAAGCGAGATTTATACCTCTTCTCGGTCTCAAACTAAATCGGAAGGGTGATGCAGCAATGACCGAAGCAAACCACGTCCTTGGTTTGCCTCTAACAGTATCCACAAGAAGAGTGGAGCCGATAACCTCCAAGTATATAATCTCGGATGAAGTCCCAATTCTAGCCATGTCTAAATCCGAAGAGAGAAGTTGAAAACCCGAGGATTTGACGCTCAAATCAAGCCAAGAGTGGAATGTTCTTCAAGAACACTCTCTCTAGCTCAAGAACACTCTTCTTGAGAAAGTGGGTAAAAAGAAGGCTTCGAGTTAGAGTTTTCCATAAAGGTCATTTTATAGGAAAACCCTTGCCTTTAAAATATCCAAGGTGCCCCTCTCTTTGAGAGATGATTGGCTACACGAATCCCTATGAGTTATGGATTATGTTCCCTCATGGCCTGAAGCCCATGAACAAGTCCAAGCCTGCTTAATCTCTTAGTGAGGGCTTTTGATCCTGGGATTCCACTAATCCTGTGACATTCCATTCTCGAGATTGATCTCCCTCACATTTGGATCACCTCCAAATTCATTTTATATCAGCCCCAAACACTTCTAAGTGTGTGACCCATTACGTTCCCGGTTATGTTAGCCACTTTATTCAACTCTTGAATCAAGCAAGTCATGAGTGGTATCTACCAACACATCAAGACCCCCAATTGACCGGAGAGTTAGTGGTCTGATTGCTAATAGATTGAATATTTGTATTATCCTTTCTCACTCAATTTAGCACTCAATGGCCATATGGACAATGTGTAGCTCCCGGGACCAGTTACACCATTCCCAAATTGCGATATCGCATCTTGTCCCCGAAACATTACCATCAGCACGCACTCATGTAACAAAGATTCAATTATGATCTCGACAAGAGGCCATACTTCCTCACAGCATCTTGATGCCTACTTCCACAACCCTTCACCTCAAGCTACCTTATGAGCAACCTCTGGAAGGCAACAAGGAATGAAGTCAAAGTACATAATCAGCATCCAAGATATCTTTGAGCACCTCAAGTCTAAGGATACTTGTGCTAGAGAAGTGCTCTAAAGGCAATTGCCATTAGCACTTATTGTACGCACTACATGTTATTTAATATGAAAGGCTTCTTCATTAATTTGATATTCATACGTTGAATTGATATAAATCTTTAATCAAATTAATGAAGTTCATGATACATAACATAGCATGAAGGAAATCATGATGGGATCATGATAATAAGATTCCTATCATGTGCAATTATGTTAGTGTCTAAATTATCCCCAGTCATAGGATCAACGAGACCGGACATTATTGATCCGGACAGACTAACACATGTCATACTCTCTGTTTGGATCAAGCAGTGGATCTTATAAATTGTGATCATGAGATGATAAGAGTTGACATGTGGATGTTTGCTAAGAGTAGCTAAGTATATCAGAGACCTGTCATGAGACAATCATATCGATTATCTATTTAAATGTAAATGATTGTCTGATCATAGCAATGGTGCAAGTATCCTTAGACTTGAGGTGCTCAAGGATATCTCGATGTCGATTGCTTCACCTAGATCCATGTCAGCTTCTCGGAGTATTGCTCGGATGATAGCTCCGCATATCTTGAGGTGTCTATGCATTGAGTAGCCAATAAATGATCAACACCAAATTATGAGGGTATACTGGTCTTCTCGTCTAATCAATACTCAAAATCTCAATATAGTGGAAATGCAATGAAGAGTGTCTTCAAGTGCATAACTTATGAGTAATGAGTTCGGGGATAAGATCAAATATCACTTCGGCTAGATGTGGCATAGCCAGTATAGTGGGAGCTACACATTGTCCGTACTCTAAACCGAGTGGGGTATAGATTGGTGAAAGGACGAATTGCGCGCAGATTTGTCTTCGAAGGGTTTAGTCGCACCACCGACTCTTCACTAATCGGGGGTCACGATGTGCTGCTGGGATGCCAGAGCCGGCACTCCTGGGCGGCTGATCGGCCGGGCCCGCCGATACCGGCCAAGGGTATAATCGGGGCCGGACGGCCTGGCCTCGATTAAAAACCGGCCGCCATTTTATCGCCCACTCGACTCTATACGGCCACGGCAGCGAAGCCAACCCACCCAATGTGAAAATTTTTTTAAAATTATTTTAATCAATAAATTTTCGCTTATTTGATACTATCAAAGCTTAACAACCGCTTGCCCACTAATCGTAATTTATTTTTTGCTTCTTCAAGAGTCAGATCTCAAGATTTCAATCGCAATATGTTACATCAAGTATTCTATTTTGCAAAGATTACATAAATAACTCTACCACCAAATATATTTCCTAGTCAGCAGTAAGGTAAGCAATGTAACAGTTTTAGTTTCCTTTTATTTAGAAAGACGTGTTAACAATGTCGCAAACTTCTTAGATATCCTCACTTAAAAAGTATGAACCCCGTAAGCGCAGCATAACGCAGGTCACCTAATGCGGCTACAATCAATCAAACAAGCATCTGGGGCAAAATGAAATCTTAATTTAAATTATTTTTCAAATGAAAAATGTCAGACTAAGTAAATGAATGAAAACTATAGCTCACAACAAATGGTACAACTTAAGAACTTGAAATTCTGAATCGTCCTTGAAAATAGAAGACAAAAGAGAATGAAATAAGACACTGACTGAATATCCAACCCGTGATACGTAAAATTTGAAGAAGAAGATGTTAAAGTTCACACATGGTTTCTTCATTATTTCTTCCTTAAGATCCCTTAAGATCCCTATGAGTCAACTAAAGGGAAAAATCATCCCATTTACACCACCTGTGAGTACCTCAACCAAACCCAGCTTCGTGGTGAAATAATAATTTGCCTTAGTATTCGCTTTATAAAATCGTCACGTAAACATGCCTAATTAAAATTACGATACTTACAAGGAATTACAAATAAGAAAACCCTAAAAGATTACAGTTCCACCGGCTTCGTTTCGAAAATAAAATGCTTGTTTAAGAGCAAAGCAGATAAAAGGGAGAAGGGAGAATGAATAAATTTTCTCTCGGTAGTTGTGAAGATATAAAGAATCAGACCACTTTGCCATATTTTTGGAAACCTACTCGTCTAGCATCTGTGAGAGTATAAATCTGACTTTTTTTGGTCTAAACGGATACCCATCCTAATTTTTCAGGATTTGAACATTCACGATATGGAAACGTCAGACCCCACGGCCGATGATGGAAGATTCCAAATCAGATCCGTATCCCCACGGCCACGATGGAAGATTCCTAAGCACTTTCATCCTGGGACGGCTGGGATCCAAGTCGCATTTAGCCGATACCAGAGATCCGAATCCATGGTATAGCCCACTTCAGCTCGACCACATGTGGAGCCACGCGAAGAGCTCGATCGCACTCGAACCCCGACTCCATTGATGAACCCGTGTAACTCCTACGCACTTACCCAACTCCCCCCGCACGTAACCCGAGATCGAACAGCCTCACCGACACGCCGTTCAACCTGGCCCGACAAGTCGAGAACCCCATAGAAGTTTCTCTCACATAGGTCAAACATGATCCCTCGTAAGGAAACGAAGATCAAAGCAGAACCGGAGAGAGGGGAGGTTCGAGCTAGGAACCCATTTTCTGGGAGAGAAAGGAAACCCCTTCTCCCATTTTTCCTGGCCTCCGCCTCTCCCAATTTACTCTCAACAAATAAACCGATGGAAAAATGAGAAGACTGGAAATGCTTAGAGGATTGGTCGTCGAGGAGGTGGTCCGCTGTGAGGCTCACGAGCTACCAGATGAACCGAGAAGGAGAACCGAGAAGAGCTCTGGGGCGGTAAAACGAAAAGGGAAATAGGTTTGGAACTGGTGAAGGATAAGTAATAAAGTGAAGCAGCAAAGTGGGGTATTTTATTTAATTTTAAACCTGCCTACTCGAAAAATGGCGCCGATCCAGCATTATTTGCCTGGGTCAATAATTCCAGTCAAGCAAATTTAGTCTTGCCGCCAAAAATTAGGTGCCCAGCCCTACTTACTTCTGGGTTATTCGCTAACCCAATCCAAGCCTGCTCAAATTGCCAACTCTACTAGATGCTACTCATGACTTGCTTAAATCAATACTTCAATCAAGTGGCCAACATAACTGAGAACCTAATGGGTCACACACTTAAGTGTGTGGAGTTTACATGAAACGGATTTAGATGAGATCTAAATATGAGGGAGTTTATTCTCAAGAATGGAATGTCATGGGATTAGTAGAATCTCAGGTTCTAAAGTCCTCGCTAAGAGAGATAACAAGCTTGGGTTTATTCTTGGGCTTAAGGCCGGTGAAGGAACACGCCATAACGCATAGGGATGCTTGTAACCTATCATCACTTATGGTGAGGGGAATTCTAGACATTTCATAGACTAGGGTTTTCCTATAAAAGCATCTTTATGGAAAATCCTAAACATAGAACTCCAAGCCATTTTTTTCTCTCCTCTCTCTTGAATGTGTTCTAGAGACTTTAAGAGAGTTCCTTCAAGAACTCCTCAGGAGACTGGTTGGGCTCCTCTTCTGGATCGAGACTGCAAGCATCGGTAGGACTTCTTCCAAGACCCGCCTGAGATTGCCTACCCACTCTCTCTCGCGCGGATATTGTTGGGGAGGCGAACCTAAAGATTCTGGTTCATTTCGATCTCGCTGCCTGATTCAAGAGATCGATTTTTGAAACTGACACAAGGTAATCCCACACCCCCCTCTCTTTGTTGTTGAACCAGATTTGATGTCCCAAGGGGTCCTTAGATGGGTTTTGTTGAGATTTTTTTTGTTTTCCACTGCTTTTGGCATGTGATGCCACCCATGAAACCCTTCAGTGGTATCAAAGCACACTTGTGTGCATCAAAATCGGTTCTTTGTTGAGAGTTTTTTGTTTATGGTACCCATGTTTTCAAAAAGTACAAAAATTAGATTTTTGGTTTGAAAAGTGTAGATCCAGTGTTGTTCTTCATGTAATATGACTGCGAGATGATCGGGCGATGGTTGGCGAACAAGAAACAATCTGATGAGATTAAAAGTCCCAAAGTCAGATTTTTACCAGTTCTCGTAGGAAACCCCAGCCAACGCTCGACGTCAGGTTCACCTTCAACGCCGCCGTGGGAAAATCCAAGAACATCGTGGACGATGTGTTCAACATCACCGCATTCAATTATCTCAAACCCGTAAACGCCGCGGAAATTCATTTTCAATTTTCTCAGAGTCATTCATCCGAGCCTAGAAAACGTCGCGATGTTCCAACATAGACGTGAGGATAGCAAATGGGGGTTTGGAACCCTCCCAATGTTTCGACGAGATAACGTCACGATGTGAGGACTGGTAGTAGGGTTTTGAACCCTCCCAATGTCACGACGTGACGATGTCATACGACGTTGACGCATCGCGACATAAGGTACTGCTAGTGTCTTTTTATTTCCTTTCTCTTATGGTTTTGCACAAAGTTCGAACACGCTACTCTAGTATGTTTGAAATAGAGATGTGAAAGTTATAATTGAATCGTTCAGCTTTAAAATTTCTAAAATCATGGATTTCAAAAACCATGTTGAAATTACCTATAAGAGAACTTTGGACAAAAACGTCTTTTTGGAAAATTTTCAGTTCAAGGAGTTGAATCAGGATTATGGTTTAAGGAGTTTAACCAATTGGAGATTTAAAACTTGAATCGGATTTTATGATTCAAGAAGTTAAATCAGTTACAGATTCGAGAGTTAAATCGGGCTTGTGAGTCAAGAGTTGAATCGGGTTACTTATTCAAGAATTGAATCGGGTTCATGATTCAAGTTGTTTAATAGGATTTGTTCAAGTGTTAAACAGGGGTTATTGTTCAAGTGTTGAACGAAATGGATGTGGAAAAATTTTAGTTCAAGTGTTAAACTGAGGTTGTAGTTCAAATGTTGAACAAAACAATATGGAACATGTTGTTTCAAGTGTTGAAAAACCTTTTCATGTACTTTTGAAGTCATGGGGTACCATTATCTTTAACTTTCAATGGATTGCATTAGAGAATGCAAGTGTAAGGGCATAAGTTGGCATGATGGATGATTATGAACTTTGCCCAATGGTGATCGAAACATACTACATGATTATTTCTTTGCAAATAGCACGATGTCCCCGCTCTTAATTTCCATATGTACTTCTTACTAATCTAAATCCCTCAAATGTAACTTCGAGGCTCTTCTCTTATTAAATGTAAGTAGTTAGATTACATAGATTAGATAAGTTGGTGAATAGCAAAAGGAGAAGAAGTGATGGAGAATTACAAAAGAAGACCTTGAAGATTGTAAATTTGATTTATTTTAAATGGTTGTAATAATCATGCATATCCCTAGGTTTGACCTAGTCAATTCCATTATGGCTGTTGGAATTGATTTAGGAAAATCCTTGCCCTTAAAATGTCCAAGGTGCCCCTCTCTTTGAGAGATGATTGGCTACACGCATCCCTATGAGTTATCGGGTGTTCCCTCATGGCCCTTAAGCCCATGAACAAGTCCAAGCCTGCTTAATCTCTTAGTGAGGGCTTTTGATCCTGGGATTCCATAAATCCTATGACATTACATTCTCGAGATTGATCTCCCTCACATTTAGATCACATCCAAATTCTTTTTATATCAGCCCCACACACTTCTAAGTGTGTGACCCATTAAGTTCCCGGTTATATTGGCCACTTGATTCAACTTTTGAATCAAGCAAGTCATGAGTGGTATCTACAACACATCATGACCCCCAATTGACTGTAGAGTTAGTGGTTTGACTGCTAACCCTTCCATAGACAATTACTATGCAATTAGTCCTTTCACCAATTTATACCCCGTCCGGTTAAGAGCATGGACAATGTTTAGCTCCCGCTAGACTAGCTACGCCACATCTAGCCTAAGTCATATTAGATCTTGCCCCCGGACACATTACTCAATAATAATGCACACTATGGCTAGAGATTCTCGAGTAATGATCCCGACAAGAAGCCATAGGTATACTCTCCCTCTATTAGGAGTAGCGAATCCTTTGTTTCCTACTCAATTACCTTCGAATACCTCAAGCTACCCTATGAGCAACCTCTGTAAGGCAACAAGGAATGAAGTCAAAGTACATAATCAGCATCCAAGATATCCTTGAGCACCTCAAGTCTAAGGATACTTGTGCTAGAGAAGTGCTCTAAAGGCAATTGCCATTAGCACTTATTGTACGCACTACATATTATTTAATATGAAAGGCTTCTTCATTAATTTGATATTCATACGTTTAATTGATATAAATCTTTAATCAAATTAATGAAGTCCATGATACATAACATAGCATGAAGGAAATGATGATGGGATCATGATAATAAGATTCCTATCATGTGCAATTATGTTAGTGTCTAAATTATCCCTAGTCATAGGATCAACGAGACTGGACATTATTGATCCGAACAAACTAACACATGTCATACTCCTTGTTTGGATCAAGCAATGGATCTTATAAACTGTGATCATGAGATGATAAGAGTTGACATGTGGATGTTTGCTAAGAGTAGCTAAGTATATCATAAACCTGTCATGAGACAATCATACTGACATTCATTTAAATGTAAATGATCGTTTTATCATAAGAATTCACATAGCATCCTGGGACTTGAGGTGTTCAAGGATATCTTGGATTCTGATTTTGTGCTTTGACCTAGATCCATGTTTCCTCTTGGAGGTCGCTCTTTGGATGATAGTCGGGTATATCTTGAGGTGTTCAAAGGTGATTGAGTAGCCAACAAAGGATTCACCACTCCCAATAGAGGGAGGATATACTTATGGCCTCTTGTAGGAATCATTACTCGAAAATCTCTGGCCATAGTGGAAATGCAATGAAGAGTGTCTTCAAGTGCATAACTTATGAGTAATGAGTTCGGGGATAAGATCAAATATGACTTGGGATAGATGTGGCGTAGTCTAGTGGGAGCTACACATTGTCCGTGCTCTAAATCGAGTAGGGTATAGATTGGTGAAAGGATGAATTGTGCGGTATTTATCTATGGAAGGGTATGCAGTCAGACCATTGACTCTTCGGTCAATTGGGGGTCATGATGTGTTGTTTAATGCCTCTCATGACTTGCTTGAATCAATAGTTGAATCAAGTGGCCAACATAACCGGGAACCTAATGGGTCACACACTTAGAAGTGTGTGGAGTTTACATGAAATGGATTTAGATGTGATCCAAATATGAGGGAGTTTATTCTCGAGAAAGGAATGTCACGGGATTGGTAGAATCCCGGGTTCTAAAGTCCTCGCTAAGAGAGATAACAGACTTGGGTTTGTTCTTGGGCTTAAGGCCGGTGAAAGAACACGCTATAACACATAGGGAAGCATGTAACCTTTCATCACTTATGGTGAGTGGAATTGTAGACATTTCATAGGATAGGGTTTTCATCTTTATGGAAAACCCTAACCTAAGAACTCTAAGCCATTTTTTGCTCTCCTCTCTCTTGAAAGTGTTCTAGATAGCCTGAGAGTCTCTCAAGAACTCCTCAGGAGATCTAAGTTTCGCTCCCTTCGAATCGAGACTCGCTAGCATCGAGACTTCGAGACCCGCCTGAGGTCAGCTGGGCTCCACTCTTCTTGTGGATATCGTTAGAGGCAAACCTAGAACTTGGTTCGCTTCAGTCTTGGCTGCCCCAACTAGTAGATCGGTTTTTCAAACCGACACACGGTAATCCCGCACCCCCATCTCTTTATTGTAGAATCGGATTTGATGCCCCAAGGGGTCCTTGGATGGGTTTTGTTGAGATTTTTTTTTTTTTCGCTGCTTTTGACATGTGATGCCACCCACGAAACCCTTCAAAGGGTATCGAACATACTTCAGGTGCATCAAAATCAGCTCTCGCTGAGAGTTTTCGCTTAGTACCCATGTTTTCAAAAAGTTCGAAAATGAGATTTTTGGTTTGAAAAGTTTAGATCCAACGTTTTTCTTCATGTAATATGATCATGAGATGATCAAGGATGGTTATTATGAACAAGAAACAACTTGGATGAAATTAAAAGTCCTAAAGTTGGGATTTTTACAAGTTTCTCGTCATTTGAAAACCCAGCAACGTCTCGACGTTCGTGCTCGACGTTGCTCGTGAAAACCCAACAACATCGCGATGTTTGTGTCCAACATTGCGACGTTCGTGTCCAACGTCGCGACGTTCATGTCCAACGTTGTGATGTTGCTTATCCGAACCTAGAAAACGTTGCAACATTCTAACATCGTGACATGAGGACAAGCAATGGGGGTTTTTAACCCTCCCAACGTTTCGACGTGATAACGTCGTGATGTGAGGACTGGCAGTTGGATTTTGAACCCTCCTAACGTCGTGACTTAGCAACGTTGCAATGTGATGATGTCTTAAGACGTTGACATCTCGCGTCGTAAGGTACTGCTAGTGCCTTGTTTATTTCCTTTCTCTTATGGTTTTGCACAAATTCGAACATACTACTCTAGTATGTTTGAAATAGAGATATGCAAGTTATAACTGTACTGTTCAGCTTTAAAATTTCTAGAATCATGGATTTCAAAAACCATGTTGAAATTACCTATGAGAGAACTTTGGACAAAAACGTCTTTTTGGAAATTTTTCAGTTCAAGGAGTTGAATTGAGATTATGGTTTAAGGAGTTTAACCAACTAGAGATTTAAAACTTAAATTAGATTTTATGATTCAAGGAGTTTATTCTGTTATAGATTCGAGAGCTAAATCAGGCTTGTGAGTCAAGAGTTTAATTGGGTTATTGATTCAAGAATTGAATCTGGTTCGTGATTCAAGTTGTTTAATAGGATTTGTTCAAGTGTTGAACAGGGGTTATTGTTCAAGTGTTGAACGAATGGATGTGGAAAAATTTTAGTTCAAGTGTTAAACTGAGGTTGTAGTTCAAATGTTGAACAAAACAATATGGAACATTTTGTTTCAAGTGTTGAAAAACCTTTTCATGTGCTTTTGAAATCATTGGATACCATTATCTTTAACTTTCAATGGATTGCATTAGAGAATGCAAGTTTAAGGGTGTAAGTTGGCATGATGGATGATTATGAACTTTGCCGAATAAGACTGAGCATACGCATATGATTATTATTTCTGCAATAAGGACCGTGTGTCCCCCGCTCTCTCTAATTTCTCTATGTACTTCTTCTCATTTCTCCAGGATCCCCCTCAAATGTAACTTGAGGTTCTTATTAAATGTATGTAATTAGATTACATAGGATTAGGATAAGTTGGTGAATATGCAAAAGGAGAAAGAAGTATGGAGAAGGCACTAAGAATGAATACCTTGAAGATTTTAAATTTGATTTATTTTAAAGGGTTGTAATAATCATGCATATCCCTAGGTTTGACCTAATCAATTCCATTATGGCTCGTGGAATTGATTTTAGAATGTCCATAATCATGCCATATAGTTAGAGTATCTAACTTTATAATTTCATGAGATGAAAGAATAAAGCATGCTAATGAAAAGATGAGACTTATCTAAAGAAAACCCCTCCATCATTAATATTAAGGCTAACGTCTTCCACTAATATGGTGTGAACCTGAGTTCTTCTGGAAATTGAGGTTGTTGGGTAAACCCAAGCCTTACTCCGTAAGAACATGTTCTATCCATGGAAATGAGTTTTCCTGATTAGTGGACTAGCCTTAACTAGACTCATTTGCTTGTTGGGCAAACCCAAGGTTAATGTTGAATAGAGACGCAGTTGGGTAAGTGTACACAAGATGTACACACATCTTGAGTTGATAGCTCAATGATAGTGCACAAATCAACAGTTGATAGCACTGGATTCGATAGTTGCATCGGATTGTAATTGGTACAAGATACCTACTTGTTGATCCAAGATGGCTTGCCAAGGTAACTCTTGGTGATATTAGATTCTTTCATTTCGTACGATTGCAATTGGTATGGACAAGTTACCTACATTTTGACCCGAGATAGCTTGTTGGTTAAACCAAAGGTGATTCTCGATGATATTAGATATCGATCCACTAGGAGAACCTCCATATAGGTTCTCTCGAATCAATAGTGAGGGCTATGGATTCGTAATAAAATAGTGGGAGCCATATTGCATAATTATCAAGCCGTAATAATCATGCATTTTAAGTACAATCTAACATGATTTCTTTTACATCTAGGTTATTAGAATCAAACCATGTCAACGAATGTGAACTCACAAATGATAATGGATGCCAATATTTTAATCGGGACTAACTTCTTAGACTAACTAAAGAATTTGAGAATAGTTCTCGAAAGGGAAAAATTAGCTTATGTCATTATTGAGCCACTCCTTGAATCCCCAACTGCTAATGCACCTGAAAGTGTTTAGAGGGCATATCAGAAATGCTTGGTTGATAGTGCGAGGGCGGGATTGATTATCCACACCTCCATGTCACCTGAGTTTTAGAAGCAGTATAAGATTATGGATGCATATTCCATAGTGCGCCATCTAAGGGAACATTATAATGAGCAAGCGAATATTGAAAGGTTTAAAGTCTCTAAACTGATTTTTGGTTCCAAGATAGAGGTAGGGACATCCCCAGTATAGTCTGCACTAAAGATGTATAAAAACATTGAGAGGTTGGATCAGTTGGGTTATTGGATAGATCTTTAATTGAGTATAGACTTGATTCTGGCAAAACCCGATAGTTTTGCACAGTTTGTGCTCGACTATGGGATGGACCACATTATATCTACCATACCCGAATTGATTGACATGCTCAAGATAGCTAAGGGAAAAATGGCTGAGAAGAAAGGAAAATAGACTGCCCCGAAAGAAACTTGCTTCTATTGTGGTTAAGTTAGCCATTAGAAAAGAAACTGCAAGGCCTACTTAGAGTCGAAGAAGATGGTGGCATATGATGCACAATCATCTTCAGGTATTTATGTCATTAAGGTTAATATTGTTTCTCCTAACAACAATATGGATATATGATACCAGTTGTGGCTCATACATATGAATTGATATGCATGGCCTAAGGAACAGTAGGAAGCTTACAAAGGGAGAGTTCAACCTTCGAGTTAGTAATGGTGCAAGAGTTGTAGCTGCTGCTCTATGGACTCATGTTTTGAACCTCCCTAGTGATCTTTGTTTAAATTTGGAAGATTGTTGTTATGTCCCAACATTGACAAGGAACATTATTTTTGTTTCATGTTTGAATAAGAAAAGTTTTATTTATATTTTGTCACAATTATTGCTACATTATGATGTCTATTATGCTAGTGGTACATTAAGCAATGGGATTGACATTCTAGATATGTCCAATCAAATTTTAAATGTTAATGACAATAAAAGGACCAAGAGAGATAATCTGAAATCATCTTACTCATGGCATTATCGCCTTGGCCCCACAAGTGAGAGACACATGACTGAGTTGCACAATTGTGGTAGCTTAGAGTCATTTGATTATGAATCATTTGACAAGTGTGAATCTTGCTTGTTAGGCAAAGATGACCGAGTTGCCCTTTATGGGAAAGGGTGAACATGCTTATGGACCATTAAACCTAATACATTCCGATGTTTGTGGTCCTTTGTCCATTAATGCCAGAGGTGGTTTCGTCTACTTCATTACCTTCATTGATGATCGTTCCTGATTTGGGTACTTGGATCTTACGAGATACGATTCTGAATCCTTTAAAAAGTTCATAGAATTCAAAAATGAAGCAAAGAAACAACTTGAGAGAAGTTTTCAAATCACTTAGATGAGATCCAAGCGGCGAATACTTAAACCAAAAGTTTTTGGGTTATCTCCGGGATATTGAGACTTTATCCAATTAGACTCCACCTTATACACCGCACCCACTAGCACATGAGACTATTGTTTAAGTGTTAAACAAGGTCCAATCAAAGCCGCTTTGGCACTCACAGAGTTATGGACCGACAAGGATCCCTATTTTTCCAATTCCGTGCATGGGTTGTCTCAGAAAGTCGAACTTTGTTAGACAAGCTAGAGGCTAAATCTAACAGGTGTCTGTTTGTAGGATATCCTAAGGAAATTTTGGATATCAGTTCTACAAACCTTGAAGCAAAAGTTGTTTGTTTCAAAGTATATAGTTTTCTCAGAGAAAGAATTTCTTCTAAGAGAAGACAGTGGGAGCAAGGATGAACTTGGTGAAGTTCAAAGTGCTCAAACAAACATAGATCAACTGACTTTATCTAAGGCTATTATTCATATTGATGAAGTAGTAGCTGATCCTTCTAAAACACAAGCACATCAGTGAATAGTAGAATACGTACTGTTCCACAGAAATATAGATTTCTCATCAATGAATAGTGGAACATATTGCTCATAGAGATTGACGAGCCTACTACTCACGATGAATCTCTGAATAGTTCATAATCTGACAAATGGCTTGAAGCCATGAAGTTAGATATGGATTCCATGTGAATCAACCAAGTATGGACTTTGGATGAACCACCCGAAGGGATAAAACCCATAGGGTGCAAGTGGATCTTCAAGAAGAAGACTGACATGGAATGTAATATGATTACCTATAAGGCTAGGCTTATGGCTAAGGGTTATCGTCAAAAACAAGGAATTGACTATGACGAGACACTAAGCCCAATAGCCATGCTTAAATCCATAAGGATACTCCTTGCCATTGATGTTCATTATGATTATGAGATACAACAAATGGATGTGAAGACGACTTTCCGCAAGGGAAACCTAAGTAAGTATGTGTGTATGACACAATTGGAGGTCTTCACACCTAGTGTTGGCAATAAAGTATGCAAACTTCAAAGATCCATTTATGGATTGAAGCAAGCATCTAGGAATTGGAATATCTGATTTAATGAGACAATCAAAGAGTTTGATTTCTCATAAAATTTGGATGAGCCTTATGTCTACAAGAAGGATAGTAGGTGTGCAGTCGTGTTCCCAATGTTATATGTGAATGACATATTACTTAATGGAAATGACGTCTTAGTGTTACAATTGGTCAATATATTATGGAAGAACTTTCTCCATGAAAGATCTTTATAAAAAGAAACCTAAATATTGGGGATATAGATCTATAAAGATAGATCGGGAAGGTTGCTCGATCTTTCACAGTCTACATACATAGCTTAGATGCTAAAGAAGTCTAGCATGGAGTAGTCCAAGAGAAGATACGTCCCCATGTTTAGTGGGATCACCCTCTCGAAGTTCATGTGTCCAAAAACACAGGATGAGAGGACAAACATGAATCGACCCCATATGCTTCGGCAATAGGATCAATCATGTATGTTATGTAATGTACTAGACCTGACATATCATATGCTCTAAGAGTCACGATCAGATACCAGTTGGACCTAAGTGAGGGTTATTGGGTGGCTGTCAAGAATATCCTCAAGTACTTGAGAAGCACTTAGGATATATTCTTGATTAATAGAGATGGGGATCTTATAGTAAGATGCCAACTGTTGATATGATGGAGATGACTCCAAATCTCAATCAAGCTAAATGTTCACATTGAATGATGACATAGTCAATTGGAAGAGTTCCAAGTAAGAGATGACTATGGATTCTATAACTTAATCAAAGTACATCATTGCTTCTAATGGCAGCTTAGGAAGCGGTTTGGACAAGTTAGTTCATTTATGAACTAGGAATGGTCCCTTGCATTGTTGATCCAATACTGTAGTGTTGGGATAACAATGAAGCCATTGCGAAAGCAAAAGAAACAACGGTCTCACAGTGATGCCATTTGATTTGAGAAATCTTTGGTGATCTTGATGTAAAGATAGAGATATGCCCACTAGTCAGAATGCGTCTTATCTCTTGGTTAAGCCACTTCCCCAAAAGAAGTATAATTCTCATATACTTGTCGAAGGTATAAGATATAAAGGCAATTGGCTTTAGAGTGAGTGGGAGTTTGTTAGAGAAGTGCTCTAAAGGCAATCGCCATTAACAATTATTGTACGCACAACATATTATTTAATATGAAAGGCTTCTTCACTAAATTGATATTCATACGTTGAATTGATATAAATCTTTAATCGAATTAATGAAGTCCATGATACATAACATAGCATGAAGGAAATCATGATGGCATCATGATAATAAGATTCCTCTCATGTGCAATTATGTTAGTGTTTAAATTATCTCAGCTTCAGGTGACTCAACGAGACTTGGCATTGTTGATCCGGGATGATGAGCACATATGCTCTTGATTGGATCAAGCAATGGATTTTATAAAATGTGATCATGAGTTGATAAGAGTTGACATGTGGATGCTTGCTAAGAGTAGCTAAGTACATCGGAGACCTATCATGAGACAATCATATGGATTACTACTTAAATGTAGATGATTGTCTCATCATAGCAATGGTGCAAGTGTCCTTAGACTTAACGTCCTCAAGGATATCTTGGATGCTGATTGTGTGCTTTGACCTCAATCCATGTTGCCTCTTGGAGGTCGCTCTTATAGTCGGGTATATAGCTTTCAGTGTCATGACAAGAACAAATGCGATCCCACTCAATAGAGGGAGGCACACTCCCATGGCCCCTGCCTGAATCACACTGGCACCCGCCAGGTGGGAAATGTCAGAAGAGGCTCAAGTGCATAACTTATGAGTAATGAATTTGAGGACAAGATCAAATATCACTTAGGCTAGATGTAGCGAGCTACCTAGTGGGAGCAACAATATTGCCAGTTTCAAACCCAGCGGAGGTAGACTGGGTAAAATGATGAATTACGTCGTATTTGTCTATGGAAGGGTATGTAGTCAGACCACTAAATCTCCGGCGGTCATGATGTGTTGCTAGATGCCGCTCATGACTTGCTTGAATCAATAGTTGAATCAATTGGTCATCATAACCGGTAACCTAATGGGTCACACACTTAGAAGTGTGTGGAGCTGATATGAAATGGATTTGGATGTGATCCAAATATGAGGGAGTTTATTCTCGAGAATGGAATGTCACGAGATTAGTAGAATCCCGGGGTTCTAAAGTCCCGCTAAGAGAGATAATAGGCTTGGGTTTGCTCTTTAGCTTAAGGCCGGTGAAGGAACCCGCTATAATGCATAAGGATGTGTGTGGCCTATCATCACTTATGGTGAGGGGCATTTTAGACATTTCATAGGCTAGGGTTTTCCTATAAAAGCATCTTAATGGAAAACCCTAACCTAAGAACTCCAAGCCATTTTTTGCTCTCCTCTCTCTCGAAAGTGTTCTAGAGAGTTTGAGAGAGTTCCTTCAAGAACTCCTCTTTGTGAGACCGGGTTTTAGCTCCCTCTTTAGATCAAGACTTGGCTAGAACCGAGACTTCTTCTGAGACTGTTGCCTTGGAGGTTGTTGGATCCACTCTTCGAGTGGATACCGTTAGAGGCAAACCTAGGACTTGGTTCACTTCGGTCTTCGCTACCCCGACTAGTAGATCGATTTTTGAAACCGACACAAGGTAATCTCGCACCCCTTTCTTTGTTATAGAACTGGATTTGATGCCCCAAGGGGTCCTTGGATGGGTTTTTTTGAGATTTTTTTTGTTTTCCGTTTTTTGCATGTGATGCCACCCACAAAACCCTTCAACTTGCACCATTGCTATGATGAGACTATCATCTACATACAATTATTAATCCATATGATTGTCTCATAGTAGGTATCTAATGTACTTAGCTCTCTTAGCAAGGATTCACATGTCAACTCTAACCAACTCATGATTACAGTTTATAAGATCCACTACTTGATCCAATCAAAGAATATGACATGTGCTAGTCTGTTCGGATTAACAATGTCCAATCTCGTTAATGATATGACTAGGGATAATTTAGATACTAACATAATTGCACATGATAGGAATCCTATTATCATGATCTCATCACGATTTCCTTCACGCTATGTTACTTATCATGGACTTTATTAATTCGATTAAAGATCTATATCAATTCAACGCATAAATATCAAATTAATGAAGAAGTCAATATGTAATACGTATAATATGGGCTAAGGGCGATTTCCTTTAGAGCACTTCTCTAACAAACTCCCACTTGATCTAAAGCTAATCGCCTTTATATTCATACCCAGTGGAAGGGATGTGAATCGTGACTTCTTTAGGAAGTGACTTAAATCCAAGAGACTGTATACACTCGACAGCGACATTTCTCTATCTTAACATCTTGATCACCAAAGATTTCTCAAATCAAATGGCATCATCCTGAGTACTAGTTTTGACCTTTGAGGAGACTATGGTTTCTTTTGCCTTCGCAATGGCTCCATTGTCATCCCAATACTATAGTATCAGATCAACAATGCTAGGGACCACTCCTAGTTCATAAATGAACTACCTTGTCCAAACCGCTTCCGTAGTTGCCATCGAAAGCATCTATGTACTCTGATTCAGTAATAGAATCCACAGTCACTTCTTATTTGGAACTCTTCCAACTGACTACGCCACTAATCAATGTGAACACATAGCCTGATTAAGATTCGAAATCATTTCTATTAGATTGGAAGCTGACATCGGTATACCCACTTACAATAAGATCACCATCTCCATAAATCATGAGTACATCCTTAGTCCTTCTCAAGTACTTATGATATCTAACACCACTCAAATCTAATCTCTCACCGTGGTCGATCGTATCTCACGTGACACTCAAAGCATATGATATGTCCGGTCTAATAAATAATACAACATACATGATTGATCCTATAGTCAAAGAATATGCGATCAAACTCACGCTTGTCCTCTCATCTTATTTCTTTGGACACATGGACTTCAAGAGGGTGATCCCATCATTTACGTAATGGATTCTACCACTCCATGCTAAACTCTTAAAGATCTGTTATGTATGTAGATCAGCGAAGACCACAACCTTCCGATCTATCTCTATAGATCTTAATCCCTAATGATTAGGTTGCCTTTTCGAGGTCTTTCATAGAGAATATTTATGGATAACCAATATATTGACAAATTGTAATACTGAGACGTTGTTTCCATAAAGTAATGTATCATCCACATATAATACTAGAAATACGATTGCACTCCCACTAACCTTCTTATACACACAAGCTTTATCCGCATTTTTTGAGAGAAACCAAACTCTTTGATTGTCTCATCAAATCGGATATTCCAACTCCTAGATGCTTGCTCCATAAATGGATCTATGAAATTTGCATACTTTACTACCAACAAAGTAGGTGTGGCTACCTCCAAATGTGACTCTGTACACATCCTAGGTTTCCTTTATGTAAAGTCGTCTTCACATCCATTTGTCATATCTCATAATCGTAATGAGCAGCAATTGCAAGGAGTATCCTTTTGGATTTAAGCATAGCTAACCAATTCAAAGTCTCATCATAGTCAATTCCTTATCTTTGACGATATATAACCTTTATCTATAAGCCTAGCCTTATAGGTAATCATATTACCTTCCCATGTCCATTTTCTTTTGTATCCATTGCACCTTATAGTTTTATCCTTCTGTGGATCAACCAAAGTCCATACTTGGTTTGTATACATGGAGTCCATTTCTGACTTCATAACTATGAACCATTTGTTAGACTCTGAACTATTCAAAGATTCATCATAGGTAGTAGGCTTATCAACCTCTATGACCAATGTGTCTCACTGTTCTTTAATGAGAAACCCATATTTCTTGGGAATAGTACATCCTACTCGTGCTACAATGTGCTTGTGTTTCAAAATGATCAACTGCTACTTCATCAATATGAATAACAACCTTAGATTAAGTCAGTTGATCCGCATCTGTTTAAGCACTTTGAACTTCATCAAGTTCACCCATGCTCCAACTGTCTTCTCTTAGAAGAAACTCTTTCTCTAAGAAGATTGTATGCTTTGAAACAAACAACCTCTGTTCCAAAGTGTTGTAGAACTGATATCCAAAAATTCCCTTAGGATATCTTATATAAAAACACTTGACAGATTTAGCTTTTAGCTTGTATGACAAAGTTCGCTTCTTATAAGCTGGATAACCCCATACTTTAAGGTGAGAAAGATAGGGATCCTCGTTAGCCCATATCCCATATGGAGTAACATCAACTGACTTGGATTGGACTTTTTTTAACACTTAAACAGTAGTCTCATATGCATACCTCTAAAGTGACTTGAGTAGGTATGCCTTGCCCATCATAAACCTCACCAAGTCCAACAAGGTTCGGTCGTCCTTTTAACGACACAACTTGATGCGATGTGTAAGGTGGAGTCCATTTGGATAAAGTCTCATTATCCTAGAGATGACTTTAGAAACTCGTAGCTTAAGTATTCACCACTTAGATTTCATCTAAGTGAATTGATACTTCTCCCAATCTGTTTCTCCACTTCATTTTTTAATTCTTTGAACTTTTCAAAAGATCCAAATTTTTATCTCATCATATGCAGGTACCCAAATCATGAATAGTCATTGATAAAAGTTATGAAGTAAATGAAACCACCTCTAGCATCTATGGACATAGGACCATATACATCCATATGTATTAGGTCTAAAAGTCCTTTAACACATTCACCCTTTCCGATAAAGGGCACCTCATTCATCTTTGCCTAACAAGCAAGATTCACATTTGTCAAATGAATCACAATCAAATTACCCCAAGCTATCAAACATGTGTAACTTAGTCATGCGCCACTTGTTTGGCCAAGGCGACAATGCCATGAGTGTGATGATCTTTGGCCTTTATTTTCATTAACATTTAAAATTTGATTGGACATATCTAATATGTAAATTCCATTGCTTAATGTACCATTAGCATACGGAATGTCATTCAACTAATGTTCCTGTCAATGCTAGTCCATAAAAGCAATCATCCAAATTTAAATAAAGATCACTAGGGAGGTTCAAAACATAAGTCCATACAGCAACAACTGCAACTCCTGCACTATTGCCCACTCGATGGTCTAATTCTCCCTTTGTGAGATTTCTACTATTCCTTAGACCCTACATATCGATCCATATGTATGAGCCACAACTAGTATCACATTGTCATATGTTGTTAGGAGAAACAGTATTAACCTTAATGAAAAAAATACCTGAAGTAGATGGAACATCACATGCCCCTCCTTCCTGGATTCCAAGTAAGCCTTACAGTTCCTCTTCCAATGGCCAACTTGACCACAATAGAAACAAGTCTCATTCGAGCAGTCTCTTTGGCCTTCTTCTCAGCCACACCTCCCTCAGCTTGAGTGGATTTACTCATCTTCTTGTTCTTAGAACTTTTCTTAGAACCATAAGAATCCATATGCATCTCATGCTTTTTTTCCTTTCTCGAAGATGACTCAGCTGCTTCTAGCAAGTTGATTAACTCGGGTATGGTGGACACGATGTTGCTCATCCTATAATCAATCACAAACTATGCAAAACAATCAAGTAAACTCAATAGAATCAAGTCCACACTTAATTCAAAATCCATTCAATAACCCAATTGATTCAACCTCTCAATGTGTTCATACATCTTCAATGCATTCTGCATTGGGGATGTCCCCTATTCCATCTTGGAACTCCAAAATCGATTGAGACCTTGAATTTTCTCGCCCGGTCGCTTCACTATAGAGCCTTAGATGGCGCCTCATGGAATATGCATCCACAACCTTATAATCGCCTAAGCTCGTGTGACACGGAGGTGAGGATAATCAACTCGCCTCTCGCACTCATCAACTAAGCGCTTCTGATATGCCCACTAAACTCTTTCAGGTGCATCAACATCTAGGGATTGAGGGAGTGGCTCAATAATGACATAGGCTAATCATTCCCTTTTGAGAACTATTCTCAAATTCTTTAGCTAGTCCAAGAAGTTGGGCCCGGTCAATTTGTTGGTATCCATTATTGATCACAAATTCACAATTGTTGACATGGCTTGATTCCAACAACCTAGAAGTAAAAGAGCATGTTAGATTGTACTTTAGAATTCATGATTATTACGGCTTGATAATTACGCATTATAGCTCCCACTATTTTAATACGAATCGATAGCTCTCACTATTGATCCGAGAGAACCTATGTGGAAGTTCTCCTAGTGGGTCAGTATCCAATATCACCAAGAATGACCTTCGGTTTACCCAACAAGCCACCTTGAGTCAAGAGGTAGGTATCCTTGTCCATACCAATTGCAATTCCATGCAACTTTCGAATCTAGTGCTATCAATTGTTGATGTATGCACCATCATTGAGTTATCAACTCTTGATGTGTGTACATCTCATGTACACTTGCCCAATTGCGTCTCTATCCAACATTAACCTTGAGTTTGCCCAACAAGCTAACGAGTCTAGTTAAGACTAGTCCACTAATCAGGAAAACATTTCCATGGATAGAACATATCCTTGTAGAGAGGGCTTGGGTTTACCAACAACCGCAACTGTAGAAGAACTCCGGTTCACACCATATTAGTGGAAGACATCAACCACAATATATTTTAATTGAGGGAATTCTTTAAATGCGTTTATTGATACAAAGAAAGTGATAAAGTCACATATCCCAACTGCAAATGCTTCAGCACTGATTGATGTCCCTGAATGACAGTTAGCAAATGAGTCTAAAATATGCTTGAAGCATGGAAGACCTATCGACTAAAAAGACATAACTCCCCGGAAGAGGAGAACACAAAGGAGAATTGACACCTCCTGAAGAGGTGCATGTAAAGCAAAAGGCCCTTGTAGAGGCATATGATAAACAAGAAACCCCTGTAGAGGCATATGATGAATAAGAAGTCCCTATAGAGGCGTATGGTGAACAAAAGGCCCTTGCAGAGGCATATATTGAACAAGAAACCCCTAAAGAGGTTCGAGATAAAGAAATAGCCCTTAAAGAGACACAAGTACTTGAAAATTATGAGATATCCATAAATTATGTGCATGATGGAGAAAAATGGGATCCAAATAATATTATTATCAATAAAGTGTTTGCTTCCTCAATTGTACCCGATCAAGCTTTTATCTGCCGACAAATTCCTGACTGACAATCGCCAGAGCATCAAAGATGTGTACAAAAATATCAAAAGTAATATCGGGACAGTGAGGAAATGCTATGATACTGATGATGCTTTTTCAACCAAGAATCGAGCCGAGCTGTGGTCAGCTTCGGGCCGACCTCGATTGTTCATACCGATGCAGCGCCAGGATCGCCCTCGGGCCGAGGTAGATTCGCTAAGACCGCGTGATCCGCAGGTCCGAACGTAGCACGCCTCTGCAAAAACAAAGAAAAAGGGGGGTCGGCGAGGGCTGTGCCCGTGGCCACTCCGATGCCAAAGTCAGTTTCTTTATGAGAGAAAAGAGAGACTGCTTAGAGGGCGAAGGTGTTGCATATGAGTATGCGTCTAAGAATGTGTGTGTAAGAATTCTTATGAGTATTGGCGTCCCTTCCACCGATGGGGTGGCTTCATATTTATAGTAGATGTTTAACCAGTTGGATGGTAATTAAGAGTCCTTCCCATTGGATGGGATATTTCTTATTTTAGTCCATATCGGATTTGGTACTGTGATATAGAAAAAGCAATATCAGATAATTTCTTTCCTATCAGGTAATGGATTTTAGCAAGAACAGTTTATTTGGGATAATTTTCTTTCCTTATTGGGGGATGTCCAACTGGCGGTGATCTATTATTCTTTCTTCCTTTTAATGGGATTTGCTGGATGGGTAATATATCGTTTAAGGAATATTCTATTTTCTCGTATCGGGAAAATATGGCTCGGGATTGACCGTACGGACCCTCCCACTATCCGTGATCGTGCTTCTCTGGTCTAGCGAGCCGGCCTCCGCGGCCGATATAAGGCCTGGGTTTTTGCATGGAGCCCACCATCTCTTGGGCTTGGCGAGCGAGATATCAGCCCATTTCTTTATCCCCATCGTCACTCAGGTACTGGATTGCTGTGGCAAGAGTCGTAATTCTTCCCGCACCCACTGTTACTTCCACGTGTCCGCTTGGAAACGGGCTAATTACACCGACGCCACACGCTACGATAATGACGACCTTGCTCTCGCGCCATTTTCATATTCCCCTCAGCCCCTTAGTTTCTTTCACGACCTCCTCTATCTCTGAAGTTCCTCCGGGTCCTCGCATCCTCCTTTTTATTTTTAGTGATCTTCAGATTGCTTTCTCCGGCTTTTCATCTATCCCTTGTGTAGGGTCTTGTTCGCGCTTCCCGCGTACTTCTTCCGCCTTATTCCCGGGTCCAGCCGCATTTCATTCTTTGTGTTCTTTCGATTGCAAACGGTAGGCGCCAGTGGTTCGCTTGTCCGGATTTCGCTTTTATCGCTCGCTTTCACTGCGGGTCCGGAAGTCGTTTCTTCTTCTTTGCGTATTGGCGATGACTTCTTCAACTGTTGCTCGCTCGACGTTAGATGTTCCTACCGCTCGCCGCTGGGCCGAACTCGAAACGCTCCTCGGGCGCTCCTTCCTTTTCAATAAGGATAAAGGGAAAATAAACTCCACTAAACATCCCGGGGTCAGATACCTCAAATCTCGCTCGCTCAACATGCCGGAATGTGAGACCTAGCAAGGTCGGTCCTTCGTATGGGGTTACCTTTGCTGAACGTTATCGACCTCCCCCTGGCGTCCGAGTATGGACTTCTGACGTCCTGACTTTTTATGTAGCCTCCGCTTGTAACGGGGTATGTTTCTTTTCGAGGTCGCTTGACAATGGTTCGCTTTCCAACGATCCCTTTATGAAAGAGGTTCAAAGATTTCAACGTTTGTCCTTCCCAACTCGCTCCCAACGGTTGGGGCATTTTGGTGGGCCTATTAGCCTTTTTTAGGGACAGGCTCGGCGTCCCTAGTGTGGCTCTGCTCCTCTATCTTTTTAGTCCAAAGGAGACCACCGAGGGCTTCCCTTTATTTCCGCATCGCCCGAGCTTCTCTGGGTGATCTCCGATCTTCCTCTTCAGATAGGTCATGGAAGGGACACTATTTCTTTGTCAACGGTATCAACTGGGAATACAATCCTTCTGACAAGGACGACACTCTGGGTGTTCCGACGGCTTGGAGCGCCCCTGATAATCTTCGTGAGTATTTGCACTGTTTTCGGCATGACTTGTCTAAAGGTGATTGAATGTTTCTGATTTTATATTATCTTCATATTTCCTGTGTGCCGTCTCCTCTCTGGACCTTAGCGCCGAAGATAATGTCATGCTCCAAGCATGAGTGTCCCGTCTCGTCCCTGCGGAGCCTGGGATAAAGCCCGACATTCCCGGGCCCATCTAATTTGAGGTCCGTGACGTTCCTCCGTCTCGAGGCTGCCGCTCTTCCACCCTGGGAGTCTCCTCCATTGGGCTTACTGCTGCCACTCCTACCAGGGGAGAGATTTTGGCTCATTTGGGGGCGATGTCTCTGGGTCTCCGAACGCAGAGGAAAAAATCAAGCTCATTGAGAAGGACTGCACGGTCCTCACTGTCTGTGGTTGGGGCATCTCCAACTTTCCCGCCCCGAGAACCGTGAGCGGGCGCCGCTACCTTTAGCCTCGCTAAGCTCCCAGGGTTTTGAGCCCCCGCCTCCTTCTAAGCCCGTCAGAGGCAAAAAGTCTCAAGGCGACCGTCGAGCAGCCAAGAAGGCTTACGCCTATAACCGTCTGAATCCGCTTCGAGAATGCCAAGTCACCTCCTCGAAGGGCGGCGCAGTCAAGAGAAAGAAACCGAAACCAAAAAGCTGCATTTAAAACATGGACTCAGCCACGCCGAGCTCATGCAGCGCCTCATCCATCCTCAAGGATTCTAACTCGAGGTCGAAGCGTGTCTGGCTGACGAGGCTCGCTTTATCCCTTCCTCGCCGCACGCAGTTTCCCAATCGTGCTTACTCCCATGTTGATTCCGTGTTGAGCGTTAACCTTATGTTTGATATGCGTGCAGCCACCATTTGAAGGGCCCAATGAAAAGGCCAAACTAAATGAAAGCACGTGAGAATTGCCCGGATTTATAAGGCGAGGGGCACCGCTTCACGCCCAGCGAATCGAAAGCCGCAGGAGCGAGCGCAAGACATGAATGAAGAAGTTTAGCGACTTAAATCTGACCTAAAACATACCACGCCGCCGCGCCGAGCGTAAAGTAGAGAAGATGAGGTCCGGCGTAGCTCGATCGGCCACCGGGCGCGAGCCGGAGGTACCGACAAAGGCCTGCCGCAAACGATTTGATTGAGACCCGAGAGGGCTAAAGTCTGCCCAGTGTGAGCTTCAAATGGTTAGGGAGGAGCTCATCACATCCCGGCGAGCCGCGGATCTTCGGGCTGAGCTACGCGCGCCAATGGGCGACCGAACGATAAGGAAATACAACCTGCGCTCCGTCGAAGCTTCCGAGGTCAAGATGCCGCTAGAGATCAAGCCGTCAGGAGTCCTGCCGCAAACTTGGGCGGAACGGCCGAATGAGGAGTGTCATGGACGCGCGCAGACTCATCGTTAGCTTTATCGCTTCGTAGAGATGAGGTTATTAGACAACCGGAGGGACCAAGCCTACCGTGGCCTCGGGTGGCCCGCTTTCAACGTAGTGCCTGCTCACGCGCATCAGATCCGACTTCAACTTCGACCTCCTGCCGACGTAAGAAAGGGGTATAATCTCTTTCTACGAACCATTATTCTCAAGATCCTCGTACCCGCGAGGCCCATTCCCCTTATCTTTGCCGTCCGTCCTCCCGCTCGACGTCTCGAACCCCGTACTCATCTCTCGTTTGCCCGATGTCGACTTATATATATATATATATATATATATATATATATATATATATATATTTTTTTTTTTTTTTTTTTTATCATGCTTTTCTTTGTCGTGCCCTCGTGGCCCGAGACCTATGTAGCCCTCCTTTAATAAATAATTATTTTTAAAGATTCAAGGCTTCTCACCGATATTTTTACTCTTTCTCCTCGAACTATAGCTCGACCTTCGAGGGTCCGAGCACTCAGCTAGTCAAACCGAGTCATCGAGGCCAAGCCATATTTTGTTCTGGCCGCCCGCCCCAGTCAGACTGGGCCTGCAGCGGAGCTCGCCACCGAGCCTCACCCTTCGTCACCGTCTCGCATGAGTCGACCGGGTTCCTTAGGGTCAGACGCGTTCCGTTTGTGGTCGAGGGTCACAATGCCAGTAAAGCGGCAGTCTTCATCAATGAATATCACAGAGCTCTTCCACGTGGGAACCGAGGGGAAGAGCTCGCCGAAAGGAATAAATTGAGTAGAGCTCGCCCAAGTGAACTCGATGAAAGAGCTCGACAATGAATGGCCGGCAAGAGTCATTCATGTGAACCGAGAGGTGAAGAGCCTCGCCAGAGCGATCGTACCGAAAGTAGAGCTCGCCCAAGTAAACCGATGGAAAAGCTCGCTTCGAGTGAATAGTTGAATAGAGCTCATTCCGGCAAACTGAATGGGAAGAGCTCGCCAAAGTGAATACTGGAATGCAGCTCGCCCAAGTAATCGATGGGAAGAGCCACAATGTGAATTGTCGGTAGGAGCTCGTCCATAAACCGGCCGGGAAGAGCTCGCCGGAGTGAATAGCCGAGCGTAGCCGCTCCGCAAACTGATGGGAAGAGCCTGCCTGAGCGACAGTCGGTGCAGAGCTCGTCCAAGTAAACTGATGGGAAGAGCTCGTCAAAGTGAACGGTTGAGCAGAGCTCGTCCAAGTAAACTGATGGGAAGAGCTCGTCAATGTGAATGGCTGGCAGGAGCTCGTCCATGTGAACTGATGGGAAGAGCTTGTCAGAGTGAACAGTTGAGTAGAGCTCAGCCCAAGGAATCGATGGGAAAAGCTCACAACGGGAATAGTTGAGTAGCTCAGCCCAAGTAAACTAATGGGAAGAGTTAGTTAAAGTGAACGGCGTTGAGCAGCTCACCCAAGTAACCGGCCGGGAAGAGCTCGTCAACGTGAATATCGGGCAGAGCCGTCCATGTGAACCGATGGGAAGAGCTCGCCGAGTGAATAGGTCGAAAGGCATCGCCCAAGTAAAACCGATGGAAGAGCTCACAATGCAATTGCCGCGTGAGCTTGTCCATGTGGAATCCCAGAGGAAGAGCTCGCCGAAAGATCGCTGAGTAGAGCTCGCCGAGTGAATAGCTGAATAGAGCTCGCCCGCAAATCGACGGGAAAGAGCTCATCAAAGTGAATAGCCAGCAGAGCCCGCCCAAGTAAATCGGCGGGCGAGCTCGCCAATGAATATCGATGTGAGCTCGCCCATGTAAACCGGCGGGAAGAGCTCGCTGAGTAACAGCTGAGAAGAGCTCGCCCAAGTAAATCACGTGGGCGAGCCTGCCTTCGAGCGAATAGTCGAGCAGAGCCTGGCCCGAGTGAACCGAGAGGAAGAGCCTGGCCTGAGTGAACAGCTGAGAAGAGCTCGTCCAAGTAACCGATGGGAAGAGCCTCGTTGAGCGAATAGTTGAGCAGGCTTCCAGCAACCGAGATGAAGAGCTCAAGCCGAGTGAATACTTGAGAAGAGCTCGGCCCAAGTAAATCGACTGTGGAAGAGCTCTGTCTGAAATCGAATAGTTGGCAGAGCACGTCCGAGTGAACTGAGAGGAAGAGCTCATTAGAGTGAACAGTTGAGCAGAGCTCTGCCTAAGTAAACCATGGGAAGTGACGCCATCGTGAATTAAGCAGCGTGAGCTCGTCCATGTGAACTGAGAGGAAGAGCCTGGCCGTGAGTGAGTAACCAGGCTCGGCGCCATGCTCAGCAAGCTGCTCCAACCGAAAGTGCGGCGATGTACCGAGCAGCAATGTATTTGCCGGTTCGACTCGGTGTGGCCCGCGCAGTAGATGAGCTCAATGGTGGCGTCTGCACCGAGGGCGACGTAGCCGAAAGTGGTAGCCGTAGTCGAGCCGGGTTCGACTCCTGAGGCGCCGTGGCCTCGCCTGCAGTAGATGAGCTCCTCAATGGTGGCATTCTAGCCGAATGGCGATGTAGCCAAGTGGCGATGTAGCCGAGTGGCAATGTAGCCTCGAGCCGGTCTCGACTTCGAGGCGCCGTGGCCTGCGGCGTATATGAGCTCACACGGTGGCTGCCTGCACCAATGGCGAGCAGCCGAGTGGCACAGTACCGAGGTGGTCCGACTCCCGAGGCGCCGTGGCCCGCGCAGCAGTAGACGAAGCGCTCGCCAATGGTGGCCCAAATTAATGACGATGTAGCCGAAAGTGGCAATGTAGCCGAAAGGGCAATGTAGCCCGAGCCGTCCGACTCCCGAGGCGCCGCGGGTCGCGCAAAGTAGACGAGCTCACAATGGTGGCGGCCTGTCGAGTGGCGATGTAAATAAAGCGGCAATGTATCCGAAATGGTCTGACTCCCGAGACAAGGTGGCCTATGCAAGAGTAGATGAGCCTGGCTAAAGTGAGCTGCTTGGCCTCACCGCACGACCGCTTGGGTTGGATCGCACGCGCCATTCGACTTCCGATTTCCTTTGAAAGGTGCACTTTTAATGCCGACATGGAGAATTTGGAACGCTCAGCGACTCCAGTGCTTCGCCTTTATAAATGGCGGCTTCATTGTCAGGGGCTTATACTTTTGTATATTTTGCTTTCTCCGTGCGTAAATCGAACTGGGTGAGATGAATCGCCGGCCCGGTCAGTTCTTCGGGCCGGGATCCTTCAAGATTCGGGATCGCTCGCGCTTTCTACATGTGGAGTTGTGTTTTTCCCAGTCTCCCTTTACTGAGTCATGTTATTCCCCCAGCTTCATTAGGGAACGCGTCCGAGAGGGTGGTGCATCTCTTGCGTCGTTTCTCTCTGCTTTTAATCTTCTTCTCTCTTCCTCCTCTTTCTTCCTCTCCTCTTCTCCTTCTCCCTCTCCTTCTCTTTCTCCTTCTCCTTCCTCCTTCTTTTCACTACTCTTCCACATCTCATTCTCCTCCCTTTTGCCTCTTTCCCGCATAAACCCTTCCATCCCTTTTCTTCTTCTCCTCTTTTCCACTTTTCCTTCCTTCTCCTTCCTTTTCATTCGCTCTTTCTTCCTTGTCTTTTCATTATCTCTTTCTCTCGTCTCCTTTTTTTTTCATGAACCATTGTACTGAATGCTTTCAAGATGTAATCGATGACACCACTGATTGTAACTGAATGTAGTTCAATTGAAATAAAGAGAAACTTTTCCTTTTATGTTTATGAACTTCTCATTGTGCCTTTTTCTGATTTTTGTATATTTGACCTGTATGAGATGTCTGACAACGTAATAAACAAATACTCAACTCGCCATCTAATAATTAACAAGTGCTGATATTACAAAACCGACAATTTCATTGGTAAAAACGCTTAAGGTGTTCCGCTTCCATGTATGCCGCAAGATTTTTCCCTCTTCTGTTTCGAGTTCATAACTGCCTCGCCCCGACAACCCCGGATATGATGTAAGGACCTCCTTTGGCCGGGCCTAGTTTTCCATGCGCCGGATTCTTCCTCGCCAAGTGTGAGCTTTAAGACTAAGTCGCCTCAGATGCACTCCCGGGCTTGACTTTTTGGCCATAGGTGATCTGCCTGCTTCCTTCGATACTCCACACCTTGAACCTCGTCGCCCTTCTTCCTCTAGGAGTTCTAAGTTTAGACAAGGCCTCGTCATTATGCTCCTCCGATGCTAACTCGATCCCGAGACTTTATTCGACCTCCACTACACGCTCAAAGGCTAAAGGCTGTGGCAAACGGGGTTTCCCGAGTTGCTGACTTCTGTGTTGTCCTGTAGGCCCATAGTACCTCAGGGAAGTATTCTACCCAATTTCACTTAAGGTCTTCCAACGGTCTTCAAAATGTTTAAATGTGTAATGTTGATCTATCATTGTTGATGAATATCTTCATTCAGCTCAGCACCAAAAATCCCAATTGCGGTATCTGCTGACTCTGTGCCGTACGAGTCTGGATTGCCGGCACGCGTAACCGTACGCAAAATTGGTATCTGCTCTGTGGTGTGTCAGAACCGACCACGCTCCGCCAGATAATGCCTGTGATGATTATGAATTTGCGGCTTTACCAATGGGCGGGGTCCCGATATGTCCAAACAGGTGTTGGAAGAGCGAGGGCTTTGTGATCGATGTTAGGGCTCACGATGGGAGCGTGAGATCTTGGCGTGCTCTGGCGAGATCACTGCATTCTTGACTAGGTGATTGCATCGCTTAGTATGGTTGACGGTGTATCCTGCCTTAAGACTTTTCCTGCAATGCCCGAACTCAGATGTGATTCCCATATACCCTCGTGTACCTCTCGTACGTACTTGGTGTCCTCATGATGCATTTAAGGAGGGTGTGAAAAATCCTCTCAGCTTATGAGCTTCCTTTATGATTGAGTGAACTTTGGGTGACCTCGCCCTTATTTTGTTTGCTTCTTTGGTCGTCACGGTAGGCTTAGTTTATTATATAATTCCAAATGGGGTCCATCCATTTCGGTCTGGACTCTGCGAGGCGACAGCCACCATGCTATAAGGATCGATGGGGATTCATGGTAATGAGGCGTCGACACACCCAGTCTTCTGTGTTTGGCTAACCATGGCTGCTCAGAATTCTACGCTCTGGGGACATGTTTGACTGAACCAACTTCAAATTTCTTCTGTCATCATGGATGTTTTAGACATCAAGATCATCTGCTTGCACAGCCTCGTAGGTGTCTTATTTGTCGACCACTAGTTGGGGTCTTGTAAGACTTAATTGATCGACCATACAATGAATGGGCGAGGTTAAGGCTGTATGTGGCCTCATACTAAACCGTTCAGATGTATGGAATCCAAATGCGAGTGCATACTCAATATCTATTCCTTAGGGAGGTTAGGATAAGACACACTCCCGCTCCCTTGCGCGTCGAGGGCTCGTCTACGAGAGAGTTTCAAGTGGAGGAGGAATTCGGTCTTAGCTTAGGCATCCCTGCTTGAGTTCCATTGATGTAAACTCCATGACGAAGTGCATTTGAGACCCTTTTATTCTTTGTTTTTGGCATGTATCTGATATCGAACTCGCTCAGCTCTATGGCCTACTTCATCAGTCTGCCGGAGGTCTCTGGTTTATGTAATACTTGCTTCATTGGAGTACTCTGTTGGGATTTACATAGTATGAGCTTGGAAATGCGGGGCGGGCTCAGTGCGGTCACTAGAGCAATTAATTTTTTCCATTCTTGGGTACCTCTCTCTTTGCTCCTCTTAGAGCTCGTGCGATAATAAAGCCCGGATGTGAACTGCTCTTTATCTCGAGACTGACAACGGTTTGAAAGATCGTCACGGTGAAAGTAGGTGAGGGCTCCTTCGACGGGCTTACTAGAATAGGAGGGAACTTCAGTATGTCTTCAATAGAATGCTTCTTCGCACTTTGGGTCCCCATTGAAGAGCTTTCTTGAACTTGGAAGAAAGGGTGACATTTATCACTGCCACAGATCTGACAAGCAAAATTGCCCGATCCTTCTGTCGATCCATTTGGACCTCGGCTATTCCACATTAATTTGGTAAGTATCAGAACCTTGCCTTTCCCCGGCTAATGCAGGTTTGCCTCAATTCCCACAATGGTTGTATGAACCCGAAATTTTCAGTGACCCGCGAAGCACATTTGGTAGAGTTAGGTTTCATGTTGTAATTCCTTAGGATGCGGAGCAGCCTCGGAGAGATGAGAGATGTGGAGATCGGGCTGTGGTGGATTTACCGGCGTATGGGTCTACGTATACCTCCATAGTTCTTTATGCATGGAACATCGGTTTACTAACCTCTGGTAGGTCGCTCCTGCGTTCTTGAGTCCAAACGGCGTACCTGCTGATAATAGGTTCCTTGTCTTTGGCGTGACCGAGTAGGGATCTTTCTTGAGTCATGGTCCGTGCGTCAGTTGTAGCAGAAAATGCATCCGTAAAACTTAGGATTCGTGGCGTGGTGGCGTCCACGATGAAGTCGATTCTTGTAAGGGAAGGCGTCAGCGGGCATGCTTTGTTTATGTCGGTGAAGTCGATCTGAGTCGCCACTTCCCATTTGCTTTTGGCGAGTACAACGATGGCCAGTGTGGCGACCGGCGCCAGTGCAGGTGCTGTGAGGTGTCTGCCGGGACTAGGACTCTTGACCTTTTCTTTCTCCGTCGACACACATTTGTTTTCTCATTCATATGCACAATTTACGTAATAATAAAAAAATTCTTTTACATATATTATACATACCATAGTGGTGGTATTCATGTTCTCACAGTCATTACTTCTGTCAGCAAAGCTTATACCTATTCAAAATACGGGTGCGGGCGATGCGGTGGCACCTATCTACGAGTTATTCTCTGTGATGTGGGTCATCTTGTCCTCCTGTATGTACCTTACGTACCTACGGATTAAAAGCCAGTGCTAAGCAGCTTAGTGGGAAACATATCTGAGGGACGACCAGTAACTATGATCCTCGACAAATACACTTATCTTATCATTTTCATACTAAGCGTACGCCCATCATGTGACGTTTGACATATAACCTTTCATATAATTTATTTCTTATTCTAGTACTTATCATTTGATCTATTCTCTTTCTAATGGTTCATATTACATATCCTATTATGTGTATGTCATATTCGTATACATATATTACTTTCATGGTTATATCATACGGTTGTTGTATTACATTTTCATGCATTATCCATGTCTTGTTATCATATCTTTGTATTCATGCTGTTCATAGTACTATTTTCATATATTGTTTTTCTATTATACTTTTCATATTAACCTTTCATGTTTGTACTTGTTCATATACTTTTGTGTCTTGTACTTTGTACTTCCTCTATCTTGTATTCATATTAACCTTTAGATCATTTTACATTCTTATACATTTTATATCATATGGATCGTATAATCTCATGAAGCTGCAAGAACTTATCATACACCATGAGTGCTATGCTTCTCGAATCATATAATATCTTTTCACATGTCATATGCAAATCATTTGTTTTTATGTTTCATGTGTCTGCATAAACAGAAGTGGATAAAGGAAACTATAAGGGCAGAAAGTATTGTATGCCTCCTTGTCTATGGCTTGATGGTCTATATAAGAACCAGAAAACTATTTGTTATCATTAATGCGAAAATGACCATCTATAAGGGCCGCTATTTGTTATCATTATGCGAGACAATGACCCATCTATAAAGACTCGAAGAAGCGGCTATGTGTGAAGCGAGGCTAGCGATCGATTATACTGCGGACTTATTTTTCCACTAATAGGCATGTCAATCCCTATCCCTCTGCCCGGGTTCTAAACGGACAATCCATTTCTATTACATTTTTGTACATATCTCATCTACATGAATAACTATTGTTATCATGTATCGCGATGGATATACGCTGTATTTATTTGTCTGTAATACATTGGCGTATTTAAACGTATTGTTGTTCTCATGTTCTTTCTGATACATTATGTTAAATATCTTTTATCGTTTAGTTTTGTAGCATTATCGTATATGTAATCCTATCATATATCATGAATGCATCTATGCACTCTTATATTCATATATTCATATATTCATATATATCTTTATCTATTCATATCCCTTTATATCATTTATGCATCATATCCTTTATGCATTTCTATCATGATTTAGCTATTCATGTACTTTCTATATTTCTATCATGTATGCTTTTACTCATTCATGTGTTCCTATCATGTTCCATCTATTCGTTTATGTATGACAATCATATATTCATATCATATACTCTTATATTCATATCATGTCACTCTGTATAACATCTTGTTAACTTATATCTTGTGTAGCACATGGACTATCATATCTTATGACTTATACCTATACATTCCTATACTTATGTTTTTCTTGTTCTTTATCGAGGATTGTCTATCTCCCATAGGAGTACAGAGCGAGAGATTCTTCCTTTGATACCTGACAGGTACTTTTTTATCTATACTCTTTACATATCAAATCCATATATTGCCTATTTCTTGATGCATATCTGCATTTCTTACCATGTATTCCAATTAACTTTAACTTGGCGATTAATTTTCGACAACAATTCAATTTTCAGACAAGATGTGGGCACCAAATGCCATTAAATAGAATATGGTTAGATTCTACGAACTCGATGAGCTCCATCGAATCGAATGCCCATAACGGAGTCCCTAACGAATGAGTTATGCAAATTTAAACCATGAAGAAGAAAATAAGCAACTTGCAGCACCTGCAGTAGCAGCAGCAGCTAATGTATTTTGTCATTTTCAGGTGTATTATAAATAATATTGTGTCAAGCTATATATGGATGGATTCTAGACTCAAGGGCTTTCCATAGGGTTCAAGAACACCCAAACGAGTCCTAGCAGAGGAAGTTATGCAAATTGCAAGCCATGAAAATCAGCAGCTTGCAGCAACTGTAGTAGCAGCAGCAGCCACTGTCCTTTTGTCATTTTGGACTTATTAAAGCTCACAGGTGTTATCAATCTCTCTATATGGATGGATTTAGGCTCAATGGGCTCCATAGAGTCAAGAACACCAAACAGGAGACCTACTTGAAGGAGTTATGCATTGCAAGTCGGAAGAAAAATCAACAACTTGCAGCAATTGCAGTAGCAACAACCAGCCAATGTCTTTGTCATTTTGGACTTCTTGTAAGCTCAATATTGTATCAATCTATATATGGATGGATTCTAGACTCAAAGAGACTTTCCATAAGTCCAAGAACACTAAACGAGTCCCTAACGAAGGAGTTATGCAAATTGCAACATAGAGAAATCAGCAACTTACGTAGCTGGTAGCAGCAGCAGCCACTGTCTTTGTCATTTCGGACTTATTAAAAATAATATTGTATCCAAGCTCTATGGATGGATTCTACAGACTCAATGGGCTTTCCATAGAGTTTCAAGAACACCCAAAGCGGAGTCTAAAAGAAGGAGTTATGCACATTGCAAGTCGGGAAGAAAATCAGCAACTTGCAGCAATTGCAGTAGCAGCAACGAGCCAATGTCTTGTGTCATTTTTAGTTTAAACTCAATATTGTATTAATCTATATATGGATGATTCTAGACTCAATGGGAAACTCCATAGAGTCGAGAACACACCAAAAGCAGAGTCTAACGAAGGTTATGCACATTGCAAGTCGGAAGAAAAATCAGCAACTTGCAGCAATTGCAGTAGCAGCAGCAGCCAATGTCTTTTGTCATTTTGGACTTCTTGTAAGCTCAATATTGTATCAAGCTATATATGGATGGATTCACAGACTCAAAGGATTCCATAGAGTCGAGAACACACCAGCGGAGTCCTAGCAGAAGGAGTTATGCACATGCAAGTCGGAAGAAAAATCAGCAACTTGCAGCAAGCTGCAGTAAGCGTATTAATACTTGTCTTTTATGCATTTTTGGACTTTACATAAGCTCAATATTGTATCAAGCTATTCTAGACTCAAGGGCTTTCCCATAGAGTCTAAGAACACCTAATGAGAGTCCTAATGAAGAAATTTGTGATATCTCCTAAAGCCCAATATTTCCTTATCTGAAATATTTCTCAATTGAGGACTACATTAACCAACCGAGTCCAAGCCCACAACCAATATACCAAGTAGGGTTCTTTTATACCCAAATTCATCAAAATGGGTTTATGGTAATTTTCCATGATCTTAATCCTCACCTAATCAAGGTTGCCTTTTTGGATTATTTGGAAAGTTCATCTATTCTGAGTTTATTGTAGAGTTTAGAATCCATGGAATTCCAAGTTCATTTCAAACCGCTTTGCAAGTATATCAAACAAACGGCATGTTTGGAACAAATCACAATTCCATCCAACTAAGCAAGGTCTTGATTTAACTACCTAATTGGACGAAAACTCAAACCATAGAAGTGCTCCTTTTGGTATGAACTCAATATATTCAAAAATCATAAACTCTTATGTCGATAAGGATGCTCCATTCAAAATTTATTTTTCTTTTCTCAACAACCAAACGAGGTGTGGGTTACTAGTAATCAGCATAGAGCGAAAATGGCTATAATTGGGTCTTCTAACAAGTTTAAAAAACAAACCCACATCATTTTTCTCTCACCAGATATTTTCAAACTAACATTGATATGTCGATCCACACTCTTAAGTGTAAATGATGATAGTATATACCAAACATTTCCATACTAAAATATACTCCATACTTTCCATACAAAAAAACTCATATACTCCTAACAAGTAATTTCCTCTCTAACACCTCAAATCTTAGCTTAATGAGGATTTCATATAAGTACAAATTCCACACTAACCATAACCATCCATACAAACCATACATAAATTCTTAATTTCCATACTTTCAAAACCAAAACCACAAATCAAAGAGGGAAGAACCTATACCAAGGTACAAATCCTGCTCCACATATTCTGCCTCTATAAAACCAGGATCCTTACAAATTCCATACAAAGACCACTTGAGCTCTAAAGATCCATCTGAGTTCTACTTATCACATTTTGTGTTCATGTTCATGTTTCGCCTATTCCATATGGCATTTTATATACTTGTACAGTATGATGTCTATGTGATCACACATCATTCATATATTCTTATTCCTTTATGAATCTACTTTACTCAGAACTGAATCATTCCAATTGAAACATCGAAACTAAAGTTATAGCATTCATGTTGTAACTGTAGTAGGTTCTGGAGTTACCCGAGGACAGTTTGTAATGACCGTTTTCCAGTGCCTAGTCTCCATATTTGACACTGGTTATTTGTACTCCTTACAAAGCTAAGTGCTAAGGGTTCTCCTCAACTGGAATCACGAATCGGAGCACGAAACTCAAGTTACGTCAGAAACAGCCCAGTTTACTCTATGATAAGCGAAGTAGAATTTGGAACTGCGTGGCCCCACTTGGAGTGAATTTATGAGCCACTTAGAGGCAGAATTTTAAGGTACCTATTTGAGGATTTTGGTTCTCCTTGAAGTCTATTTTAACCATAAATTTGAATCACTCAAATCGGATAATAAATGAGAAAGTTATGGGTTAAAATCACAGTGGTGAAACAGAAAAACAGGGGCACTACATGTACGGGTTCTCGAGGAGTGCCCCGGAATGTGGGCTTTTACGCACTTATATTTTTCTACCCAATTCAACTCTATACTTATCTTACACCTCAAAACCACACAAATTCATCTTATAATCTCACTTTACTCAATTCATCTTTCATTACCTATCTTTCTTCAAAACTTTTCCATGAATTTATCCCAAAACCATTCTAATATGAGTTATGACCATACCAAACAAATATGATGATTAGTTAGGGTATGTTCTAAACCTAATTCAATTACTCTCAATTAACCCATGAATCCAAATTTAAAGAGGATTCTGTAACTATCTTATTCATGTGGTTTACCAACCCTAATTTCAATACATCTTTGGTTGGGATGAAATCTATTAAACCACTAGATTTGGAACTCCTAAACTTTTCTAGAGAATCCCTTACAAAATCCATATGATCATAACATAATCCATACCCGAGTTAGTTCCATACCTTTTTGATCATGGCCTCCTCTTCTTCTCCTCTTCTTCTTCTCTTCCTCTTCTCTTCTTCTCTCTCTTCTCTTCTCTCCCTCTCTACGGTTCTCTCTCTTTTGAGTGGGGTGGTCTTCTGTATTCATGTTTGTTAAGGCCATGTTTGGCGAGTCAAAAACTCATTTTTACTTTTAACTTTCTCATTTTGCATATCCCTTTAACTCATTATTATTTCTATTCCATCTTTTCTCTAATTGCCTTGAATCTCATAACTTATTAAATTTCTATTTTGGCATCAATCTTGTTAACATGACTTTTAAATTCCCTTTTGGACAATTTACATATTTGTCCTTAAATCTTATGGAATTAGGGTCTCGTTTCCATGTTTCGCATTTAACTCACGAAACATTCAAATTACGCTTACAAAATACCCTAAACATATCGAAAACTGCTAGGGTATATTTTGGGGTATTACACCAACCACTCGGGATATTCTACCTCTCTGATCGCTCCTGCTTAGAGGAGCTTGCCGATCTCCTCGTTGATGGCTTTTTGCCTTTCTGGTGCGAAGCTCCTGAGCTTTTGCTTGACCGGTTTGAAGGATGGGTTGGTGTTCAATATATGAGTGATTACTGTAGGGTCGATTCCTCCTATGTGCACTTTGCTTCCATGCGAAACGTCTCTATTATGTCTTAAAAACTGAGTGAGAGGCTGAGGTCATAGCTAGTTGGAGCGTGTAGAGCCCGGGAATGTTCGGGGTCGTCACCGGCGATCTAGGTTCTAGTTCCTCCGAGGGCTCAGGTCGGGTGAGCACCTCGTCGCGCATGTCAAGCTGGAATCCATTCACGTTGTCATTGCTCTTTGTTTCATGGAGGCGTGTAGCATTCCTGGCCCACCGTGATCTCCTCGGACCATCCTACTCCATGTATAGTTTAGAGATTTGATTATCTCATGTGATATCTTTGAGGGGATGGCTTTTATTGCATTGAGAGGGTTTTCTTAATATGTTATAAGCTAACGGGCGTCTACGATGGGAACCTTCTTTGTTGTGGGCCAGCACGGCAGGGAGCTCGCGGGGTGAGCACCGGGACAGATGGTATGCCTTTTCTCCAGAAAACCCCGCGAGATGTGTCCCGACGGGTTCTAGCTTTCTCCTCGATACCCATTTGTCAAAGTGTGAAAATGATGTCGGTGAACTCCGGATTATCAATTAAAACCCGATGGCTGTTGTGTTGGCCTGATAAGCCACAATAGCTTCTGATAGATCCGTCATGGGGGTGCCCAGCATCCCTCTAGTCTGAGTCGAAGCGTGGTAGGAGTGTGGTCGGTGGCCGGTTTAAATCTTGCTTGTATTTCCCCATTTCTCTTTGATCGATACCTAGTAGGTGGGCCTTCGGTAGGGCAGTTCTCCTCCTCTTGGAGTCTCTTGAGATCAGGATTTCTCGGGTTTGGTCTTGGTCGTGGTTTGGCGAAATTTGTTGTTAGTCGGGACTGGATTACAGTGGGCTTGACTTTGGGCTTTGATTTTGGGCTTGATTAGGAAACTGGTTCACTGGAGATATGGCCTGGAGGGTATCATTATGTTAAATGTTCTTTACTTTTCGAGTTGTATACAATTGTACGTGCGATGCTGTAATCCACATGGAACTCATGATATTTGGTGTTGTCCCTTGTAGCGGGATCTAATTTCATACGAGTTGGCCATCTTAAGGCCCCTTTCGTTCGTACTTCATCACGGGACACAAACCTTTGGCTGATAGGGAGTGTGGCGAAGCGATAACGTCGTCGTCTTTCAAATTGTAGTGGGCCGAGACGGTCTGAGATTCCCCCGCCTTTTAGGGGATCGTTCTTGATCTTTTCTTGGGGATTTTTCCTGGTCGTCTTGTCTTTTAGGGCTTCGTCCTCGTCGTTTGTCTGTCGTACTTCTCTCTTTACGGGTGGAAGAGCTCTCCCTCTTGGATATGAGGAGCCTCCGCGATTATATATTTCTACCTTTGGCGAGTACTGTGCATGCTTGCCCAGGGGTTCTTCGAGATGGAAAACATCGGATCCTTTGTTTGCCTCTAACCACCTTGTGAATGCGCTGATGGCAAATTTTCATCAGTCGTCTATCTTGAGGGACTCGGCGTTGAATCTTTGCGATATGACCCGGGCTTCCTGCGAGCCACAGCAGTGGTCGATAGATGGTAACTCGAACTCTGTGCGTCTAGCTCCGATGGAAGTGGGAGGCCAGAGCGCAATGGATAGTTCTACGAATGAAGGGACCGAGTGGTGGATTCTATTAAACCGAGGCTATGGCCCAGGCCTTTTAGTGTAGTGGCAGCCACTGCATCTGGGAGTCTTGATACCCATGCAACTCCATTTGATTCACTGTAGAGAGTATTGAGATGGTGGGGATCTTTGGCTCCATCAAAGTTTCCACTTGTGGCATTACGAGATTACTGTGGGCGGGATGGTGTAACACCTCGTGTGAAGGGTGATTCGGTTTGTTGTACCAAGGTCATCTTACTTGACATGTCCAGAAGCGTCCATAACCACCTCCTTCACTGGCCCGAGCTCACGGTGAAGACTCACAAGCCTCTGCTCCCGTGGTTCTCTTAGTCCACACATTTGGTGAAGTGGTGTGGTTCTTCGTTCCCGGCATCCTCGGGCGCCGTTCTCTTCCTGCGAGGGCTAATTGTTGTCCCATGCCCTCTGGTACGGTGGACTCTCTGCTTGCCCGGCACCTCGGGAGTCAGTGACTATGTCCTTCGTGGGGGGAATGTTATGACCTTCCCCAGTGTCGTGTCTCAGTGGATCTTTTGCATTCGTGCAGTGGAATTTTGTTCTAACTCTTCTCCAGCGTTGGTTGTGGCGGCGGTGCTTCCATATTCGTATTGGCTGCATTTAGCCTGCGTCGGAGGCCACAGTGTCCGCGTGCACAGTTGATCTGCGTCAACTTGGAAGTTAAGCGTTGCTCCTGCTTGTGTTCCTAGTTGATACCATCGATCGCGAAATCGGTTATATTTATAAAGGCTGTCTTCCCCTGACGGCGTGTGATGATGCTTTTGGCCGAGCCCCATTTTTGGGCCCATGTAGAGTCCAGCAGAAGTGCGGACACGGATTGTTTGTGGGATGGGATGCAGGCGTCAGGATCGTCTGGTGGTAGGATCATTGCCTTGTTGATCTGCGGGGCTCGGACGTGTACGCCTCATTGTCTGCAATCCAGTTTGGTACACAAGAGTGAGACGTGATGGGGATAAAGTAGACTGATATCCCATTTCATGACCCCAGCGGGGAATGGTGGGCTCCATGTAAACCAGGGCCTCCATATCACATTGACGCGGAGAGCCGGCTCGCTGGCGAGCTACGATCTGGATAAATTGGAAGGTCCATGCGGTCGATCAACCATATTTTCCACAAAGCAGAAAATAGAATATTCCTTAAAACGATATATTACTGCATCCGACCGTCATTAAAGGAAAAATAATAATAGATCCACCTTGAGTTAGACATCCTCGATAAGGAAGGAAGATTATCCCAAATCATTGTCCTTTTCAAATTCATTCTTCTGATAAGGAAGAAGACTATCATAGTAAAGCCCACTTTTTCTATCACGTATGCCAAATCAGATATGGACTAAAATAAAAATATCTCGTCTGATGGGAAGGACTCCCAATTGCCATCAGTGGTTGAACATCTACTATAAAAATACGAAGCCCATACGTCGGTGGAAGTCACCTTGTCTCATAAGCCATTCTTAACACACACATTTCTTAGAGCGCATACTCATATGCGACACCTTAGCCCTCTAGCGGTCTCTCTTTCTCGAAGCCGAAGGCTTTGGCATCGGGCGGCCACGGGCCTGACCCTCGCCGACCCCTTTTCTTTGTTTTGCGGGGCGTGCTCGTCAGGAGCTGAATCAACGGTTTGTGCTCGGCCCGATTCAGGTTGAAAAAGCGTAAATCAGATCTGAATGCGACGAACAAGTACGATGATGAGACACTCGGCTGGATGATGCTTCTAGATGGTTTTTTTATACTACAATTCATCCTCTGCAAAGGTAATATAGAAGTTCTTAGAGAACACCAAATACCTCTTGTGGAATTGGACTTGTTCTTGCTGGAGAACCAACTTCCCTTTGGAGTCCTCCAGTTGATTTTTGAGACAGCGGATATCCTATCGATGAAAAATAAGATAAAAGAATTCGTCCTTTCCGGCATCACAAGGTTGGCCGAAGGGACATCGGTATAAAAAATGCAGCTGGAAGAGCCAGCTCATCTCCTCAACCTTTTGCGAAGTGCTCTCCTAGGCGGGGAAAAGAAGATCAGCGGCAAGCCCAAAGTACAAAAGAAGCAGGGAGCTTATGCCCATGGCCACTGCAGGAAGAGGATGAAATCATCAAGTAAGAAAGAGTCGTCATCTCAAGTCAATTGGCAGTCTTTTTGACACATGAGGGAGCTTAAGGCTGTCGGGATCCACTTCAAACCGAATGGAACGTGGTTCTTGAGAGATATTTCATTCAAATACCACTTCTTCTATGGCTATCTGAAACTTCCCTTACTATTCATTGATGACTCAACGAAGCCCAGGTTCTGAACTAGAGTCTATGAGCCCGGATGTCTCCACATGACTATGCCGTCACTTCTTTCCTATAGCCTCGATTTCACTGACGGCAGACGATGTCAAGGAGCTCAGAACTCAGAAGATTCTCTGCAACTGTCTTGGCAGCGATGAAGAGGTGGCAAGTATCTTCAACCATATCGCCTATGGCTTGGTAGATTTGGATGTTTATAAAGACGTGAAAGATGATATTCAGAAACACTATGACAAGAAAGTGAATACTTGATAGTTAAGTCTTTCACGACCATTTTTAGTTCTCCATGACCAGGTCATGGCCTTCCTTGCTGCTGTTTTTATACTACTTCTTACTGGGTTCAGACCTACTTTGCAATGCCTGGTAATTAAATAGAGTTTAATATCAAAATAATTCCTACCCTCCTTTTTTTCTCAACCTTTTCTCCTATTCCCTTTTCCTTATTCCTATTGCCTTTTCCTTAAATAAGGAGGAAAGAATTTTTTTTGCTATTCTTGCTCTAAAATCATATCTCTACATCTCTTTCTATCATTTTCTTTATCAATAAAATGGTTCTTTCACACAAATGTGAGTTTTTAATTTGTTTTTTGTGATTTTGTTAATACCTTGTCACATAAGATATACTTTGTGGTCAGTCTTTATGAGTAAGGCCAGTTATTTCATCATTAAGGTGTTTACTTGATGTAAGGGCAATTCAAACGACAACCATGGAGCTCGATCACACAAAGACAACAAATCAAACACTACGACAACATGCACTTGAAACACAGTGTCTCCCAGTCCCGCCATATATTAACAAACAAAGTGCTTCTGGAGCCCGACATGCCATTAACCTGTATGTTATTTCTTCATCCTTCATGAATCCATCGAATATATTGTTAGTTTTAATCAATAAAATTATTTCTTTTTTCAAAAATATGAAAATAATTCATTTTTGTAAAAGAAAAATACATATATAGACTTTTTTCAAAGCAATTACCAAACTGAAATTTTTGCATTTTTAAACCACACATCTGTATCATCGGTTTTAATGTTAATTTCAAACATGCTGATGAATGTGTTTTAAGTTTGATTTTCAAAACTGTAATTAATGAATGTGATTTCCGAAATACGAAATGGCTAATTGATGATTATTTTGAAAAAAAAAAAAGGTATATGTGTGTTCTTTTTTAGGTGAATTATTTTGACTTTAAACTCTGTTAAATAGCTAGCTCAAGGGCCTTGACGACCATTTCAGTACTGCTCCATCGACTATCATGGCTTTCTCTATTGTTGATCTTGTGATTCTACATATTACTGTAGTGTAGGCCTGCTTTCCTCTTCCTAGTAACTCCAAAATGAGTCAACATATAATTATGACAATGACGTGTTTTTTTTGGGAAAATTATGTTTTGGTATACTAAATCCAATATTTAAAAAGAAAGTAACAAAGAAACTGAAACCAGTAAGAGACAACATGTTCGCTTCATAAATACTTAGAAGTGCAGTATGTGTGGGAGGGTTTTTGTCTTATCAAAATGTCGTCATTTACCGCTGCTAAAAAAAGTATTGTGAGATATGTTTGTGTTGATACTTGTGAAGGATGCGAGCGTATTTGCCACTGCGAGCGTATTTGCCACACCTTTCAGTCTAACAAAAAATGTCTTCACATATATACGAGATTGCACCTAAAAGTACTAATTTATATATATATATATATATATATATATATATATATATATATATATATATATATATATATATATACATGAATCAGTCCATGTTAAGAATTGGAGTGGGTAAGTGGAAAAAGCAAAAAGAAGGTCTCGATTAATCTCAAACTCCATGGCCAAAGATATCAAAGAAAACTCACCTGCTGAGGGGGACCAAGGATTTCAAAAAATTCTTCGAACCGAGGGTGATTTCTTCCGGTCCTTACCACCATGGCAAGCCCCACCTTCACTACTGAAAACAATCAAGCCTCTGAAAAAGAATTCCTGAACGATAAAAAGAACAAAGGTGGAAGCATGACAGACCGACAAGTGACAATGAAGACTTAAAGGATGCTTCTGAGGTGTTTTACAAATTATCCTTGAGCAATTTATTCAATCATGCTCACTATGAGTAACGTTTCTAGATATCACTTCAGATAGGTTATGTGAAGCGTATCTGTTCAAGGAGAACCAACTTTCCTTCCACTTCGCGTTGATTTTCGAGTAAGCAAAATTTAAATGACTACCATCAATGAAGAGATGATAAACACATCCTTCAGCCGGTCCGGATGCGGTATACTAACTGTTGAAACCCGTATGGGCCATCTTTGCTCCCGCATTGGTATGATATTGTCCTCTTTGGGTCTAAGCTCGATTTGTAACAGAACTTCACGAAATCTTTCAAATGCGGTGGATGTTATTCATGCTTATATAACTCATAAAGTCTTCTCATTCCTAACCGATGTGGGACATTGTGAGACTTTGGGTACACACCCAACAATCCTTCCTTCGAACAAATTTCCTTCAAGCCTCCTCTCAAACTAAGAATTTTTACGCAGAAAACCCCTAAATGAAAAAGGAAAAAACCACGCGACCTATAAGCCACTTAAACTTCCACTATTTCAATGATGATAATAATGGGTTACACCAAGTTCTTTTCTAGCAAACAAACTAGAGGCTCACAACAACAATACATCAAGAATATCATTCTTGAAACACCAAAGTAACAAACATCATCACCAAGAATGGATAACTCAAGAGACAAGGAAAAATCTCACTAAATGGTGAAATAGCCAAATGGGTATTGTGAAGAGAGTTAACCAACGATCCAAACCACTAGGATTGAAGAACACTTCACAAGGAATCATCGTGTCAAATTTAAGCCAAAACGAACAAGGTTTGGTCTTCCATCTTCTTGCAAAGTTTCAAAAACCCTCGCCCCAATTTCTCTCACTCTAAAACCTCTCCCTTTTCTCCTTTTTCTTATGTTGCTTGACACTAGCGACTCAAACACATCACAAATCCAGTGATATCTAACATCAATATGCTTCAATCTTGAATGAAACGTCGAATTCTTAGAGAGGTGAATGGCCTTCTAAATATCACTATAAACAACATACTTCTCTTGTTGCAACCCCAATTCTTCTAAGGCTCTGCCCTGAAAGCTTCTTTATAACCCTCGATAATAGCAACGCCTTAACATGGGAGGACCGGCCCAGCTCATTTATGCAACTTGAATTTGCGAGAGACGACTCCCCTTGAAAAGTCATCAGAACCACGAAATGAACTTCTAAATCCAACATTACTGCCATGTCTGGTTGTGTATCCATCTATAGCATAGACTCACGGCTGCCCAAACCTGAAGCACACTTTGGAGTGCCTCACTTTCTTTTGCTTCCATTTACTCCTTCCATGATTAGTAAACATTTAACATCAACGATATAAGAGATGTATGCGGCCTACAAATACGGACCATAGCATACATAAAACTACCAACAATAGATGCATATGGAACTTTGCTCATCTCTTTCATAACTTTCTCTTGTAGGACATTGCTTAGAGTTAAGCTTTAATTGGCCTACAAGTGGAAACAAACTACCTTAGCCTTGCTCATGTTGAATCTTTCAAGAACCTTCTCAATATAGCTTTCTTGAGATAACCAGAGCTTCCTATTCTTCCTCTCATGGGAGATCTTCATGCTAAGTATCTATTTCACCAATCCCAAGTCTTTCATGGAAAAAGACTTGTTAAGCTCTCTCTTCAATCTGTCAATCCTTCTAGAATTATGTCCAATTATCAACAAGTCATCAACATATAAGAGAATGATAATAAAATCATCATCAGAGAACATTCTAGTGAATACACAATGATCAGATGTGGTTTTGTTATACCCATGACTCATCATGAAAGAGTCAAAATTCTTGTACCACTGTCTTGGTGTTTGCTTGAGTCCATATACAAGCTCTTCTTTAACTTGTACACAAGATTTTCTTTTTCTTTTACTTCAAACCCTTCAGGTTGTTTCATGTAGATTTCTTCTTCCAAATCACCATGAAGAAATGCAGTTTTCACATCAAGTTACTCAACTTCTAAATTCAAGTGAGCGACAAGACCAAGAGCAACACGAATAGAGGACATCTTTACCACTAGAGAGAATATTTCTTCAAAGTCAATACCTTTCTTCTAATTGAAACCCTTCACAACCAATCGTGCCTTGTACCTAAGTTGTGTGCCATTGTTTTCAATTTTCAATCTATACAACCATTTGTTTCTGAGAGCAATGTAGATGGAACAACTGGATCAATTCTAATTGGAATTTCAATAGAGGAACTAGCTTTATCAACCTTGTCACCATCATCAACAAGTTGGTCTTCAAGAAACACAACATCTCTACTTCTGACAATCTTCCTGCTCATTGGATCCCATAGCCTGTACCCAAATTCTTTGTTACCATACCCCAAGAAAATACATGGTTTAGCCTTGGCATCAAGTTTTGACCTCTCATCTTTGGGGATATGAACAAATGCTCTACAGCCAAATACTCTCAAATGTCATATGAAACATTTTTTCCTACCCACACTCTTTCAGTACATCGCCTTTAAAAGGAACTGATAGAGAAAGGTTTATCAAGTCAATTGATGTTGTCATAGCCTCTCTCTAAAAGGACTTAGGTAGCTTAGAATGAGAAAGCATACACCTAATCTTTTCCTCAATGGTTCTGTTCATCCTCTCAACTACACCATTTTTCTAAGGAGTTTTAGGTAGAGTCTTTTCAAATCGAATGTCATGAAGTTTGCAAGAAATTTCAAATGGACCCTTGCATTGACCACCATTGTCTAGTTTGACAACCTTTAATTTTCTTCTTGTTTTTCTTTCTAATCTGCATAGAGTTCTTTGAAGACATTTGACACGTGGTCTTTAGTTTTCAAAGCAAACCCCAAACTTTTCTAGAGTGGTCATCAATGAAAGTCACAGAATAAAGTGCATCACCAATAGTTCTAGTTTGCATAGTACAAACATCAGTATGAATTAAATCAATAACATTTGGCCTTCTAGATGGTGGACTTGTGTGAAATCCAACTCTATGTGCTTTTCCAACTAAACAATGATCACAAGTTTTAAGAGGTATACCTTGCAAATTTGGAAAGAATTGCTTTCTAGCAAGAGTTTGAAGTCCTTTCTCACTAATGTGACCAAGCCTCATATGCCAAAGTTCAATGCTTCCGTCTCTCTAAATCGCATTGATATCTCCTTTTATGTAGCTTAGTTTCCATGACATAGAGGGTGTTTTGTTTCTTTCCTCTTGCCACTACTAAAGAGCCTTTGGTGAGCTTCCATTTACTTTTACCAAAAGAATTTGTGAATCCTTTATCATCAAGTCTGCCTGTGGATATCAAGTTGAGACGAATATGTAGAACATGTCTAACATCCTTAAGTACCAGTTTATTTTGAATACTAGTCTCTAAGCAAATATCTTCAATACCCACAATCTTGGATACGACACTGTTTCCCATTCTAACATTACCAAAATCACCAATCCTGTGTGGAGTGAAAAAATCACTATGAGAAGTAACATGGAATGTGGCATCATAATCAATTACCCAGTTGCTATCTTAGGTTGCAAAACTAACACAAACATCAACAGTCACAATCATAATATCACCTTCAATAGCAATTGTATTAGTCTCTTTATTTTCTTTCTCACTTTATTCTGTTCCTTTTTCCAAATCCTACGCTCTTTCTTCATGTGGCCAACCTTGTTGTAGTGATAACATTTGTTATATTTTCTGGATTTGGATCTTCCTCTAAAACCATGGGGATTTCTACTTTGAGTTATCTTACGCCTTTTTGGTTTTTCTTGTCTTTCCAATTTTTCATGAACAAGAACTCCAAAAGAAGATTCCTCTTTTTCTTTTCTTCTAGCCTTTTCATTAAACAAGCTATCTTTAACACCCTCCATTGTTCGAATCCCATTTGGATTGGAATTACTAATTGTTACCACCAATGTCTCCCAACTATCAAGTAAGGAGCTAAGAAGTAATGATGCTTGCATCTCATCATCAATGTTCGTTTTCATAGCAACCAACTTATTCACAATACCCTGAAAAGAACTTATATGCTCAACCATGTTTTTCTCATCCTTGTTCTTCAAATTGATAAGTCTTCTAATCATAGTAGGTTTCTTTCCTAATGTTTTTTTGGCAAAAGGATTTTCAAGCTTTTTCCAAACAACATCTGCTTTTGTTTCATCAAAAATATGTTCATGTAGAGTTGGATCCATCCACCTTCTCATATAAGCAATGGTTTTTCTATGTTCAACATCCTAATCTTCATTAAGCGTGTCAAATGGTTTTTCATTCAATCTAATGGGCTTGTATAAATCTTTACAATAGAGAAAATCTTTGATCATATGCTTCCAAGTGGAATAATACAATGAACTTAATTTTATCATACCATCATCCATTTTAGCACACAAAAAAAACTCCAAACAATCAAGCTCTGATACCACTTTGTTGGGAATCTCGCATGGACCCATCCCCATCCTCATTGGAATGATATTGTCCACTTTGGACCTAAGCCCTCATGATTATGTTTTGGGGCTTTTTCCCCAAAATATCTCATACCAATTAGATGTTATTCATACTCATATACTCATAAGTCTTCCCATTCCTAACTTATGTAGGACATTGTGAGACTTTGGGTTGACCTTTGTCGGTGATCTCTCCTAAGTGGGTGCGTAGAGAGCAGGGAAAGTCCCTCCAAACAAGAGCAAGAAGCTAAGAAAAAAAGATATGGGAAAAAAAAAAAAAGCAAGCACCTGGGGGACATCCCGCAATCTTTTCGATAGATCGGGGAACTTAAAAGCTGTCATAATCCATCTCCGACCGAGTAGAATGAGTTCCCTGGCAAACACTCCTTTCAAATCCTACTTCTTCCTCGGCTACCTGAATCTTCCTCCTATGATCATTGACAACTCCACGAAGCCCAAGTTCTTGAACATCATAACCTATGAAATGCGCCCAGATGCTCCAGATGGCTATGTGGTCACTTTATATATGTTTCCTCTACAAACTCATTGATCATCCAGACAATGTGAAGGAGCTGAGATCTAAGAAAATTCTCTACAACTGTATCGGCAAAGATGAATAGGTGGCCTAGATTTTCAACGAGATCGCCAATGATTTGGTAGATCCTGTTGAAATTTTCCTTTTTCATTTGAAAGAAATTATTTTTTTAAATTTTCCTTTTACGTTTGAATGACTTTTACCTTTTGAAATATGAGTTTTTTTTTTCTCTTCTTCTCTTTCATTGGCCTGAAACAGCTGGAAGACATTCAAATCTTCTGTTTGTCTGAGGTCCTATTTAAAGAGAGTTTTGGCTCTCTTGGAAGATAGAAGACAGAAAATTTTTCTCCACCAATTTGAGTAAGATCCTACTGATATTATTCAGTTTGCTGGGGTGACTGACAATGTGCTATTGTCGTCACTTGAAGATCGTTTCATCCTGGGAAGTAGACGCTGACGAAATCTCAAAGCACCACCAAAAAAGGTGAATCCGAGATTGTGCAACAAGACTCGATCTTTCTCTGATTTGTACTATTGGATATCTTTGTAATATTCTTTTTCTGATTCTTCTTTCAATTTCAGTGTATTCACGAAATACTGTAACAAGCTTAAAGCATATTGGAAGGGGAAAGGAAAAAAAACCAGCAAGTTGATCGGAGAAGACGATGTTGGAAAAAAAAAAAGTTTTCCAGGTGTTAAAAAAAGGGAAATAAAAGTTTTTTGGAAAGGAAAAGTTTCTTTTGTTTTCCTTTATTTGTTAGGAAAAATCCTTTTTCGGAAAAACTTTGTTCCTTTTATAAAAGCTGTTTGGAAAAAAAAAAAACGGAAACAAGAAATCCAGGAAATCTTTGAGTTTTTCTGTGAAAAAAAAAAATAATAACCGAAGGTTTGAAGAAGTTTTGGAAAAAGAAATCCAGAAAATCTATGAAATCTATGAGTTTTTTTTTTTGGAAAAAATAACCCATTTATTTGGATAGTTCTATTATCAGAGGATCCTCTTTAGCGGAGGTTCTGTTTTTTTTATATTTCCAATTTAGTTGGATATTCAGTTTCTAGAAAAAAAAAATTAAAAAAAAAAAAGGTTTCGGTTAAGCTTTTTGAAATTTTTTCTTTAAAGAAAAGTTTTTGGAAGATTTCTTTTTGGAAGAATCTTCTTTAAAGAATGATGGGTTTTGAAAAATGGGCTCGCAGACCCACTCACCAAGCCCAAAGAAGAGGCACTAAGAAACATCCGGGTCCCTGAGCCCAGCCCAAAATGTAAGGCTCAAAACTCGCTCGCCTCCTAAAGGCCGTCAGACAATTTGGAAGACCCACATCCCGCAACCGGGACTAAATCTCGCCAATAAGGGAAGTAGGATAATCCCCTATAACATCTTATCCTATAACCAACTCAATCTCCAACTAAATCTCACGCTAGCGAAAATAGGATAATTCACAAGAAATGTTTTTATCCTCAGAGATCAAACCCATCTCACCAATAAGGAAGGAGGATAATTTCACAAATCACCTCCAATATCCCTTATTAAATCCGACACGATAGTTGCTAAAATATCCCATCCAATGGGAAAGAATCCTTACTACCCTCCAATTGGGAATAACATATACTATAAATACCAGGCCACCCCATCGATGAAAGGTACGCAAAAACATTCGCCATCTAATTATGATATTCCGCGACTACGTTATTCATCCCAAAAACAAAATTTCTGGTCGCGAATAATAATCTGCAACCAAAAAATGTTGGTCGCACAATCGTCATAGTATGTCCGTCGGGGAATGTTTTCTACGACCATTCCTTAACTTTGTCGTACATAATTTGTTTGTGTGATGGATGATATTGGTCATTAATGTAAATTTTTTATGTCCAACATCTTGGTGGTAGATTTCACGTTCTACCATCGAGACATAGTAATTGGTCGCAAATTTTATTTTTGCAATGAAACATTTATCTGCATTTGAAAATGTTTCTAATGGCGAATTTACATGATCGCAATTTCGTGGTTTTACGATGAATTAACATGGTCATAAATTGGTGTTTCTATGATGAATTTACATGGTTTCAATTTCATTTTTCTACAATGAATTTACATGGTCCCAATTGTTTGTTTATATAATGAATTTACATGCTCGCAAATTCATGTTTCTATGATGAATTTTAGTCGCAATTTCGTGTTTCTACGATGAATTTACATGGTCACGATTTTGTGTTTCTATGATGAATTTATATGGTCGCAATTTCGTGGTTTTACGATGAATTTTCATGGTTGCACTGCGGTTTTTATGATGAATTAACATGATCAGCAATTTCGCGGTTTCTACAATGAATTTATGTGGTCACAATTTCATGTTTCTACGATGAATGTATGTGGTTGCAATTTCACGTTTGCACGATGAAGAACAACTGGTCATGGTTTATAATTTTTCATGATGAAAAAAATTAGACATAGTTTAAATATTTAGGATGAAATTAAATGGTCACAATTGGTCATTTCCATAGCCAAAAATAAATGGTCTAAAATTAATCTCACTGCAACACCAATCTCACTAGCAAATTTGCAAGGATAAACATATAGCGCTCTCTCTTTCTTCTTCAGAATGATATAAGAATTCCTCTCTCCATTCTCTCTAATAGTACATCTAATCCTTTCCTCGAGATGGCCTCGCTCTTTCTTTGTTGTTGATGAACCTCCTATATGACAATGACAAAGAGATTATATTGGATTGAAACAGTTTATCATAACAATTACCTTTGATAGTTTTACAAAAAACACACTCAGCAATCATGTTGATAATGGACAAACAATGTTGGTGATAGATTGATACCACCCCGGAGCCATGTAACTGCTTACAATATAATATGATACAATAATATGACACTAGTTGAGATTATAGATTTGAGATACTCCATATAATTTATTTCAAATGGTGAATAAGTCATGGACATATTATTATTATATAACTCAAATAATATTGAAGTAGTAGGGAAAAAAATTAATCTAATATAAAAGCACAACCTAAATAAAAGGAAACAAAAAAAACATTTAAGTTTTTATAATACATTTAGAAGGATGCTTTTGGAGCTCATAACTCATTGCTACAAAAATTTATTCTTAAAGAAAATTACCAAGATAGTTTGTCTCATGTTCAAATCTATAAGAACATCTTACTAATTATAAGAGGCAACATTAACACTCAAAAGATAAAATGACAATTAATCATATCTACAACCAAATAAATGCTTCCAATGGAGATCAAAATTATTAAGGTTGAGTATTATATTGAGGAAGCAAAAAATTAAGTAAGATGATAAGAATATAAAAAAATTCTTTCACTACTTATAATGGTTTAGGAATTGGAAAACATTAGCACAACTTACACTTTTTAAATATTATTTATAGATTAAAGAATTTCAATGATCTATTAAAATTAGTTAAAATATCCAAGAATTTAGAAAAGTCGTAAGAAATATATTAAAAATTCAAAACCCAATTATAGGTCACCTTGAATCCTATATGTATCGAGTAATAACATCTAAAAGATACATATATTTAAAAGGTACTTCCTTTACTCAACAAGTGTACTTTTGGAATATCTAATGTTTGCTAAGAAGTCAACCCATAATGTTTACTCCGTTTTTCGCATGTCCATTGTGGCTATTGTCATAAACCATATAACAATCAACAATGAACTCATCCTATCCTGAAGGATAATGACCACCCAATCGATAAAACTATAATGATAGCATTTCATGCAAGCGAATTATTTATTAGTATTATGCTTTTGGAATACGATCAAAAGGAAAGTTTCAACCAAAAGCGATAAATAATGTGCTCATCACAAAACATAAGATAAATATATTAAATAATGATAATTTAATAAGTATCCTCGTGATATGTCTTTATGAAACAATACTTACTTAAAGTGCAACGGAATGAACAAAAATAAGATAGTGTCTTCATATACCGACAGCAAATGAATTTCAACAATTTTTAGCTTGTTTCATTTAAATCATGCTACTCTACAAACAAAATTTCTACAAATCAAAAAACTTTTTGCACAAAGTATAATCACTTAAAGCCAAACAAAAATTAAATAAAACTAACCCAAAAAAGTTGTGAGACTACACTCTTGCTTCTAGTCAAAGACCAAACACAATACTGCTTTGTACATATTTTGTGGAGAGTACGTGAGAAAGAAACTAGGGCTTGTGTTTCTTATATTTCTTTTAATGATAATAATATTAATAAATTATTAAAGATAATTTACTCTTGAAGAGTGATAATTTAAATATTTAATTTAGAGATAATCTAAACTAGGCTTTCTATTATTACTTAATATTTATATTTAAATTTAATTTAATAAAATAAAATTTTTACTTTTACATTCTTAGATAAATATGATTATTTGTTTTTCATGTAATTTATTGAATTTTTTTTCTTTGCTTTTAACTTTTATGATTTACGTTTTAAAAAAAAAACTTTTATGATTTGTGTGTAACTTAAATGGAAGAGAAAACTATTAAATTTAAAAGATAATAATAATATTATAATTTTAATTAAATATAATATTTTTGTATTTGAAAACAAAAGTTACTACACAGATTATTATAAAGATTTAATTAAATATTTAAAAGATAAGAATATTATTATAAATTTTAATTACATAATATTTTGTAGTTGAAAAATTAGTTACTAGTAATAATAATATTATAAGATTTTAATTAAATATATATTCTAAAAGTTACTGATAATAATAATTTTATAAGATTTTAATTAAATATATATTCTAAAAGTTACGTACTAATTACAATTTAAAAAAATTTAAAAATAAAATAAAATCATAAGGACCAATTACAATACCTCCTCGTCATTGTTATATTAAAATTTGTCACGTGATTAATTTTAGGAAAAGTGAATAAAACTTCAAAATCATGTTATTTATCCTTAAAATCCAATTAGTAATACTACAATATATTTTGGGTTTATTAATACTTTCAAATCCAACCATATTTATATTAATGCACTTAAATCGATGCTTATCCAAATTAAAACATGCATTCCTTTTACATGTCTCGTATAAAAATAGCTACTAAACTATTTTTAATATAAATATAGCTTTCCAATCATTATTCGCTATTCTCTTTACTTAATCATTGAATAATTTTAAATTATCTATAAATGCAAATATTAATAAAACATTGGATATGATTTAAGGAGTTTAAGATAGTTTAAAAGGTGTTAATATAAACTTTCATAAAATTTAAAAACCCAATTTTTATATCATTGTCTAACTAAAAGTAATAAATATTTTATAGAATTTTATCAAAAAAAAAATAATTTGGTAATATATATAATTATTTATACAATATAAATATAGTTTCAATCATTATCTATTGTTTTTACTTAATCATTGAATAATTTTAAATTATCTTATAAATGGAAAATATTAATAAAACACTGGATAAGATTTAAGGAGCTTAAGATAGTTTGGAAGGTGTTATAAACTTATATAAAATTTTAAAACTCCAATTTTAGTATCATTGTCTAACTAAAAATAATAAATATTTTATAGATTTTTAATAATTTGGTAATATATTTTATCGATTTAATTATTACAATGGGTCCAAAAGCTCATAAAAAATTGAATTATTTTTAAAGCATATTTTGTAATTATTTTATATAAGTACATGGAAACATATAATTAATTGAAAATTTATAGAAATAATTTTAATAAATATTTTAACAAATTGGTTTATATTGAGAGTACATTTTAATGTGTTTAAAAGCCTCATGAAGTATTTTAAGAAGGTAACTTTTAATAATAATATAAAATTGTTTAAACTAGAAAGTATATTTTGAAAAAGTCATAAAAATATTGATCCCAAATTATTAGACATTTGCAACTACAATTATCAATCCTCAAAAATAATAAAAATCTCAAAGGTTAATTAATTACGAATTTTCACATGTTAAAGTCTTTCATGTGATTAACAGAAAAGTTGTTGCAAATAATAAAGATTTTTTAGGCCAACCAATGACTAATAGCAAATAATATAACATTTTTGCCACTATCTTTCGGTTCCTTATAATATATCAAACTTTTGGGGATAAGTTAAATTATTTCTCATAGAATATATAAGTTTTGCAATCAACATAAGGTGTATTGTACAATACACCCTTTCTATGACCAACCAATGAGTGATCATAGATCATAGGGTATCTTATATGAATTAATTTTACTTTTCCTCACAAAATATCATATTTTGTATGTGACGTTAAAATATTTCTATTTATTATATATTTTATTTAGACTAACATAAGTTTCATCACAATTAATATAATTTTCAACTAATCAATAAGTAGTCATAGACTGATGGTATCTTATGACCACTTTTACCGCTCCTCGCTTAATGTCATAATTTTAGAGATGTGTTATAATATTTCATAGATTATATATATTTTAGACTAACATAAGTTTCACATAATTATTATATCATTTCACGACCAATCAACGAGCGACAGATTATAGGACATTTTATGACCATTTTTACCACTTCTCACAAAACATCATGCTTTTAGAGATGTTACAATATTTATAAATTATAATTTTGAGACTAACATAAAGTTCTTCATAATTAATATACTGGCCGATCTACCAATCAATAAGATCAATATTATAAGATGTTTTGAGACTAAAATAACTAGTCCTCACAAAATATCAAACTTCCAAGAACGAGCTATAATATTTTTTTATATATCTTAGTATTTTTTGTGACCAATATAAGATTTATCATAAATACTAATACATTTTACAACCAATCAATGACTGGTCACAAATTATAAAATCTATGACTGAGCAATGGTTGCTATAAATAAAATTATTGGTCGTAAATAAATAAAATATTTAAATTGTTTATCTATTAAAATTAGCGACCAATTATCAAAGTTCATCGTAGAAAATTAGAATCAATGACTAGCATTAGCCGATCGTAAAACTTTGGACTTAAAACCAAATTTCTTGTAGTGTATAAGCAAACATCTTTTCTATCAAAGGAGGAACTCCACTTAGGCATCGTGAGCGTCACGAACGAAACCCCCACCGACCCTTCCTTCTCGCTGGCAGAGGAAAGCGATGCTGGGAGTCTCAAGACCAAATTGCAAAGAACTCAAGTTCCACTAAACGACCCTAACACGCTCTCCAACCCATCCGGCTTGAAAAGGTATCATCGCTACGTCTATGGGAACGACGCTCCTTTACAAATAAAGATCGACCCTTAGTTAACATGGTATCAACCCGAACACGCTGTGGGCAACGCCAACCCACCAAGGATGCAGGACCCACCAGGTGAAGCAGACAGCAGACCTCCGGCACATTAGAAACGATGCAAGCCAACACGGATGAGGTGGAGGCGCTCCGCCTCACCAATCAAAGCCTAATAAGAGAGTTAGAGCAACTCACCAGCAGATGTCATGGGCACTTCTCGAGTCTCTACTCGGTCTCGGCTGGCGGTCCGAATCAAACCTCAGTGGACGCCCTAAATAGCTTCATTAACCAAATTCGTTTATCAAATACATTTCATTCTCAAATCTTTACGGAAGTTTATTTAATTCTAGGGCAAGCCCATAAACATTTTACATTTAATAAAAATGTATTTACAATTAAGGCATCTATGTCTTTTTCAAAATGGTTTACAAATAGATATTCAGAGTTCAAAAATGTCTTTACAAAATATCAAAGTTCAAAAGAAACATTACATGAATGTACTGTCTGAGCATACTTCGCATCTTCTTTCCTTATGACTCCGACGCTCCTCGATCTTGGATCCGCTTTCGATCACTATATATCACTCATTTTCTTGCATTGGTAAACAATGCGCTAAAGCATTTCATGCTTAGTGGTTTCTATCTGATTCTCTCTTCCATTTCGGTTTAAGTCGAATCATGCAAATTTTTTTCTAAACAATGCACTGAATCTTTTTAGATGATCCATGCAAATACAATACATATATTTATGTCATATATCCATTCACGGTTCATTGATCATTCCAAATATGCACTTTCTTATGCAATAAATCATTGAATCTAAATCATGCATTTTATAACTTTCTTATCATTTGATTTGTAATCGCCATTTCAATTCAATATGTCAAAAATCTCAAAAGTCATTTCAATTATGCCCTTACTTAATTTAACCTATGTTTTTGGTATATAGGATATCAGAATCAAACGCAGTCTATTTGAGGCTGCGGTCGATATAAAAACATTTGTTTTACCAACACGATCTGAGTCCATTTGGAACAACGTTGGTTATTAAAAATCAATTCGTAAACACTACCGATATTATCCCGCTGGGCTACGGATCGGAGTGACACATCAATACATTCGTTTGCAGTACTGCTAATTTAACCCCTATTGGTATACCAATCTATCCTTTATACAAATTAACGGTTAATCATTCTATTAAGGGCTTTCCGTCCACTCATGCAAAAATCTGGTATAGTATGTATGTTTGTACAAACCATTCATTTCAATAATCATGAAATTTTCATATACCAAATCAAGCATCTCAAATCAATCAAAACAAAGCGTATGCTTTTTTATAAAACATTTAGAACAAACATTTCAAATCTTGAAACAAGAATAAGAGTAGATAGAACAAACATATCGTTTTCAATTATAGTTCAAATAATGCATACATGCAAATATTTGACAAACTTTCACAACCAATCAGTTCAAATCAATATGTAGCTTTCATAAATAAGCATTTCACAAACAATGCGAAATGAGGTTAGAGATATGGAGATGAGCCAATGCCAGAATAGGAAAAAAACTTGAGCAAAACCAAAAGATTGTCGTCCTTTAATTCCTGTCCTCGGAATCTCGAGCTTTCCTCCTCGTTAACCCCTAATCCATCACACATATTTCACAATCAAATAATAACCAAAGAAAAATCATTTGTACATTCTAGGATTTTTGGTTAGGGTTGATGTCTGCCCAATACACCTCACTTGCCAAATTTTCTGGGGACAATTGAGCCATATTTTGCTCATACATCCTTCACAAAAATTATATATCTATGATTTTATTTTTAGTAGGAATTTGAATCATCTCATTTGGATCACCCAAACACAAGTTATGGCATCTTTATGCCAAACTAGTCGGTATGCTCAGCTCACTCGGTTACCTACTGTTTTTCTCAATTTCAGGGGTCTTAACTCCATAAATTGATAATGGTCCCTTCTACGCATTTGAAGCTATGGTTCTAAGGTTTATCCTCCAATTGGAATCATCCAATTTGGATCAATATAACTCAATTTATTCCATTTTACATCCATACTACTGCAATTTGCAAAGCATATCAGATTATTCTTACACATAGCTCAACTTTGAAAATTTTCTGGGCACTTTGGGGTAACAATTTTCTTACACTTCCTTCAAGTAAATTATTCCCATAGAATCCTATTTTACCCGAAATTTTTAATCACTCAATTTGGATGAGTGAAACTCAACTTATGGCCAAAACACTATAACAATATCCAAAACAGAGCATAACCAATGAGCTACCCGAGCTCACCTTAAGCCCGTATTTGGGTGCCTTAGAGCTACAATTTGCTCCTACTCTCTTCTATACATTTTTATCCCTATCTCTTATGGTTCTTTACCAATTGGAATCACTTCATTTGGATGATTATAACTTAATCTATAGCCAAAACAAGAACATGGGTTTTTACAAAATTTTGACAAGATTCGAAAAACTCAACATTTTCCTTTTACAAACACTATACAAAAACCAATCCAAACCAATCCCAACTCAACAATACAAAACAACCTCAACACAATCCCAAACTCATTTACAACCAAATCAAAACTCTTTATCCACATTCGAGGTTTTCCTAACTCAAACACAAGAACAAAGAGCTCGTTTATTTCTTACTCAAATCTCTTGGAACCCTATGCTTTAGCTCCCTCTCTTCCTCTTTGATCACTGGAGACCAAAATGGATGATCTCCCACCAAAATCCGGATATTCCTCAACCCTAGCTCTTCTCTTCTCACTCTCCTCTCAAAAACGTGATTGCTCAAGAATGAGCTCCCAAAGACCACTTTTGGTCTTTTAAACTCATTTAAGTGTAAGGCCATGTTTGGCCTTCCACCCTATTCTCATTTTCTTTTTTTTTTTTTTTTGTCTTAAGCCACTTAATGTTCATAAGGCCTTGTTTGTCCACCAAACAAAATGCATTCTTTTGACTTAAGTTTCTCCCTAATTGTTTTATAGCCCATATTTCATTTTATTTGCACTTCAACTCTCATATTTATACTTAGACATGTAAACTTATTTACAATTGACCCTTAGGTCCTCATTTTTCACATTTCCAAATTTGTCATTTTTCACTTGGGTAAATTTCTGGATGTAATCAATTCTCATTTAGTATATTATATTTGCATTTCGGGTCACCATATAGTCATTTATAATATTCATTTAACACCTAAAATACCCAAGTTGGCTCAATTTATAGCCTGAACATATAATAATTTTTAATATAAAATTCTAAGTGATTTTCGCGCACATTTAACGCCTACTCGAGGCGTGACAAACTCAGGAAGGTCATAACATCACCCCTCATGAAGGGCAACATATTCTCGGCACTCCCCAAGGAGCCGAAATAGAAGCAGAGTCCAGCCGAGCAAAGGGGCATGGACCACACTTAGCCCCTAGAGTGGAGGGCAACTGCCGACGCTCTGGGGTACCAGGAACTACGCCCATCCCCCCACTGGCGATCGAGAGCCGATCACGGGAGCAGGAGGTCGCGAGCCCCTCAGCCAGAACTCACCAGTAAAGGAAGTTGTAACGGACGAGCTCCTCGATACTATGGACACCTTGGTGCAACAAACTGAGTCACCGTTCACGGCCGAGGTGCTCCACTTCCCTCTTCCAGCAAAGTTCAGAATGCCACAGGTGGAAGCGTTTGATGGTGCCAGAGATCCCGTCGATCATCTCAACACTTACAAGAATCAAATGGAGCCGCATTTATCAGACTCGTATGATGCGTGAGCTGCTATCATGTTGAAAGGCCCACTTGGCTTCGGCTAACGGTGCTCACTTTCACCAATCTCTCATTCAGAGCTATCCATCGTGATTCGCCTCCCACTTCATTGAGCCAAAACATACGTAAAGTCGTTATCATCCGTCGACTCATCGCAGAGCTCTGGCAGAGCCCGAGGTCCTACGCTCAGAGGTTCAACGCCAGTCTCCGAAGGTAGATATACCCGACGCAAAGTCACATCACCGCCTTCATTGGTCGGGCTAGAGCGCAAACAAAGATTTGATGTTTCCATTTTAAAAACCCTCACAATCATATTTAGGTTCTCGCTAGTTTTGTGGTGGTACATTACAATTTCGTGAAGAAGCCTCGCTTATCCAAAAAAGGAAGCTCCTTAACCCATAAAGAGAAAAGCTGGGACCGTGGAGGCTTGGCGTGTGGATCTGAGCTCCAAGAAGACAAAATTACCAGAAAGGTCTCCAAAGAAAGATGGAGAACGGTCCCCTAAGAGACGTGGAAGCCTCAGAGATCGCCAGTCCAACTTCGCCAAAATGTGAATCTACGACAAAGATTATTCACCTCTATATTCAATTCCTCCGACAAACCACAATATCACGTGTCTCGCGCTGGGCGCAAACGAACAGCTTCGAGGTGGCCATCCCTGATGAAGGTCGACTACCACGAAAGATAATACTGTATCATGAGTTCAGGATTACAAGATCGTATGGATGATCGCATATAGCCTCAGAAAGTTAAATAGAATACTTAATTCTGCTGCGGTATCTCCCGGCGCTCATAGCACCTCGAGGGTCGCTCAAAGTCAAGCGAGCTCCAAAGAACACCGCAGAACTACCCCGCCATACAACAACTCAAGACTAACAAATTTTTGTGGAAATCCATGTGGATCTCGTGGGATATCTGCAAAGGAGGGTATGGAGTCCAACTGGGGCCTAAGAAGGCCCACCTACAAGCAGTGATCAGTCGAGATAATGGAAGTACAAGCTTATGTCCAACCGCCTACTTCGACACATCCATAACATTCTCCGACTAGATCCGGAGGGATGCCATGACTCTACGACGACCCTTTGCACACGAGCACAGGGCCAACAAACGTCCATCTGGGTTCTAGTTGACAAATCTGAGTTCACCGACATCTTCTTCGCCTACTTCAACAAGATGGATGATCTGATATTGAATAACCAATCAAAGACCTAATTTGCAGGATCTTCCATGTGCGGTTACCCTCGGGGCTCAATACAACTAGTGCTCACTTCGGGAGATCTCTGCCAAGTACGATCACGAGATTCCTCAAGTATAAGCCCCACGACCTATAATATGTTGCTAGAGACCCTCTCTAAACGCGAATAGCTAGCCATTCCTCCGCTGCACTCACATGATGATCAAGTTTCCACCACAAGCCGGAATAGGAATGGTTCGAGAGATCAACGCGCGGGCCAGAGTGTTACTCTACATCCATGAAGGTATGGTCGATAACGATACCTCGACGAGCCTGATGACGCGCTACACGGCGAACACCGACTAACCTCGAAAAGAGTCGAACCCGTACTCATCGATGACGACCCCGAACACCTCGCCACATCTACCCAAGTCATGGAAGACCCTCGTAGCCCTCTTACCTATTTCTTAAGACAGAACAAAGACGTCGCGCGGGAAGAGCATATGGGGGAATCGACCTCACACAATCACTCATAAGCAAACGCTACCCATCCCCCTCCTCCAAGCCAATCAAGCAAAAGAGAAGGAGCTTCGCGCCGAAAGGGTAAGGACAATGAGGAGGCTCGCAAACTCCCTCCAAGCAGGCAATCGCAGGTTGAATATCCCCGAACGTGGGCCGACCAACGTCATACTTGGTCAAAAATCCATCAGTAAGTGGCGACTCTTCATCGACTTCACTGACATCAACAGAGCTTGCCCAAAGGATAGCTCTCGCGCGAATCGACCCCATCGTGATGCCATTGTTCTGGCCATGAACTCCCCGCCATGGATGCTTTCTCCAACTACAACCGATCAACACGGATCCGTACGACTCAAGAAAAGACCTCGCTCGCTACAGGCGTGGAGCCTATCACATCGTGGTGATGCCCTTTAGGCTCAAGAATGATGGAGCTACTTAAAAGAGGCTGGTAAACAGGATGTTCCAGAAGGAAATAGGAACATCTATGGAGGTGTATATAGATGACATGTTGGTGAAGTCCACCACTGCCGAACTCCACAGCCTCATCCGTCTCGAGGCATTCCGCATCCCGGAGAGAGCATGAACATGAAGCCGAATCCAAACAAGCGCTCGGAGTATCACCGGAAAATTCTAGGTTTCATAGTCAACAACCGAGGAATCGAGGCAAATGCGCATTAAATAGCTACCGTGCTCGACATGCCGCCATCAAGCATGTGCCGAGGTCCAAATGGCCCGACAGAAGGATCACGCGGCCGATCTGTGATCCGTGGCTACTGAGCAAATGTCACCCCTTTCTTCCAAGTCCAAAGAAAGCTTTTCAATGGGATATGAAGGCGGCGAAGCATTCTCAAAGATTGAAGACATACTTGAGCTTCTCTCCTCCCTCCTCCCCTTCCCCCACCTCGTGAGCCCTTCAAGCGGGGAGCCCCCACTCTATACCCACCGCCAGACTCGACCAGCGCCGTCCCGTCAGTGGACAAAGACCGAGCACAAAGATCCAGCTGTACTAACGGCAATGAGCGCCGAGGAGAAGCAGAGGAGAGGTACCCAAGGATGGAGTTCATCTCGCACAGTGACCGCAGCTCGAAAGTTCCCGCCCTACTTCCTGCAGCCCATACCATCAGTTCCAATGAAATATCCGACGGCTAAGTGCTACATAAACCGAGACCTCAGAAGGTCAAGGAAGGGGCTATAGAGCCGAGCGAGTTCGGAGACGATATGTCAAAATCGCAGTGGCGTGTTCCATGAATTCATGGAATTCACTCAGCTCAAGAACGCCAAACGCCAACCGACATCCCCATCCGAGACTCCCTTGCGCGGGCCACAAATGCGTAATAAGGAAGCGGAGCCGAGCTAACTCACCTCCCAAAAGGAACAGATATTGAGCACGGCCGATTCTGATTCCAAGCCTAACAACGAGGCCGAAATATGAGGCCGCCAGTAGCCGCCTCAACCGTACATTCATCGGAAGTTGACTCAAACTTGAGGTCCGCAAAGAACTCCTAAATGGTAGTAAGACAAATAGAGGACACCTACGAGGCCAAAAGTGAAAAAATGATCCTATACCTCAAAAAGGTACGGAATTTATTGAAAAAGTTCGTGCTGGTCCAGGTCAGACACATACCCAAAGTGGAGAACTACCGAGCCGATGCTTCTCGGGCAAAATCCAATGATACCACAAAAGACCTCAAAGAGACTAACCCGTCGACGCCTCGCAGAACCTTTTATAGATCTCATGCAGGAAGTCGCCCTAATCGAGTCCGGAGCTGCCGGATGGAGCCCATTTGGGGATTACTTAATAGACCTGACGCTTCACTCGACGACCGAAGAGGCTTTAAGACTTAACGAGGTCAGTTCACTAATCATAAGGGAAGCCTTTACAAGCGAGGTTTTTTCACACCCATCCTTAAGTGCATAGCAGTGAAAGACGCAGACTACATACTTAGGGAAGTACACGAAGGCTTGCGCGAAATCACCCAGCCCTGCATTAGCAGGGAAAGTGTTAAGGTGGATATCGGGCCTACAATGCTCGGGAGACGCGACCAACCTAGTCGAAAATACAAGATTTGTCAGAGCATCGCCAAATCTCCACCTCCCATCCGAGCCCCGACGTCACTGGGCAAAGCCCTCGGGCCTTTCAAAAAGCCGGGCTTGATATATTGGGACTCCGCCCATCGGGAAGGGCCACGCACCATCATCATTACAGCCGACTACTTCACCAAACGGGCTTCAGGCCAAGCCTCGCCAATCACGTAACAAAAGATACGAATTTTGTGTACGTGAACATAATATGCGTGCTCGCATCCCAAGAGCTCGTGTCGTGACAATGGAAAGCAATTGATAACGCCAAGTTCGTGGATTTTTGTGTCGAGCTCGATCGGCACTATTACTGCCCCCAAAGACATCCGCACCCAATGGTCGTGCAGGTCACCATCAGAACCCTTAAGGCAACATTGAAGACCAAATTGGAAGATCTTAAAGGCAAATGGGTAGAATACCTCCCCGAGGTGTTATGGGCATACAGAACTACGCGCAAGTCAGCAACCTTGGAAACCCCTTTCGCCCTAGCCTTAGGCAACGGGCAAAGAAGACTGGCCGATAGCCCGATTAAAATCCCCAAGGATCGAATTGGCAAGCATGGAACACAACGACGAGGCTCTCCACCTGAATCTAGACCTCCTAGATGAAAAGCGCGAGTAGGTCCTAAGGCACACGGAAGATTACCAAAGGAAGACAACGAGGTATTACAACCAAAAAGTCAAACCCTGAAGTTACAAGCCCGAGACCTAGTCTTGGGAAGAAGCTCCTTAACAGCGAGGAAGAATCCACAGATGGAAAACTAGACCTTAACCTGGAAGGCTCTACATCGCACCAGGTAATCAGACCGCAATTACGAGCTCCGGCACGAAAAGGAAAATTTTACCTCATACTTGGAATAACAGCACCTTAAGTGTTTTATCAAGAAATTCCCATTGTAATCTTAAATAAAGTATTATCAATTGACGAACTGTGTGTTTATTGATTATCCGATCAAACATCACAGTCAGGGAATGCACAAGGAGGTTACATACATCAGAATGTGCAAAATTCAAGATTCAAAAAATAAAACATCTCTTTATTATAATAAAGGTACAATTGATTACAATCAAAAGAGGTCATTCCTACATCTCTGAAACAAAACCGCATGCTAGCCCCTAAAAAAAAAACCCCTCAAGAAAGAAAGAGGAAAGGAAAATGAGATGGAAAAGAGGAGAAGAAGAAAAAAGGGAAGGAAAGAGTTTGTGCGTCAGAAAGAGAGGAAGAGAAAGGCAAAGGGGAGGGAAAAAGGGAGAATGAGATGAGGAAGAAAAGGAGAAAGAAAAGAGGAGAGAATGAAAGAGAAGGAGAAGGAGAAGAAAGAAGAGGAAGAGAAAGAAGAGGGAGAGGCAGAGAAAGCGACAAGAAACACCGCCGCCCTCTCCAGACACAGCCCCTAGCATGAAGCTAAGGGATAACACAACTCCTATAAAGGGGAGACTAGGGAAAAACACAACTCCTACAGGCTGAGGCCCAACGAAACTGAACCAAAATCCCCAGGCGGATCCCTTGCGAAGACGACCAAGCTTCGACGCTTCACTCTACAGATTCCAATGCACACCGTAGCGACAAGATTCAAGCATAGGCTCCATAACAACGGAGCCGTCATTTATAAGAAGGCTAAAGCACTCGGAAACTCGCGCAATCGTTTTTTATTCTCCATGAACCAGCATTAAAGATACTCGCATCTTTCCAAGAATTGGAAGTCGAACGGCTGCACATAACGGCTCAGTTTACAGAGCTTTTCAGCTCAGGAAGGCCTCAGTGCCAGGAGCCTAGTAGCTCAGTTTGAAGAGCTCAACTACTCTACTCAGGCCATGCAGCCTAAGAGTCAATCTGTACCAGTTATTTAGCCCACAAGGCCTCAAATGGGCCAGGAGCCCAACAAATTTCGGGCCTTGACGAGCGCCCACCACGCCCGTCGTGCCATGCACCCTAAAAGCCGGCCTCACCAAAGTTATTCACCCCACAAGGCCCCAACGCCTGTGGAGCCCAAGAAATTCGCCTCGACGAAATTAACTACTCCGCCTGTGCCATGCACCCAGAGTCGGGCCTCACCAGCTATTCACCCACAAGTGCCTCAAGATCAGGAGCCTAATGTTCGCCTGACAGCCCACATTTCCTCGTCAGCCATACACTTAAGAGTCAGCTCAGCTTCAGCTATTTGAATTCCACAAGGCCTCAACGCGGGTCTCCAACACCGCCTTGACGAGCTCGACTACTCCGGCCTCAGGCTATGTTCTAAGAGTCGCCTCAAATTTCATGCTATTCATCCCACAGCCCGCCGCAGCTCAAGAAACAACTGACTAACTCCACTCTACTCAGCCATACAAATTCTAAAGAGTCAAGTTTCTCAAATTTCAGTTATTCAAACACAAGGCCTCGGGCCTGTGGAGCCTAAAGAACTCGCCTCGACGAGCTCAACTACCACAGCCACAGCCTTAAGATTCATTTACCAGTTATTCAACCCCACAAGGCCTCAACACAGTGAGCCCAGCCACTTCGCTGACGAGCCTGACTACTCCTGGTCTGCCATACCCTAAGAGTCGGGCTCAACAGTTATTCAGCCTTATAAGGCCTCGGGCCCAGGAGCCCAAGAAATTCAACTGACGAGCTCAACTACTCGCCAAAGCTACAGCCCCAAGAGTCGGCCAAACAGTTATTCAAATTTCCATAAGGCCTCGCCGCCAAGAGCCCAGCCAGGCCAATTTGAAGAGCTCAACTACTCGCCGGTGCCACGCAACCCAAGAGTGGTTCACTGCATCCAAATTTCCACTGAGCTCAAAGCAAGAAATTCGCTTGAAGAGCTCAACGCTTCAACTCAAACGCCAATAGTTGATTATGTTCATACGCAACACACATCTAAGTGCACAAGTAAAGCGAAAGCTTCTGAAATAAAAATGAATATTCATTAAGGAAAGGCTACATATGTCCAGGGTCCCAAGCCTAGCAAAAAAAAAAAAAACTAGCAAGCCAAGATATAAAGTGAGACGTATTGATCGTAGGGAAGGAGCAGAGGCGAAGAAGGGGAGGCCTCAATGAGCATCCGGTCTCCAAAAGGACCGTGGAGAGGAATCTTCGCCTCCCTCGCTTCGCCAGGAAGGCTCGAAATCAAGGCCAGCCCGGGCAGGCATTAGCAACATTCCTCTTAAAGGCAAGCCACCTAGAAGCCCATTGAGTACAGGCCTCGTCTCTCAATCTCCCTATAACTTTGTCCCTCTGAGAGACTGCAGTTACTCAGGCTGAATTAAGGTCCCACGCAGCCCCACTCGCACTCCTGCCAAGGTCACACAGAGCTCATAGCCCCTGGCTTCTCGCGACGAGCCTCCGTCTATCACAAGAATTTGTCTCTACCAAGACGCACTCTTCAAACCCCAGCTTCGCTCTGGGATCGTAAGAAGCTCATCCCCACCATCCTAAGCTCAAACTCGCGCACTGTAGCCGTCCCCCGGCCTCCAAAGAAGTCATTTTGTACAACCGCAAATTAATCCCGACTGGCTCGACTCTCGGCGCCTCGTCAAGCCACCTTCATCTTCACTACCCCCGCCCGAGCGCCGACATGGTATGCTTCCAAATCGACTCACCGGGCCGCCTCCTGGCCATACTGCACTCATCTCCACAACTTAAATTCCCGTCTGATAAGAAGGAAGCCACCCTCGCCTTGTAAACTCGGGTGGCTTTGGCATAGCCTTCGCTTAGATTAGCCTTTTTGGCCAAACTCTTTAAATGAGTAGCCACCTGCCCACATCCAACGCAAGATCAGTATCCAACGCAAAATCAGTACCCAACACAAGATCAACACCCAACTCATGTAGAAATCAGACACGACAAGATATGGGAACTTACAGAGGCGACCCCTTGGAGGGATAGAGCCAAAGCTCCTCAATCTGCACACTCGACCTCTCGAGGTCGACCTTTAAGGATGGACGACCGCGTCACGTGAAGCCCCATTGATGGAGCTAAGGAGTCGCTACTCACAATTCAGCCCTTCCTTCAACTCTTCACCGAGGAAGGTACTTTAACACTCAGGTGGGGGTTCCAAATAGTGATGGGCATGACCTCCAACGGCTGCTCAATAGCCCTTCTCGAGGAGCCTTTTTCCTTTACAGCAGAGCCAGAGCGGGTTTGCAAACTCAAAGCTTTAGGTACTCCTCAAATTTGAGGCGACAACATCCGCCCCAGATTCGAGCGCGTATGGGAAGAGGAAGATGCCCCACTCTCGAACCTCGACACAAGCCAAAGGCCTTCAACCGTAGTCCTAAGTTTTCTGCTTCACGCCGTGACTTCGAGACAAAGATCTCCACTGGGTTTCGAAGCCTCCCCGGTGGGCTTGGCAAAGGAAAGGCCCGATGGGAGAGAGTTTCATAGTGGAAGGAGGCGAAGGCCCCAAAGCAAGAGAATCTGACAGACTCAGCTCGAGGGGCCAGAATATCCGAATTGACAACAAAGATAGGGGGCGGTGGGAACACTCGCCTAACTCCTCTATGACGTTATCTTCAGGGCTGAGATCGGGTCGAGCACCTGAGAAGCACGCAAACAAAGCAGAATCAGAGATACCCAATGGCCTCACAAAGACTATACCAAAAACAAAGCGATACTCACATAGATTCTCGGGGGTAGTCCAGGCAACCGAAACGCCTAGGGTGTCATCCTTGTCCAAAGGGTCATATTCCCAATTGCGGCTGCTAACGAAGAAGTAACACTCCTTCCAAAGCCTATGGGAAGAGGGAAGGTCGGAAATCACCAGAGGAGCGCCGGAACGCCGGGAAAAATAAAGGAAGCCCTCGACGATTTCCTTCGCGCTAAAAAGATCAAGGAACAGGGCTATACATGGAACACCGAGGCCCCTGTCCCTAAAGAAAACCAATAGCCCAACCAAAATACCCCAGCAATTGGGTGAGAGTTGAGAAGGACAAACATTGAAGTGCTGTAAAACCCCTTTTATAAAGGGGTACAGAGGGAAGCGAAGACCGTTATCGAAGGCCACTTCAAAGAAGCATACCATCTTAGGTACTGGAACCACGTAAGTCAAATGTCGGACCTGTGACCCGACACCAAAAGGAGGTTTATAACGCCAGCAAAAGTGGCCCCATACAAGGGTCCGACTTCACAGTCCCACCGCAGCATTCCCGCACGACTGACCCAGTAATTGATCCCTGATACTTAACCGGTCTATCTCCCCACCCTGTTCATGAAAAGGGAGTCCCCGTGGTATCTTGAAGACCACCTGCACTCGAACGGATTAAGCACCGCCTACCCGTCTAGAGCCAACGACAGCCGAAGAGTCACCTCCAATACACAGAGAAGAAAAGCGACTCGGACCCATGGTGATAGCAAGTAGTAAAAACAAAACTTAGCCAACCTAACCCTAGCGCTTCAATATATTGCTCGAAAAGACACCAAAGAGAGAAAGACGCAACGGTCATAGGAATAAAATGGAAAAAGCAATCTCAAGAAAGACGCCGTAGTGCTGACTCAACACGGGTAAGGTTCAAACCAAGGAAAAGGGAAGTCCGAACTCGCTAAAGAGCAAAGAAAAAGCTTCAGGATTAGGGGCACACAAGGCGAATCTGGCCGAGGGTGTCCGCAGGCAGCAGAAGGAACCAAATAAGTGGGAGAAATGAGCTTAAAACCGAAAAGTCATCATTATCATGACATAAGACGCACAACAAAGTTCCTCTAACTAACCTGTACTCGAAAGCGCATACGTGGCACAAAGATCCGATACGAACGTTATGCCTTTCGCTTCACGTACAGACACAAGGGTCAGGGGCAACTGATGGGTTTGAAAATGGCTCAGATGCCCACTCACCAAGCCCAAAAGAAGAGGCGCGCCAAGAAAACACCCTGCCCCCGGAGCCGCCCAAAACAAAGGCCCACCACGCCTTTAAAGGCTATTTGGCCATGATAATTGAAGGCCCACATCCCGTGAATTCATACTTTAAATCTCGCTTAATATGAAGTAGGATAACTTCTATAATATCTTATCCTATAACCAACCGAATCTCCAACTGTTAAATCTCACTAAAGAAGGAAAATAGGATAATTCACAGCAAACAACTTATCCTGCAGATCAAACCGGATCTCACCAATAAGGAAGGAGGATAATTCTCAATAAACTACTCCTCCAATAATATCGATAAAGGCAGAAAATATCCCATCCAATGGGAAAGAATCCTTACTACCCTTCAATTGGGAATAACATACACTATAAATACCAGGCCACCCATCGGTGAAAGGTACGCAAAAACATTCGCCTCTGCAACCCATTCATCTATCGTGATAATCGATTTTGGTATCTGATGTTCACCTGCAAAGCCCCGCGACCCTTCTTTCTTTCTTTGTTTTTGTAGAGGAGAGCGACGCTTAGAGTTTAGACTGCCTCAAGAAGAGCCTCAAGTTCGACCTAACGATCTCAACATGCTCCACCTCAAATTCGGCTGAAAGGCATCATCAAAGAATATCTTCTTTAAATTCTGTTAAGTTTTGCACAAATCTAAACATATTTTTTTTAAGGAAAAAAAAGTTCAAATGGAAAATGATTTTAATTAAAAAAATAAAGACACAGAAAAAAAGGCTCCTTTTTATTGGGAAAAACAATTTTGAGAAAGTTCGAAAAGTCAAACAAACAAATGGTTTATTGGTTTATTAAAGGAAAATTCTAGTACAAAAGTACAAGGAAGGGTTTTAAACCTAAGACCTAGCATTCAAGTGGTGAATGCTCTACCACTAGGCTACATGCTTAGTTGTGGTTTTCCTTGCGATGAATATATGATAAGGAGAGAAGCCTTGCTAAAACTCTACACTCACTTTGTGGGTTTGAGTCAATTCCTTTATGGTTTTATAAAATTGGAAATTACAATATAGAGAAATTCTGTCTAATGAGTTTGGATCTTAAGCGGGATCGTTTGTGACCCCTCCAATCTTTCTTGGGAACTGAATATTATGTCTAAGGAATCTAGTTCTGGCCTGGGTTTCTATACCCCACCAGTCTGTTCTAGGAATACTCTATTATTTGTTATTTTCAATTATTCTGATAATTGATTTTGGGAATAGAAAAATTGACACATTGTCTACAATTTTGCAGATAAATGGACTCCTATTCAAACATTGGCATTCCCACTGCATCTACCTAAGTGGCAACCCCTACTATGGCGCAATCGCTAGTGATGCCTACTACTGTGCCTATCTCTGTCTCACCTGGAGAAAAACCAGAGAAATTCAATGAACTTGATTTCAAAGGTGGCAGCAAAATATGTTATTTTACCTTACCACCTTGAATCTTGCGAGATTCTTGACTGAAGAAGCTCCTAAGATCAAAGAAGATGAGCATGATATCCAAGTCATCGGTGTTGTGGATGCTTGGAAACGTTCTGACTTTCTTTGTAGAAACTATGTCATGAATGTTTTGACTGATTCTCTATACAATGTGTATACAGATAAGAAAACAACCAAGGAGATATGGGAATCACTAGACTAGAAATATAAAACCGAGGATGTCGGGGCTAAGAAGTTTGTCGTGTGCCGATTCCTCCATTATAAAATGGTAGATTCCAAGACCGTGGTCATTCGAGTATAAGAACTTCAAGTAATCCTCCATGAGATCCATGCTGAGGGAATAATGTTGAGCGAAACTTTTCAAGTGGTAGCTATTATTGAGAAGCTGCCTCCTACTTGGAAAGACTTCAAGAACTATCTCAAGCATAAGAGAAAGGAGATGACATCAAAGACCTGGTTATTATACTTCACATCGACGAAGACAATAGAGGATCTGAGAAGAAAGTGACACACAATCCCAACGAGGCTAAGGCTAACTTTGTGGAATATGGTCAAAGTTCCAAGTTCAAGAAAGACAACAACAAAGGGAAAGGCACTAAGTTGGGACCTAAAGGAGGGGTCTCTAAGAAGCAAAAGTTCCTAGGAAAATGCTTCAATTATGGGAAGCAAGGTCATAAATCTTCGGACTGTAGATTGTCGAAGAGGAACAAACCCAAGGAAGCAAATGTAGTTGATGGAATCACCAAGGATGTGTCTGACATAGACCTCATAGCAGTAATCTTTGAGGTAAACTTGATGGGATCCAATCCCAAGGAATGGTGGATTGACACTTGTGTTACTCGCCTTGTGTGCTCTAATAAGAAGATGTTCTCCACCTTTGAACCAGTTGAGATTGAGGAAAAGGTGTTCATGGGGAACTCTGCCACTTCGGACATCAAGGGCCAAGAAAAAGTGATTTTGAAGATGACGTCTGGAAAGAAACTGACTTTGACAAATGTCTTGCATATGCCCAAAATCCGCAAGAACTTGGTGTCTGGTTCATTGCTGAATAGTCATGGATTTCAGTTGGTGTTTGAGTAAGATAAATTTGTTTTGTCAAAGAGCGGAATGTATGTCGATAAAGGGTATATGAGTGGTGGCATGTGGAAGATTAATGTAATGACTATCATTAAGTCTAATATGAATAAGGCTAGTTCTTCTGCTTATATTCTTGAGTCTTCTAATCTATGACATGGTATATTAAGACATGTTAATTATGATACATTACATAGATTAATTAACTTAAATCATATACCAACTTTCCAAATTGATGCAAAGCATAAGTGTGGAACTTGTGTTGAGGCAAAACTGAACAGGTCATCTTTTCAAAATGTTGAAAGACACACTGAACCTCTTGACTTAATCCATGTTGATATGTGATTCAAATTAGTAGGCAAACAAGAGGTGGTAATAAATATCTATTACCTCCTGATGATAGCACCAAGTAATCGTTATGTGTACTTACTCAAAAGTATCTGGGATGAGGCGTAGAGAAATTTTTTCTCTACAACATGAGGTCGAGAATCAACTCAACAAGAAAATTAAAGTGCTAAGAAGTGATCGAGGTGGTGAGTATGAATCACCATTTGTTGATGTTTGTGCTCAACACAGGATTATACATGAAACCACAGCACCTTATTTGCCTCAATCCAATGGAGTGGCTAAGCGAAAGAACCGCACTCTAAAGGAAATGATGAATGCAATGTGCTTCGTCCTTATTCGTGTGCCGAATCTCTATCTCTGCAGAAAATTGCGCTTGTTCAGCATTGTAATACATCGTGGGAATCCACAGTCATCTCCACAGGAGTGGTCTATCTTATCGACCAGCCAGAGCTATTCTCCACTAAGGGTAAGGATTTAGAATTGTAAGGTTGTGTCAAGTTGGACTGATGGTTGATTGGTTTGACTGCTTTAAATAGAAAGACAATTGTCGGGATTTTTAGGGTTCCACTCTACTCCCGACTGTATGTAAGTCCCACTCTTATTTTATAAACTCATCTAACCACATAAATGGTCTTGAAGCGGAGGATTTATCTTAAATGCTCTTTAGAAAATGGGAGATGACTAGCAATACTAAACACTGTTTCACTACTACAACCCCAGCTACTCATGATCAAGCACAACGTACATAGGATACCCTAACACGTTGTCAAGAATATGCCCAACTAAGGATTTCACAACTTTTCTTCAGAATGGTTATTTAATATTACACAATCCATTGAAGATCAAAAGAAAGAATTTAGACATAATTCTTAACTGCAGGAGTTTCCGTGGATTCTCAAAGAATAGGAGTTTAGAACTCCATAAAACTTACAAGAACAATTATAATTAAAGAGCGATTAATCATAAAAATAAAGACTTTTTGAACCGGGGACCACTTGTAAAACTGAGAATGACGAATGTGAGATATTAGGATTTAAAACAAGATAATTATTTCTGCTGAAAGATTACAAACGCTTGTATCTAAAGCTTCCAATAGAGAAGAACTCTTGAATCTGGATCTACACACTTCAACTCAAAAATGGAGAAAACTTTTCTGCAAACCTAAACCCTAGAAGTCAAAAAAACCGCCTATTACTTCAGGTCCTCTTTGCTTTTATACCCTCCAATGTGTGATTTTCCCATTTGGTTCGTTGACAAGAGTGCCCTCGCATACGCACGAAGTTCCCGGACAAATCTCGCACTCTATGCATGTACCCACATTATGATGCACGGCAGACAATTTCACCATCGGAGCCAATTTTTCGCATGTGTACCCTGCATTACACTGTGTTGTACCTACAACGTGCCCACTCCGCCACTTTTATAAAGGTGCACCGCACACATGAATGATGTACCTGGCACACTTGGTCCTCCTCCGTGCTTCTCAGGTATCACGGAGTTCCCGAGACTTCGTCAATTGTTCGCCCGCATCCGTAGTGCTTCATATTGGCTTCCCTTGACATACATCCTCAGATACTCTACGCTTTAAAACCCGGAAGACTCGCACAAGTCTAAAACATAGAAGAAATTAAAAAAACTATCCTTATGCCAACGTGGGTAAATTCAGATTTAGGATTAGCAAATCTTACTATAATTATCGCTTCAAATGTGTATTCATCACACTCCTCTTAACCTCGCATCTTGCTAGTCCCTAGCAAGATTTAGATCGAACTACCCACTAGTATGAATCTCCACAAGGCGCCAGATACCGAAGCCAGAAGAATCTCAAAATAGTAATCATGGAATAAAATATTTCACCTTAATTTTTAGTACGCACCATCACGACTATTTAAACCAACCACATTCTTACACAATGAACATTATAACAGGCTAACACAAAATTGGTTATTCAAATAAGGATTATGGCTTTTAAGAAGTGTAAGGTAGTCATGCAAGTAGTGAACTGTAGTGAACGATATATGGTAAGCAATCATATAACATGGAACACATAACCACTATGCATACAATGTCAAGAAACAAAACAAACATAACTGGAAATCAAAGAGGTCTTAATAGTTTGTAACCGACCGTAGGCCGATGAAAAGAAAAGGTATACGATCAGCACCGGTGTTTGCATGACATGGCTCTAGTTCATCACCGCTAAGCCAACACCACCCTGGGCCTAAATTTAACATAGCTATGCAAAGATCATCCCATCCTCTCGCTGAAGAGAATGCATCCCCGCCTACACAACCATTCTGGAATTTTCTGCTAATCTCCCCTAAACTGAGAAGCAGCATCCGCCATCGCCGCCTCTCCCCGAAAAACAGACTCTCAAGCCTCGAAAGACGCCGATCCAACCGCTGGCTCCCGCACGTGCACTTGAACCATCCCTTTATCCGCTCCATCCTCTTCAATGGTGATGTACTCAACGGGTGTCAATGTGGATGAATGATCCCGAGAAGGTAACGGGCGCACCGAGGGTCGCGGGTTCGCGGATGTCGCCTACTTCGCCTCGCCTTATTTCAGGAACCGCCCACCTTCAGTAACAACCTCTTTCTTAACTGCCTCTCATCCCCTCGCTTTCTTCTACAATACTAGTCATTATTAAGGGAACGGAATATGCCACAGACGCGAATATTTGTAAGAAATCCTCATTACGCACTATATGACTAATGCATAGTAAATCGCCTTCTGCCATAACCTCTTACAAAACCGACCTGTTTCGTCGGGGACTTTTCATTACTCTCCTTCTACTAATTGATTGTGAATGATCTTGTTCATCAGGGCGTATTCCGGTTTGAGCTTTCCAGGAACGAATTCTTTTTTTACAAATCCACTCATGGGCACGGCGGTGCACATAGCTCAAGTGAACAACTGGCATTGAAGTCAGACAATGAGCGATATGGTCATTCAAGCATCAGGCGATTATAATGTGTGGCGCGCCATCGAAATGAGTGACACGGCTTTCTTCCATCACCGGTCTCCAATACGGCTTTCAACTCCGCCGATTCCTTCGTGCTGGTGTAGAACCTAATCCATCAAAGTAAGTATCCTGAATCCCTGTGCATGAAATGCATATTCTCGTTTCGGATAATCCCCGATGGGATGAGAATATAAAAACATCTCCAATTTAACACCCTCTCGCAAAGGGAAACCTCATTCTGCAATCGACTGTGCCCATTTTTCTGGTCCACTCAGCCTCCGCAAACATCGCTTCATCTCTTCATCATTATCACATCGCGATACCTCACTTTCCAAGAGGATGCACCGCTTTCCCTTCCCCTTTTCTTCATAATCGGTCGAGAGGCATCGCATTTTCTCTTCACCGTCATTCCATAGAGGAACTGGATGCCTTCCCTTTCCCGATATTCTTAGAACGCTCCATAGAAATGGCAATGACAGCAATAACGGCCCAGATGGCCCAGATATATATCATCAAATCCCAAAAACCTGTCTCGAACAAAGACTGGCCGTCCCGTACATCGATAACATTCTCCTGCCCATACTGACAGCAGACACTCCCAACCACCAAGCACAAATACGCCAACCAAATCCAACAAAACAACTCCATGTGTAAATTCAAGAGGTTCAACAACAAGCATTAAGGAGTTGTAGGGCTACCACAGAATCGACCGCAGACAAACAATCCGGACCGACAATGGAAACTCCGACAGATCAATCGAGCTCTAGACGCCAGGAGAGCAAACGACTGTGGCTTAATCAGGAGGCCAAAAAACACTGAATGTGAAGAGGCGCCAAATTTTTTTTCTTTTTGATTAAAGACCCTTTCTGCCCAAATCCCGACGGTACGGCAGACATTAGTGATGTACCTGCACAATTTCAATTAATCGCCCACTTTTGAATAGTCAGATCATACTTTCTTAAGTCAGACTCCAGACACATCTCGCCAATCGTCGTTAGCAAGCTTGCACTCTGCACACGCTGGTCAACGGCATTAATTTGTTCCCAACTGATTTTTTTTTTTGAATATATATATATATATATATATATATATATATATTTTCACTTTGGAACAAAGGGTGCCACTATACATTTTGACCTTTCCAACCGCCTTCATCCCGTGTTTTGTCAGATGTTCACTTTTTTCTTATTCAAATTCCAATAAATCGATCGTGATTCAGAGACTTAGTCACTATAATTCATTCTCGATACCTTAATCTCTCCATAAGATCCACTGCTTCCACAAATCCCATTCCTAAGGTTCAAGACAAATCTGACAACTTTAAGCTCAAAATGGCAAGGATGAGACACTTCACTTAATCCACTGTGTATGCAAGGAAATAATGGCCTCTAATCATTTTCCAATTATGCAAGATGTTCCATAAAGACTAGATGCATGAATTAACATGACCACTAAAGTGATGTGCACAATTGGAAGCAATAGTTAGATCGAAGAAAACTTTAACACCATAAGTCCAGGTTTGTGTGGGCAAGTAGCGTAGAATGAACAAGGGACAATTCACGTAAGACCACAAAGCTTGTCGTGGTATGCTTGTTAAGATGTACGTGCAATAAGATGATGTAGAGAGTGAATGAAATCATGGTATGTACATTGGGTGTGAAACATAATACTCAAAAGAGGCATATTTCAAAAATTCACTCCACGAACATATAACGAGTGCATAGTTACGTTCAACCAAAGGTACACCTACTCCCCACAATGTAAACAAGCATTGTCCTCACGCATAGAAACTAAGGTACCCCACAAATGTAATTGAAGGCAAGAGAAACAAGAGCCCTATCGATTTTTATTTTTTTTATTGAAAAGCAAATGAAGTAAAAACAATAAGAATAGAAAGCAAGAACAAAAATAAAATAAAATCAAAACTATATACAACAAGTGGAGAATGAGGTTACTTGGAAGGAGAGTCTTGGTAGAGCGGGTCTACCAAATCCTCAGTATGCTCTTGAGGAGAAAAATGCTCAAGAAATGGTTTGAGGTGTTGGCCATTCACCTCGAAGGATTTTCCAAAGGTCCTGATTTTCAATCTCCACCGCCCGCATGGATAAAACTACCTTAACGATGAACGGGCCGGGCCCAACGAGAGCGAGTTTGCCCAAAATAGATGCTTTGGTTTACAAGAAGACTTCGCTTAGTCTGGAAAGCTCTTCCTAGCAATAGATTTGTCAGCGGAACAACTTGAGCCGCTTGTAAATTCGAGCTTCATACGACTCTCTCCGCAGCTTCAAGTTCATTTACCGCAATAAGCGCGCTACTCGCTTGAGTTAGATCGTAATTAAAAGTTCAACAGCCCAAGAAGTCTTGTTCCATCTCATCGGCAAATGGTGTTTCTATAAATCCAGATTTACAGGAGACATACCAAGAACAATTTTAAAGGCAAAGACTTAAGAGGCCCAAAGAGCATCAAAAGACCTGAGCACCAATCTTTTCGATTCTGGCAACCGTCTTTTCTAAAATATGTTTTATTCCTATTAGCTAGCTCAAATTGACCATTGGTCTCAGTAAGTCTGATACTTTACGGGTGACTCCACATTTTAATGTGATTTTCAAAAGATCGATTGCAAAAGCGGAGTCCACCATCACTACTAATCGTACCGAGGAGTTCCAAAACAAGAAAAATATGTTCCTTTATAAATTCCTAAAAACAACTATGGTTATCGCCCTGTTGGAATTGCTCTCAACCCACTTAGACACGTAGTCACCGTGATAATAAGATGTAAAGATAGCCACAAGAAGGGGGGAAAAGGCCCCATGAGCTTCCATAATTCCAACAAATGCACTCAATAACAACTGCAAGAGGCACTCATGTTTCGCTTGTGACCCTTCCTAGTTATCAGGCATTGAGCACAAGTTTACGTAAATCAAAACAATCTTTAAATAGCGGGCCAATAAAACAATTTTGCAAAATTCAGACGCCATTTTCAGAGAAATGTCCTTCCCACAGTTTCGTAACGGGTAAAGTTGCAACCCTCACCTCGCTTCATCATCGGGTACATCTTCTCATTATTTGATCAGACAAAGATTTAAATAGATACTGATCATCAAAGCAGTATTTAATATCCGTCATAAATTTCTTTTTCGCTGAGAAGTCCATCAATGAATCAGTTACTAGGTAGTTAACAATGTCAGCATACCATGGGTAATGAACCATAGCAAAGAGTTGCTCATCGTGTGAAAGCCATCACCTATGGGCGCTATGGAGTTAGATTCGAACTAATCGAGATAAGTGGTCGCTGAACCACATTCTCAACCCTTTATCTTAACGGTCAAGCTGAATTCTCGATACAGTAAATCCACCTAGTTAACCTTGGTTTCAGATCCGCTAGAGAGCAAGTACTAGCCGCATGATCTCGTAAAATGGCCATGTGGGAGCCAAATATATGACCTAAATTTTTCAGAGCAAAGACAACAAATTAGAAACTCTCTTTTCGTGGTCGTAGTCGTCCTGGCAGAGTCTAGTGTCTTGATCGCATAGTAAAATGACAAAAAGCCTTTGTCTTCCTCTGGCCCTAACATGCCCCTATGGCATACTTACTAGCGCCGAGACATGATCTCAAATGGCGTGTCCCAATTAGGGACCGCATGATCGTAGTGATACTAGCATGTTTTCGAGCTTAAAGTAAAGCAAAGGTCACAAGCTCACATCACGTGAAAGGGACATCTTTAGCAAAGCAGAGTACATAAGTGGCCTGCCATAGCACTAAAATCTTTTATAAAACCTTCTATAGAAACCAAAGATGACCTAAGAATGACCTTATGTCTCTAATACTTAGGAGTAGGTAGGTTGGAAATCAACTCAACTTTGGCCTTATCAACTTCGATTCCATCTTTTGATACTATGTGGCCTAAGACAATTCCTTGTGTTACCATGAAATGACATTTTTCCCAATTTAACACAAGATTTTTCTCTTGACACCTCTCCAAAGCCTTACGTAAGTTCTCTAAACAAATTTCGAACGAAGTCACCAAAACTAGAAATCATCCATGAAGATTTCCAATATGATTTCTATCATGTCACCGAAAATTCCTATCATGCATCGTTGAAAGTTCCGTGCATTGCACAACCAAAAGGCATTCCTAAAGGTGAAGGAAGAGTACTAAAGGGCAAGTGAATGTAGTTTTTTCTTGATCTTCCAAAGCTATCTCAATTTGATTGTACCCTGAGTACCCATCAAGAAAACAATAGAATTCATGCCCTGCAACTCTCTCTAACATTTGATCAACAAATGGAAGGGGAAAGTGGTCTTTCCTAGTACCAGCATTCGGGCCTCGTGACCTATGCACACCCTCCAACCCTGGCGACACTTAGGATGAGCTCATTATTTTCATCAAGCACTACAAGAACTCCGCATTTTTAGGAACTGACTGTCACTAACCCACTTGCTATCTGCAATAGGATAAATGACCCCTACATCCAAGAGTTTTGAAAACTTCCTTCTTTTACCACTTCTTTCATTATCGTCTACCGTCTCTGTACGCCCTTAAGGTTTAACATCCTCTTCTAAGTGAATTCTATGTGCGCATCAAAGGACTAATTCCCTAATATCCGCAATCGTCTACCCTAGGCGCCTGCGGAGACCTTAATATCTCCAAAAGTTGATTTTTCTGATTCAATTCCATGAGGCGTATATAATTATCGGAAGTCTCTTCATCCTCAGAAGGCGTAGATTTGGTGTGTGGGTAAAGGTTTTAGCTCAAGCTTAGGTGGCTTTTCCTCAGAGGGTAATGCCTTCTCCTCATTTGGTGGCAATGGTTCAAATTTAGGTGCCCACCCATTAACTTCCAATACCTCAGCATGCTCAATTACAGAGTGTAAAACTCGACCCAAGAGATCAATTCTTCATCCTAACTCTGGGCCGACTAAAACATGCCTTAAGAGGATCATCATGTGATATTATCCAAGCAGCCAGACCATGTAATCAACCATGTCGACTTCACACACATCTTCTTCATCCCCATTCCCTTTATAACATTGAAGATGTTCAAATTCACTACTATGTTGCCAAATGATAGTGTCATTGAAGCCGCCCTACAATGTATAACAATGGCATTAGCAGCCTGCCAAGAATGGTCGACTTCAAGAATTACTGGAACTCCAGTTCCTCGGGTTACCACAGCCGAGTGTCACACAACAAAATCCACGGAAATAGAACTTTATCCACTGGTGATTCAATACATCCTTTACTATCCTCTAGGAATTTTGACACTACTCTGGCCAAATTAATCAAGAGTGGGATATCAGCCGGCTCTAATTCTCCTAACCCTAGGTCCACATATACCAATAAGGCAATTGAAATTCACTCGCCCCTAAGTCCACTACAAAGCATGTCCTAACTTTGACTCCCTACTACTATAGCAATAGCAGTATCGGTCTTTGTATTTTGGAGGCAAGTTATTTCGACCAAGGAGGTAGATCAAGCCACCATGAAGGCCTCCCTACGACACCTAATTTCTTTACCGTGCACAACCTTTGTTTTAGTGCCATGATGGACTGGTTAATGGCATCTGTATCAAGGGAATGTTCAGTTTCACTTGCTCGAACAACTCATAAATTTCAGCATGGTTATTCACTTTCTTTCGGGTGCTCTAATCTATGTGGTATGGAGCCTGAGGATATGGGTGGACTTGTCTTCCTCCGGGTGATCAAATCTATCTGTATTAGGGACATGAGGCTCATTCGACATTTCATCTTCTCTAACCGATTCCACTTTGAGACCCGTGATGGTTCCTTCATGGAATGGTTTTCATTAACTACCTTACCACTTCAAGGGTAAGCACACTTTACAAAGGTTCAAAGGTACCCTCACTGAACCTAAACTTCTACACTGCTGACCTTGTGGATTAATAGGCCGAGATGGGAGGTTTCCCTTTTCTCTTGTCAAGGTTACCTGCAGATGAGGTTAACTTGGCTATCCGGGATCTCACATCATTCGAGCAATTTCTCAAATTCTGTATTTGTGGATTGGTCGGGGCTCAGGCATTTAACCAAACTATATCCTCCTGCACTCTTTGCGCTGGTCATATGGTTGTGGTGATGGAGTCCTCGACCGATGGCTGAAACCCTGACAGGTCTCACAGAACTGATGGCCTCGATTCTAAATGGTGGAATGGGATTTGTAAAGCCATGGTTTCGTAATGAGACCGGGTTGTTCGGGCAAGTTATTCAGTCTCTCCTTCATTTCTCCAACTAAAATTGGGGTGCTTACCCCATCCTAGATTATATGTTTAATATGGAGAGTTGAAAGGCTCTCTTGGTATCATGGCATTGGCCTCGTCTATTTGAATTGCTTCCTTTTACTCGAGGAAGGCTCGGGGCACTCGATGGTCGAGTGCGTAGGATCATCGTATATACGACGGCCCTCCACTCGTCCAAGGTGCCGAGGGTATTTAAGGCACGCCAAGTTACCTCATGCACCTTTTTCATTTCTATGGCCCCGCCCTTGTTAAATTAGCAATTTTGCTTGCAACTCATCATTTTCTGGCGATGGATTCCGTCAATGACGTGCAAGGCTATGCACTTTAAAGCAAAGGTCTATGGATGTGTTAGTCTCCCAAGTTCGAGCATTCTCGCTATAGTGTCAAAGAGTCACTGTTTCCTAGCACTCTTTCATAGAATTCGCCCGCACACATCATCCTGATGTAATCGCTTATTATTCAGCAGACAATCCCTGATGAAAGGTATGCACATATTCTATTCTACATCCAACTCATGGCGAGGGGATAAGACGGGAGGAGATCCTTATCTTTCCCCATACCGCTAAAGAAACTACCACCAGTTTTCTTAAAGTTCAATTGATCGCATGAGAGCATTAGTAATGGCAAAGGGAAAATTTGTTTGAGGAACTCACTTCGCATATTTCCATGTAAAGACTTCGACTAGGCTCAAGGAATGAAACCAATTTTAGCCTTCTCCTTTAAAGCAAAGGAAATAAAACTAAATGTATTATGTGGAGGGGTGAGCCGCTTGAAAGAAATGCAATGCAAACATCTTCAAAATCTCCTCATGAATGAATAAGGGTTCTTTATCTTCAACCTCGATATAATGTGTAAGAGACGGATCATTTCGACTTCATTAGAATTGAGTGGCTCTTCAGAAGACGACAAGAATTGGTTGTAGTCCTTTTGAGGTTGTAGGGATTTCTCTATGGTTCTTTCCCACATTAGGTAAGGAGCAAGAGACTTATATTGATTTTGTTGGAAGTTAATATTCCCCCTCCTACTACCTACATCGGAGTGAAGCCACCCAAGGTCAGGAGGTTCATCGAGTCCTTGTGTAGTTACCAGAACTTTCGAGTATGTTCGTTAAACGCAGGTTGCCGATTACTGTGGTGATCCATTTGAGGTATAATGTTATCTTGAGACAATTGACCTATTATGATTTCCTGTAATTTCCAGGAGGCACTATTCTTAATAGATCTACACGTCGTCATGAGCCCAAACTGACATGCACTACACTCTCTCCTTCCAAGAAATACCCACTTAGATTTCTCACTAAGACAAGTAGTAAAAAAAAAAAAATAAAATAAAATAAATAAAATAAAAATTGAGAATCGGTGACTGCATTTGCAATGCACTGTAAATTACTCCTCTTAGTTTCCTTCAAGTCAACTCGTGGCTTGGTCGCCACCACCTCCCTGCAACGGCGCCAAAAATGCTTCAGCCCTTATTCGTGTGCCGACTCCTATTCCTGCCGTAGGGAATTACAGCTTGTCTAAAGATTGTAATACTCGTGGGAATCCACAGTCATCTCCATGTGGAGTGGTCTAATTTTATCGACAAACAGAATAATTTCCTCCACTAAGGGTATGATTTAAAGAGAATTGTAAGGTCAGGCCGGGGTTGGATCGGATGTATTGACTGGTTTGACTGCTTTAAAAATAGAAAGACAATTGCCGATTTTTAGGGTTCCACTCACTCCGATCATGTAAGTCCCAATTCTTATTTTATAAACTCATCTAGGAAACCATTGATAAATGGTCTTTTGGCGGGAGGATTTATCTTTAAATGCTCTTTGGAAAATAGAGATGATCGAGTAATACTAAACACTTGTTCTCAATTAATACGAACCCTTAGCTTGCATTCATGATCAAGCACAACGTGTACATAGGATATCTCGTTAACACGTTGTCAAGAATATGCCCAACTAAGGATTTACAACTTTTCTGCACAAGTGATTAATATTACACAACTATCAAGATCAAAAGAGGAATCGAGGACTATACCTTAATCAGGTGAGTTTCCGTGATTCCTAAACAGAGGGAGTTTAGAACTCCATAAAACTTACAAGAACAATTATAATTAAAGAGCGATTAATCATAAAAATAAGATCTGAAATCGACCACTTGTAAACTCGATAGAATGATGAGCGTGAGATATTAGGATTTAAAACAAGATAATTATTTCGGCTGAAGATTACAGCAAACATTGTATCTAAAGCTTCCAATAGAGAAGAACTCTTTGAACCCTGGATCTACACACTTCCAACTCAAAATGGAGAAAACTCTTTCCTTTCAAAACCTAAACCCTAGAAGTCAAAACCGCTCTATTACTTGTGTCCTCTTGCTTTTATACCCCTCCAATGTGATTTTCTCCCATTTTGTCTGGCTGACAAGAGTCTCTCGCACAGATCGAAGTTCCCGGACACCTCGCACTTCTATATGTACCGCAGACATTAGTGATGTACCTGACAATTTCACCATCAATAATTTTCTCAAGATGATGTGTACCTAAGACACATTTGTGTCAGACTCTGGCATAACAGCCCACTCCGCCACTTTTTATGTGAAGGTGCACTTCAGACACATGAATGATGTACCCCAAGAGATACTGGTCCTCTCGGTGCTTCCTTGTATTGCCTGGGAGTTCCCGAGACTTCACAATTGTCTCTCCACATCCCAGAGTGCTTCATATTGGCTTCCTGACATACATCCTTGTATACTCTACGATTTAAACCTCGAAAGACCCGTGACAAGTCTAAAAACATAGAAGAAATTAAAAGTACCTATCCTTATGCCAAATGTGGGTAAATTGTGATTTAGATGTGCTAAATTCTACTATAATTATTGCTCAAATGTGTATTCATCACAATGTTTATCAATTCTAGTCTACCACAAAACATGTGAGGAGAAGTCATTTTGTCTGCTAATTACCTTTTGAATAAGGTACCTAAAAAGAAAGTAAAGAAGACTCCATATGAGTTATGGAGAGGACGATAGCCATCCTATAAATACTTGCAAATGTAGGGATGTCTGGCCAAAGTGGTAGTTCCTCCACCTAAAAAGGTGAAAATAAGACCTAAAACTATTGATTGCATTTTCATCACATGCACATAATAAGATTACTTTATCGATTATTCACAAGCCTAATATCCTAGATATTCACAAGAACACGATAATGGAATCGAGGAATGCATCATTCTTTGAAGATGTATTTGTTAGTAATAGTGCTCTAGGCCTATTGTATGGACATGGTATTTTGACTATTTATGAGAATTTATTATTATGATGATTTGCATGTTTATTATAAATAATGTCCTTGAATAATATTATTAATTATTCTAAATGTCCTAATCTACTATCATGCATGGAATAACAATGAATTAAGATTAGTATAAGTTTGATTGATATTCATGGGATGAATATGTGTATGAGATACAAATCAAATTTATATCTATTTGTTGAGAACAAATATTGGCTGCACTGGGCCTCGAGATTAATACATGGATCAAAGTCATAAATTAATCTCTAATAGTCATGGCCATTAAACTTTTCGACCGAGATCGCTTAGTTCTCAACATAAGGAATATTGTGTTTTGATATAATCAAACGTTGTCTTTAATCGGATGACTATAGTTGTTATACTTGAACATACACAGAATTATGTAAAGATATAGAGCGACAAATAAATTTGTCCCCTCTTATTATAAGAGGATGTTCTGCCTCTTCGACACCGAGACCGAGAAATGCATGGTCGTGCTCAAATGAATTAATGGAGATCAATGTCATTTGTTTAGTCACTAATTGCCTCGAGTAATCAAAGATAGAACGATATAAGGTTGACTTTGTCCATGCCTATATTCTATCAAGATATCATGAGACAAAAGGATTATGTCATTAGCTATATTAAGGTCGTCTTGATCATGAGCTTTTCTCTATTTGAACTCAGTAGTCACTGTTCTACAGAGGCCACTTAAGACTTGTAGGATCAAAATGTGATTCAGGCTTCATCGCCAATATTTAATGAACCTATATAGGGTCGCACATTAAGAACGACACAATCTAAGTATGGTTTTCACTTTCCTCTATATAATTTAAAATGATGAGATTATTTTAAATTACAAACAACAATTAGTTGTTATTTAAATTTGAATTTAATTTTTGAGAAAGTTAATTAATTTAAATTATAAATAAATAATTAATTGTTATATTTTTCTTATTAGATACTTTAAATAACTGTAGAAGGGGTTTTAAATAACAGGTTCTGTTTTCCTTATCTCGATAAGGAAATTAGTATTTAAATTGTTATTTAAAAGAGTTTTAAATGTATAATAAATATAAATAAATTCAAGCCTTATCTCGGGATAAGGATTTGAATTTAAATTGTTACTATTTAAAAGCGCTTAAATATATAATGATATAAATTTGTTTCCTTTATCCGATAAGGAAATTGCTTTTGATTTAAACCCTACAGATTTATATATATATATATATATATATATATATGTGAGATTATATATTGGGTGTGGTCTTTAAAAAGAAGGAACAACCAAAAACAGAGAAACTCCTAATTTGCTTTTGAGAAGACGAACCCGAATCCAGTGCATTCAACAAGATCGCTCATTATTTGCTCTGTGTGGATATCAGAGAGGTGGTCGCAAAAGGCAAAAGACTTTGAAGATCCGACAAACCAAGTCGCAGACTTTGAAGGCTTGACGAATCGATCTACAAGAGGTAAGCTCGCTTTCCCCTTCCTTCCTGCTTTTATGAAATGCATGTGATCCCTTTGGTGGGTTAAGGGATAAAATTATAAATTCCTCACGCATTTATGTTCCAACTAGTTCGATATTCGCCTCGTAACTCCAACAAAGGGTATCGAGCCACCAGGCTTTCATAAAAATCATGATAATGCCATGTTTGATCGTATGTATGTGATGTATATGATTCCGCATGATTCGCGCTTTTGAATACATGTGATATTATGGTTTGTGCGAACGACATAGTTAATAGGTTTTGTTAAGGTATTAATTGATTGAACTAAAACTCAAAAGGATTCGTTAATATGATTAAGAATCCGATCGATACTGCCATTAAAGTGTTTAATAGCATGTTATATGATTCTCTAAGTTTGTCTTAACTTCGATTAATACATGGATCGACCATATATCAATTCTCGATGAATAATGATTACTTATGGTGGTGCGAAATAAGCCCTATGTGTAATGAGATTACATAATATGCTGTTTTAATGTGATTTTGATGGCTTTCGGGTTATTCAAAAATTTATTGATGAGATCAATGAAAATTTAATTTTTTGAGACGAAACTCTAATGTTTCTAAAAAGGAAAGGGATTTCAGGCAACACCCTTCGCGAGGGCGCCCTTCGACCAGTCCGCTTAACCTATTAGCTGAATCAGCCAGAATAGCTCAAGGGTGAGCGCCTTATGAATTTAATTGGTTTTAAACATCATTTATTATAATTTAGTTTTTAATGCAAATTATTATGCTATATGATAACAACATGATATATTTGCATGTTGTGTTGTTTCACATGGTGCACAAGATGGCCCTTTTACCAATGTGATCAAGTGTTATTAATAGCTTGTTTTACAAGGTCACTTATTAAATACTCGCTTGTATGCCGCTTTTGTTTTATTGTAATTTTATTTCTTACTATTAGTAGTATTTATTTAATTGTTGTAATAAAACAAGAGAGACAATGCAAGTCATTTGAAGTCATGCACCAATCCATGACGATGGAGGAGCTAGTGTCTAGCGCGCAAGTTCGTGGGTCAAATCGACATCATGGAGTCGTTTATTACTATCAGAATGACCGCCGATCTTCATATCAGCTTATGGAGATCAATCTAGATTAAGGCCATATCGTGACACGTTTATTATATGCATGTATTAGATGCTATGTATGATGTTACATGAGTATGATGCTAGATGTATGATGAGATCTATTAATTGAAAATTGTAAAAAATCAATCAAGATCCTCACATAAAATTTGAAGTTACATGTCATCCATATTTTAAACACTTGTCAAACCTTTTATCACCTTAATGTGGGTTCTACCAAAGAAGTACATTAGGTTATGAATTGCAAAGAGACAAGATGAGTAATGGTGCTACCCATATGCTTTAAAAATGGCTTAACTTTTGCTGGTTATCATAATCTGGGCCAGCCTATCGGCATTAGATGGATTTAAACATGCCGACATATGATGTCAAAATCCCATAAATATCTAAGAGTTGCATGGAGAGGTAATTGGTAAGAGTTACCTACCTAAATAACTTAATTTTAAGTGTCATGCCAAAGCTGACATAAAGTTGAGTAAAATATGGATCTTAGCTCACTAGATTAATATGATTATTCTTAAGGGTTGTTAATTTAGTGAGAATTTTTCATAATCAAGAACTTTGCATTCATTGTAGATGACAACACAATAACAACACCCTACTATGTCATCGCGACGCTCTTGAGAAGGATAACCTTATCGGGACTAACTTCCTCGATCGGGTTTCGGAATTTGAGAATCATTCTCAAACAAGAAAGGAAGCTTTATGTTCGGATGAACTCTCTCTCGAAGAACCAATGAAAATGTTCCTAGAGTCGAAAAAGAATGCTTATGAGAAGCATCATAATGACTCTATTGATGTTGCATGCTTGATGCTAGCTACTATGAGTTCGAACTCGTATGATCCGGAAAATATGGAAGCTTATGATATGATCTTCAATCTTAAGGAAATGTTCCAAAGAATAAGCAAGGCAAGAAAGGTATGAGATCATCACAATCGCATTCTTGCAAGATGGTCGAGGGTGCTTCAGCTAAGGCTCATGTTCCCAAAATGAAAGGGCACATATTGACACCTTGATAGGCTTGATTTCCATTGAGCCAAGAGTCAAGAACTCGATTGATCCCGAATTCACTTCCTAATAGTTATGGCCAATGGTTTCTGAACTATAACATGAATGAAATGGACAAATCTATCTCTGTTTCACACGATGCTTAAAAACCGCCGAGCGTAATATTAAATCCAAGCCCGCCATCTTCCTCGATGGTTCAAATGGAAAGGGTCAAGGGGCAAGGGGCAAGGGCAAGGGCAAGGGCAAAGGAAAGTCCAATGCTCAACCCAAACCCAACCTCGAACTCCAAGGCTAAAGTCTCAATGAGGGTGTTTATTTCTTTTCGTAATGAACCCGGTCATTGAAGAGAAACTGCAAAGTCGATGAGACTAAAGAAGAAGAAGAAGATCGGTGAGACTAGTTCTTCGTGTATTTATGTTATGCAAGATTAATTTTTCTCTCCTTCAGCCCCCCGGGCATTAGATAATTGATGTGATCTTTACATTTGTACAAATGTGCAGGGGCTCAAAAGGAGTAGACAACTGAAGAAGGGCGAAGTTGATCTACTGGCAGTACCGGAGCAAAAGTCATTCATGAATGTAGGAAGCTATGAACGATTTTGCCCAAAGGGGCTTTTGTTAGTTTTGGACACCATATTATGTTCCTACAATATGTAGGAATATTATTTCGCTTTCTTGTTCGATATCGATGGTTTTTCTTTATTATTAAGAATAATAATTGTTCCATTTTTCATAAAGACATGTTCTATGCAATGCCTATTTACAGATGGTCTTTTATGTTATGAACCTTCAAAATCCAACAATTCTCATGTCTATAACATAACTACTAAGAAATTTAAGTCCAATGGATTTAAATTCAACCTCATTCTGCATTGTCGCTTGCCATATAAATGAGAAAACGATCTCAAAACTCCATAAAGTCAGACTTTGAATTCATTTAATTTGAATCATATGATACATGTGAATCTTGTCTATTGTGTAAGATGACAAAGGATCCCTTACTCTGATATAGTGAAAGGCCACGAATTATTTGATCTCATACATACAGATGTATGTGGACCATTAAGTTCGGGACGCCAGAGGAGGTTACAAGTACTTCATTACATTTTACCGACATGACTTCACTAGATATGGTTATGTCTACTTTATGAGACATAACCGAACTATTTGAAATGTTCAAATCTTTTCAAATTGAAGTACAAAACCAACTTGGCAAGACAATCAAGGTACTTTAATCGATCGAGGTGGCGAATATTTGAGCCAAGAATTTGATGACCATCTTAGAACTTGTGGAATCATTTCACAATTAACTCCCCCTGGAACACCACAATGGAATGGTGTGTCTGAGAGGAGGAATCGAACTTTATTAGATATGGTTCGATCTATGATGAGTCCAACAGATCTTCCATTTACCTTTTGGTTATGCACTCAAATAAATTTCAGATTCACACTAAATCGAGTTCCATCCAAAGCTTGAAAGACAATTATATGAGATGTGGACTGGTAAAAGGCCCAGTTTATCTTTTCTTAAGATTTGGGGTTGTGAGGCTTATGTAAAACGTCAAGTTTCAAATAAGCTAGAGCCTAAGTCTGATAAATGTCTTTTTGTGAGGTATCTTAAAGAGACTAAGGGATACTACTTTTACAATCATATAGAGAACAAAGTGTTTGTTGCTCGGAATGGTGTCTTTCTAGAAAGGGAATTTATTTCTAAAGGAACCAGTGGGAGTAAGGTACAACTCGAAGAAGTTCAAGAACCACAAGATAACATTGAACTCCATTCGTGGATACTCATAATAACAAACTATTGTTGACACACCTCCTATAGCACAAAAAATTTACGATCCGACAGATACGCTACTCCAAGAGATATGGATTTCTTGTGACTCGAGGCACGTGACGCCCAAAACCCGGGTCCATTGACTACCCGTCAACTCATGGACATATGGAGGCCTGCCACCCGATCCACTTTGGGAAAATCTGCAGTTCCTTTGTACTGTGGGAGCTCTACCAAATACATAACTCCGTATATCCCATCCCAACAATCCAATATATGCAATATAATCCCAACATGAGTAAAATGCCTCTTGGGCTCATAAACCAATACTCATAAAATCAATTATCATAACTATTCTTCAATTATCTCCCAATAATTCAATAGTTGATAACACTTTTGTTTTATACAAACATATATTAAAATCTACAATTCTAATACATGTTATGTCCAAAAACCATCATCCACAAACCGGCTTCTTCGAAATCAACCTCAAAATGATGTCTCTGAGCTTCCTCAGACCAAATAAAGGGGGTCCTATCGACCGGTGAGCTAAAGCTCAGTAGGAGAATCGCCCTAAGTGGGCTACTCACCACCTAAGTGCAGTGCAATGCTCCAAAGTAAACACACACTCAAGTAAATACATGATCCTACTTGAATGTCTACATGTCATCCCTATGTCACGAGTCCTCATCGACTCACTCACACTTGCCTAAGCCATTTATGAGAAAATAATAATTTTCAAAACCATTCATTTTTTGTTCTTGAAAATATACTACCGAAATATTCGGTACAAATATGGGACTACCTTCCGAGGGTGAATCGTTGGTGAGCTTCTTCTAAACAAACATGGTCCTCATCCGAAATGATCCGCGCCCATCTCCTTAACCCAATTTCTCCTAATATCATCCCGTGGAAATTCCTTTCGCAACCATATCCGCTTATAAAACACTTGTCGCGCACTCACACCTAATTCTAGCTACTTCCACATAAGGAAAATGCATTATGCCAGGCTTTCAAAATTATTTACACAATATGTCAATATGCATATTTTCAATCAACTACAATTACATACATGTAATCTACACTTCAATCATCACCCAATCTAGCCTTCACGGAGCAAATCATAATCATCACTAATGGCTTACAACACAATTTTACTCCTATAATTGTGTCATTGTGTTAACAGCTCAAGCATTAACTCATTCACCCGATCCAATCCTCCATCGACTTCCCGTCGTTTCATCCGATCCATACAATTTCAATGCCAAAACACACTGACCTTTATGGCTATTTCACACAAACTCGGATCGTTTTAATTGGGCCCTGGAATCTCCAGCTAGAAGGTCGCTCCACTGGCACCAATTTTGTCCAACCTCGCTTTTGGAACCGAATTTCTTACCCATTTCCTAAATTTATAAATTGACAAAGCATAATTTATTGAATAAATTATGATACAAAGCTCCCAAACAAATTACACACACCGCCACTACCATTCAAAATCTAAAATGAATTCCCCAATTCGGTCCCATGTTTTGGAACCGATCAACAACCCATTCCCTGCATGCTTGCACATACATGATTTAATGCAACATTTGCACTTAAAGACCCAACAAATGCCACTGACAAGGCCACGCCATCCAAGAAAATCCCAAAGAATGAATACCCGGTCCCCATGTTTTGGGATCGATCAAACGGTCCCTCACTACTAAACTAATCGAAACATCGAAAAACCTCAAAAATGGGAATAAAACGCAAGTAGGGAGAAAATCCTACCTCTGAGTTGTCAAACCTCAAACCCTGTGGTCCATTTATCAACAGATCCCCAAAATGGTTCTCCGTTTTTGCTTTTGGTCTTTGGAAGGAGATGAAGCCACTATTTGATCTTTGCCTTTTAGTCATTTCAATCAATCTTGAAAATGACCATTTTGTCCCTCTATTCCCAGATTTGATATTCTAAGACAATTCCGCAGTCTACTTTCATCATTTCCCTCTACTCATACCACTTATGGTACATGGGCACTCTTGTTATATGTGACTTTCAATATCGCCGAACCGCTTTACTAAGACTAAACGATGCCTCAAAAAAACGGTCGACTCCGACTATCTTAGAAAATTACGAAATTTTACGTGCTAACTAGATTTCGCGAGACGATTCCAACGGTATGATCCGTTTCATCATCTGAGATGGGAGAACACTACGGATTTAACCTGTGAATTATACCTTGTAATCAAAATTACGATTTTGCCCTTATTCAAAATTGAATTTCTGGGTCTTATATTAAATCATGATATCGTTAGTGATCAAATGAACCCACTACCTATCAAGAGAGGCTATGTTGATCCGCATCGAGAAATGGTTAGAGGCCATGAAGTTCCAAAATTCAATCCATGTATGATAATCAAATGTGCATGGACTCGACACTCCACCAAGGTACAAAGAATCATTGGGTGCAAAATGGGTTTTTAAAAAGAAAATCGACATGGATGGCAAGTGCATACTTACAAAGCAAGGCTAGTTGCAAAAGGTTTCAAACAAACTCATGGTGAGAACATGATAAAACTTTTCACCAGCGCGCTTGCCCATCGTAATTTGCAGGTAATATTACGTTCCTATATATCATGATTATGAGATTTGGCAATGGATGCTAAACTGCTTCTTAATGGAAATTTACTTGAGGATGTGTACATATAACCCTGGAGGGTTTTGTACAACCTTCCAAGAATCTCCGTGTATGCAAGCTTCAAAGATCCATTTATGGTTTAAAGCAGCTCTCTCTGAGTTGGAATCTTCAAGCTACGTGAACTCTACCAAAAGGGTCTGGATTCACAAAAATGAAGATGAGCCTCAGGTTTATAAGAAAACAGTGGGTTTTGCACTAGAGCTTTGGTCTATATGTTGATGACACTACTCATCAATGATATCCTGGTCTTTATGTCACAAGTCCTAAGTTAGGGTGCTGCCTTCAACAAAGACTTAAAGGTCGCCTATATCCTAGGATAAAGATCTATAGAGATAGATTCAAGAGGCTGATTGGTCTAAGTCAGCGGTTATTGCATAAAAGTAATCGAAACGGCTCAAGATGCAAGATTCCAAGAGAGGATATCATTTACATCTCATGGACATTTTAGCAAATCCGCATCCCTAACACTAAAGACGAGCGACCTATGAGTAAGATTCCCTTATGCCTCAAAGAATAGGATCTATCATGTATGCCATGTTGTGCACTAGACCGTATGTATCTTATGCTTTAAGCATAACGACAGATACCAAATGATCCTCGTGAGAGTCACAATGATAATGGCCAAGAACATTCTTAAGTATTTTATGAAGGTCTAAGGATATGTTCTTCGTGTATGGCTGATTGAAGATGATCCGGTTGTAAATGGTTACACGTACAAGCCCAATCCGACAAAGATGATTTCGATTGCGCCGGGATATGTGTTTTGTTTAAATGGTGGTGCGCTTACTGGAAAAGTTCAAAGCAAAGCATTGTCACGATTCTACAACTCCATTTAACATATCATAAGATTCGATGCAAAGAAAAAAGCGCTTGATCAAGAAGTTCATTACTGACCTTGAAGTGGTTCCTAGCATTACAAATCCTATTGATGTTTATTGTGACAATAATGGTGCTATTGCACAAGCAAAGGAACCTAGATCACATCAGCGATCCAAACACATTCTTAGGCGTTATCATCTCATTCGAGAAATCATTGAGAGAGGTGACGTTAAGATATGCAGAGTTCCAATAGATGATAATGTTGCTGATCCATTGACTAAGCCTCTACTACGCTAAAAGCATGATCGCATGCTAGTTTCATAGGTATTAGATACATTGATGAATGGGCCTGGGGCCGCAGTGGGAGATTGTTAGCACAAGGTTTCCAGCCTATCAGATAGACATGATATTTTGACTATTTATGAGAATTTATTATTATGATAGATTTGCATGTTTATTATATATATAATGTCCTTTGAATAATATTATTAATTATTCTAAATGTCCCTAATCTACTTCATGGGAATAACAATGAATTAAGATTAGTATAAGTTCGACTGGAGCATTCATGAGATGAATATGTGTATGAGATACAAATCAAATTTATATCTATTCATGGAGAACAACATCGATTTGTGTGGTTCATTCTCAGATTAATACATGGATCAAAGTCATAAATTAATCTCTAATAGTTGTGTCATTAAATCCTTGACCCCAAGATCTACAAGCTTCTCAACATAAGGCATTGTGGTTTTGATATAATCAACGTTGTCTTTAATCTGATGACTATAGTTAAGCTATACTTGAACATAAAAAGAATCTATGTAGAGATATGAGCGATTAGCCGGAATTTGTCCTCTTATTATAAGAGAGATATCTCCGGGCCTCGACAACCGGCATCGGTAAACGACGTGGTTTGCTGCCAAATGAATTGATGGAGATCAATGTCATTTGTTTAGTCACTAATCGGGTTTCGAAAGTAATCAAAGATAGAACGATATAAGGTCGACTTTGTCCATGCCCCTTTATAATTCTATCAAGATATCATGAGACAAAAGGATTATGTCATTAGCTATATTAAGGTCGTTCTCGATCATTTAGCTTTTCATTTAACTTCTGAGTAGTCATAATGTCTTGCTAAAGGCCGCTTATGACTCAGAGGATCAAAAATGTGATTTAGGCCTACTGGCCAATGTTTAATGAACCTATAGGATCGCTATTAATAAGAAATCGAATAATAACGGTTATGGTTTTTCACTTCCTCTATAGTAATTTAAAATGATGAGATTATTTTAAATTACAACATAATTTAGTTGAAGATAATTAATTAATTTTGAGAAAGTTTAAATCGTGATTAAATTTATACAAATAATTAATTTGTTATATTTTCTTATCGATACTAAATAATCAGAAGTAGTTTAAATAATAATATAATTTGTTTTCCTTATCCGATAAGGAAATTGTATTTAAATTGTTATTATTTAAAAGAGTTTTAAATATATAATAATATAATAAATCAAGCTTATCTATAAGGATTTGAATTTAAATTGTTACTATTTAAAAGCGTTTAAATATATAATGATTTAAATTTCTGTTTCCTTATCTAATAAGGAAATTGCTTGATTTAAAACCCTACAGACTTAGTATATAGATATATATATGTGAGATATATATTTTTTGGGTGTGGTCAGTTTTTAAAAAGAAGGAACAACTAAAACAGAGAAACCCTAATTTTTGCCAGAAGACTAACTGAACTAGCATCTGTTTCAAAGACTGCTCACATTTGTTCGTGCGCTGATATCAGAGAGTAAGCACGTTAAAGGCAAAGACCTTTGAAGATTCGAATAAACCAAGTCGCAGACTTTGAAGGCTTGATGAATCGATCTACAAGAGGTAAGTTTCGTTTACGCTTCCTTCGGTTTTTATGAAACGCATGTGATCCTTGGTGGGTTAAGGGATAAAAATTATAAATTCAATGATTAGTCCAAACCAGCTGGATATTCCGCCTCAGAACCCAACAGTATTTCCATGTAAATCCAAAGAAGAGCCAAGTTCATTGAAACGAGTGCTTGAGACTATTAATGAAAATAGTCAATATCAAGATGGTGAGGTGGAACCCATAAGCAGCAAAAGAGAAAGGACAAAAAAATCTTTTGATCCAAATTTTCGGATGTATGTGCTTGAAGGGGAACCTCAGACTTTCAAAGAGGCAGTGAACTCTACAAAAGGTCTCATCTGGAAAGAGGCTATTATAGCCCATTCCATATCGTATAATCATACTTGGGAATCGTACTTAGAGGCCAGTGGATTTTCTACCAAAGTTGTAAACCTCTAAGCTCCCGAATGGGTGTTGAGAGAGGGAAAGGAAAGTAGATGGATCCCGATAGGCAATCTGAGCGAGACTTGTGATCAAAGGCTACATGCAAACTGAGGGCCTAGATTACTTTGACTCATATTCTCCTAAGACAAGAATAAACTCCATAAGGATGGTGCTTGCAATTGCTGCACTAAGAAATCTTGAAATACATCAAATTGATGTAAAAACAACCTTTCTGAATGGAGAATTAGATGAAAATCTACGTGGGACGGCGCCGAGGTTTTACGCTCCCGAGGATAAAGAAAAAGAAAGTGCGTAAAATTAGTGAATTCCTAGTATGGATTAAAACAAGCATCGAAACAATGGCATGAAAAATTTGACAACGTTATGATGACACATGATTCAAAACCAATGAATGTGACAAGTGTGTCTATGTCAAAGATGTGGAACATGGATATGTCATTGTATGCTTGTACGTAGATGACATGCCTATTATCGGTAGTGATGATAAGGTGATTACATCTACTAAGAACATGTTGAATTCAAGGCTTTACATGAAAGACTTAGGACTTGCAGATGTTATTTTGGGGATAATAATCAAAAGAACATCAGATTGACTCATTCTAAGTCAGTGACACTATGTTGACAATATTCTTGGAAAGTTTGATAAAGACAATTCTGGAATTTCCAAAACACCAGTTTATGCAACACTACATCTATCCAAGAATAAAGGAGAGAGTGTTTCTCAAGTAGAATACTCCAGAGTAATAGGCAGTTTGATGTACCTAATGAGCTATACAAGACCAAACATAGCCTATTCAGTTAGTAAATTGAGTAGTTATACGAGTAATCCTAAAGCCAAGCATTGGCAAGGAATTATGAGTTGGCTTTTGATAATGAAAATAATTAAGGTTTACTCGTGATTATGGGTTGCACTATACAAGATATCTTGCAGTATTGGAAGGATACAACGATGCTAATTGGATATCAAATGTTAAAGACTCAAGATCCCAAAGTGGTTATGTGTTCACATTGGGAGGAGCAACAATCTCATGATCCTCAAAACAAATGGTTATTACCAGATCCACAATGGAATCTGAGTTTATAGCACTAGACAAATGTGGGAAAGAGGTTGAATGGTTACGCCACTTCTTAGAGGATATTCCAAGGTGGCCAAAACATGTGCCTCCAATATGCATATATTGTGATAGTCAATCTGTTATTGGTAGAACACAAAACAATATGCACAATGGTAAGTCTAGACATATTCTTCGTAGACATAATACCATTAGACAACTACTCTCAACTAGAGTTATCTCTATAGATTATGTAAAATCTAAGGATAACATTGCGGACCCGCTAACCAAAGGGTTAAATAGAGAGTTAGTTGAAAAGTCATCAAGGGGAATGGGACTAAAGCCTATAAAATAATAAGTTAATACAATGGATACCCAACCTAGCTGACTGGAGATCCCAAGATCTAGGTTTAAAAGGGATAACTAAATTGTAAAGACTTAATTTGACCATTATAGGGATCTTCCCCATGTCCATTCCTATGATGAAACAATGATGCTCATGAGAAGAAGGTTAAGTTATGCTTTTAATGATCTCTATGCATTTGGAAAGAGTTAACATGAGCTACTCTTAAGTTAGGAGATCACTTATGTAAAAGTGAAGTGGGGCTGCTTCAAAGGGAATTGATTAGGGCTCAATTCTTATTAAGCTCTTACAGAACCAAGCACATGTTAATGGTCAAAACGAACATAAAAGTGAGAACTAGAAAATGTTAGGAAGATTTCTATGTGAGGTATGTCATCATCTACACAAATGACAGAACGATTCAAGGATATTGTGTCTACTGTTTAGTTAATAGAGTAAACATACTTCTACAAGGGAAGGTTCAAAGGGTAACACTTACCTCTCTTATGTAGGTTTCAACCGTTGTACTCTATTACATGTGAAGAATCTAGATGTCAATTTCATTCATGTGAGGAATTGTATGAATTTTCCTTTTTCATTTGAATGAAATTATTTTTTAAAATTTTCCTTTTACGTTTGAATGACTTTTACCTTTTGAAACGTTTGGTTTTCAAAACGTTTGCTTTAATGGAATTGATTTCTTTCAATTCCATTTATGAGTTTTTTTTTCTCTTCCGTTAGCCTGAAATAGTTGGAAGACATTCAAATTTTTTGTTTGGCTGAGGTCTTATTTAAAGAGAGTTTTGGCTCTCTTGGAAGATAGAAGACAAAAAAAATTTCTCCACCAGTTTGAGTAAGATCTTATCGTGATAGAGATACAGATATTATTCAGTTCGCCGGGGGTGATTAACAAAGTGCTATTGTCGTCACTTGAAGATCGTTCTATCCTGGGAAGTAGAAGCTGACGAAATCTCAAAACACCACAAGAGAAGGCGAATCTGCTTTAAGGAGATTGTGCAACAAGACTCGATCTTTCTCTAATCTGTAATATTGGATTTCTTTGTAATATTCTTTCTCTGCTTTTTCTTTCAATTTCAGTGTATTCACAAAATACTGTAACCATTTATCAAGAAGTGAAAGATCGGATTCAAGAAGATTAAGCCAAGTCTACCAATAGGGTGAATACTTGGATTGCTCAAGCACTTCACGACCATTTCACCACTCCATGGACTATCATCACCGCTTCCCTCTTCACTCGCTGTTGTTTTGGCACATTTTCTTACAGAGTTCAGACCTACTTCGATCTTCCCGGTCGGGGCCATTGTTTATATATATATATATATCAATCAAGAGGTGAAAGGGGGACCAGCTGGGCTTTTAATGTATAATAAGAGGGGGAGTGTATTAGGGGGTGATGTAAAAAAAATGCCAAAGTAATACATGTTTTGAAATAACTTCCAAATTGTGCATCGTTGCCATGTAAGATCTGTCATAAAAATCGTAGTTGGAACTATGATTTTAAAATAGTTAAAGTCATAGTGATTAACTACGGTTTTAAGTTTAAAGTTTAAGCCATGATTTTAATATTAAAATTCATTTGAAATACTTAACTAAAATTTTTTTTTTTAAATAATAACATTATTATGTAAGTAATATAAAATGATGATATGTTAAAATAATAATAATATATAAAATTTATTAGTTAAATTCACGTTTTGATAAAAATAAATGTATTAAATATAATTTGTACTATAATATGAGTAATATATAACATGAAATGAAGTGTATGAGTTCGATTAAGGTTTAAAATTTATCATATTTTGTTTAAATATATCATATTTTGTTTTCCAAAAGAAAAACTCTTGAAATATGAATTGCTTCATTCCAACCTTAGGATATGGATTGCTTTTTCGTCCTTGCATGAAATTATATTGATCCGTCTTCACATCTCTACTAGTGAAAGACAAGATTTTACTACAAAAGTTGAAAGATATCAATCAGCATTATCCTTTTTTTTATAGCAGTAGATGTCAGGGCCAAAGCCACACACTCAAATAAATCCAGAAAGAGCGCTAAAGTTAAGATAGTAAATTTCCGATGTACATGAGAGAGTTCGAGCTAGGTGATGATTAGGTTAAAGCTGTCCGCCCCGTCCAGTACAGTTCTCCGCCGAGGCTAGACATCTACCTATCTTTAAACAAAGATGGAAGATAAAAAGGAAATATGTGGAGCTTTATAAATACACGTCCTTTTAATAAGACATTCTAGAGAATGCTTTGCATAGAGGATGCCCTTGTTTGCAAAGGTTATCAAACACTTGGGATCAAATAAGCCTCAAAAGCATTCAATATAATATGGGTAAATTTTTCCTTACTCTTCAAGTGCTACTTCCTTCATTGTTTTATAAGTGTCACATATGAGGTTACAGAGAGTATAAATTCAGGTCATTGAACTCCACGAGGAAAAGCAATCAATAATTTTTTTAATAAAAAATAAAGAAAACCCTTTTTTAAAGGTGGAAATTTATTTTAAAATCTAAGTTAATTCATCCTTTTATCTTATTATATCACTTAAATGTCAAGGAATTATTCAAACTTTAAATTCAGCCACTTTTTATTATTATTACCAAGACTTGATAAGACAAATCTAGATCAACATAATCATAAAATAATTTTTATATAAATAGTATTCTTATACATGTTATTTCAAAACCTTAAAATGAAAATTTAATAAAATAAGTCTTGAAAAAGAAAAAGAAAAAAAACTTAATCTACATTGTTATAGTCATTACCCCATTGATCCTAAACATTTTCTGATTTTATTTTCCCAAGAAAAGGAGGAAACCAAAAAAATTGCATCAAAGTCTCTGCCAACTTCGGGATGACCAAAAGAATTAGCCCTTTTGTGGGCTGTTTATTCTTTACCAATATTCATATTCATCTGTTGAGATGTTGAGATGTTTGTTTCCATTGATGAAATAAAAAATACAAAGAAAGAATTCCACAATGTAGGTCAAACAATTCAAAATCAAAAAGATAATAAGGAACATATTTGATGACAAAGATGATGATAGCTGCCTAACTTATGCATTTAATCATCAAGATTTTGTGCATAAGTCTAAATTGGTGGGCCCAATAACTTTTGGTTTATTTGATTGGTGTCATTCAAATAAAAGAATGCCCTGCATGGTGGCACTTGGCCTAATTCAAAAACGTTCATTTCATTCTCCTGGAAAAGCATCAGATTGTGAAAAAATTTCCTTGAGAAAAAAAGGAATATCATATTGATAACTAATCATGGTTTGGAAATAGGAAAATGAATTTAGAAATTTATTTCATTACCATGAGTTTCTCCTTCCAAACCTACTGATCCTATACAGGTTCTGGTTTTATGGTCTCAAGAAACAAACAGAACCCAAGCATTGGGGTGAGGTTACTGGTCACTGGTTTGAGTCCCCTCAGAGGAAGGTTTTAGTCAAGGTACACGCAAGCTGGCTAGGACATCCACAGTTATAAAAAAACAAACAGAACTCAAGAAAATTGCAACCAATCCTCTCTCAGCTTCATCCAGAAGTAACCCTTCTGCGAGCTGTTTATGTCTATCTACAAAATCTGAACTTGTACTACAAGATCATGTAGTAACCTAAAGGGGAAAAAAAGAAACTCTGAAGTTTAAGAGAAGCTACAACAGACTCCCAAAATGCATCAATCAACAAGAGATTAACTTCTAATCTATGAGTTAGAGCTAAGCATAAGAAATTAGAGAACAACCCGGGATTAATTAATAAATGTCGAGCCACTAAAAGTTCAAACACGTGCAGAAGAATAAGATGTAAGAAATGGAAGTCAATGGATTCAACTTGAAATATCACCTGCAGTTATTGAGTTGGTTCACCAAACAAGTATATATATAAAAGAAACGAAACCGTCAGAAAAATCATTGAAGATGGAGAATCCTCAACAATCACAAGGACACCCATTATGTCAAGAGTAAAGATAATTACAGGAATCATCCAATACTGAAGAATCGCAGAAACTTGGATTGTAAAATGACCACTTGAAACTAGAAATCCTATGAAGAGCCACAGCAAGTTGCTGTTAAAGAGGAGGGGAGGACCCTATTCCTTGAGTTACCCAATACTTCATTAATCGAAGAGGCGTTCATCCTATTCCCAAATCAAGACCCAGACTACGACTAAAAAGGATTACAGTTTAGTGTTTCGAATTTCACCAGCTATATATACTTCAAGAAAACTGAAAGAGATTGTTGTATACTTTGTATAGCAGACTCACCTCCTCTACAGCTGTTGTTCCTCTGCAATGGAAATTCCAAGTTGACAAGCTGCTACTCATGAAGTACCATTATCATAGTGCAGGGTGAAGCTTCCATCCTTTTGCCCATAAACTTATTTTTGGTAACCCCGTTCTGTCCTGTGATATGGTCATTCTAAGATTGTAACTTTAACAATGTTAGAGGGGACTTCAAACAGATGTTTCATGCGATGGGTGTCTCCTATTCATGATGATAATCCAGATATGTCCAGACATAGCATGGACATTGCATTCTTTGCGAGATGTCATTCAGCATCAGGTTCTCAAATCTTTGTTGAGCCATCCCTCAGTTAAATGGATGTAATATCACCTAGGCATCAATCATTGCAGAGTCGAACTCAGCTGATGAGTGTGGAATATTCAAGTGTGTCAGTGAGTTTCAGCCAGATTTGGTTGAGAATTTAAGCATATTGCCTGTTCAAGCTCCATCCACCTCATTTGCTTCCTTGGAATCCATCACCCCAGTGCCAGGATTAACGCAATTTGGAGTTACTGTGGGTCTGCTGCGGGCTCTGCGGGAAGGCCTCAAGATTGGGTTTTCTTCTGCTTGAACTTCTGTGCCTTTTCTCTTGCGTCTAGTGTTTAAGAATCCACTGGCAAGAGCTTCCAAAGCTTTAGTGGTTAATGGTCGATTTCTTGTGCTTTGCCTTTGGGGTTTCATAATAGGTTGCTCCTCAGCATTACCAGCATTGACAGGGCTTCTCAGAGCTTTTGAATCTTCCACAAGCATGTTCCTATCAGAAGAACAGCACGAGCCATTTGCAGTTGAAGCAACCTGGCTATTGTCCGCATCTGTCATGGGTCGTTGACCATTCTCAGAATCTGATGGGACCTGTGGTAGGTTCAGATCAATCAATGGCCGGGCTTGAGTTTCATCATGTTTCTCATGAGACAAATCCATACTAACAGAAGCCCTGCTGAGAATGACTGTCTCGTCTTCTGGGCTGCCTCCATCTGAAGAGCTAATAGATGATACCTTCTCCCGAGGAGAAGGACCTTGAGAAACATCATTCTTATTTGCATCTTGTGAGCCCAGCATGCATGGTTTTTCTTGTTTTGACAGAGGGCCAACTGACAAACTTTCCACTCGACTTTTCTCTGCCTTAGCACATGCAGTCAATCTCCGCCTCTTAATGAGGGGAGCTAAATAGTTTGATTGGCCGGATTTCATTCTTCTACTAAATTGGAGCTTTATATTTTTCTGCAACTGCTTGTCATCAGATGTATTGGTGTTCTGATCCTGGTCATTTTCCACTAATTTCTTTGCAGCATCAGGACTATGAGTTGACACCCTTTGGGTCAAACTACTACTATGAGATACAGCCTTGGCGTGGTTGGAATTAGTAGTATTCTTTTGATCATCCAATGACATATCAGCAGAGTCTGATTCATCTTGTGAGTCCTCCGAGGAATCCCCCCCAGTTACTCTAGAACAATTCGGGTTGGAAGTAGTTATGGTCTCAAGACTCTCAACTGGCAAACTTCTTAGTTCTCTCACCTTCGATGATTTTTCTCCACGAGCCAAACTGGTATCCACAACAGTAAACTTCATAAGATTCAGATTGCAAGTAGAAACTCGGGGTTTAAGGTAACAACGACGTTGATGATCAGATGGATTGTCATTGTCCAGTTTTGCCTCTGGGACCCATCCATTTCCTTCCTTGCAGGTATTGACCCTAGCTTCTTCATCCTCAAGTTCAAGAATTTTTGGTTCAGATGCAACTTTGCTCAAGACATCACTTACAGAATCAAAATAGTGTTCTCCTTTCGCGAGTTTCCTTCTCGAGAACTTCTTAACACCAGGAACCAAAAAAACAAGAGAATGTTTGGAACTGGTACATCCCTCATTCTTAGGTTGTTCAGAGTGCCACCCTCTTGCTAGCAAACGAGGCCAAACAGCTTCCCAGAAAAGATCATTTGATCGAGCTTTGCTCAAACGGAAATCTCCTGTGAGGAACTTGATTATGTCAGTGGATGTAAGAGAGGAGCATGCTTTACCAACTGGTATTTCAGGACGAACAGAAAAAAATTGATGGGTCTTTATAGGCTCCATCACAATGCCTGTGAGATCATCCTTCCCTTTACCAACACCTACTGCTTCAATGAGATTGTGGATGCCAACAGTAGTCTTTAAACTGGAGACATATTCTGCTAATGAAGTTCTCCCCTCCGCAAAACTCTTAGAGACCTGCAATATTAGAGAGACAAGAAGCATGTTTAGCCATATCATGATTTGCTAATTAGAGAATATGTAACATAGATTCACAAAGTTTTGATAAGCAAATAAAATATCCACCGAATATTTATAGAGCTGAGGAAAATTGAGTATAGGCTCCATGGTACATGTTTAGCACGGCTTTGGCATAAGTGTGAGAACAGTTGGGTTATACGGGAACCATACACAGTCCATATAAGATGGAGGAAGGAAAATGTGTTTTACTTTATACAGTTCAAATCGAGATGCTTCTCTTAGTTCTCATAATTTCATGGGACCTTAGATTTACAAAATTGATTCAAGAGGATGATATTTGACTCTTAGTTTAATCCTGAAGTCAAATTGTTGCCACTAAAATAGGAGAGAGAAAAGGTATACAAAATGCCCCAATGAGCCATCCCTACACAATGTTATCCGCTCAAGGTCACATGAGAAGGGTATCTTCATTCTCTTCTTATTTACCCCAGTCAGTACTCCCAGCTTGGCTTCTAGGAGTTGATTCATCCCTATATCTGATTTGATATTTCCTGTTCTAATTTACATGCCCTAGTTCAGTGCATGAAAAAGTTTAACTACCCAAGAATTCAAGTGCCAATCACGCAAGATTGGGTTAGGTTTATATGGAGCCTAAAATAATTTGGAATTCAGAAATTAATGGCAGCTATTTTCAACATGCTAAACTCTCTCAAGCACAAATGTAGGACGGGTGATCACACGGCCAGTTCTATTATTATTTATAAGTTCATATTGTGGTACCTTTTTTTATTATAAAGACTTCATTACTATCAACATATTTAAAAATTTTCATGGCAATAAATGTGGAAGGAAGTCAATTCAATGAAGCAATCTTTCCCAGACTAATAGTAAGACATGATTGTCAAAGCAAATACTTCAAAGGTTATTTTAATTTCTGAAAAGTAAAGAGGATCTAATCTGGACACTTAAACAGCAGCTCTGACCACCCAGTGAAATAAAATTTCCATGCAATCAATCATTCTCAACCAGCCAAGAGATCCCGATTAAAACAGTTGTATTCATGCAACTCCAAGGTATGAGAAGCTTCTTGTATTGGAAAACGAATCACAACTGAAAGTGTAGCTGACTAGCATCCTCTCAAAATGCAATCATTTTCACGTTTCTTTCCCGCCACCCAAAAAGAATAAAAAAAAATCAACCAGTAATTGTGTAAAAAGAGAGGCATTTGGAAAATCTGGCCTCTGAATAATATAAGCTCAGAATACAAGCACATGTTGCTGAAGTAACAAGCAACTTCGTGCTTTCTACAATGACATCTTCCCTTAATGTTCTTCAACACTCACTTCAGATGGAGGATGGTGCTACGGTAGGATACCGAATGACCATAGAGATGCATTGATAGTGAAATTTTTTTGGAAAACATCAAGACATGATGATGCTTGAAAGGAAAGGGAAGGTCAAATGGTCTAGAATCCTTTAGAAACCCCTAAAAGAAAAAAAAAATCAAATAGCAATCAAATGAAAGAGAATTTTCTTCATCAATTTGGCCACAAGCACAGTAAAAGAAAAAAAAAACTCTAGAGTTTCTATTATCCAGGAAATACAACTCCAGAACTTCTGCCACTAGAGATGATATGACATCTTTTATCTTTTCTCTCATTTGACACTTGCTGAGGATAAATGAATCTTATATTAGTCCCATTTCATTTACTCGACAACAAACTTAACTACAAAATTAGCAGCACAGATATTCTTAGAACAATTTTTTATCCATTGATCATGGTATATTCAGAAGAGAAACATGAAGAGAACCAAGATATGCAAACCAAATGAAGGCTGAAGTACACAATACTATGGTGAGGTTATATGAGTAAGAAATAATATAACTAACATGAAGTACTAAGTGGAAGTGGAAATATTATTATAGGATATAATCTAATACCATAGCAACTTATTTGGAATGCATTGCCAAAGAAACAATGAACAGTTCAACTCTAGAGATATGATTAAGCACAAGTGAATCAGATTTCAAGCAATAACAGATATGTCACAAACGTAGCAATAAAACTTTGAATACCTCCAGCAGAGAATTTTGGCATTCCTGTGAGACCCGGGGAAGCAAACGAGATAACAATTCCTGCTGTCTCCATCCTGTAAAAATCTTTTGCCCATATATACACTTCCTACGTCGCATCTTTCGACAATCTGACCATCTACGGTATCCATCAGATCTATAGAACTTCCCATAATAAAAGGACAGTATATCTCCCACCTCTTTGTTCTCGATGAATCTTTTTACCTGAGTAAGATTCTTTCCAAATATATATAAACCGAGGATAAAACCATCCACTTCAACATCACTCCAAGAGTCACCTAGTGAACCAGGAACTGTAAGGTAAGTTTTGCTTCCATGCATTTGATTGAGGTCAGTTCCTCCTATCACCTTGGATTCAGAGCTTGCTACTCTCGATTCCTTTCCAAGGTCCAACATGACATCCGAAGATTCAACTTTGAGTTTTGAACCTTTCTTAGTTAAATTTATCTGGCTCCTTTTTCTGTTTTTAGATTCCAAGGACCCATTTTTATTGACTGAATCATCAGAATTACTAAATCTAACCCCTCCATCTTTAGTGGTAGTCACTTTATCAGGAACCCGCATAATAGGGATGGGCAATCCCATTAGAAAGGAGTGGAAAACAACACCAATGTCTTCTGCATCAGCTGGGTTCATCAAAAGCATATCATGTTCACTTTCGGTTATCATGGGCGGAATTTCCACTTGATACTCATCACCTACTCGGGGATGCACAAGTGGTTCTCCAAATATATCATTTATATCAGGAGAATCTGGAGGAAGTACATGATTAGAAGTTGTCTCTTCTATGCACTTGTCATTGTGATCCGGCTGAATTGACTCCATCTGCCAAAGAAAGAAGATCAAGAAATAAACTCAAAACAAATTGTGATGGAATGGAAGCGTATACATTTAAACCTAGCACATGTGCTCAAACCAACATGTAGTATTAAACTTGAAACAAACTATGAAATTCCAAAGTAATAGAAGCATATAAACATAGACCCAGATGACAAGCTTGTACACATAAGAGCTAGAAGTATAACTAACAAAACTAGTTATCAACCACAAAAATTTAAATCAAAGAACTAAAAAATAGAGTAGAAAACTCTAAAGCCGCTTGTAAAAGTAAGACTACAATAGTTCGGACAATAATAAGGCAACCTCAACGATTTTGAGCATATGTTAAAAAAAGAACATATTTTCAATTTGATTACAAATCAGACTAAGACCCCAAATTTAAAACTTCTTGAATGAAATTTTAAAATTTGGAAATCTATGAAAATTTGGCAATATGAGATACAAGAACTCACTCCACAATACCACAGAAAATTAACAAAAATATACATCTCAAAGAAATAACATATATAAGAAAATAAATGTGGGGAACTCAAAACCCTACAAAAAAAGAATGAAAGAAGACGAAGAAGAAGAAAAGGGGGAAAATAGAAGTAGATATATCCTTCATCTTGACACCCTCTTGAAGAGTACCAAAAAGAGACAGATATTATTGAAATCAAGACATTCTCGTTCATAATTGGCATATGAGGTAGCAAATTACAATCACTTTTACCAGTAGAAATCATTTTGCAAGAAAATATGCATTCCCTAAGAAATCTATTTCATTGTCAATCATGTGTGTTTCCTCAGGATGGAGAAACAAATTCAAACAATGCCCTAATTTTTCTGGAAAATGTATCTGGAAGCAGAATACAAGACAGGAATATCTGTTCTAAGCAAAATGCTGCAAGCACAGGGATAACAAACAAAAGATCCAAGGTAACATGTAAAATAAATCAGTCTTGTTTCCTGCAGATATCATTATCTCACTTCTAAACATGCAACACATTTCCAGTTCCCCCCACTGGGCAAAGTTTTGGATGCCTATTTTCCAATTTTATTTCTGGCCACATATGATTTCACATTTGGTTTCATTTACATTTGGAGATCAATTAAATACCTAGTAGGCAGTAATGAGGTTAAGAATATTTTGAGTAGTTGCCTAGTAGGCAGTGGTGAGGTTAAGAATATTTAGAGTAGCTATTAACAATGAGTCCACCCCGCAACCTATATGACACCTCACTCTATTATGCTCCCCAAATCTATTACTTTCTCCTAAAATAAATCATAAGAAATGCTCCCTTGGAAGCATATGAAATACCAGAACTACTTAAGCTTCACAGGATGTTTCTCCCACAATATTAACGCAGGTACACTATCAATGGATCTGTTAAACAAGGGAACATATATACACACAAAAAGACTGATAAATTTCATAAACTCCTTTAGCCGTAATATGCCTGCCTAATCTCTACTTCGTATTCACAAATTCAAGGCCCAAAAGAGCATAAGGCTTCACAAGCAAAAGTGAAACCTTTGAAAACACAAAGAAGCAATCAAAAGGAAAAGGCTTCTTCAATCTATCCAAAGTACAAAACCAAAAACGAAAAACTAAAAGGAATATAACACGAGATCAGTCTAGAAGAAGAGATTGTCCATCTATATTACTGAAACCAATAACCCGATGCTCAATTATATCCACAAGTACTGTAAACAAACATCAATATGTTGACTGCCCAACAAAACCCACCAACCATTTTAGCAAGAACTCCATTGATTATACTAATTCGAACAACATTTTTCAGAAACACAATTCCCAGTCTCCCCCTTCTCTCCAATCCAATTAGCGGGAATGTTCAATCTCTAATTGCAAGTATTCCCAACAAGGAAACAATCATTGACACGTCGAATACACAGTAAAACCCACATAGTAGGTTCCTACATACCAAGCACGAAACGCCATTATCAAGACAACACATCCAAGCAGGGCTCTGAACGTTACCAACCCCAGATCTATTTCCACACAAGATTCAAGAACAAAACCAATTAAACACATTCACAACATCAAAAGATAAAACGAAAACGAAAAACAAATATCAAAAATCAAACACGACCAAACAACAAACGGAACACCCAAACTAAAAAACTTCAAAAAAAACCAAACCTATGATACTTCAATCCGAACAAACAGTGGAATCACCGAGAAACCAAAATTCATATCAAGAATCATCAGGTGATCCCATCAAAATTAACCTCCTTCGAACACACACAACAGTACAAACACGAAGCAGACACTACATTAAGCCACCGAACTAGACAAGAGGGAACATGCACAGAAAAATGAGAGAAGGAGAATCACTCACCTCCATGTAAAACCTCCAAAGGGAGAAAGCCCACGTGAGAGAAGAAACCTGCGCAAATGGGTCTTCATTGTTATGCGATGATTCACCTCTATTATCCACTTTTTTGATGAAAACACATCGAAAAAAAGAAGAAAAAGACAAGCAGCAAAGACATACACTTTGAGGGAATAAGAGACACAGATAGAGGGATAGTTGTTACCTAGTTCAGGAGAGCCAAGCCTTCTTGAACAAACTTGAATTCGTAGGGGCTTAGAGAGGGAGAGAGAGAGAGAGAGAAAAGAGAGAGAAAGAGAGGAGAGGCCAAGACGAATGAGAAAGCCAAAGTCTTTCCCTTGCATATAAGAGAGAGAGGGGCTAAGGAGAGAAAAAATTGCTTGTCTCTACGAGCTTTTTAGTGAGAGAAAGTAACCACATGAGTAAGAAGGCTTTTATTAAAGGTTTTTATTGGTGGGTTCCACGATGATTAGGATTTTACTCCCTCATATAATATGTTTTTTAATTAATAAAATTATTTCTATTAATAATATTATGACAAAAAATTATTATTATACCATCAAATACATATATGAGATAATTGGGTCTCTTTTAGCTTAATCAGATATCTCGAGTTCGAGCCCTTAGAATACAGCTGTATTATATGGTAGAGTTTTACTGTTTTTACGATTCATCTCGACTCGAATGGGGATTGGTCTAGATGTAGTATGGCTTAAATGTGTCTTTTGTATAGTATGGCTTAAATGTGTCTTTTGTGTGTGCATGGATCGTTCAGAACACCTCATGATCTGACAAGAAAAAATTATTATTATTGCTATTATTTAATATTTAACATATTTAGTAACACAAATTATTGTTGATGTTTTTTTCTATTTTTAGGGGTCTTTTTTTTTGTTTAGTTTTTTTAAATTGTTTTTTTTTCTTAAAAACAATTAGATAAAGGAAAACACTTCTTAAAAACATAAAAAACATATAAAACATTAAATTTAAATAATAATAACAGTTTCAAAGCACAACAAAATTGTATTTTCTGAGTTTTTAAGAACGGTTTTCATAAATATGAATCAAACGGACTCTTAATCACTTTACATATTACATAATAATATTCTATTCTTATAAGGATTCGAGTTTGAGATCTCCTGAAATCCCTTCTCAGCCATATACCACTTTAGTCGTGGATCTCCCATAACCCTTTTCACCCATGCACCATTTTAGTTAGGTATCAAGGACAATATTATAGCAGATATTATTTTCACATATAATTGAACTTTTTTCTTTTATATGGTAAAAAAAAATTCTAATTTAATATTTATACTTTGCAAAAAAAAAAAGAAGGTGATTCTAACTAATTTTTATTTAAGTCAATTGTAGAAAATATAAGCACATAACATTAAATTGTGTTTTAACTTCTAGAAAATGGGAAAAAAAAAACCTAAACACCTATTTTCTCTATTAGCCTTTTTTTCTTAAATCATAGAGGTAATTTTTTTTATCATTTTTGACCTGAAATCACTCATCTATACATCTTTCTCTCATTTTCTTTTTCAATAACATTGTTATTCCACATAGATTTATATATCTAGGTTTTCATTTGAGTTTTTTTTCGAGATTTTGTTATCATATTATTGAGGTGTGTGATTGTCATTATCTTATTACAATATGTGATTATGTCATCTCGGTATGACATTTTGTTTTTCGTCATCTTTTTGCAACGTTGATTTATGTTTGGGCAATTCATACAGATAAAACATATCTAATCAGAAACAATAAATCAAATCAATTGTCGTCAGTATACTGCAGAATTAGAATTATAGGTATTTTAATCATAATAATGATATCAAATGTATAAGCTCAACTAAATGTACAAGCTCGATTATCAAATGTAGATGTTATTTCATCCTTTATGGTTTTTGATGAATTTCTGTCAATATATTTTTAGTTTAAATCAATAAAATTAAACTTAGTGAAAATGGATTGATTTACTTAATAAATGTGCCATTACTTATAATTATTGGGATACAACAGTATCTCTCTTAATTCCGTGCATAAATCACTCAAAAGACAGGAGTAGAATATTATAAAATATATGACTTATCATCATTAAATACCAATTAATTTTTAGATGAAATTATGAAAACTTGATCTAATAATTAGAGCCATATTAAAAAGTTATGCATTCATATGCTCAAAGGCTCTGTTTGGGTAAACAACATAATTAAGCATTTGTTTTATAAGAGTTTATTAAATAAGAGCTTATCTCATAATTATTTTATTCAATAAACTATTTGTGTTTGAATACGCATTTTAAAAAACGTTTATATATCATTTTAATTTGTTTGAGTGCATTACTACATAAACACTTATAATATCTGAAATTACTAAAAAGACCATCGTAAACACTTACACTTATAAAATTGAAGTGTTTGGATAAATAAGCGTTTGTCATAATTTTTAAAAAATTAAAAAAACTAAAAACTAAAGAACTAAAAATTAATATTATATATATCATGAATCCATGATAAAAAATAAAAAATAAAAAATAAAGTAAATATTCACTATATAATGAAAACATTTATCATTCACCTGTAATCTCTAGTATAAAAAATAACTAATGAATCATACTTTCATTTTCAATTTTGTTTCATATGCATCAAAAAGATTATAAAAACTAAAATATTATAGGTTTTTTTTCTTCATTAAAATTTTTAATTTTAATGTTTTCTATAAATTTGAACGTGATATATTATGCCATAGTTGGCTAAGGAAGCGAGGCAGACGAGCGGCGCAGGCGCCGGGCGGAAGACCCACTTGAGATGCGAGCTTTTTTAAGTGGCCAGCGCACTTATCCCCAATATAAATAAAATTATATATATATAAATGATTGTTTATAGTTTTTATCTAATAATAAAATTCAATAAAGGAAATGACATAAAACATAAAAATCAAACATCATTAGTGTTTTTCATCATCACAAACATTTCCAAAACAAAATAATAAACAACATTAGTGCTTCTCATCATCACAAAAATTATAATTTCCAAAACAAAATAAACACTCATGGATCTGCATCAAATTCTAAATAAAGAAAATCATCATCAATATAATTTTTTTCTATTTTTTAATTATATGTCAGAATTTTTTTCATATTTTTAATAATTTTTTTTCAAAAATTTTACCCTTTTTTACATAATTTTTCGGAAGTTGTTTTCTATTTTTTTCATAATTTTTAAAAAAAATTACCTATTTTTACATAATTTTTTGGAATTTATTTCAGTATATTTTCCTCTTTTTTTTTATATAATTTTTCAAAAATATTACCTGTTTTTTACATAATTTTTTGGAAAGTTCTTTCCTATTTTTTTAATTATTTTAAAAGGACATTTTTATCATTAAAATGACCAGTTTTAGTCATTCGTATAAGCTTTTTTTGATAAGCTTCTTCATGAAACTTATTGAAATAAGCTAAAAAGATTATATAGGGGGTTATAAGCTCTTCCAAATATAAACAATTTTTATCAAAATACTTATATAAGAAGATAAATTCAAATAAGCTGTAGATAAGCTCTTTAAAAAATAAAAAACACCCTAAATCTTAAAATAGATTAGATAATTATAATAATTGAATGTCATAAAAGTTTGACTTGTCATCACTCAATAGTCAATACCAATTAGTTTTTAATTGAAATTACTAAAAGTGGAATTAGCACGAGATTAAAAAGTCATGCATTTAAAGAATTATTTTATGGGAGGGTATTATTGGGTTGTAATAGTGCTCTAAATTCCAAGTTGGGCTAGACAAGATGTCAAAATAAAAAGGGCTAAACAAATGATGGTAATTGAAAGTCACAAAAGACTTTATTTATACACCACTGAAGTGTGTTCAGTAATATGTTTAAAATGTTTTTTAAGTGTTTTTTTAAAGGAGTTGCACTTGCCCATCATGCATAGCTTATGTAATAAAACGGTCAATGTTTTAAAAAGACAGTGAATAGGGAAAAGAGGGGTCTCGTGATGGGGATATTTTACTACATTATAATTAAAATGTTTTTTATATATTTTAATAATATATAAAATGTAGTGTGTGTTAGTAATATGTTTAAAATGTTTTTTAAGTGTTTTTTTAAAAGAGTTGCCCTTGCCCGTCATGCATAGCTTATGTAATAAAACGGTCAACGTTTTAAAAAGACAGTGAATAGGAAAAAGAAGGGTCTCGTGTTGGGGACATTTTACTATATTGTAATTAAAATGTTTAACTGTTAAAAAAATAATAATAATAATAATAGTTGCCCTTGAAACTTGGCTCAAGTGATAAAAGAATGAGAATGGAGAACGAGAAGTTCTAGGCTCAAATTTTTGTAAAAACATAATATTACAACGTGAATAAATGTAAAAAGAAAAGTGTTATTAAAAGAGTTACTAATCATGCATAGCTTATGTAATAAAACGGTCAACGTTCTAAAAAGACAGTGAATAGGGAAAAGAAGGGTCGTCTTGGAGACGTTTAGTATGTTACAATTAAAATGTTAGCTAATCAAAATAATAACCATAATAATAATAATAATTGCCCTTGAAACTTGACTCAAGTGATAAAGGAGTGGGAATGGAGAACGAGAAGTTCTAGGCTCAAATCTTTGTAAAAACATAATATTACAACGTGATATGCAAAGTGAATAAATGTAAAAAGAAAAGTGTTATTAAAAGATTTACTAACCTCATTTTCTCTCAACTTTCTTTTCTTTCTTTTCTAGTTACTCGTCTTCCTTAAGTGAGGAGGGGTAATTTTTTGTTTTTCTTGGTCTGGAATCACCCATCTACATATTTTTTTAATCAATTTATTGCTTACAAAAATGATTATTCCACATAGATCAGAGTTTTATTTTGTTTTTCATGACTTCACATTCTTATTACAGCGTTTGGTTTTTTGTTGTTTTGTTTCGAATTTTTGTTTTTTGTAATCTTGTTGTGGCGTTTTATTTGTGTGGAATATTCAAACCGATAAAACATGTTCGATTAGAAAGAAACAAAAAATCAAATTATGGTTGTCAGTATGTTATAGAACTGGAGTCGTATGTATTCTAGTCACTATAGTATTATCACTTTGAATAGATTTATTATATTATTAACTTTGTAATGTTTCTATTATTGCATTGCTAATTTGAATCAATAAAAATTTTCCTTAAAAAAAAAAATGTTACTTGTGAAGTATTTTCCCAAAAAATATTATAAATGATTTTTTATATTTTTAATTTGCCAGCGTTTTTTGAAAAATACTTTGTGTCGCTAAAATGTTTATAAAGAAGATTTAAATTTTCAAAAAAGCTGAAAATACTTTTGGAAATTTTAAAATGAGTTCAACTATATAAAACTCGTTCTTACATGAGAACGAGTTTTATATCGTTAGATGATGATTTTATCTCTTGAGATCTATGTTTTTTCAAACAAATTTTTTGTCTATACAGATCTCAAGAGATAAAATCAACATCTAACAGTGTAAAACTTGTTCTCATATAAAAACGAGCTTTTTATAACTGATAAATTTTAAAATTTATTTGTGATGAATCATTATTTTAAAAATACTTTCAAATGAAATGCTTTGAAATCTTTTTTTTTTTTTTTTGTGTTATACGAAAATGATGAGATTTATTTACCAACCACACTATAATAATTAAAAACAAAAAATTACAAATAAAAATGAGAAGAATAGGGAAACCCAATTGAAAGATAAATTGGTGCTTGAAAAAGGGGGCATGAAGTCATGAAGTCATGAATGCCATGATGGGCATATAAAAATGGTGGATTAGGACGGTCCAAACCGCTGTCAATTAAATTAAAATATAAAATTAGCTTATAGTTTTTTTTTTTTTTTTTAAATATAAAAATAGCTTATAGTTTTTACTTTTTATACCTAAAAATTAACAATAAAGTGGGGCCTCAAATACAATTACAAAAGGTAAGTACCATTCTTAGGGGAGAAAGCCTTTAGTAACCATATTTAGTTTGTTTAAAACATTTGCATTAATGGTTAGATGATAAAGACCACATGATCTTAACCTTAACCACATTATTGGTTTTTTAGAATAGGGTTTGGCTGCTATTAGGAAAGTATATATAGTTCTAAATCTTTCCAAACTCAGTATTATATTAATTACATTAAAATTATTATTATTTTGATGGTCGAGGATGTTTGGGTTAGTTTGTGTGCATCTGGATCGATGAAACCCATTTTCATTAGCCCTAAAAGCTATAAGGCCTTGAAGTTAATAACCGAGTAAACCTTCATTGGCTGTATGAATATCTCCAACCACAAGTTTTAATTTTTACCTCCAAATTGACACATTTTCTATATTTCGAGATGATGGAACCTAGTTTTTTTCATTTTAAGCTTCAACTCCAACCAACAAAATTTTAAATTCATCCCCAAATCACTATTTACACCCCTAAATCGATATATGGTTAGTCAAAAAAATGGTTAGCCGAATATTCGGTTAACCATGTTTATGGTTAGGTTTTTTGGTTTATATAAATAACAAATCGAAATGATACCGGTTTACTTTAGTGGCACTGGTTAATGGTAACCGCGTCCACCCCTAATCAAATGTGTGATTCTAAATCAAATATATGTTCTTCAATCGCTTATTACGCTATTAACATTAATGACAAGCCATCTTTACGATTTTTTTATTTTGATTATATTTTTCTATCGATGTATTGCTAATTGGAATCAATAAAATTATTTTTCTCTAAAAAAAAAGAAGACTAAAAATAGATTAATTTAAATAACATCTTTCAATTATTTATAAAATAAATTTAAGAACATTGAAAATAAGTTAAAAAGATTTTATGTTTTCAAACAGATTTAATCTTTACAAAACATCTTTCCAAACATGATCTATCTTTCTTGAAAACAAGTCAAAACTAATTTAAAAAAAATATTACCAAATATTCTATGACATTCTATTTTATTATTTTTTGAAGTTACATAAAATTTACTATTTTTTCTTTACTTCATCTCCCACGTATTTCTTTCTCAAAATTTCAGAAAATATATTTAAGGCAAAACCTTGATTTTATTATTTTTAAGATAATGTTCAGAATTTATATTTTTATGCTTCATGTTGTTTGATAAAGACAGGTGGATTAAATAAAATTATTAATATTTCATTTTCCTTCGTATGTTGTTGTCCGACCCCTACAAAAACTAAAACAATATTGTTCTTATTTTAATTGCTTCATAAAAAAATAAATTTAAAATTTAGAAAACAGAAATAACCCTTTTTTTTAAAACTTGTTATGAACAGTAATTAAAATATTTAAGAATTTTTATATATTTTATACAATTATATTGCATCTTTATACGAATAAGAAAATATAATTTTTTTTATTTGATTTCAGAAACAAAATTTTATTCATAAAAAATGTATTTTTAAGACTTATTCTTAGAAAGTTTCTGATTTCCTCGACCATAAGGACTAAATAGGTAATTATATTTTCTTAATCCAAATTTTATTTTTCAAATTTCTGAATCCAAATTATATTCTTGAACTTTTATAAATAAAATAAAATAAAAATAATGGGATAAAAGACAGCAGGAATGATTAACACCATAATGCTTCTTAATGCACTCCTCAATAATCTCAATGATGCAAATTTTACTTAATAATAATAATTATTATTATTATAATTAATGACTTTATATATATTTTTTATTTTTTTTTGTTTTTATTTCCTTCCACTTTGTCTTTCTATTTTAAAATTTGCAAGAATCAAATATAAGAGAACCTTTTTAAAACTCTTAAATTAAATTCGTCTAAAATTTAGAGATATTTTATTTTTTTAACTACATTTAAAATTATTCTCCAAATTATATACATATATATTGAATTAAGAAAATGGAAATTAGAGAATAATAATTAGAGTACCCCACTAATTGAAATTCTATCCAACCAGCCCAATAGACATGGCCCATGTGAGAGCCCACTAACTTATATATACACATATATAACAAAAATATTAAATAAAAAAGGTAAATCATTTAGTAACAAATTTTTTAAAATTTATATTTTTAGAAATATTCATTCTTATAGAAAATTAATAATGTATAATGTACTATAAATATTTTATCATTTTTAGAAGTTTTATGTCAAATTATGGCAGAATTTATTTCTAGCCTCATTGAAAAGTTTCCCTCATATTTATATGTTATGATATTTTTAATATTTTCAGAAGATTGAATTATAGATATTCCATTAAAAAAATTTATATCCAAAAAAAAAGAAGGAAAAATAATGAAAATCTACGTCAAAACGCTGCGTTTTGGGAAGGAACCCACCAAAGATAGTATGATGTACGTAAGTCCTGGCCCACAGAAATGAAAACCAATGGCCTGCATTGCCGCCAATTTTCCACGAAGATTCAATCACACGGTCACTATTCAATCCGAATCTCCATCAAAGATTCCATCCAACGGTCAAAATTCAATTTCTGAAACCCCGGTCTTTAACGGTTGAAAACTGTTCACCTCCGCCGCAATTCATTGACTTCTTGGTATCGGACGACTACGGTCACATAATACACATTATTACGATCCGAGCTGTTAAATTAATCCGAATGAATTCATATTAAATGATTAAAATTAACTCAAAAAGCTTAAACTCCACGGTTTCCCAGCTCAAAAGTTGCCTCTACGTTAGCATTTTTGTGAAGTTTAAGCGGGGAAAGTTGAGTTTTCGATGGTTTTGGAGGGTGGATTTTTCTGGGTTTGTGAGGTTTTAGTGAGAGAAAGTTCGGTTTTGGTGTTTTCTAGAGAGAGAAATTTTGTGGGGCTGGGAAAATTTAGTGTGGGATGGTTTAATTTAATTTTTTAAGTTTTTGGAGAGAAGCTGTGGGTTTAATGAGAGAAAGTGCTATTCTTTAAATTGTTTAGAGACAGGGAATAGTGGTTTTCAGGAAGAGGGTTTTCCATTTATTTATTTTACTTTTAGAGAGAAAAATGTTGGACTCTTTCTGAAGTTTTTAGTGAGAGAAAATCGTTCTTTCTCTTTTGTTTAAGAGAGAGAAAGCGTTGATTCTTCATAATGAATTTACAGACAGAAAAATGGAAGTGTTTATGAAGTTTTGAGAGAGGAGGTTTGAAGGTTTTTTTCGATGTTCAAGTGAGAGAGTTCTGAGAATTTTCTTTCAGAACGAAAGAGGAATTTCCATCAGAGCTTCAAATCCAAGCGAGCCCGGGTGAGTGATTCTGCTTCTTGATCATTTTGTTATATCTTTCTTTCAGTTTCTTACTTGAATGTAATTCTTAACTAAGATCATGAAGCTTTATCTATTCTGTTCTATTGAATTTGCTTATAATTGGGTTTAGTTTCTACACTAATCCTCTGTTTGGTTGCTGAGAAACCAGAAGAAAGTGAAAACAAAGTAAGATGTAAGGAATCTTATGTCATATGCTTTCTTGGTCTCTGGACTTTGATTTGGCTCCCCTCTTTTTTTCCCACTTTCATCAAATTTGTCTGCAAAGAACAAGAAAAACAGAAGCTAGTAAAACCTCTGAATTTGCCTGCCTCTATTGTTATTTTTCTGGACAATGAACATCTTAACTTTTCCTGCATTTTCTCAGCAACCAAAAGCAGCATAACTGCACATCCATTTCTTCCCAAGTTTTTCAAAATTCAGCCCATTTGAATCCCTAATCATTTGAATGCAAATCAGGCTGAAAAGATCTGAACAAGAAGAGAAGAACCAAAAATTGGTGGAAAGAGAATTCAAAGATTTCCCCGACAAGGATGATGAACTTGTGCTTTCCAAAATGCAGACTGCAACGAATAATGGGTATGCTTCAAATCATATTGGGAGCCCTTGTTATCATTGTAAGCATATCTAGTCTCTTCAGGTTCTATTCCGCCGGCTTTTTCCTGCACAACGAAGATATTTGTCGCCATTTCTATGGTGTCAAGGAAGATTATGAGGGCCTTGATTTCAAGGCATTGTCTGCCAGGGTTGAAGAAGTATTATCCCAGATGGAAAATTTACAGACCAAGCTCGAATCGACAGTACAAGAGATGGTGAAGAACAAGAATTTTATGGCTTCCAACATTTCCAAAACCGAGTACAAGAAGTTTTTGGAGGAGGAGGTGATTCAGCCCCTTTACAGTGCTCACATTTCCCTCAGACAGATTCGGTTTCCCAAGGCCGAAGGGATCGGAAACGAGGCCATCAAGGAGGAGCCATTGATCAATTCCTTTGTGATTGAAGAGATCAGGAAGTATATAACCCCAAAGGAGAATAGGCTGGGGAAGAACAATTTATATGGGACAAAGAAGGTATACAACACCATTGGACATGCTTGTGTGCTAATGAAGAAGGAATTGGAAGAGTACATGGATTATGATATAGGATCTTATTGTAAAGATGATTGGAATCTAGCTCAGAAGCTCATGATCAATGGCTGTGATCCGTTGCCAAGGAGACGGTGCCTGACCCGGGCATCCAAGCTCTATCTCAGGCCATATTCAATCAATGAGTCTCTCTGGAGAATCCCAGATGGTAGAAATGTGAGATGGAGTAACTACCAGTGCAGGAACTATGAATGCTTGTCAAGCAAGAACCCGAAAAGGGGGTATTCAAAGTGTGTAGGGTGTTTTGAGATGGAGAAGGAAAAGCTTAAATGGATTACCAACAGCTCCTTACCTGTAGATTTCTTGATAAGGGATGTTCTAGGAATCAAGGCGGGCGAAATCAGGATAGGTCTGGACTTCAGTGTAGGTACTGGAACTTTTGCAGGAAGAATGAGGGAACAGAATGTTACCATCATCTCAACTGCTCTCAATCTTGGAGCTCCTTTCAGTGAGACGATCGCGCTAAGAGGGCTGATCCCTCTGTATGTGACACTGAATCAACGTCTCCCCTTCTTCGACAACACCATGGACTTGATTCATACAGCAGGGTTCATGGATGGCTGGCTGGATTTGCAGCTGATGGACTTCATCTTATTCGACTGGGATCGGATCTTAAGGCCTGGAGGGTTGCTGTGGATCGACCGCTTCTTTTGTGACAAGAACAATCTGGATGACTACATGTACATGTTTCTGCAATTCAGGTACAAAAAACACAAGTGGACTATTTCTCCCAAATCAGGAGATGATGTTTTTCTTTCTGCATTGCTGGAGAAACCTCCAAGATCTCTATGATCATACTTTGTTTATTGTCTTTTCCTTCTTCTTTTTTATTTTTTTATTTTAATGTTCTTAAGCTATGAACATCAACATATTTTCTTGTGATTTTGTACTGTCAAATGGTATCTCAAGTATTCATATACAGAATTTTCCTATACGACCCAACTTTTCACCCGATATTGTTTGTTACTTTCTCTTCTCTAATATCTCCCATCTATCTATATCTTTAGTTATTCACTAGAGCAATTATGATACGTAAGTCGATCCAGGGCAAGAATTTGAACACAAAAACGGCTCTTTTGTGCAACCTAGTGTATTCATATCTTTCTTAGATAGAGCTACTTCATGTCCATAAAATGTATTACTAGTACTCTCACGTGGGCAGTCATTAAGCATTACTAAGAGACATTCAGTTCTGGACTGTGACTTCTCACCAGCCTTTCTTGGTTTTGCTTCTTTATTAGGCCTACGTACTTAACTAAATGTCTTAATACTGTTGAGTTCAAGTCCTCCATATATGGATCTTTACCTTTCAGTCTCCAGGCGATGTGGGGTACTACAATCCACCCCCTTAGGACCCAATGTCCTCGTTGTCACATTTCCAGTTGGAAATCATACTCTAATACAATTTTATAACAATTCAACTCTTCACCCGATATTGTCCGGTTCCAAGTCTATTGGGCCTATGTCCTCAAGAAAATCTTCAATAATGTTGAATTTAAGTTCTCTGCATATGGACTTTTACCTTTCAGTCTCTAGGCGACGTGCGATACTACAGTTGTTTTCTTCACAATCGTCACAGGTTTAGTCCTAGTACTGAATTCAATACTTAGTTTCATTGATGATCTCCTTGAATTCAATACTTAGTACTGGATGGGCCCATAATTGACAAAATCCATCATGTCAACAGAAAAGCCCACATATTTGAGCCCGCCCTCAGGAAACCAATTTCATGGGCTAGTGACATGCTAATGGGCCGAAGACTGGCCCATACCAGCTCATGCTCATCTGAAACTTGAAAGTTTTCTTCATTTTCAAGAACTTCAAATTCGCTCAAAAAAAAAAAGAACTCCAAATCAAGAAGGATTAGCGTATTTTTCTTATAATGTTTTCAAGAAAAGTTGTGCTAATAATTCTTAAAAACATTTTCCAATTGTTTTTGGCAATAAAAGTACGTTTGAAAAAGTTAAATATGAAACATAATTGTTTTCCACATCCTTGGAGAATTTTGACCTACAACAAGAAAATATATTATCTCTCATGATTAGTTCCACCAAAATTTGACATGATCTGTTAATACGGTATGAACTCGACATGTTTTTTCAAGTTTGAATTGAGTATAATCGTGTTTTGGTCAAATTTGTGCTGATCAATATAACTTGTTTAATAAACAAGTTATATTTGTGTCAATTTACATAACATGAATTTGATATGTTTAATTATTATACTAATTAATATGTAATTTGTGTTAGATGTTGATGAATTAATTATAATTTATATTATTTTAAATTATAAAATTAATAAACAGGTTATATGCATTATATCATGTTACCTAATTACTAATTCAATCGTATTTGAATTTGTTATTTTTAACTCGTTTATTATTCATGTCGTGTTCAAGATGGTGAACAAAATATAATACCTGTTATTGACACTTGCCGTGAACACAAATTGTCACCCCTCTCATGATAATCGTAAAGCTATTCACCTTTTTAGGAATTCAATATTTCATTTAAGATCTATGCTACAATTAATGACGTGCTTTGAGATGAAATAATTGCACTTGGAAAAGGTAAATGCTAATGAGAACAAATCAAATATATTAATGAAGTCTTTGCCTAAAGAGAGGCTTAATGACGGGATTTTCGCATTTACATGTAAATACAAAAGTTTCTAAAGTATTTTCATGTTATGAATTTTTTTTTGGTTGAAATTTATTTTGAAAGTGCCTCAAAGCACCCCTTTCCAAAACAAAATTTTAGAAATGTGTAAAAATTTGCCTACCAAAATGGCCTAGTTTATAAAAAAAAATGGCAAATTTGCCAATAAAAAATGTCACCCCGTTTTCATCTTTGGACCTTCTGATATTATCCTAAATAAATTCTAAATTTTAAAAATGATGATAATAATGTAGAGATTGTTAGAAATGAATAATGATTGATGTTTTCCATTGAATAACTTGATATATAAATAGTACAAATTCAATCAAGAAATGAAAGAATGAATCTAATGCTCAAATCTAGACTAGAAATATTGCACTATAAATCGATCTAAATCTAAATATTACATATTTATAATTACATGATTTAAATTAAATCAGATTTAGAATTTGATTCTCCAATATGCCCCTGCAAGTTGGAGCTCCGAGATGAGAGACTAATCTTGAGTAGTAACTGATGAAAATGTATATGGGGTAGAGGTTTGGTGAGACCAACTGCAAGCTAATCCGCAGAGGCAACATGTGTAACATGAAGATCATCGTTCTCAACTTGTTCGCAAATGAAGTGGTAATCTAGTGCAACATGTTTCATATGTGAGTGAAACACCGGATTAGAGCAGAGGTTGATCGCACCGACATTGTCGCAGTAGATAACTGGTGTCTGATTAGATGAGTAACCGAGCTCACCAAGTAAATTAGATATCCAATGAAGGTCAGTAGCAATGGCAGCGACAATGATATTCGGCTTCAGTGGAGGAGAGTGCAACCGTGCGTTGTTTCTTGGAACTCCAAGAAACTGGATTGCGCCCGAGGCATATAATGAATGTGCTTTGGTTGAAGTAAAATCATCTTTATTTTTAGCTTAGTCAGCATCAGAGTAGGCATGTAAGTAGAGAGGCGAATGACGATGGATAGTAAGGCCATGATCAATAGTGCCACATAAGTAGCGGAGAATATGGTTTATGGCAGTCTAATAGTCATAGGTCGGGCGAAGCATAAATTGAGAGAGTTTATTAACCGCATAAGCAATGTTTGGTTGGGTCATCGACAAATACTAAAGGCCGCTGACAACGGTGTGGAACTCAGAAGGATCGGAAAGGGTAGTGCCCAACTGAAGAGACAAGGTTGGTGCGGTCAGCAGTAGGGTGGAGATTGGTCGGGCATTCATCATCGCAGTTTGAGCAAGGAGGTCCACTATATACCACCATTGGGAAAGGATCAGACCGAGCGGGTGAGGAAGGACTTCAATACTAAGAAAGTAAGTCAAGGCAACTAAGTCCTTGAGTGAGAACCGACGGGAAAATAAGGTGATGAAGTGCTGAACAACAGATGAATTGTTTCCAGTGATGATTATGTCATCAACATACACTAGTAGATAGATGGAAACACCAGTGCTATGTAGAATGAATAGAGAAATATCTGTAGTGGAGTTCAGAAAACCAGAAGTAAGTAAACACTGTTTAAGTTCATTGTACTAAGCCCGAGGGGCCTACTTGAGACCATAGATGGCTTTGCGCAGCCGGCATACGTGATTGGGGTGATCAGTGTCTGTGAAGCCCTGTGGTTGAGCCATGAAAACATCCTCAATGAGGGTGCCTTGTAAAAATGCATTATTGACATCTAGCTGACGGAGGCACCATCCGTGACTAGTAGCGAGAGAGAGAACCAAATGAACAGGGGTTGGTTTCACCACCGGACTGAAGGTGTCATGATAATCAAGCCTAAGGCGTCGATGAAAACCCTTGGCAACCAGCCAAGCTTTGTACCTATCCACATAACCATCAGGTAAGCGTTTGATTCGAAAGATCCACTTACAACCCACAATGTTCTGAACCGAATCAGGTGGAACCAATTCTCTAGTGTCGTTTCGAACAAGGGCATCAAACTCTTCCAACATCATTGTGCGCCATTTAGGGTCTTTGGTGGCTTGGGCTACAAAGGTTCGTTCAAGGTCATGGGCTAATTGGGCAGAGAGAGTGAGTCTCTAGATTGGTTTATGGGTGTTGTGGCGAGAACGGGTGACTTCCGAGAAGGTATGGGTAGTGGGATAAGTAGCTCTGGTAGGAGGCAGGTTGGCTGGGTGCTCGAGTGATTGGGAAATATGTAGGTCGACTGTGATTGGGGGGCTTGAGAGGGTGGTCGATGGTGGGAGAATACGGGCAATGGGATGGGTAGCTTGGGGCGACGAGTTAATTTGGGTGCTCGGCGAGGTAGATTAATTTGTGATTAGGGGCTCGAGAGGGTGGTTTGCAGTTGGGAGGTACAAGCAATGGGGGCTTAGGTGCTCGGGCATGAGGCAGGTCGACTATGGTAGGGGGCCCAAGAGGACCGAATGTAATGTAGCGCCCAAAACCAGAAGTCCGTTGACTACCGTCAACCAGAATAAAATTGAATGTCAGTTGCAGAAGCGCCACTTGAGAAAATCGAGCGAGAGTCTCTTTGTGGGGCTCTACCCGAAATACAATACACGTATATCTGTCAAGCAGGTCAATATATGCAATATATCCAATCCATAGTATCTGACCCTTGGTACATAACAATGCTAAATATACATACCAACTATGAATCCCGACTACGCACTGATAGTTACAAGAGTTCAAATGTTTTACTCTCCTTACAACATATATTAAAATTAGAAATTCTAATACATGTAGATATCGTCAAAGCCAAAGCCATAATCAGGCTTTTTCTTCCAATCTGGAGTCTCACAGGACAAAGCGAGGTCTCCTCGCCGCTCCTTGTACACAGTAAGGGGATCCACGCGGGAGTTGAGCTAAGCCGATGGGAGAATGCATGCAAGTGGGCTACTCACCACCTAAGTGTTGTGCAATGTTCCAAAGTAAACACACATTCAAGCAAATGCATGATCCTACTTGAATGTCTACATGACCAACTTCGGATCCAGGAGTCCTCCATAGACTCTCTCACACTCGCTAAGCCTCGTGTAAAGTATTAGTTTTAATAGTAGGACAACCCTCCGTGCCTTGCATATATCAGTTGGGCGGCTCGACGATTGATATATTAATTGTTTGTGAACTACCCTCCAGTGAATATCAATTGGTAGCGCTCAGACGATTGATATTTTTAGTTTGTGGACTACCCTCAGATGATTAATGTTTTTTGGAAGAATGGCCCATCAGGCGTTCTGCAGGCTGCGATGCAAATGCATTTAACTCCTAGCATCCTAGGATGTCCTAGTGCATATGGAATGCATGTATGCCAATTCCAATACAGTCTAAGCACATGCAAATATATAAACACGAATATATTGCGCTAAAAGTCATCCTTTTGTATGTTATGTAATTATCATTTCAAACACCAAAATTAGCTCACTTGGGCTAATGTTCAACCACAAGCAATTCGATTCGAATTACTTAACCAAACACATATTTTCACGAAAATACATTTTAGTAACACTATTCCGGTTATACGGTTCAAACACACATCCATTCATCGGTTCACTTTGTGAACCCGCATTTCACGGCCATTACCGGCCTCATTCCAATCAAAGCATGATTTATTTCATAATTTCATGATTCCTGCTTAAACAGCCCCTAAAGCAGCTACGGCTGCACCTTGGCTCCCAAAAATCTTGTATCAATTTGGTCCCATGTTTTGGGACCGATCACACGACCCATTCCCGGCCTTTTTCACATCAATACACAATTTATTCAATAAATCAGCAAACATGGCACCCAAACAGCCCCTCACGTCACGGCTACAGATTTTGGGTTTCAATAAATTCACTAAATTCGGTCCCAAGTTTTGGGACCGATCTTTAAAAGATTGAGGCCTCAGCCAACGAAGCGTCGAAAAGCAACCACAAAATGGAATGGCTTCAGTAAGGGGCTTCCTCTGCTCTTGGAGTTGAAACTCAGCATCATCCAGTGCATGCAGGGAAGCCCTCTCGCGTAAACGATTCTTCTTCTTTATGCAGAAAGGCCAGCCGACGGTTGGATCGTGTGTATTTGCAGAGAAGTTTACTCTGCATAAAAGAAAATCTCAAAAAAAAAAGCTTCATCCCAAAATCTGGTTTCACGTTTTGCTCTTATCTTTAAGTGGGGAAGACAACTCTGATATTAATTTGTCTTGTAGTCATAAAAACTTTAAAAAATATTTATGTACTCTTTTCTGAATCGATGTTCGTATTCACCTCGATCGGTAATTTTAAGTAGTTCTCCTGCTCATCTGCTTATGGCACATGAGTCGTGTTATATGTGAAACTTCGTCGCTCGAAAATAGTTTCACCGTGGCGGCGTGATCGCGCCGAAAAGCGTGTCAACTCAGTTGTCTCGGAGAAAATTACGAGTTTTACGTGTTGACTAGATTTCGCGACCGCGATTCCAGTTGCAATCCCAGTTTAGATCATCCAGAGATCTAGAGAATTAATTCCGGATTTTTAACCGAGATTACAATTTTGTAATCAAAATTACGATTTTGCCCTTTTTTCAGAAATTGGAATTTCTCGGGTCTTACACTTAGGGTGGGCAGCCGAGAGTGTTGAAGGCGAGGCTAAGTCTACAAGAGTGACCGAAAACCATGTGGAAACAATGGACTCATTAGACAGCGGGATAGAAGGATTAGCAATAGACAAAAGAAATATTGACTTAATAAAATGAACATGGCGGGAGTGATAGGTCTTGGTAGTGGAAGGGTCAAAGAAAATGTATGCACTTTGAGTAAGCGAGTAGCCGAGGAAGACATAGGGGGTAGATCGAGGAGCAAGTTTATACAACGAGTTCTGTCAAAGCCATGGATAACACAGATAGCCAAAGACACGGGAGTAATTGGGAAGAGTCCTGAATAATTGGTGATATGGAGAGGACATCTGTAGTGTGGGTGTGGGAAGACGATTAATGAAATATGTAGCTGTGACGAAGGCATATGACTGGAAGTAAAGCGGAAGACAGGCCCGAGAGAGAAGGGCTAAATCCGTTTCAACAAGGTGACGGTGGCGACGCTTAGAGAAACCATTGTGTTCAGGAGTGTGTGGGGGAGATGTATGATGAGAGTTTCCATGAGTGGTTAAGAAGGTAGACAAACCAGTGTATTCACCCCCATTATCCAAGTAGAGTGTAATGATTTTCCATTTAAAGAAATTTTCAACAAGGGTTTTGAAGCGGGGAAAAACCAAACTGACATCTAACTTGTGTTTGAGTGAGTAGAGCCATATATAATAGGTGAAGTGGTCAACAAAAATGACGTAGTATTTGAAATTGTCAGTCGATGAAATAGGAGAGGTTCATACATCAGAGAAGATAATTTGCAAAGGAGCGGAGGAAACAAGTGTGGATTGAGAAAAATGTAACTTATGACTTTTATTGAAATAACAATCTTTACAATGAATGAGGGCGATAAGGCATACATAAGATAGAGCTTGTAATTTGAAACCAAGTGCCGAAGAATAGGCTATGAAGGATGTCCCAAGCGATGATGCCAGTAAGAAGGAGTGGCTTTGACACTGGAAAACGCAATGATAGGGGTGGAAGACTTGGTCGACCGCTCATAAACACTGTCTTTAGTGTGACTGTGAAGTAGAATTGCCCCCGTCTGCAGAAACTTCACATGGAAAGAAGAGGGTAAGAACTCTGCCAATTTTTTATTTGTTTTGCAAAATTGTGAGATAGAGATAAGGTTTCTTTTCATGCGAGGAACACATAAAACATTGTGTAAGGTAAATGAATTGGAAGAAGTAGATAAAGAAGTTGTGTCTAAATGAGTAATATGTAACCCATTATCATCACCAATGACAATGTCATCTGGACCGTCATAAGGAGCATGAAGCGTGAGATTGTTGAGGTCGACGGTTATGTGATGGGAGGCTCCATTGTCCAACAACCATGGCAGAGATTCTGTAGCCGAAGATGTTGCAACATGAGCCATGGGTTTCCACTGGTTGTGGTGCGAAGCCGAGGAGGGTCGTGCATGTGGCTGGACAGGAGCTCGAGCAGAGGAGGTCAGCACCAATTGGTAGATCGGGCATTGGCTAACTGAGTGACCAACGGTGCGACAGCCTTGGCACCGACTAAGGTACGGGCGAGGCTGGAGCTACGAGGAGGTCGGAATGAGGTTGGGGGGCCAGGAGCAAGATGACCATCGATGGAGTGGGAGTTCAATGGGTGGTGTAAGTTGGCGGGACGCCCAAAGGCCATGTTGGTAGTGACCGGGAATGAGGAGTGACCAGACTGCAACTGTTTGAGCGCCAATTCTGGATTGATCAATTTTTCATGTAATTCATCAAAGAGAATTAGAGTCTCATGATTTTGGACAATATCAACAACGATTTTATAATCATCATCTAAACCATCCAAAACTTTGTCTATAAGGTCCTCATGATCAAGGGGTTTACCAAGAGCAGCAAGTTGATTGTCACACTTGATAAACTGCATGTATTCGGCAATTGTTTGAGAACCCTTGATGGCGTGCTTAAGTTGATCCTTGATTTGCTTAATATGCCCATGAGATGGACGAGCATGTGTTCGCAAGGGTGAGCCAAGCGTCATGGGAGGTGGAGGATTGTTGAATAAGGGGAATCAACGAAGCAAAGATAGAGCCGATAAGAGCATCGAAGAGCAATTTGTCTTGTCGAATCCAAGGGAGAAAGTTTGGATTTGGCATGTCTTGGTAGGCGAAGCGAGTCATGGCTGGTGGACAAGGGTGAGAGCCATCGATAAATTTATGGAGACCATATCCGATAAGGATAGCTTCGATCTGAAGCTTACAGGAGAGGTAGTTTCTTGATGTGAGTTTGACAATGTTTTGATGGGATATGTTGATGAGGGTGAGAGGTGACGCAGGATCAGAAGGGACGATGATTTGATGTTGTTCTTAAGCCATGATGTAGGTAGAACAGGGGGAAGAGGAGGCGGAAGTTGGTGTGAGGAACGGTGGAAGCCGAGAAGGAGGGTAGTTGACGACTAGAGAGAAGAGAGAGGGAGAGGTTAGGGTCGTTGCTCTGCTCTGATATCATGTAGAGATTGACATAAATGAATAATGATTGACGTTTTTTATTGAATAACTTGAGATATAAATAGTACAATTTGAATCAAGAAATGAAATAATGAATCTTGTAACTAAATCTAGACTAGGCATATTTGTACACTACATCTAAATATTACATATTTAGAATTACAAAATTTAAATTAAATCAGATTTAGAATCTGATTCTCTAATAAATAACACTCTTTTCTTGAGTTAAAAAGGATAAAAATGGCAATCGGGCTATGTGGCCCATCTTAACCCTGCTTTGTTTAGTTAAACCATTTCATATTTTGACCTGTTTAAAAAAATAAAAATGATGAAGCAAGTTTGGCGGGAACAAGAAATTTCTATACCACCCGGTTTAATTTTTATTTTTTATTATACTAGAAATAACATATATTATAAAATAAATAAGATGTTACATTTTTTTATAATTTTACTTTACTTAAAAAAATTATTATTATTACATATGAAAATAAAAAATAAAAATTTTGTAAACAATACTCGAACTAGAACCCACCCTACCCAAAAAAATTTAATTCCAAATCCGTTTTCGATAAAACCAATCTCATACATTATACTTATCCTAGTAGGATTAACGGGAAGCGAAAACTCGAAAAAATTTATCGTGTTACCATCCCTAAGAAAGGAGTACCTTCACCATAAAAAAAAATACATTAAAAACATCTTAAATAAGAAAAAATTAATCATAAATTTAATATACAAAAAAAGTTACAAGACATGTCATTATATCCATAAGCCAAAATTCCTCATGATTAGACTTAATTAAAGTGAGAGGCCCAATCACATCAATCTCCACTGGCATGCATCTTAAGACCATCCAAAGCTAGCATAACCTAGTTTAAGAAATAATATAGAAACAAAAAAAAAAAAAAAAAAGAAAAAGATAAAAGAACAATTCAAAATCATTTTTTTTATTAAATATTTAAGAAAAGTGCATTGTGAATTTGTTCTAAAGCAAGCAAGTCTAAAACCTCCACATGGAGTAACAACCACCATCAAATGAAAAGAATGTAACCCTAAGCATAAAGAAGAAGACATTCTTTCCTTTCCTTTTTTCTTTCCTTTCCTTTGAAAGCAAGCACTTGATTTCAAAGTAAAAATGGGATCAGATCAGATGCCCATTTCAGTATATGGAGAGAAGAAATACATGGAATCTTGTTGCTGGTCTCATAAAATAAGAGGAAAAATATCAATATTTATCTTGTAGTCCTCAAAAGACTTCCAAAGTTCCTAGGGTTTTTCCATGATCCTTTTAAGGATGCAGTGCCCCATACCCATTTGTTTAATGCAACTATCTATAATGGGTAATAAAGTTCCAAATCCTAGATGGGGTCCAAAAATATAAGCTTTATATTATATATCTAATTTTAGTATTTAATGATTATCAGGTACAAGCACAAGCCAATTTTATATGCTTATAAACAAGACACCCTAGAAAAAGTTTATAGTATTGTCGACTCCCAAGTTTTGTTCTTGTGATGTTTTCTTTTGTGAGGTATTTAGAGTCTCACGTTGAAAAGTGAGAAAGAAAGGGAGACCTCCCTTGCCTATAAAACGAAGAGTCTCCAACCCTTGATAGATAAGAAAATTTTTGAGACAATGAGCTTTTAATTAGAGGCTCAAACTTGTCTATGAGTTTTTTTTTCTTTTAAGGAAGGATGAATCATCTCCTTAAAAGGAGAGAGGCTCAAAACTCTTATAGTTTAAAAGTTGTAATAATTTGAACTTGGAGGTCCCAATTTTGATAGGTAATCTTGGCTTTAGAGATGGTCTTGGCTTGGGAGATGACTCGGCTCGAAGAGCTACCCCTCCACCAGGTAAGTTCCCTCGACTTTCTTTTTAGTTAGAAAATCTTTTTATTTTTATAGTTATTTTATTGTTTAATTAATTGTCTTGTACATCTATTTAATTTATTGTTTTCTTTAATTAGTCATTTGTATATATTATTATTGTTTTATTTTTCTTGTGAGTATATTGTTGCTTTTTTATTTTTAATTAGATTGATTGTTGATGCTTTTTGTTTAGTAATTTAATTCATTTTACTTAATTCATGAACCATCACCCACCCTTAATTTATTCAAATTCCCAATTTTCTAATTTTCAAATTTTCCAATTTCATTTTTTTCAATTTTCCAATTTCAAAATCATAAAATTCCCAATTTCAATATTAAAGTCCCACAATTTCAAAATTTAAAATTTCAAGTTTCCGATTTCAAATATTATAAAATTCTTAATTTCAAAATCAAGTGCACTAATTCCAAAATTCAAGTCCCCCAATTTCAAATTTCAAAATTTCAGGTGTCATAATTTCTAATTTCAAGTCTCATAATTTCTAATTTCAAAATTTTAAATTTCAAATTACAAATTCTTAATTTCAAAATCCCAATTCAAAATTCTCAAACTTCAAATTCATTCCAATATTCTCAATTTCAAACTTCAATTTCTAACTTTCAATTTTTAAAATTTCAATTTTAAATTAATTTTCAAACATTCCAAACACATTATTAATTCTACAGCTCTTATAAGATGGAATCTTATGTAGTTAATTTGTGTAATAGATTAATGGGCTTGGATGGGACTCGACATTCCATGTATCATTTTAATAAATAATTTGACCTCTAATCTATAACCAATTTTCAATTAAATGTAAATATTTTGTTTTTTATTATTGCACTAACATTGTTTTCTAATTGATAACGCTTCTTATCTACTACCTAGGTACATATTTTTCTCATCTAACTTTGCTTTATTCTTTATTTATATATATCTTGCATGTTTTTATAGTGTAATTGCTTATCTTCGATATTCATTAGTTAATTAATCAAAAGTTATATTTTCTTTAACTTATTTAGTAGAGACCCAACTTTAGGGGTTTAAAGGGGTGTTACACTTCCATCGTACATTTCCGATAAGTAACACGATCATGGAACCTAAACTCAATTTTCCCCGGACCGCATTTTAACTGCTCCAGTCGCATTTAGAATTTTCTCTTATTTAATTTTTTAAAAAAAAAAAAAAGTGGCAAACTCAAATCCATTTTTAAAAATGGTTTTTCAAAATATAAAAATGAGTCACACTTTTTAGCAAAATAACCAAAAAATGCAAGATACACAAGTATCTACAAGAATGTTTTCTCATGCATAACAGTGAATGGTGATCTTTAACTATTCACCTGTCCTCTAGTTTCACATATGTATATATTTTCACTTCACAGTCGGTCACAACCATATAGGCGGAAACAACATAAACACACCCATATCTAGAAGTCTTACTTATAATAAGACGTAGCTTTCATTATGTCGTATTAATCCATGATATTTCATGTATTCTTTGATTCTTCTGTGGAGTTACACCATCATAAATTATGTACAAAAGGGTAGAACTTGTTATATACAATACGACATAGGGAACATGCAATCTGGAGTTTATTTTGCCCTCCCTTTCAAGTTCTAATCTTTTGATTAGGATTTAAGCTGTCTTTCCAAGAAAACTGATACACATGGAGAGCAAAGACTAGATCTTACATATACACATAGATCAGTAACTTCGAGTTAAATGTCAAACAAGGTAAAGTAATGAAAAACAAACAGTGATCAGGTGGCTGAATAAACATTTAGTTATAGAGGAATAATGGGTGCTTCGATGTTTGTAGAGTTGATATATTATTGCTTCTATATATTAGCTGTACCATACTGCATTTGACTGAGGTTTGGTGATCTTAGGTCCTTAAACATATGTTAAAAGTAAGCCTAATTGAACAGATCTTAATTGTCTATACTAGATATTTCTCCTGAAGCTCAAGAGCTAGATAGATTCTTGGAGTAAGTTTTTGATGAATTTTGAATTGATTAATCATGACACTTACAGGCCTTAAATTTGATAATAAATAGGTACTCAATGCGTGGAATAATTCTTCAATTGACCTTATTATCATTAGGGTTCTTAGACGGTGATCCTTTGGTAAGTGGCTACAAGAATCTGCTCATGGTTCACTCCCTTGACAATATTTTTGCAGAAAGAAAGTGCACATATACTTAGAATGATGACATGCTATAAGATGATTCGACAGACCACAATAAGAATCAGTGTATAGAACAAACCAAGGGAACTGTTATACATTCAAAGTTGTTGAACACTAGATTAATCGGCGCACTAAACTCAGATTAGCACATGCTGATGCCTCACTGGTTACCGATACGAGTGGGGCCCTATTCGGTTTTATTAGCATCTTCCAGAACTTGCTACAACCTAACAAACTTGAATTCAAAACTGAAAAGCTTCATGAGCTGCCAAATAGTGACAAACATTCATGGAAACCTAAATATGAGGTAATCAAACACTAGGGTTTCTAATAATGTATTTTTAGGTGTACTATTTGGGAAATCCATCCAAAACACGCATTCGTGCACATATGTAGGCCATTCACTAACTATTTTTGAAACCAAATCTGGATGTATTGGGAAGCATTAAAGGTTTACAAATGAAATGGGGGGTGGGGGACCAGTTGCACTGTAGTATAGTGGAAGAGTACTTGACCTTTTTTAGTCTTTAATTGTTTTAGTTTTCAAGATCATTTCTTCCCAATTCCAAGTAGAGAGTAGAGAGCCCTAGCTTGCTCAGCATTGACTAGGGTGGTCCTAATTGGTTTTATCATCTTCATCAGTCACCCTTAATCTTTGCTAGCTAGAATCTTAGCCCTTTGTGTATTTTTTGTGTGTGTGGTGGTACTAGTATGAAAAAGACTTGCCCTAGTCATATTTTTTGTGTGTGGTACTAGTATGAAAAAGACTAATTTTTTCACCAACTTTCAACTTTAACTGTCATGAAAATTTAGTGCCTGTTTGGTTCTTATTTTTGAAAACTGTTATTGAGAACAGTTTTTGAAAACACAGAGAACACCATTTTATTGTTTTTTGAAAACTTTTCTTGTTATCTGAATTTAGTGTTTTCTGTGTTCTCTATGTTTTTCAGAACAAAAAAAAACCTTGGAACCAAACGTTCTCTCTTTGTTTTACTTGTTCTCCTTGTTTTGAGAGCGAGCTTGATTTTCTCAAAAATAAGGACTTCATGAGGATCTTTGATTCATTTAAGTAAACTTGCAAAGCAAAATCATTCAACATGTCTATCAAAGATTCATTGTTCTCTCGCTAGCTATATGTATCGAATGAAACATATACGATAGACAATCAAGAATAACACTGGCATTTATGCTAATGATTCGACCTATAATAACCATGGCATATGCCTCGAGCAAAGTAACCCACTAGTATTTGTTATTGATCCCATAGGTGCTATGAACATGAGAAGTCACACTGCACATACATACATACATACATACATATATGCATAGATTCATAGATGAAATCTATAAAGAAAGAAATCCACGATTAAGTTTAAAGAGAGCTTGCAATGTGCCTTTGGTTTAGACAATCAATCTAGCAAATCTGATTCTAAAGATGGTTGATGAGCAGGATCATTTGTTGCCTATTGCCAACGTGGGTCGGATCATGAAGCAAATTCTGCCTCCAAGAGCCAAGATCTCAAAAGAAGCCAAAGAAACAATGCAAGAATGTGCATCTGAGTTTATAAGTTTTGTCACTGGTGAAGCATCTGACAAGTGTCACAAAGAGAACCGCAAGACACTGAATGGAGATGACATTTGTTGGGCTCTGAGTGCACTAGGATTTGATAACTATGCTGAGGCTATATTAAGGTATGTACATAAATATAGGGAGTTTGAAAGGGAGAGAGCCAACCAAAACAAAACTGGTGGCAGCAAAGACAGTGATGAAGCATCAAACTGTAAACATATCCAAGCTGGGAAGCAAACTGTAATTCCTCCACCATTAGAGTGCAGAGTTATTGAGAAGGGTAATGGCTCTCTTACAAAGCCATCTTAAGCAATATCTGTTATGAAGATAATGAAGATAATGATGGTGAAGAACAGCATCAAAGGATCTGAGGAGCTCAAGTTTATTGTGAACATGGTTGAATCAATTGTAAAAGGTTTGAATATATCTCCGGATTTCCTCCAACAAGTTATTAGGATTTAAAGTTTGAGGTATTTTGCACCTTTTCTTCAACTAGGGCTTTTTGCATTTCTTTCTTACTATCCTTTTTCCTTCTTCTTTGTGTGAAAAAAGGGGAAGGAAGATTTGTGCAAGATTAGCCACTTGTATTTTGTTTTGTAATTTTGGCTATATATATATATATATATATATATATATATATATCGGATGCCATTCAACTCAATCATGATACATAGATCTTTGATTTTTGAGGGATTTGCCTTTAATTTACTTGGATGGGACATAGAGCATTGTTCAAGACTATGTAAGATTGATCCATTTTTGCTTAAAAATAAATCTTCAAACTGCAAAGAAACCTAATTGCCTGACTTATTAGAAGCAAGATTAATGGGTTTACTGTTCATTACTTCCACTTGACTAAACACTACTTTCTTCCATTTCTTCTTGGGTATTATTTTTAATAAACAATCCCTAAAAATAAGAAAGAAACCATTTAGTTCAGCTAGTCCCATGTTTGGCCTATCAAATTGAGTTCAACAGAAACTGATTCCCATTTGCTCCATGAGATTCATTTAATACCCCTTACAGATAAACTCAGAATCACAACTACATACCCATTCTTGTTAAAGGTGAAAAAAAGGTGTTTTCCATAGGCTACTTTTTGCTCTACACATTCATTCATGTAAGTATGCTCATCAATTTTCAAGGGCTTTTTTTTTTTTTAATTACCTTTTGAAGATCGAACTAGCATATGGTAGAGCTAAACTAATTCTATCAAATCATTTTTGCAAGTATGCTCGTTAGTTCTGTTAGGATTTTTTCTCTTTTTTTCTTTGTTTTAATTAGCTTATGCTAGAGCTAAATTAATTTTGCTAATCTTCATGTCTACATGAAGGCAAATCAATTGAATTACTTCAACATTATATACATCACTAATCAAAGTCAAATATGGTATGAAGTTCTACTTTTCTGCCAAATAATAATAAGGTAGATAACCATTCTTCCTGAGATCAACAACTATATCTCTCCTTATGATCACTCCCTTTCTCTCATAGGTAGTTAGCACATGCTGTCTTTTTTGAGCCAGCCCACAATAATGTTGATCACCTTTAGACATAAACTAGTGAAAGGTAGTACCAAAAGATTCAACTGTACTAGGGTTAGGGTTTTCTTAACCCCAAATCCAGGGCCATTATCTAAGGCTTTCCACAACATGATTTCCTGAGAAAAATCTTTTGAAACCTAAGGCATGCCCTATATTATACTATATGTAAATGGATTGGGCAATCTTACCATATAGGGAAGATGGAAAAATTCTGATAATTGTAAAGTGGAAAGTTCAGTTCTGTCAGAGATTTATGGTTTCTGCTTCTGTAAACTGATGGGGGGGACCACTTCTCCTATATCATTCATTATTTTCTTAGTGAGAGTTGCTAGGTTGGAGCTTATTTTTAAGACAAAATCCCTAAGACCACATCTTGGTGTTACACAGAGAGGGACAAAAGCTGAAAATTCTAGAAAATAACTTTTGGACCAACTATGCTAAAGGAATATTATGCAGTGGTTTTCATGAGAGGATGGGTTGTCAAGGTACCTCTACCAGCTTCATTGTTTCAGGCCATGGAATCATGGTATCATCGATCTTCATACCTTGTTTGGTTCTCATGGTATGTTGGCACGTGGCGCTTGCTTGTGCAACTCCCAATATCGATTAACAGCGAATTGGTGTCACACGGCATTTGGTGCACCCCATTTCCACTGACAGGGAGCAAAATGTCCATGAGTCCTCCATGTGAGCTGCAGCTGCTCAATGTAACATAGTTGCAACTTTTTCGCAATCCTTCCTGGGAAACATGTCAAAAATTGAAAATTAATTTATATAATCTTTTCTGTCTCTGAATCCCTAATGCATACATGTTCCATTGAACTATGTCAATGCATATCAAAGCACCCATTGCATGTATTCATGAAAGTTGTATGTCGATCATACATTGGATCAAGCAAATATAACATGAGCTGTCACAGCAAATTCTAGGGCTAAATTCCAGAAAATGATCATAACTTTCTAGAGTAGAAAGATCACAAGCATGTCTTCATCACCAAACAATCCACTTTAAGAACTGAACTTTCTTGAATTTCATGGTATTTACATCATTACCAGAGAGATTGAACATAATTAACATTTTGAGGTGTAAAGGTCCAAGCCAAATGCTTCTGAACTGCATTCAAAGAACATCCACTCATCCTCTACATATCATTAAGATAAAGCCTATCACCAACTACAACAACTATTTTCATTTGGGTATGCCTCTTTGTTTTTCTCAACCACTGTTTTTTGGAGGAGATCGATCACAAATAAAAATTTCGGCTAGGGAAATGTCAGATCCTTTTTCATCTTTAATCGTGTAAAATAATGGTATAGTTTACGCTTCTTAGTTTGAAGGTCAGCACCAAAACATTGCCAATAACTTTCCCTAACTTCTTTAAAGAAAGAAAGGATGAATATCCATGAAAAAAAAAAAGGAGAGATATCATTACAAACTTAGATAATTTAGAGGACAAGGATCAGAGAAAAATTTATTTTCATACTCTTTATGATTTCTTCTGTGATCTAGATGGACCTGAAGTTATCATTTAAGCGTGGTTAATGCTAAGATTAATTACTAATGCATATCAAAGACTAAACATAATACTTCATTGTTGTTTTTTTTTTGAGCTTATTGCAGCTTTAATATCAATAAACAAAGTAGGGCTTGATGCCGATGAGCTTTCTTTCAGAAGTAGACACCAAAACAACACTTGAACAATATATACAAAAAGAAACAAGCAATGTAGAATCTCAAAAACCAGGTGAATTAGAAGGTCATCATCACATACATCATGTGTAATATCTCCCTACAAACTTGCCCTTTAATTTGTAGTTTTGATGATGTTTTTATTTGTATTTTTTAAATTTCTTTTCCACTTAATTTGTATTTATTGATCATAAAAAGTATAAAGATAAAGGGGGAAAAAAGAATGCCAAAATTCTTTCCAATGAAATATGCATGGATTAAGTAAAACCATGGTCCATGTACCATGAACATTTTCAAATTCTTTGCTCTTTGTATTACAGAAATAAAAAAATAATGAGAAATAAACTAAGAAAGCATGCAAGGAAAAATTATTTAGCTTAAATTTATTTATTTACCTATTTTTCTTCTAATTTATTCATTTAGTATGAAAAATATAAGGAAATTAAAATGTAATAACACTAATTAGAGATTTAGAATATTTTCAATTTCGAATTATAAATTTATTTTTCATTTAGCTCAATTTTTCTTCCTGCTATTTTCCATCATTAGATTTTCCAAATTTAAAACTAAGAACTAAGGGCCTGTTTGGTTTTAGTTTTTAAAAATTGTTCTTAAGAACGGTTTTTGAAAATAAAGATAATACCATTAGAGTTGGCAATATGGGCTGAGCTCGATGTGCCAGCCTACTTTAGCCTAAATTTTTGGAGCGTTGAGTTGTAAAATTTAAGGCTCGAATAAAACTGGGCCAATTTGGCCAGACTCGTTTTGGCCCGTGGCCAATGTGGGTTTAGCTCGGGTTAAGCCGATTGGCTTGAAATTTTTATTTAATTTTTTTAAGTAATTAGCTTAGTAATTGAGATTTTCAAGGATTCATCAATAAAATTTGATATTTTGGCTATTTCTTTTGTAGCATAGGGGGTTTTAAAAATAATAATTATTATCATATATGATTAATATATTAAACTTTGTTGTTTAACTATTTTATTTTCAATTTCTAAATGTATCTTTTAAAAGATAATTTATATGATAATTAATATTTAAAAAATCTTTTATGAAAATTTCTGGGCAATTTGAATTAAATAAATTACATTTTTAATATTAAATATATTTTTATTTATCTCATTAATCATATTTTAAATATTTACAATTTCATTTTTTTTATGCATCCTTTAAATTTTATTCAATCATATATGTTTTTTTTTATTTATAAAAATGAAGTTGTACTAGTTCATAAATTAAATTAAATTTAATAACTAAATTATCCAATATATTTAGATAATTTTATTGCTTAAACTAGTAATAACAAAATATGTATTTTTGTAATTAACAAAAAATTATATACTATTCTTTCTAATATGATTATATCTTTTAGCAAGATGAATTTTCAAACAAATAGGATATTTCATTATATCTTAGTTGAATGCATTTTGAAAAAATATTTTTATTCCAAACATAAATGAAATTTATGTTGTTAACATTCTAAATTAATTAATAGATGATGATAACTCAACTACCATCGAGGATGATGAAGATTAGAGGCATATGAGATTTTATTTGATACTTTGTAGTTGTTTTTGTCAGATATGTTATTAAGTTGTTACTTTATTGTTTTAGTACTATTTAGCTAGCTAGTTTGGTACTTTGATTATACTTGATTCTAACATTATTTATTTATTTAAGTTTGTTTACTATTATTATATTATTATATTGTTTAGACTCAATCATTTTATATATTAATTATTTTTATTTGAAAAATGATGAATTTATAAAATTAATATTTTTAGCATTTTTTAAGATTTTGGTCCGTTTTAGTCCGTTTTGTACAACCATGGAGTTGAGCAGTAAAAAACTAGCCCAAATAGGAAATGCTAGGTGCTTGGGCCGTTTAAGCCTGCGGCAGGATGGGTAGCCCGAAATGGGTTGGGTTGGCCTGTTTACCAGCTCTAAATGCCAATACCATTTTGTTATTATCTGAAAACTGTTATTATTCTCTAAACTTAGTGTTTTCTGTATTCTCCCTTTCAAAACAAAAAAGAAAGAAATCAAACATGTTCTTTGTGTTTTCCTTGATTTTTAGAACAAAAAACAATTTTCAAAAACTGAAAACAAACAACCCTATATATGTTCAATTGCAGCCTTAATAAATACGTTTGAAAAAAAAAGAAGAAAGACAAGAATATTTATAACAAGAAAAAAGGGAAAGAAAAACACACATATATACCATGCACATCCAATTTTGTTTTCCTTATTTTTTTGTTTTTCCCTTTCTAATTAATTTTCATAATCCTAACTGAGCCTTAATTAATAAACCAAAATTAACTTTAGTGTAGTAATATTTTTTTATTAATGCGTCACATATTATAAAGCTTGTATTCTATTTATAATTAAAGGCACTCTTATCAGTTTTTAATAATAATAACAGGGACATGGAGAACGGAGGGGTTCGAGTCTCAGTGGAAGTAGTTTACTACATTGTATTACAAAGTTTTTCAAAAAAAAAATAATAATAATAATAGGGACAGTTTACTATATTGTAAATTAGCAGTCAAAAAATATTATTATTATTATTATTATTATTATGATTAATCAACTAGGAGGATACTTACTATTATTAAAATGACTGTAAATTTTGGTTCAATAAAATATAAATTAAAATGACATGTTAAGAGCTGGACTCAACATTCGAGCCAAAGCCCAGACAGAGTATACCCAAAATGGTGGGCTGGGGAGTAGTCAGGCCAAGCCCAGGTTTAGCCTCCTAATTTTTGGATCGGCCTGGCCCATTGATGAGTTCTAATTAAGAGTGTCCATTTATAATTTATTTTTCCTGCATGATTTCAGTATAATTAAAAATTTTGGTCATTATTTGATAAAATATGTACCGAATTTTTCTGTGTATTTATTTTTTTTTACTTTCCTATTCTCAACCAGAACAAAAAAAATAAGTTTTTCTAACTTAGAAAACACTATTTCAGTTTTCAACATTTTTTTTTAAAGAATCCGCTGTAAAAACAGATTATTTGTATAACAAAAATTCAGGCATTTTTAGTTGTTTTTTAGAGTGTTCCAACTTCCAACTTCCAAGCAATAGTTCAAAAAATAAATAAAAATAACTTTAAAACCTTTTGGCGTCTGTTTAGAGAGAAGTGGAAGGAAAATAAAAAATAGGTTTAAATTTAATAAATTAATTTTATATATTTATTTAAACTTATTTTATTTGTTTTTCTCTAAATAACATTCATAAGGATTAATACATTTAAAATTTTAATTATATATGATTTTTTTTTATATTTTAATTATATTTTCCCTTGTCAAATCAAATATGTAAGGATTGTAGGTAGCATTTGAAATCCGATCACTAAAAAAATGTGTTTGGTTCCCAAGAATCTTATCTTTTGGGTCATGCCAGGTTATAGGTTTCCTTACGACTGACAAAATTTGCCGAACTTGAAATGTTTTTTTGTGTTTGTGTTGAATATATTCGTGTTTAAATTATTTAGGTCAATTAATGTGATTAATAACCCATTTAATAAATTTAATATGTATTGACCCTTTTAATTAATATGTTAATTAATTTAACTTGAATTAATGTTATTTATGTTGAATATTGATGAATTAATTATAATTTATATTATTTTAAAATATCAAATTAATAAACGAATTATACGTATCGTATTGCGTTTACCCAATTACTAATGGGATCGTATTTGAATTTTTTTTGTTTTTGATTCGTTTCTAATTAGGTATGGAGTGCTCGGGTTGGAGAATCACGAGTCGGTGTGGCGCATGACGAAGGTATCATGACTTTCTCGTGGAAACAGGCAAAAAGAAAAAAAAGGGTATGGTTACTGACCTATGATTCAATGCTGATCTTCCAATGCTTGAGATCCATCCAGAAAGGTAAAGAAGGAAAAGAAGCCATGGAAGACCATTCAACAACCTTCAGAAATCAAAGAATTTGATTTACAAAAGCGTTTACAAAACCCCAGCCATCTTCAATATCCGGTCCTACCCAGTAACCACATATTACACTCTGTGTCCCAGCACTTACATTCAATTGAAATGAAACTGGTTCAGGTTCCCAGAATCGTCTTGCCGGCGCCCGTTTATGGGGAAGGCAGCTCCACCTCTCCACAGAAGAAATGCTTCTACCTGAGGTAATGGGTGTAAGAAGCTTCATTCCTGCAAATATAATTCAAAAAGTCAGTTCACAAGACACAAGAAAAGACCATCAGGGAGTTTAGATGTCCTATGGAAAGATTCATTAGAGTTAAGTGAGGTTATTTTCTACTTGGGAGTGTGATCAATAATTGTTTGGATGAGCAGAATAATTCCCATTTTCCATCATGTTCAACGATGACAAGTTCTGTGAGAAATGAGGATTTCTGCCATCAAATGCCTACTTAAGGAAAAGGGTAAGAAATGATAAAATTTTCACTTACGAGAAAAAAAAAATTATTAGCTCCTTACTGTGTCCAAACCACAATGTAGAACCAATCTAAATTATCTTCCAATCTGTCTTGAAGAAATGCTGACTAAAAAAGAAAAGAAATCGAGCATGCATTTGAGTTCTTCCCTAAAATTCTGGCTATCATCAACAAATTCTCCAAGGCAATTTATAATTTCAATGCTGATAGACACTCCCCTAGCAAGCATTGGGATTTGTTCGACGACAAAGTATCACCAATATTTTGTTGATAGGTAAAAGTAATTCGTATTAAAAAGGCCTAAAAGCTCACACCAATGTTTTGTTGATAGGCGAAATCAAATTGTGTTAAAGCGCCTGGCGGGGGGAGCAAAATAGTATACAAGAAGTATGCATGGGCACCCAAGGCCAGAAAAGACGAGGGAAACACAAAACACTCTCGCCTCATTCACAATGGGAACAAGGTAAAACCTAAATTCACTTTGACCCAATCCAAGAACATGTACATGAAGGACCTTACATGAAGAATGCACCAACATATCACTTCCATGAGGTACATACAGTGAATTAGAAGTATAACTCTTACGTCAAATTGATTTTCTTTTTCTGTTTAATTATTGAAAGTGATAAACCTTCCACAAATAAATTCCACCGGGTAATCTGAATTTAATCCCTTACTAAACTTTACAAGTTTGTTTTCTTTTTCCTCCACAGACATATTCTGACCACCTTAAGAACCAAGACGAGCAATTGACTAAGATCCGGACTATTTTTAAAGGGTGGCAACAAGCAAGAAGATCGGAAGAGACCTGTTCTATTGCTTGCTTGGTTTGAAAGTCTGCCCACAGCTGATTTCCTTTGATTCTTTTCCTGAAGGAAAGTCCCACCAAACATTAACTCAAAACACAAGCTACTAGCATATGATTCAATTAGCAATTATGACATCATTCAAGCAAGCCATAATTTATAGATGACGGATTTTAAGCAGAAATGAAATAGCTTGTCCTTTTATTTACATTTGTTGCCAGAGTGCCTGAGGACATAAAAACTGGTTGTATAGATAAAATACACGGTATTGAAGAAACTCAGTCAAGTTATTAGGCAGATCATGAAACCAAGGATCACAAATGTCATTTACATAACATCGATATAGTAAACTGGGTATAAAAGACAAAAGTGGATGCAAAAAGTATATATATATATAAACAATAGTTGATTCCTCAAATGCTTTTTCTGTCCAACGCCTCCTACTGGGGTCTGATCCTGACATCCATAGCCCATACCAGTGCAACAAAGATACAATAGATTCACGTTATTTTTAGTTAGTATGAAAATTTTCTGGGCTTGGGAAAGGAAAGGGTATAACCATTTATATTCATGTGATCAAAGGGTATGTCTGATGTAGCAGCAACTAATGTGAGAACAAAATAAAATTCAAACTGGTTTCCAATGACAATAAATTTCTGTATCATTTTTCAGCAATGATTGTGATTGAACTTGGTGGAAATATTCAAGAAGAGATTTCATGATGTATGTTGCCCAATGATGAAATAATTTTCAGTTTTTAAAACTATAAGAACAGAGAGGTTGTTAATAATTTAAGAACCCTTTTCACCTCTCACTAAAAGGCCTTGCGCAGAGAAGGTTCATGTGCCCTGTTCACTTCAATTGGATGGAGTGTCGGAAACTGGCACTCCCCCTCACATAGAGACCAGGGCTTTTCTTGTTCTTTTTTTTTTTTCAGTTCTTCCAGAAGATGATAAGTGTGGAGCCTCCTCCACTGTGAAGACACTTGGCCAGCTTTGATACCATGTTAATATTTTTAAAACCCCTTTCACCTCCCACTAAAAGGTCTTATAGTAGGAGGAAGGTTTCTCCATATATATATTCACTTCAATTGGACCGTGTCTAGCCATTGTGGGACTTCCAACAGAGGTGTACTTTAGATTACAGACATAGTAGGGCAGCAAAGAATACTTCATTAAGATTAGAAGTATAAATGAGAAAACAGTGAAAAATCAGGGGTAAGAGTATGCCATCCTCAAACATCCCATTTTTGCTATCTCACTTTGAGCTGGGGAGACTTGGTCAATATTTGCACTAGAATTAAGAGTACGATGGAAGAAACATATACAGGCTACTGGTTTTATGATAGCCACAAAAAGACAGAATGAAAGATTTGAGACCATATTGATCACGAAGACATAGTCAGTAAAATAGAACCAGGAAATTTGAACGTGACAAGACAAAGAAGGCTAACATGGAGCAATTCAGATACTATTAGGAAGAGCCATTTCAGAGAGTTCAATGATAAGCCAAGAAGACCAATAAATGCAAGCATGAATGTAATTCGATTTCAATAATTGATCAACCTACAAGAAAAAGAAAAAGAAAAAGAAAAAGAAAAAAAGAAGGCCTAGATAAAAAAAAAGGTTTATATGGGGAAAAGAAATATTTAGCCAAACTGGAATAGTCAGCCAAATCAGTCAAACGAGAAAAAAAATTCCCAAATTTTACACCATATTTTTTCACACTCAGGACCACCTAAATCCAACTTGAGAACAAGCTATTCGTATTGAATTCAGGAGTGTGAAAACCAAATAATCAAATTGTTAAACCATGTTGAGATCAATGGTGTAATCATAGTAATACTGAAATCAAAACAAACTATCTTAACCAAGTTTCTTCGATTCAACTAAAACAGAACGCGAAAATTCATTCACTTCCTCTCTGTATTTCATTTACTATCCGTTTGGTTGCAGAGAAAATGTAAGAAAAATAAACCCACACAACAGGGACTAAAACCAACTTCTCGTTGAATTCTAGTTGTGTTTTCCATTTCTTATTTTGCTAAACCAAAAAAACAGGAAACAGGGGGGAAAAGGAGTTACAAATTCTCTTATCGTTTCTTTTCTCAGCAACCAAACAGAGGATTTGAAGTAAAAGCAAGTTTACTAAAGGATTTTCTTGATGGGTATTGGGTTCATACCTCAATTAGGGTTTGCGAAGCAACAAGCGGCAATGAGACACTGATACAGACAAGACACGCCATGAAAGCTTAACTGTTGCTACCGCGCGATTATGGTTTTTATAGGGGAAATGTGATTTTGTCAAGGCAGGAATTAGGATCTCCAAGGAGGAGGGAGAGCATCAGACGACGTCGTTTTCTTTCCCCCTTTTTTTTTTTCTTTCTTTTTTTCTCAAAACAAGAGGGAACCATTTTTTGAGAGTTAAATAAACAAATAAATAAATAAATAACCATAATTGATAACATTCTTTTAAAAATATTTTCTACATTTTATACAATATAGTAAATTGCATTTATTATGACTTAAATGCTTGATTCGTCGTAACTTATTACCCAAACGTTGAATGTCGCATGTATGAGTTGCAGTATGATGAAATGATATTTTTAATGATATCAAAGTATTTTCGTCTTTTCATGCTTTATACTTTTAATATAAATTATTTTATTTTCCATATTTATTATTTAATATTTTATTTATTGATATAATTTTTTTGTATATAATATTTGAATATAAACAAAAAATATATCTTGTCAAAGCCTATACTTCGAATGGTTAAAAGCTCGAACATGCATAAAGAGGGGAGGGGAGGGATAGGGTTCCGAGGACAAATTTGGGAAGATCAGAATGTTCAAATGTTGTAATTCCAAGTGCATAGAAGTAAAAAAATAATTAAAAAAAAACATAATAATTTTAATAATAAAGAATAAATTTTTAAATAACTCTTTAATTTTTTTAAAAATTTGTCCAAAATTTTATTTATAAAACTTGTAACCTCTCACACACTGGATTAATGTTAAAGATAATTGTGACTTTCATTTTAAAAAAAAACTTAAAAGATTGAAATTTCTCTAAAACAATGTTTTTCCTTTTACCATCAAATCACATCTCTGATGCATACTTCTATAATAAGCAAAGTAAATATAAACGTAAACTCTCAATTCATTTAGGTTTTTAAATGTTTTTATCAATAATATTTTTACTAGAAATCCTTTATTTTCTATTAAAAAATTATTATTCAAGTTATATAAAATACTTAAGTACATAACGTTCTTATTAATAACATTTTCATCAAAAATATTCATACAGAGAACCGCTTCAGTGTTCTATGCTTGTGGGGAGGGGGTGTTGGTAAGACGAATTTTAAAAGTTGTACTATACACAATTTCTATAATGAATAGATTTTTAAGCCTTAAAAAGTGTTTAAATAATTACCAAGAAATCTTTCCAGCTTTTGGAAGGATGTTTGGTGTGATGAGGAGGCGTTGAGTCTTGCGTTTCCCAATTTATTTAGGTTGACAGACCAAAAAAATGCTAGGGTGGCAGATTTGTGGGAATGGGACAGCAGGGATGGGGGTTGGAATCCTATCTTTCTTGGATTAACTTAATGATTTGGGAAATGGAGGGAGGTGGATAGGTTATTCTGAGTCTTGTATAGAAAACATATCAGACCTCACCATTGGAGGAATAATCTCTTGAAGGTTCAAGAATGATGAATTTTTGTGAAGATTATGTACGAGTTGTTAGATTGATGCTCAGTGGTGCTTTCAGTTTATGTGATATGAAATCCGATGCATCCAGCCGAATGGGCTTAGCTCTTGGGGAGAACTACGGGAAAGTCTCGCATTAGGCCATTTCAAGCGTCGTGGGAGAGCTCGCTAGCAGGTGTTTCCTTTGCGAAGAGGATGGCGGGACATGATCATTTATTCTTATTTGCAAAAGGCGGAAGGTACTGGGACCTTTTCCTGTCGATAGTTGGTGCAAGTTGGGTTTTTCCGGATTCAGTCATTCAAACGCTCCTTTCTTGGCAAGGTGCTGATGGGTAAAAACGTAAGCATGGATTACGCGCCCATTGCTCATTTTTGGATTGTGTGGCGGGGCCGAACGTGATGGTTTTGAAATAGGGTAGCAAGATCGAGGACAAAATTTATCTTTTGAGCGAGTTGTAATTAGTTGGCAAATATTCGTAGTGTGAATATCTGAGATTAACTGTGGTGGATTTTTGGCACGATTGGGGTGTAGGTAATGTTTTTTGTTTAGTTTCTCTTCTTTGGGCTGCTGACCTTAATTAGTGGTTTGTCCTTTGTCTCTTTTGTTTTTACTGTGGGTTCCTTTTTGTATACTTTTTGTGTATGTTTTGGAACCTTCGTTTTGGGTATCTTTTTCAATATATTTGCTTTTTATCGATCAAAAAAAACAAAAAAAAAAAAGGGGTGAAATAAGATTACGAGTGATGAACAGAATACCACAACCCAATATATGCTCATTTTTCATAATTGAAAGTTACCATAAGTTCACATAGCTGAGAACACATATGCCTTCAATGTTAACAAATCATTATACTTTGTATTTAAATCGTAAAAGATTTAATGACAATTTACCTTACTCGATACACCTTCACAGAAAAAGTAAATTCCATTTTCTGTGATACCAGCAACTTACATAGACCAGATTGCCGATTGCCGGAACGATAAGACAACGAAAAAGTTCCTATATTTCCCAGGGAAGAAAAACAGCAAATCAACATCTGGAGCGCCACAGCCTCAACCCAAGTGCGAATTTCATCTGTTATGACATTTAACTTCAGCATCTCTTCATTAGATGTGTGTATTGTCTGTTGTGATATTAGGAGGTTTTCGGAATGTATTCTGGGGAAAAACTGGCTTTTTAGGGTGTGAGGAGTAGTAGGTCCATTCATCTGAAAGCAAAGACCAAAGAGCCAATCACAAGTCACAACTACAAAGGGGCATGTTTGGTTCTTGTTTTTAAAACCGTTCTTGAAAACAGTTTTTGAAAACATAGAGACCACCGTTTCGTTGTTATGTGAAAACTGTTCTTGTTATATGAATTTGTTTGTGTTAACTGTGTTTTTTTAAAGGCTGGGGAATCAAGCGTGTTTTCGCGTTTTCCTTGTTTTGAGCAACGAGGCAAACAATGGCCGAATTTACAAACTTTCAGTTCATCTCTTAAAGCGATACCTTGGTACAGTGCAACTTGAACCACAATCAAAATCAGAGAGGATTGACATAAACTAGGAGATTTAGTTATGATGTGAAGAACCTGGATAAACGTTAGGAGAACTCACAGTTAAGCACCGGGAGGTAAGTTTTGCATTTCACTTGCACTTCTTTTGGATTTGTGCTTTGATTTCTTCTCCCTTTTCTTACTCCTGTTCAGCAATCACAGGATGGTATCAGTACAAGGAAAAGTAAGAAGGTAACTAGAATTACAATAGTTGGTTGGGGTAGAAAGTGTTTTTTTGTACTTGTCATGTGAGCTAGGATCCAAACAAAATTTCAGTTTTCGATCAATATGCTTCATGTCTTCAGCTGTAGGGACTTGATGTTTCCTTACCTGTTGTACCGCAAGCGAGTTTAAATTAGCACATGAATCTGAATCCCAAATTAAACACTAATTCTGAAAACAATGTTGCAATTGCAGATGTAGTACACTCCCTTTTGAGCCAGAATCAAATTAAATAGAGATAACTGAAATATAATGAGTCCCCTACCCAAGAATCTATCGCGTCTAGAGATTCAATGAGCTCTGACAAGGCATGTGAAAGATCCTGTCGAGAGAGGATGGTGCTCAGATATCTGCATTCAAGCATGCAATTTGAAAAGGACTGAACCATGATTTCAGACAATAAAAGGAATTATATTTTATTTATAGACAATGGTAAGAATTAACCCAGCCCCACCCATTTGGATGACTTTATTTATCAGTGTTCTATTGCAGCTTTGGCGACAAGATATGAAATAGAATTGACAAAAGAAATTATTTTTAATATGGATGACACTTTAGGAAGCAGTTCAAAACCTCTCAAAGTCTAGAATTTGGTCCATCTCATTTGACCTCCGCAAAGCAGCCAATGCCAACTGCACAAAGTTGATAGGCAAAATTACAGCAAAATATATAATTCCATGAAATACAAGAGCAAAACTTGGATAATAAAGCTATTTAGCAGGGTCAACTTCCTATGCTATTATATAACGATGTTATCATCCACGAACTTCAATTCATCTTCACCTCAAATCTTGGATGAATTCTGTTGATGCATTATTAAAATCCTTCAGCAACAGAATTTTTTGAGAAAAGAGACCCCTCAGAGTAGTACTGGTATTTCTGAAATTTTTTGCTTTGGGGAGCTCCATATTGCATAGCAAATCTTTGGACCCAAAAAAGGAAAAAAAAATACTGCAATATAAATCAACAGACTCCTAATCTATATAAAACTATTAACTTGATCAAAAAGTCAGGCCGATAATCTGTGGGTTCTGCATCAAAAAGGGCCTCTGGAGATTATCAGAGGGTTCCATCACCAAAGTGTCGACAAGGGTCACCACTTCAGTTTCAAGAATCATATTTTGGTAGGAGTAGAAATTGATAACGTATCTAAGAAACTTGCTTGGGTTCAAGAAAATGACACTGTCGTATTGACAGAAAATTGAAATCTGAAAGGAAAGAAAGCCTCACTAGGACCCAAATTAAGTTTGAAAAACCATAAATTCTCCGGAATCCAAAATTTGAAGACCCTAACCATTAAAATTTCTATAATACTCAATCTGCAATATGAAGAGTTACATGAAGAGTTTTTGGAGTTTGAAGCTAGAAAAGGCATATTTATTTAGGGAAAGAAAGAAGGAAAATGAGGCATACCAGAAATCTTGACATATCAAGGTTCGAATAATGAGGAATACCTGGCCAGGAGGGAATAGAAGAGGTGCATCTGTGAGCATGGTCTTGTCTACTTCCATCTTTGCAGTTCTGTGCAAATCCTATGAAGATATTTAAGCAAATATCAGCACTTCCGTAGAGAAGATTGAAGAGTGATGGGAAAGGTCCCATGAGTTTATCTTAAACAACAGAACAGGCAACAAACAGACCAGCACATAGCAGGCGGATTAGTTTACATAACTGTATTCAGTGTTTTGAACATCAAATAATGACTTAGCAAAAAAATTTCATGTGGATATATAGCTCATTGATTTTGAATAGGAGCAAAGACTTCAAAGGATATCTTTTCCTAACTCTGAAGTATAAATACTTGACAATAAACATTGAACAAGATCAAAAGTGAACAAATGTACCGAATGTGTGTACTCTAGAACTAGGTCTTCCATTAGTGCAAGTCAGTCATATAGAATAAAGGGGTAGCAAATCATCTCTTTGTTCAGTGTTGGATGGCTTGAAAATTCAGAATTCTTGTTATGAATTTCTGGAGGGTATTAGGGTCTTTCCAAATTGGTGCTGGATGTTTTGGGGAGTTTGTACCTGAATTGTCCAATTTTTTATTTATTTATTTATTTCCATATCAAAAATAAAAAATAAAAAATAAAAAATGCAAGGTTATATAACAGAGTTCTTTTTTCTTCTTGTATGGACTTTCTGCATTTAAAAAAAAAAAAATTGATGGATTACATTGACTCAAAAGATTTCAGGTTGATTAAAAACATTCTAATTTTGCATGAACCCTATTTACAGCATATCAATCAGCCAGAAAGGAACAGGGAAACAAAAAGGGAGCACTCAGCGTTTACATCGATTTTTCCAAACAGCTCTCACCCTTCATCTCCATTATTAGGAGAATATCAGTGTGATACAGCATTTGTGTGTAGAAAGACCATTCAAGAACAATGAGTGTAAATTATTGTTATTTCAAGAGAACCGAGGATTAGGGAGCAATAATACAAGCAAAAAAAGCTAACAATTACCTTCAACATTTGAAGCTGGTCATCTTTAGCTAGGCAGAACTCCTAAAGAATGAATACTCATTGTCACCAATTGCAGCATAGAACATAAAATGAAATCAAGGTGACCGAATGGTGACACCAAGGAACCAAATAGAAAACAACAATTAAGGGGGGGAAAGGAAAATATTAGAAGTTTTTCTTGCGTAAGTATGATAAAAGAAACTGTATGAAGAGTGGATTCACTAGACTAACCTCCATGTCATCAACAAAACCATCAACTGATCGATATGGTGCAAAAACGATAAGATCGAAATCTAGACTCTGCAGTATAAGAGGCAAATATATGAGAACAAAAAATGAAAGCACAAGGCAGATAGAGCAAGCAATATCATAAGAGGCACATCCATGCCTGAAGGACTATCATCTCATTATTGAGAATCATTTGGTGATCTTGTGCAATTCCCTTACCGAGCTCCTCTGCTGATACATGGTTTTCTTCTATCTTACAAGCTACATATATGCAGGTTAACCTACAGAAAGAGTCACTTCAATTTTAATAAATGTACTGCCAAACAATAATCAAGACAATGAATCTCAGTCCAACATGGTCGCCAATGAAAATACTACAGTAGGATGTATGTTAAAATCATATATATGAAAAAAGGGAACACACAGACAGGGGCATACCCAGACGTTTTCCTTTAGGGGCAACAGAGAACCAAGTAAACACACTAAAATAATATGCTTTTACCTTAAGAGAAACACTAAAAATAATACAGCGGGCTGGTAAAAATTCATTGTCACCATCCAATTATTTTTTAATAAGCCATTTGTGAACACTAAGTGATAAGAGGGGCTTTTGAAAGCTTAGGTGAGGTTAAGAGGCATGCCACTTTTACACTGCTGTGCACAAATAAGGCAGCTTTTTCCACCTAGGGAGAAGAAACACCAATCATAACATAGACCAAACTTTCCTATGCCTAGACAGATTCCTTGATCTCCAATTTTCATATTGGAAGTTAAAAGTATCAGCCAACTTAAAGGCATAAATTTGAAACATATCTAAATAAATCTTACATTATGTGTTTTGGGTTATGTTCCATAACTGACCACTGCAAGTAAAACCTTTTGTAGTATATGAGAGCTGTTGCCTGCAAAAGATAAACCAATTGTAGAAGGACAACTCTAAAATCCCAACATATTACTTCCAATTCTTTTTTCTCAAAGAAACAAAAGTACCTGAATTTTTTGAGGGAAAGAAAAGGCTGCACATACTTCTTGAATCTTACACTCATAGAATGACCGCATGAGTTGTTCTTCTTCAACATTTAGTGGCTTTGGTCGAGAACGCTTTTCAGCTAAATTACAAACAAGAATAGACTGTCACAAAGATATTCGGATACGCTTACCATGAAATCTTACGCAGAGCATCAAATACAAATGCTATCAAAAAGACGAGGGGGGTGGGGGGGGGGCCCTGTGACAAGAGAGCATTTACCATTGTCTTTTGCACTAATTTGAGGTTCAGGGTATTGCAATGACCCATCAGCATCCACTTCAATGCGTGTCACTCCATACTTCACAACATATTAGGAGATTGTTGTTAGTGGAATAATGAAATCTCAAATGGTTCCTTCACAGATTCTCTGGATGCTTGAAAAAACAAATGCTGATAAGAACACAGGGAGTTTTTTTTGTGTTCCCTCTTGTTCAATGTGCTTTTAGGCGTTATATATATGCATCCCATAAACATTAGTGATTAGTCTTTTAGCCCTTTTCGATTTATATGTATTATTTTCTTATCACAAAAAAAGAAGAAGCGAACAACAAATGTAGCTGATTTAACAGGTGCTCTTACAGTGTACAAGAATTAACTAAAAAAAGCTACTCCTCCTCTTCCCTCCAAACTATCATGTCCACCTCTATCACAGGCACCCTCATGGAATGAGTGCACTCCAAAAATTGATTCACTATCTTCAGCTCCCCATCCTGAATGATTCTCAGAGAACAGGGGCTCCAATTACCTTGGTCTCCTTCCAACCATACATCTGCCACTTTTGCATTGGTCAACTCAAGACTATAAAGGGATAAAAAGGCTTCCTTTAGAGAGCACACAAAACTTGACACTAATTCAAAGCAAGTAAGAACCCACCGAACATTTCTCAACTGCTCCTCATAAACCTCATAGAACAACAAAAAGAAAATGAGTCATCTCTTCCTTACTCCCCTTCTAGTAAGCTTAAAGCCACAAACAAGACCAACTTATACACCCTTGAAAAGACCCAGTTGGAGCTTCCATTAGCAACAGGAATAAGTAGGAAGAAAGAGGATTGCCTTGCTTCAAAGCATTCAAAAAACCCAACCAAAAGTATCTTCAATCGTGCCTAATTCTTGTTTATTCCATAGTTTTTTATTTTATTTTTTGTCCCTATTGAGACTCGAACCTGGAACCTCTTATAACCCCACTCTAACCCCTTTACTACTTGAGCAGTCCCAAGGACCTCATTTGTTCCAAAATTCAAAAAAGAAGTTTCCAATTCACATGATCATACACTTTCTTGACATCTGACTTGCACATTGACCTTGCATTTGAGCTCCGCCTCCTGGAATATATTGCCTCACTCGCTATTAAAACAGCATCTTTTATCTAGGCATTTTGCAATTACAATACTAGATGCCATGATCTTCATGAAGCTCCTAGAACAGCTAGCAACTCGCCATCTTTTTACATATCAGGGCACTCTAGGAAAAATGCAACTATTTTCTGAAAGGTCTCTAATTATAAGTACACTGAGAGGAAACTAATTCCACATCAACATAGATTGACATATGCAGTTAAGAGAATCCCGGTCAAGCCAACTTCATACTCAAGGGACCTTTTAAGAAATTACAGATGGTGGCTAATTTTTTCCCCAACACTTACAATTACTAAGAGCCTAATAGTCCGAACCAGACCGAAAGAGACTTCAATTAAGAATCCAAAAGATCATAGTTGATGTAAGCTTCACATGTTATCAAGTTATTCAATTAAAGATGCAGACTTCTGAAACTTCCATATCCTACAAACACAAAGGTTGATGCTCATGTTGGGATACAATGATGTCTATATATCTAATGTCCTTGTTTTCCAATGAATTTTCATTTTTCAAAAAAAAAAAAAAAAAAGACGCAACACGTACTTGATAAGATTCCAGAGTAATGCTCATCAGTTTTCTAGTTCAATAGAGGAACAAAACTGAGGGAATACCCAAACATACAGATGCACAATTCTTTGACTAACACTTTATTTTTATTGTGGGCCAATAAAATTCGGCATTACTCACCCGATGCAACAAAGAGAAGAAATCGTACCAAATACCCCAAAACCCCAATATCTTCATTTCATGGCAGTTTTCATTAGCCTCCCATTTATTTATCATGATTGATCCAACAAAATCACAAAAAAGTATAAAAGACGTGCATACACATACATTCATATAAGTAATAAAGCAGGAATATATACATACCTTCTCCAATGTTTGTTTTGCTCTTTGATTGGCAGCTTTGTATTTTTCAATCTACAGCATACACACATTCTCAGTCAATGTTGCGAATACCATTTCATTTCAGTCAAACAAATTTGTGTTTCATGAAATTTTCGAATATACTAAGAACTTCGCAAACACTATCATTTAGCTTGTTTTGAAATTCATTAAATCACACCATTTGGTTCCCGAGAAAAAAAAACAAAAAACCTTCCTCTGTTTCTCAGCAATCAAACAGAGAACATAACGGCATAACGCTATATAGAATCTATTTCGTTTTTGACAAAATTCAAGAAAACCCAAAATTCAAACAAATAAAATTGCTGTCGTTTTCCTGCGTTTTCACCGGAACAAAACAGATGATAAAATGAGGGATGGTTACCAGGTCTTGAGGAGTGAAGATCCACCTAGATCGGTGAGTGGAGGTTTGAAAATCGGCCATGCCCACGCTGAACCCTAACTCGGAGTCGCTTCCAAGCTTACAGAGACTGGTTCGATTCAAGACGGCGGTTTCTGCCTGTATTCAGGTACTTGTAGAGTGTGCTTTTTTTCTTCTCTTTTACCTTTATTTTTCTAATTTTTTTTCCATATATTGTTTAATTCTCTCTACCTTATTTCAGGTGTTTTTTTTTTTTTTAAAATTTATTCACTTTGTATTACTTGTTATTTAAGGTGTTTTGTATTAAAAAAAAAAAGTTATATTAAAATTTTAGAATTTTTTTATTTTTTTTCTCCAAAAATATGCCTTGGTAATTTTATGGTATAACAGTGTGCTTGTATAGTAGCTTTCTTTCTTATTATTTGATAATCAGACTTAAATGATAAAAGATTGAGATTACGTAGGGGAGGTCTTGGACTTGAATCCAAAAAACAAAATACTTTAATATAATATGTAAAATAAATAGAAGTTAAAAAAATTAAAAAATAAATAAATAGGATAGACATCATCTAAAGGGTCCTTTAAGAGTAAGGGGTCCCAAGCATACACAACATTTTCTTTCTTTCATTTTTTCTTTTTTTTTTTTTTTTTTACAGAAATGCACAACATTTTCTTTGTATTTCATAGATTATAAGATCAAATAGGAAAACACCCCTTATAAAGTGAGTGAAATTTAAGAAAAAAAAAATCAAAAGAATGATTTGATTTTGTGGCTTTCAAAAAATATAGCTTTGTTTGTACCAAAAATGATACTCCTAATTGTGGGACTTTCAAACATATGGATCAAAGGGGAAAAAAAAAAAGGAAAAACAGAAATTTGAAATTGTATGAACAAATCAAGAGGCAGAAACAAAACATGCTATGTTAATGGGGTTGACTTCTATTTTCTTGCAGTTTAGTTGTTTGGAAATTTGTCATTAAAAATGAAAATATTGTTTCCATTGTTGTGTGGAGCACATGTTGAAACTCAAGAACATAAGCCTGTAACCAACTCCCAACTCCCAACTCCCAAGCTCTCGTTTTCGTCTCAAGTTCTCCTCATATTCTACCTGACTCTTTTCAGCATAGAAAACATATCCATCGTGTTCGGGTCCGGCATGTGTGCGCCCATTTATTCATTGCGGCGGAGGATGGAAATCGCATTCTTTTCATGGTGACTACTTGCACTACCACAAACGTAAAAGAAAGACTGAACTCTTTGAGAAGCTGTCTTAAGGTTAAACCCAATAAAGCGGTTTCTTTGTGAATTCTTGCAATGACCTTCACCTACAGGGGTCAATGGCTTTCAGGCTTCTGAAATATCTAGTGATTCTGAACAAGAAAATTTTTTTACATAGTATTTACTGGGAAAGAGTGAGAAGAAAGGCTAGTATTTCTATGAGATCATGAGGAATTTACACACCCAAGTAACTCCCACAGGGTTTAAATGGATTAATAAATTATGTACAGCTGGAGTCTAAAAGACCACGATTATAAAAAGTTTAAAAATATGGGAAGAAAGATGTGCTTTATAAACTGCATGTTTTGTACTATTTTGAATGGGTCTCACTGTAATTACTATTGATTACAATAAAACATTGAGACATCATACATGTTCATTCAAAACAAATGTGAAGGCATTGAACAACATTCTTCTCCAACTGGAAGGCCCTGGCAAGAAAATCAGAATTGACGGGTGGATTTGATCCAAACACTGCATTAGCCATGGTGATAACACCAGGACTCTTGACTTTCAGAGCAGCAATGGCGACTGCATCAGTTTTCCCAACATTGAATTGAAAGTGAACGAGACCGATAGGGAAAGACATAAACATCACCCTTGTTGAGGACTTTGCTGATCAGGCGGTTTTCAGGGTTGGACGTTACAAAACCGGCATAGAGTGTTCCTCCCAAGACTCTGAGGATCTTACTGCCACAAGGGTTGATGTGAGGAGGGTTGTAACCATGGGGTGCATAATCAAGACGAACCAATGAAAAATGGAAAGATTAGTCACACTGAGTGGTAGATCGATCAGTTGGTCTGCCCTTGAGTTTTCTTTTCAATGGTCGTCAGTTCGAGTCTACTTAGAGCCATTGGAGGATTCACCCAATCCTTAACTTTAAGGTTCTGATCTGGACAACGAGAAAAAAAAAAAAATCAATAGGAAGGCTAGTTTAAAGTAGTGATAAGAGCATACCAGCATCCTTGGGTTCATGAATGGCAACACAAGTGTCCTGCAGTGGGCTTGGATAGTAGGCAGAGGAGGCAAGAGAGGAAGCCAACGCCATGAGGGCAACTGTTACCTGTGGAAAACTAACAGGTTTCTATATCAGGGTCGGGATCAACTTTGATATAACTTATAACAACTTGCATTCAACCACGTAGCTATTATCTGCTTTATGTACAAAGGAAACCTCGCGGCTTTAAGAGAAACTCGTATTTATCAAATGCCAGGAACTTTTCTCTCTATCTAATATAAGATATGACATTTGTACTCTTCCCACTATCTCGAATACCGTCTTCAACCTCAGTTGATAGATTATACCCTTTCACCAAACCAAGTTAAAACCATGAATGGAATGATCATTTAGAGAACTAGCCAAATGGCATCTTCCCATTTCTGAAAAAATGTTGGGGCTTGCCTCGATGTTCATTTCTCTTAGCAAGTTCCCCCAGCCGTATGTTGAAAGTAAAAGAAATTATTTTACAACTAGTTTCATCTTTTTTTTCTTGATAATCGTGGATGTTCGGGTCAACTTGCGTATACCTCGACAAATCTCACGAGCTTTGAAGTTAACGTTGTGGAAACCTCTAGTAGCCCTAAGGAGACTTGAACTGATGACCATTAGTAAACCCCAAGGCCTTAGACCAACTCAACTACCTCTCAAGGTTAGTATTTCATCTTTTTTTTATAAGATATTTTTAGAATTTCATCTTATTCTATACTACCAGTACCAGACACTGAATCCATTTGTTTTATATTAGCTTAAAAGTGGATTTTACTTCACCGGGTATGAAAAAGAGGTGCAATTTTTTGAAATAGAGTTGAACTTGGAAGTTGATGAGTAACACTCAGATCATGTACTGATGGAATCACTGCAACAAATTTTCCTGTTTGCCACATGACTTTTATCTAGAAAGATGACATTTGGTGGTAAAAGTCTACTTCTCGAACAATTTTTATATTCACAGAAAAAGGAAAAATAAAGTCTTATTTTTTAAATCATGAAATATATTTATAGAAACAGGTTTCAAGATTGTTCTATTATTATTATTATTTTATTTATTGAGAGACATTAATATTTAATATCAATTGAAAATTCATATTCTTTATAATTTTTTTTCCTTAGAATTTTTTTTCTTTTCATAGAACTTTCAAGTTTCAAATTAAGCATAGAGGAACAAAACTGAGCGCATTTGCCAGACCGCTCGTGCAAATGCACAATTCTTTGATTAACACTTCATTTTTATAGTAGTCAATAAAATTTCGCATTACTCATCCAATCTAACAAGAAGAAGAAATCATACCAATAACCCCAAAACCCCAATATCTTCATTTCATGGCAGTGTTCATTAGCCTCCCATTTATTTATCATGATTGATCCAACAAAATCACAAAAAAGTATAAAAGATGTGCATACACAAACATTCATATAAGTAATAAAGCCAGGTATATACATACAGCCACCAAATTTGTTTTGTTCTTTGATTGTCAGCTTTGTATTTTTCAATCTACAGCATACACACATTCTCAATCAATGTTGCCAATACCATTTCATTTCAGTCAAACAAATTTGTGTTTCTTTGGAATTTTCGAATATACCAAGAACTTCGGAAATACTATTTTGAAAATCCATTAAATCACACAGTTTGATTGCCGAGAAAAAAAGAAAAAGAAAATTCCTATGTTTTTCAGCAATCAAACAGGGAACATAATCGCTATATAGGATCCATTTCGTTTTGAAACAATTCAAGAAAACATAAATAAGCAACCAAAAAAAAAACCAACGAACTTATGGCACTCAAAATTTTCAGTTGTTTTCCTGCGTTTTCAAGGGAACAAAACAGATGATAAATTGAAGGAGGGTTACCAGGTCTTGAGGAGTGAAGAAGATCCACCGAGATCGGTGAGTGGAGGTTTGGAAACCGGCCATGGCCACGCGGAAACCCTAAATCGGAGTTGCTTCCGAGTTTACAGAGTCTGCTTCGCTTCAAGACGGTGGTTTCTGCCTGTATTCACACACTAGTACAGCTATGTGCCTGCACCTGGTTGTTTGAGCGCCTGTTTGTTTACCTTTTTAATAACAGGGCACGTTTGGTTCTTTCTCTCTCTCTTTTTATTTTTTTGAAAAAGGAGAGAACATATAAAATACTAAAATCACCCAATTCAAAAAACAAAAACAATCATTTTTCATATGTTATTTAGTTGCTTATGCTTTTTATAGTTAAACGCTTTAATTACAACATAGTAAATTGTCCCCACGACTCAAACTCGGGACCTTTTCTCTCCCTATGCCCTACCTTTTAGGAAACACTGAACGCTCTACAACATGAGTTAAACATGATGGGCTAGTTGCCTCTGTTTTAATTCAGATGTTAAGTAACAAATTCTAATTATAGGTCTATCAGTTTGGTGGGGAGTTTGTATAAACTTTTAGCGAAAGTCCTACCAAACAAATTAAAAGGGGTGATGCGCAATCTGGTGAATAAAGCTCAAAATTCTTTTGTAAGTGGAAGACAGATTTTGGACGCTTCGTTAATTTCTAATGAAGTCATAGACTCCATGATGAAGAAGAAAGAAAAAGGAATCCTGTGTAAACTGGATTTTGAGAAAGCCTATGATCAAATCAACTGGAATTTCTTATTCTAGATTATTCTGAGAAAATGGGGTTTGGGAAGAGAGACCAGGTGTTTGGTTAAGATGGTGCACCTCGATGCTCATTCTCGATCTTGATCAGCGGGAGTGTGACTTTTCAAAAGCTGAAGAGGGGCTAGGTAAAATGACCCACTACCATCGTATCTATTTGTCCTTGGGATAGAAGCTTTCTCGGTGCTTATAGAAAAAGCAATTTATGAAGGTTTTTTGGTGGGTTACAAAATTACGAATAGAAACGGAGAAGAGGAGAAGATCACACACTTGTTGTTCGCGAATGACACACTAGTCTTTTGTAGAGACTTGAGAGAGGAGATGGTCAATCTCAGTTGGTTTTTGCTCTGGTTCGAAGCCATTTCTGGATTGAGAATCAATTTGGAGAAAAGCTTTGTTCTGCCTATGGGTGAGGTGGAGGATTTAGAAGCTTTGGCCTACGAGTTGGGATGCAAAACGATGACCCTCCCAACTACCTATCTTGGCCTTCCTCTAAGAATGTGCAAAAATTCTTTGTCAGTTTGGGATGTGGTGGAAGAGAGGTTTAGGAAAAAGCTTGTTATCTAGACAAGATAGTATATTTCAAAAGGGGTAGGCTTACACTCATTAAAAGCACACTCTCGGAATTTATACATCTGACATGTCATTCCGCACTAAAGGGAGTGAAGACTAGATTGGAAAAGATCCAAAGGGACTTTCTATGGGGTGGTGACAATTTAGAGAGGAGAATCCATTTGGTTAGTTGTGCTGTTCCTTGTTGTAGTAAGGAAAAAAGGGGTCTGGGAATTTGAAGTCTCACTATGATGAATAAGGCTCTCTTGGGCAAATGGGGGTGAAGATTTGCAGTTAAGGATAACTCAGCTAGAAGAAGATAATAAGACTTAGATATCATACTGAAAAAGGGGGTTGGTTCACAAGGGATCCTAGGGGTAGCTATGGAGTGGGGCTTTGGAAGGATATGAGTAGAGAAGCAAGGCAGTTGAAGCAAAATTGTGTCTTTGCACTTGGAAAAGGGATCAAAGTTAAATTCTTGGAAGACACTTGATGCGAAGAAGGCCCCCTACGAGAGATATTTCCTTCCCTTTATGCTTTGGCAAACTCAAAAGGTGCAATGGCGGCTGATGTTTGGGACAAATCAGAAGGGAGTGGAATGTGGAATCCAAGGTTTGTGAGAGCCTTTAACGATTGGGAGCTTGATGTAGTCTAAAGCTTCATCAATTTGATAAACAACAAAAAGACCAACCAGTTGGAGGAGGATAGATTGCTTTTGAAGGGGGATAAGAATGGCATCTTCTCCGTTAAAGCTAATTTTGCACTCCTAAAAGGCAGGAGTGTTAGGATAGTTCCTATGAATCTACTTTGGAAGAGTTGTGTTTCGTCAAAAGTGAACTTCTTTGCTTGGGAAGTTTGGTGGGGAAAAGTTCTAACTATGGAGCAAATTAAAAGAGGGGCTTCCAATTGGCTAGCAGGCGCCCTTTATGTAGTAATGTTGAAGAAGACTTGGACCACCTCCTACTTAAATGCCCTTCGGTGAGGGGACTGTGAGAAGCCCTTAATTCCATCCCTTGTCTCCAGTGTGCCTGTCCCTTGGCTGTGAAGGACCTGTTTCAAGTTTGGAACGGGTTTCCCATTAGGAAGAGAGAGAGAAAGGTGTGGAGCATGACACCTCTAAGCTTAATCCGAGCCATTTGGAAGGAAAGAAATAAAGTAGTCTTTCAGGATGAGAGTTTTTCTCTTAATAGGCTAAAGATATCAACTGTTAGTGTTATGTCCCCATTGGACCCGGGGTTAATTGCCCCAATGGGGTGTTCTTTGTTAAGTTCTTTTTGTGTATTCTCTAAGGGCTTTGGCTCTATTTTTTGAGGGTGGTAGGTTTTTGTTTCTACCATTTCTTGGTGTTTTGGTTTAGTCGTCGTATACTCCCTGTATACGTAGGGTTTCCCAAGCTCTCATTTTTTGGTAATATATTGCTTTTACTTATAAAAATAATCCTTAGAGCCAAGTAATATTAAAATATAGAGGAAACTTAGGCGGCTATTTGATTCATGTTTTTTTTAAAATTGTTATTAGAACATTTTTAAGCTGTTGTGAGAACAAATTTTGAAAACTTTATTCTACACTAAACTCACGTTCAGGTACTAAAAGTAAAAAATACCAACTCAGCCAGGCTAGTTAAAATTCGTGGTTCCGAATGAGCATCTGTTTCGCCGCCTTGTTGGAAGGACTCCTATCAAATAGCCCGGGGAGGGATGGAGTACTCCTTGGCCTGAGCCTCCACTTGTACTCATAGAAGAGTGGGGGTGGGGTCATGTGTGTGCGATAGAAGACTCCTTCTTGTTGAAGGGGCTTTAACGGTCAATGATTTCCCGAGAAGCCTTTGGGCCAGGAGCCATCATGTCCGTCGAAGGATGGGCCCACTCCTGTGGTAGAACATACGAGCCTAGACTTAATCATCGGAGAGGCGGTTGGCCCACCGTCTTCGAATCGCCCTTTTGCAGGTTCATATTGCGTTGTTGATGCTGATGAGTCTAAAACTCATATATTTTTAAACCAAATTTTCATATATATTTAAGGCTTAAAAGTTCAATTTAATGTAAAATTATGGAGTCTTCACCCAGATTTATGTTTTGTAGGAAATTAAAGAAAAGAAGCAAAAATCAGTAGAAAAGCAGCAAAAACAGCATTGTGCAGCAAAACTAACTCAATGTCGTGACATCGAGTGAGCAATGTCGTGACATCGTATGGAGAGTGTTCTGACATAATGTCAGAGTTGCAACATTGGGTTATCAATGTTGCGACATCGGTAGTGATGCAGACAAAAAAAGACCAATGTCGCGACCATGGTACAACATAAAAAGCTGATAGCGTAATGCGAACAATCTTGGCGACATGGTGAAGCGATATCGTGACATCATTATGGAAGTGTTGACATAATGTCAGAGTTGCAACATTGGGTTATCAATGTTGTGACATCGGCTCAAGTGAGTAGAACAAAAAAGACCAATGTCGCGACATCAGCTGCAACATCAAAGCAATGGCGACAACAACATTCAATGTCGTGACCGCCAACGCCATGATATTGCGACGCCGGAGCGTAATAAAGTAGTAAAGATATCGGTGCAATGTCGACATCAGCGGCATTGACATCGGGACCGAACATCAGCTCAATGTTGCAACATCAAGACTGGGATTGGAGCATCGGTGAAATGAAGTAAACATAAAAAGATCAATGTCGCGAAGTTACGACATCAACAAGAAACATGCGAAGACAACAATTCCAGTGTCGCAACATCAAATCAATGTCGCGACATTAGAGCCAGGCTAGAAGAGCTAGGAGCACGCCAAGCAATGTCGCAACATCGGCGGCGATGCTCGGAGAAATGTCGGGCATCACCGATGCGATGTTGTGACGGCTGTACGACATTGCATGGACATGAAGACTTCAGAATCTTGACACCAGAATGTAGTGTCACGACACTAAGTTTGAATCACAACACTACAGCTGCGATGTCACGACATCAGCACTAGGGAAGATTTTTCTTAGGCTTTTTGAAATCCGCGATTTTCGCCTCATTTTCAAGGCCCTATGATTGGAGCCTTTAAATAGAAGCTCCTTGGAAGGAGTGCGTAGCTTTTCGACCTCTCTTAGTAGTTTTTGAGCTTTTGGAATGGGTGAAATCTCAGCATATATTTTTCTTTTATTTTTTATTTTTTTATTTTGTTTCTTTGTTTTCTCTTTATTTTATTTTATAGATTTATTTTTCTTTTAGGATTAGAGTAGTAGATCCGAGACGAGATTTATTTATGTCTGAATTCAAGTGAAGTCCAAATATTTTTCTAGATTTCAGTTATTTTAGTTTGATTTCAATTTCAATGAATTTGTTTGATCAACTAGTCAATGTTATTTTCAATCCAGTTATGAAAGGATGATCTCCCTCTGGGAATGAATATGTTGTTTTGATTTTCGTTTGTAGATTTAAATGTTGCTGTGGGTATTAAAACTGGATTGAATTAATTGGTATAGCTATATTAATGGTAATTACAAGCTATCGGTGTTACGTACTCAAAAAAGAGTTGTATTTGTACTCTGATTTCCAAGATCTCCCTGAGTGACACAAGGATGAGCAGTCACTTGGGGGTAAATTGCATTGATATCAATTGAACTAATGCACTCTAAAGATCACTTTGATACATCACTGGTGAAGTTCTAACCTCTGACTTCTAGGATCCCCACACAGGTGACCACCAGGATGAGCAGTGGGTGTTGATAAAGTGGTAGGGTGTCTGGGTCTGACAAAATTTATAAACCTAATTCTTCCTGCTACTTGTAGCATAGCTCTTTGCGAGTATGAGTGCTCTAGGATCGAACACGGGGATGGGTTTTCTTAGTGCCAATGATTTGCGGTTGGCTTTCGAAATTTCACTTTGGATTAAGGGTGTTGTAAAAACAGTGGAGGTGAATGGTTTGCGGATGGAAATAAGCCCAGGCCCAAAGACATGAAAAGGGCTCTTGAAGCATTGACTCAGGGTTGAGATCCACATTAAATAGGAGGTTCTCGGGTTCTTTTCATACGTTAGGGAGGATGACTATAAATCATTCTGAAGCAAGGTCTTCATTTTGGTTATATTTCCTTTTGAAATATAACATTTAATGAGCATAAATGCTCTCGGACAAAAACATCACATCCTCTAAAATCTGCATCTGATGGCCCAATGAAATATTAATGAATCTCGTAAGGATAGCAATAGCATCCATTTAGGCTACTAAAACTACTTAGAATCTGAGTTAATCGAGTACATTTAAGAGATTTAAACTAGAGTGAGAGATGGAAGCATCAAATGTGATAAATGCTGCATTAAAAACATAGAATAACGTTTACCTCAAAACCCCAGCCCGGTAGCCCCACTCTTCAAGGGATGGAGGAGTTTAGCCAACCATCCCTTGAGTTGTCATCCTCGAGGGTGTTTAGCGGTGAAAAAATAGAAGAAAGGGAAAATGAAAGAAAGGGAAAATGGAGGAAAAGCAGCAATGGAAAACTCTGTGATGTAACATACGAGGAAATATCTTACTGCTTGAGTTTTTCGGACATGTTTAGGAATTATAATAAAGTAAAGTGTAATTATCGGAATAAAATAAAGATAAAAAAATAAAATAAGCAAGAACTTGGGATTATTATTACAACAGTTAAGAGATGAAATTAATAATTTACGAGTCATGACAATTCGTAATTTATAGTTATATTGAAGTAGGAATATATAAGTTACAAATTAAGAGTAAAGAGAGTTGGAGGACCGAAGAGTAATAAAGAAGATATTAGAATGGAAATAAGGATGAAAGTGTGAAGGCAAGAGTGGCTTAAAGAAAGAGGAGGGAGTTTATAAACATTTGGAAAGTAAATAAAAGGGATAAGACCAAAATAAATGCTCTGGGTTTAGTGCGGAAAGAGAAGAGAGAAAGGAAGAAGAAGAAAGGAAGAAGAAGAAGAAAAAGAAAGAAGGAAAAGAAAGAAGATCAGAGTATGGAATTACTAAATTTGAGTATGGATACATGTCTTTGGTTGTATATGAAACTATGGGAATTATGGAAGTCTAGTTTTGAGTGCAGGCAGGTTTAGATACACATGGTTTGAACCACCATCTTGTGTGGTTTGGTTTGAAGCTCTAAACTCATTTAGTAGCAGTTGAGTTGAAGAGCTCACAAGATCTGAATATGTGTTTTAGGAAGGGTCCCAGTTGCAAGTTGAACGAAAATTCCCTATTTTTGATCATATGCAGTAACCCAGACATGAACAGAGTTTTTGGGTCAGAAATAAAGGGGAATCTGGAAGTAAGTCCTTCTAGTAAATTGTAGCCACATCAATGAACTTGTCTTAGGATTTTAGATTTCTCGATTTGGACCTCTGAGGAAGACTGGTGCCAGTCCTTTTAGAGTCAGCCCAGCTAAATCTAGTCGGGTCGAGTTAACCCCATTGGATAAACTAGCCGGACCTTAGAATGGATTTTTGAGTAAGAAATAAAGGAATTTGGCAGTAAGTCCTTCTGGTAAATTGTAGCCACATCATGAACGATGTGGAAACTGAATTTCTCAATTCGGATCTGTAGACAGTTATGGTGTTTTTACCAAGCAGATCAAATGGGTGGGAAGTCGGCCGTAGAGGTCGTCAGCGAGGTCGACGGACCTCCATCACGGCGAAGGTCGACACACTCCATGCAGGCGGAGAATTCGGCCCGGACCTCGCGGCAGGTCGGCGGACCTCATTACAGCGAAGGTCGGCGAGACCTCATCACATGGGAGTCATGGGGGCCCTCGTCACATAAACTCAAGCCCAGGACCTCGTCACGTGGGCTGACGATCACAACGAGCTTAAGCTCGTCTGAAAACTCAGCTAAGTCATGAAGAAACTCATTTCATCTGTGAAACTTCATTTCGTCAGGTTAGTCGGCCTTCGTCCCGGGTTATTTACGCGCGATATCGACTTAGGAAGGTCGTATATCTTGCCCGTTTGTTCTAGTTGGTGTTCATGGGCTATCGGCGGTTGAGTCGAATACGAAATCATATGCCTGAGGAGGATCGTTAGATGTTCGGCGAGTGTTGGGCCGACTCGTCAGGTCAGAAGGTCATTTCGTCAGTTAGTTTGATTCGTTTGACCTCAACCGGAAGGTCATAACTCCTTCCAGCCAGAACTCGATTCGGGTGTTCTTAGACTGCACATGGAAAGCCCGTTGGTCGAGCTATTCATATCTGGGAGGATATTGGTACATCGGGCCAGGGTGATCGTCGAGCTCGTCGGTCGGGGTCGGCTTCGTCGATTCGGTTGATTGTTGGCCTGCGGGAGGTGTGTCGCCGTCGACTCAGTTGGTGTTCTTGGACTCATGGAAACCCATTAGTCAAGAATGCATTCATATCACCTGGAGATATTAGATGTGGAGCGAAGTGTTGGAGATCAGGCTCAATCCGGTCGGTCGGCTGTCCCGATTTGGTCGGCTCGTTTGGGTTGACTACTTTGGCCTCAAACTTGGTCATGCTCACGGTTGAACTTGATTGAACATTTCGCGGACTACGCCAGGCCCGTTGGTGAATACGTGATATACCTGAGAGATGTGGAGTCATCCGGGCCAGGTGTTGGACCGACTCACCCAAAGATTGGGTTATTCGTCGGGTGAGTTGACTCGTGTGACTCGACGGAGGATCATATCTCAGCCGTCCAGAACTCCGGTCAAGTTGTTCTTGGACTCTATGGAAAGCCCATTAGTCGAGAGATCCAGCCATACATAGTATGATAAGATTGAAATCATATTAGTTCATAAATACGGAAAAATAGTAAGCGAATATGATAATCGTAGTATATCATGCATAATATAAGATAGATATAAACGAGAAATAGTAACATAAGTAGTTTGATGAAAGGAATGAAGAAAGAATAAAATGATGGCTAGAGAACACGTATAATTGTATGATTGCTTAAGGCTAGGATATTGAATGACAAGACCGCCTTATGGTGAGTGCTTAGGCGCTCTGCTAATCTTCAGGCAGCTTCTATCCACATGGGCGGCATCGTATGATCGGTGCTTTGGCACATAAACATGACCGGTCTTACGCACTCCTGGCCCCAGTGTTTCGGCACTTCTATTACGTGAGCGGGCCGCGTCTGTTTCATATTATTGTGCCTTGAACATATATTGTGCAGTCGTTCATTCTTTATCTCAGGTCAGCAATGAATGTTTATACGTGTGTATCTGAATAAGAAATGATAAAGATAAATAGTTTGGACATGGAGAGAGATTTTTAAGGGTATTAAAGAAAGAGTCATGTTCTACGCTCTATGGGGAGATAGAATAGTACGATAAAGCCTGAAGTAAAGCGTACAAGTATAGAAATGTATAGGTATATGTCATAAGATATGATAGTATAATAAAGTACATGAAGATCTGAGTTAACTGAATATAAGATGTTACCGGAAATGAGTACATGTACACGAATGATAAGCATATATGAATATAAGAATGGGTAAATGCATGCATGATAAAATATAGGAATATATGTATTATAGAGAAATGTAGAGTAAGTAATATGAAGATACACAGGATAAAGGCAGTCTGATTCAAGTAATGATAGTATATATTGCATAAGCAATCCATGATAACAATAAGTTATTCATGTTTATAAAATATGTCTGAGAAAAAATAAATAAAGCGGATTGCACATTAATGCGACCCGAGTAGAGGGATAGATTGTAGCGTGCCAAGTAGGAAAAATAAGTCTACGACATCTGAGTTACATTTATGAGTAAGTTCAGTTTGGGTGATGACATAGATCTAGTTTAGGATCGGGTGGCGAAAGGGTCCTGCAAATGCCTTTATAAGATGATGTTGTCTCGTACAATGATAAACGGCGCCTCGAGTTTCGTAGGGTACTATCTCGTGACGGTGGTCTACGGCGCCTCCCGGACTGTTGTTCAGCTATTTCGGTAATAGTGATCTGACAACCCGGGCCCTTATAGGATTCAGCTATCCACTTCTTTGGTATTTACGGACATGAAACTATAAAATAAATGGTTGAATATGTATGGAAAGATGTGATATGATATGATATGATATGAAACATAAGCTATTGCTATGTGATGATAAATTCGAAACATGGATTATCACAGATATGTTATGTTTTGAAGCATAATGACTCTATGTGATGATAGGATTAAATAATATGAAGTTATACGATCAGGCATGATATATGAAATGTATAAGAATGTAAATGATACGAAAGCTAATATGAAGAAAGTAATATAAGAAAGTAAAATAGGAAAGCGATTATATGAAATGAGTACATGAACACGAGTACATAGCGATTACATGACGATAATTGAAACGCATTTTATGATGACGATTACATGATAACGATTACGCGGCTTGAGTACATGAAAATAGACATAACAAATGGTATATAGTATATAACCGTAAATAATATATCATATAGATGACATTATAGGAATGGGATATGTAATATAGAACCATTAGAAAGATAATAGATCAAATGATAAGTCTTAGAATAAGAAATATATGATATGGATATATGATAAACATATCTAAATGAATAGAGGAACATGCTATGATTTACATGAGTAAGAAATCGTAGAATCTTAGAAACGATAAAGATAAGTAAAGATGACAAAACACGGAATATAGTAAAAGTATTATAGATGGAGATATATGTCAAAGGCAGAGAACGTCTGACAAACATTAGGAATCTAAAGATGATAAGTAATAAAGTTATATGAATATGTATAGATATATGAGTACATATGTATAAGCTTGAGATGGTCACCATTACATTGATTGTCCATGCTATGTTGCCCAAGCGTAAAGCAACAGTGTTGATCTGTGTAGGTCTGAAGCGAAGACAAGGATAAGGGCGGGACATCCCACATCCCGACGAGGCCGATTCGAGGAGATAGGTGCTCACTTGCGCTCTTCGCGTCTGATCATTTTGTATTGAAAAAAATGTACATGTATAAGTAAATGGATTTCGGTATATGTATATAGATGTTGAGGACACCGCTCGGATGGTAGTTCTTTTTATATGAAAATGATTTTTGTTAATGAGAAATTGTTTGTATAACCACAGTACAAGTTCACTTCTATGAAAGAATGTGTCAATGAGTCCCAAGATATACCGCTACCGACTCGTTTCCTCTGATCCGCCAACTGGTCGACCGGGAATGGGGCGGATAACTCCAACCGGTTTCAGATTCAAAGAAAGCAAAAATCAAGATCCTCCTACAAGATTTCATTTGAGCTCATATAGCGCCAAATAAGCAAAAATACAAAATACCTCACACCCATAATACACGGCGGGTAAAATGGTAAAATGCGCGGGTCAATCTAAGTCAAAGGGCCAAAATCGCTACCGCAAGAAGAAATTTCGCGAAGGTGCGAAAATTTTAGTGTCATGGTAAATCCGTGACGCCATTTTCGCCATTTTCTTTCGATTTAATCACGCCGAGTTCGACTAATCTTTTGTGCTTAGATCGACTCAACAAATGTGGCATAAATAGCTTGCAAAACTACAAAGTTAGCCAAAACGCGATCAGAGAATAGCTTCGATAAAATGTGCAAATTTGGCACTTGATTATATAATAAAGCGCCAAGACTTTACAATAAATAGTGGCTCAAAAATAGCACTTCGCATTAATCAACGACCGGAAGTAAACAGGAGTCACCGCAGAATCGCACGATATCAATCGAACTAACGACTCTAAAGTCACTTTGCTACATCACCGGTGAAGTTCTAACTCGCTCATGTTCCCTTCTATGTGATAGTAGTATGTTCTTTGAAAAAAGAACCATTTGTTGATATATCACTTTAATGTTTAGAGGTTCCATCTCAATTTAGAATAATCTCGACCGTGTTAGTAGATTCTAATCAAGAAGAGAGAGCATACTAATGAATTGCAGACCGAGGTACCAATTGATTCGAAGAAGGCTTGTGTTATCCTATCTATGGGGGCAAACAGTTTCTAGTCCTAAAAGATGGCTATGAAGTACTGGTTTAGGAAAAATAGTCAGATCTTAAAGAGGATCAAGTTCTAAAAGTAGCTATTTAGATCCATTGACTTGGTTTAGGAATATGGTTAGTTAATTAGTGAAATGTGTAAAGGTCGCAGAGGTATTCCAAAGCTATACTACTCGCTTAATGACAAATCCAAAATTTTCGTCTCCAATAAATACTTGTTTTCAACTCAAGGTAAATCGAAAAATCATAACACGATTTTATTCCAAGAGCATTTCACGTTTAAAAAACCGGACTATGGATCGAACCTGGTGTTAACGCTCACTGGGCTTCACTGGGTCGGACCGGGTGGTCAACCGTGTTGAACCGCTGACGAATAAATATATTATTTGGCATTTTAAAACATATAATTAATAATATCAGGCAATTGGGTGGGTGGAAGGGAATAATGCCATTTATTATTCTTTTATACAACAAAGCATTTCAAAATCTTATTTAAAAAATATGTATAATGTTTAAATATGAAAAAATGATATTATAAAATGGAATAAACTTATTTATATAAATATATAATTTGTTAATATCTAAAATAATCATAATGTGATTATATGAGGATGTTCTTTTGTAACTTCCCATATTTCCATGTTCAATTCATAAGTCTATCAGATGAATCGATTTTTAGTTACAAGCCTTCTAACCCTACAAGCTAGATTTAATGAAACGACATCGTTTCGATGTAAAAAGCATCAAAACGACATCGTTTTAACTTGAAAAAAAAAAAATTATGAAAACTGGCCGGTTCGACCACCGGTTCGACTACCGGTTCACTGGTTCGACCGCCGGTTCACCAGTTCGACCGCCGATCCGACCGATCCAACCGCCGGTTCGATAAAAAACGGTTTTTTGTATTGAACCGGACCGGTTTTGTTGTCTGCTGATCACCTGACCGGGTTCGACCGTTTGGCCCAACCCGCTTTAAACATTGGTTGGTTTCTACTCAAACAAATCTCGATTCATTAGATTAGATTTATTTTTCTTTTAAGAAACATTAGATAAAAAATTCTTCATTCAATTTATAGTTCGTAACTTCCAAATTAGAAGTTCAAATAAAGATTTTCGAAAGTGTTAGGGCAGCTTGATTTTTAGAATTTCTCATCAATTTATGTGGGTATGATATCCGGACTTATAGAGTCCACTTTATTCCTTGTATGACCTGTGCACTTGCAGTGAATTAGACCAAAACCAATTTTAATTGAATCATTTTAAAAAATAGCAGAAAACAGTCTTTACATCCATGGTATAACAAGAGTTTTGGCGCCTTTGTCGGGGATTAGACAATAGTCTTCTGGTAGCTTTGTCAAGAGTTTTGTTTAGTATAGAAAATGGTCTTAACAAGTTTTTGGCGCTGTTGCTGGGGATTAGACAATAGTCTTCAAAGAAGCCACAAGAGTTTTGTTTAGTATAGAATATGGTCTTAACAGATGCTCGGAGGTTCAGACAATCAAGGTAACAACAATAATGAACAACACCAAGGTAGTATCTACAATTTATTAAAGTAGTACATAGGCATTATCATACTTGAACCACAATTATTTTATATGAAATCGTACTAAACATATATATTTTGTATTTTGTATGTCATCTGTACTATTCCCAATCAATGGGTTGAAACACTAGCTTTTTATTAAAATTGAATTTAAGGTGAAAGTTTCAGAAAAGTTGTTGAACATTCAAATATTTGATGGTTAGAATTACCTAAGGATGTTAGAAAAATTGTTTTGAAGATTATTGTGGTTCTTTTTTTAACAGAATTTATAATTTTCTTTATTCTTTGTCTCATTTCACAAAAACAAAAACAAGCAAAATTTTAAATTTTCTTAGTAATATTTCCCCCAAAAAATATATTATGATATAGCAATGCACTTGTGTAATAGTTTACTTTTGCTGGTTCAATAAATTTCGGTATATATACAATCAATATAAACATGTAATCAAGAGTGCTAAAACTTTAGATGACGCGAACATTCGTGAGCAATAAGAAAATGATCAACTCAAGACCTGGCTACACATTTGATAATCACAACAAATACCTAAGATTCCAAATTTGCAACATATTGATGAACATGGATTTGATCTAATGACTTTGTCGAATTGAATTTTTGCCAAATGAATTGCCAATGCGAAAACAATGAAGAAGGTTTAACCACCGCCGACAATATTAACTACTCGTCAGAACAAGTCAACGACAAAACACGTCGCAACAAGTTGACAAACAACACGAAAAGATGGAAAAAAAATAAAGGCAAACCTAGATCGATGTAGAAGAAAACCACTTTATTGGAAAAGAAACTCATATTTGAGGAAAAAAAAACGATGGAAGGGGTAATTTTAGGGCAAAAATGATAAAAACTTCATTCCCTAGTAAAATGCAAGGCTTGAACGAGAGAATAAAAAGGGGTGATGAGGGTTTCCAGAGGGAGTTTTTTCCTAAAAAATATTCCCATATTGGAGTTGAGAATTGAATGTTATAATATATAAATATGGTCTCCTAATGACCTGATCAACTCATGTTAAATATTGTTCGTTTTAAGCTCAAAGGACAAACACAACTTTAAATATCGTCTACCAGATAGTCTAGCTTATATATAATCATGAGATTTGTCATAGAAAAGAGGAAAATTTATGAAAATAATATCGGGGAGAAGAGGGGAAGAAAGGTTGACTCTTTATTTTAATAATATGCCCTAAGTCAGCACCGAAAGAGTTAGAAGGATCCCTCTTATCATACTATAATTACAATGAGGGTATCGAACATCGTATATCCATTCAACCAAGTAAACTAAAGGAATTCAATCTATAGCTTCTTCATTTTCTTATATTTTGAAGGTATTCAACTACCTTCTTCTCCAACTGAAAGCCCGCAAGAAAATCGACCAATGGGCTTGATTGATCCAAACACGCATTAGCAATGGTGATAACACTAGATTCTCATCAAAGCAAAGAATTAATGATCAGACGCTTTCCCAACAATGAATTGAAAGTGAATAAGACCGATAGGGAAGACATAAACATCACCCTGATACCCACACGTAAAATGGGCTCAAGCAGCCCACCACCGCCCAAAGAAGTGCGCGCCTAACGTGCTACCCAGCTCCCTATCACCCAAAATGAAGGCCCCGCCTCGCCGGGTCCAAAGGACGATCTGATGAATTAGGAAGGTCCATATCCCGCAAATCGATTGTATTTCGCCAATACAGAAAATAGAATAACCCCTAACAAGATATCATCCTGCCAATCCAACCAAATCTTATCAATAAGGAAAGACAGATCATCACCAGTTGGATCTCCTCCCAATAAGGAAGGAAGATTATCCTAAATAAACAAATTCTTTCTAAATCCTAATACCAAACTGACATCGATAAGAAAATCCTATCCAATGGGAGCAAATCCTAGTTAGCAAGACAACCGGTCAAGACATCTACTATAAATACATGTCCACCTTAGCTGAAAGGTACGCACTCTGGGGACGCATACCATATGCTTATTACTAATTTCGCCCCGCGCTCTCTTCGTGTTAAATCGACTTAGGCATCGGGAGCGCCACGGCGAAGCCTCACGACCCCCTTCTTCCTTGTTTTCTTGCGCAGAGTGCTACGTCCGTGAGCCTCGTGATCAACAAGATAAATGATCCTACTCTTAGCTCCAAATAATCCAAGAGCCCGCATCCCGTACCTCACAAATTATCCGTGTCCGCCAACGACCCCCACACGCCCGTACCGCCCGCTGAAAACTGCAGATCACCGGGCCGGGTTGCCGGGAACGAGCGCCTTAGCAAATATAATCGATTTCGCCATCGGCGGTATCAACACGAACACAAGTAGGGTAACGCTTAACCTCCAAGGATGCGACGCTGCTAACGAGACAACCTACCTCCCGCCTGCTGGGCAATGCAAGCCAACACCGACGAGGTGGAAGCACTTCGCCTCACCAATCAACGGCCCCGATAGTAACAATAGAACAACTCACTGCACATCCGACCACCCCGAGGCGCGACAAACTCGGGGGAAGGTCACGACATCGCGCGCCCGCGGAGGGACAAAGATAATGTCGATATTCCCAGCGGTCGAAACCGGCGTATCCAACAATGCCCGGGGGCATAGACCGCATCTAGCCCCGGGAGAAGAAGGCAATGAAGCAACCCTTGGGGAACATGTCGGGAAAGGAGAATTGCGTCACCCTCATCATGAACACTTATGGGAACAGAGGTTCAAGAACCTCCAGCAAGAACTCGGCCGTGTGAAGGAAGTGGTGAAAGGACGTGCTCCTGACACTATGGACACCTTGCAACAAACTGAGTCAAATTTATACAAACCGAGAGGTACTCCACTTCCCTTCCGTACCAAGTTTAGAATGCCACGTGGAAGCATTCGATGGTACTCAGAGATCCCGCCGAATATCTCAACATACCCACAAAATCAAATGGAGCCGCATGGGTACTACAAGACCAAAGGCGCATGCAGCTGGGTAATCACTCCGGGAAGGCCCACCGGCATGGTTCATCAGACCCCACCGCCGCCAATCTCCTCATTCGTGATTTATCCATTGCATCTGCCTCTCACTTCATTGGAGCCAAGACGTATAGAAAGGCAAGTTACCATCCGCTGACTATCAAACAGGGTATGCAAGAAAGCCTGAGGTCTTATGTCCAATCTGCTCAATGCCGAGTCTCTAAAGGTGGACATATTCGATTTGCAGTTTATGACACTCCAGATTCATGGCTGGTTTAGGATTCAAAATAAAGACTTAATTGTTTTCCATATCCAAAATCCCCAAACAAGCATGGCAGAGGGGCATGCTCATAAAGCTGAGAAGATATTAACTAAGAAGCCTCATATCCAAGAAAGAGAGCCTTCCACTCATAAAGAAAAGCTGACAGATAAACACGAGGACGTCCCAAACATGTGCGACCAAAGGAAGGATTCCAAGAAAAAATGAAGAACGATCCTCAAAAAGGCGTGGCAACCTCAGAGATCTTCTGGGTCCACTGCAGTCTCGAGATGATTACGAGCTCGTTTCAAATATTTCACCCTCGACACCCTGTCACAGTCCCGCGTGAAGCGCGAAACGAACAATTCCCGAGACGGCCAACTCGTATGAAGTCGACCTACAACAAGAGATTAACTCAGCACTCAGTTCCATGGGGGGATCTACTTGGAGATCGTGACCTGACGCATCGTGATACAACTCAAGAGAGAAATAGAGTACTTGATACGACGCGGATACCCGACGCTTTATATCCTCGAAAATCGTGTCCAGAGTCAAGCTCGAATCCAGGCCCCGCCCCAAGAACCACCACTGGCAGATGACGACACAACAGCAACCTCTCTCGTGAAATCCAGGTAATCCCAGAGGATTCACAGAGGAGGAGAGTCTAGCCAAGACGCAAGGCCCACCTACGCAAAGATCGTGTCAACGGAGGTAGCTGACACAAGCAAAGGTCTAAAATCCACCACGACCGACACGTCGCATCACTTTCTCCGACCGCATTTCGAGGGATTGCCAACACCCCTCACGACGACCCACCGTAGTTCTGCAAGTGTGAGCCGCCAACAAGATAGTTCTATCTGATCCACTGATATTCGGAGTTCGGCTGACATCATCTTTGCTACCGATAAACGGGCACAGCGGAGAACCGAACCGCCAATGCTCACTTACGAGGGTTTCGGGGGAAAAGTACTACCAGTGCTCAATACAACTAAGATCACCTGGGAGTGATCCCATGCCGTGCGACGACCGCGGCAAGGTTCCCCGCCATAGACGCCCCGCTCAAGCACAATATGGCCGGGTAGGCCCCTCTCACGTAAAGGAAAGCCATCCTCCGGTGACGCTGCGACGATCAAGTTCCCTATTATAAACGGAGTAGGAATGGTCCGAGGAGACTAACGGTGGCCGTGGAATGCTACTCAAAGATCCATGAAATGCAAGGCGGCCGACAACATATACCCGATGAACTCGACATGCGCTGACGAGGTGATCACCCTCACCCGAGCCATCGTAAGAGCCGAACCTCAGATATCGGATGACGCACCTGTGGCATCTCGCCACATCGATCTAAGCTTACCTGAAGACCTCAAAAACCCCTTATCCATTTTAAAACAAATGCAAAGACGCCTTCGCAGGAAGCAGCGGATATGGGAGGGATTGATCCTACAAAGAATTTACTCACAGTCGAATCGTCACCCCATCCTTCAAGCCAATCAAACAAAGAGGAGGAGCTTTGCGCCGTAAAGACAAAAAGCCGCCATCAATCCAGGAAGTCGCGAAACTCCTTCTTCAGCAGAGCGATCAGGAGGTAGAATACCCCGAGGGAGGCCAACGCCGTACTCAAAAGGCAAATGGCAAGTGGCAACTCAGATGACTTCCACCGACATCAACAAAGCATGCCCGCTGACGCTTCTCGACGCTGACCGACTCATCGTGAGATGCCATCGCTGGCCATCAACTCCTCGCGCATGGATGCCTTCTCCGCCACAACCGTGACGCGATGGACCCAGCGACCAAGAAAGACCTTCGCTCGCCGCTACCGCAGGAACCCATCGCTATCGCAGGATGTTTGACTAAGAACGTTAGGATACCGGTATCGGCGCTGCGGAACCGATGTTCCGGCGCATAGCGCAACTATGGAGGTATACATAAGATTTACATGTCGGTAGTAATCCATCGTACCGACCTTCACATCGCCATCTCTTCTAAGTTGCCCAAATCCCAAGAAGTTACAATACGAAGCTAACCACCATACCTTTCTGGCTGTCACCGAAAAATTCTTGGGTTTCATAGTAAACCACCGAGGAATTGAGGCAAATCCAGACAAGATAAAGGCAATGCTCGATACGCTGTACCCTTTGGTATAGCGAAGTACGCTTCGGATAGAAGGATTGCGGCTTCTTAAGTCGGGTTCGTGATTCAGTGGCAAGTGATAAATGCCACCTTCTTCCAAGCTCAAGAAAGCCTTTCAATGGACACAAAGTGTGAAGAATCATTCTCAAATTTTGAAAAACATACCCGAGTTCCTCCATTCTAGTAAGTCCTCATTTAAGGAGCCCTTACTCTATACTAGCCGTGTCGACTTTTTTTTTTCATCCAAATATTCGCCAGAGATAAAGAGCCGAAGTTCAAGACCCGCCATTATCATAGCCCGAGCTCTAAAAGAGCAAGAGTGAGTAGGTACCCAAGAATGGAAAAGTTAATTTTGGCTCTGGTAACTGCAACTCGGAAGCTCCGCCCATATTTCCAGGCTCATACTATAGAAGTTCCAACGGAATACCAGATGAAACAAGTGTTGCATAAACTAGAGACCTCTGGAAGGTTGATGAAATGGGCCATAGAGCTGAGCGAGTTCGACATCAGATACAAGCCAAAACTCCGTAATAAAAGGGCAGTCTAGTCGACTAATATGGAATTCACCTCAAAGAGAATCAAATGAGAACGCTCGGCACTGAATGACCCTCCCATCCGGAAACTCCTCTCAGAGATGGAGCCAACGCGCAAGGGAGTGGAGTAGGTCTTATCCTAACTTCCCGTATGAAATAGACATCGAGCACGCACCAAATCTGGGATTCACACTTCCAACAACGGTTATATGACGCCATAGTACGCCCCAACCTCGCCCATTCATTAGAAGTCACCCGCCAGAGGTCTACAAAGCGACCTCAAAACGGTGGTCCGACAACAAGATACCTACGAGGCTAAAAGTGAGCGGATGATTCTATACCTCCAAAAGTTCGTGACATATTAAAAATTCGTGGATACCCAAAGCCGGCTATGTCCCCAGAGCAGAGAACCCGAGCCGACGCCTTTGGCAAAGCTTAGCCATACTTCACAGAAGATCTCAAAGAAGTCGACACTCCGTCGAATACCCTGGCTAACCCCCTCAATCGACCCTACGGCGAGGTGGTTGCCCAGCCTGAGCCAAATCGACTTGATGGAGCCCATTTGGGATTATATTATGTGACTAAGCCTACCGTGACGACCCAAAGTAGCTGTGCCTAAAATAAGGGCGAGGTCTGCCAGGTTTACCAATCACAAGGGAAGCCTCTACATGCGAGGATTTTTCTACACCTTCCTTAAATGCATCGTAGAGGAAGACAATTTAGCACGCAAGAGAAGCAAGTATGAGGCGGCTAAGTGGAACCATATCTGAGCTTGAGCATTTGCAGAAAGCCCTGAAAGGTGGGTACCATCGGCCTACAATACTCAAAGATGCAACCGACTCAGTCATGAATGCGTAATCCGCCAGAGCACGCCTGAAATCTCACGCCCATCGGCTTCCTAACGCCGATCACTAAGCCCCGGGCCGCTCCAATGCTGGGTTTGGATACCGACCCTTGCCCATTGGTATGGCTGCAAATTCCATAATCATCGCAAAGGATTACTTCACCAAGTGGGCTGCCAGCCTCTTTGGCCACCACAAAGTGTACACAATTGCGGTGGCGAGCTTACCATGTGCTCGTATTCAAGAGCCCTCGTATCGCATAAACGGAAAATAGTTCGACAACGCCTAAATTCAGAGATTTCAGTTGAGCCTCGAATTAAAAATTATTACTCATCTCTCAAGACACCTATAATCCAACCGGGTAGGCCGGTCAATGCATCAACCTCAAAGTCGATGGAAAACCAAATCGAAGATCTAAAGGAAATTGGGTAGAATACTCCGCAGGTATTATGGCCTGCCGTGACGGCCGTAAGTCAAGAACCTGAAACCCCATTTGCCCAGCCTTTGGCATCAAGCAAAGAGTCTCGCTGAGGCTGAATAAAAGTCTCAGTATCGAGTTAAGATCAACAGAACACAACGATCGTTTCTTCGTCAACAGATCTCCTAGATGAAAAGCGCCAGCAAGTCCGTGGTGCCACAGAGGATTATCAAAGGAAGACAATAAGGTGCCATAATAAAAAGTCAACCTGAGCAAGGCGCAGATTGGTCTGAAGAAACTCTCGCAGCTAAGGAAGAACCAAGGCATGGAAAATCGTGGCCTCAATCGAAGGTCTCCAGACCATATCTCGAGTCGCTGTGCCTGCAATTATGAGCCTGCATATAGGAAGGGAAAAATCTTACAAAGATATGGAATGCGGAATATCTCATGCTTTGACTGTAGTACTCCGCTTGTAATATTAAATGTAGTTTTATCTCCATTCTTATGTAACTGTCGAGCGCTCACCGGTTATTTAGTTAGACATCCCAAACAGTCTGTATTATTATGCGAATAAAAATACATAATGAGAAAGTCTATAGACATGGAAAGCCTTTATTCCAATTACCATTCTCACATAACTGATGTCATCGACATAATCGCATGCAGCCTTTAAAAAAACTGGGGCAAAGGAGAAAGAGAGAATGAAAAGAAGGAGTAAGGAAAGGAAAGAAGCTTTAAAAGAGGAGAAGAAGAAAATGCATGTAGAAGGAGTTTGCAGTGGCAAGAAACAAAAAGGGGAATGAGATGGGAAAAAGATGAAAAGAAGGAGAAGATAGAGCAGGAAGGAAGAGAAAAGAAGAAGAGAATGGAGAAGGCCACAAGAAATGATCGCCTTGACTCATTCCCTGCATCAGTTGGGAATAACATGACCTAAGGTGGAGAATGGGAAAATACAACCTCACATGGTAGTTAACATCGTGAGTCGATCCCAATCTCTATGATCCCAATGGAGACACTGACTTCTGAAGATTATTCATTCACCATTCCGCACACTGTGAAAGCAAAATATACAAAGTATAAGCCCCATTAAAGAAATGAAGCCGTCATTTATGCAGAAGGCCAAAGACAAGTCACCAAACGCTCCAAATTTCCATCAATAAGCAGCATTAAAGACGTTCGCACCTTCCAAGAAAAATCGAACAATGCCCAGCAGCGCTCAATCCAAACAGTCATACAATACTTCCGAGCCCAAGAGTCTTCACTTTCGACGAAGTTCGTCACTTTGCAATGTGTCACGCTACTTGAGGAGTCAAATCGCCAGCTACATTGCCACTCGTGTACATCACACTGGCCACATCGCCACTACCACGGCCTCGAGCCCGCGCCAGCCACTTTGACGAAGCGTTCGCTCTACTCGCACGTGTCACGCCAATTGAGTCGGGACGCCAAAGTTACATCGCCACTGGCCACGTCGCCTGAGCCCGCCAGCCACTTTGACGAAGTTCGCTACTCGCACAGCCATGCTACCTGAGAGGAGTCGACGCCAGTTACATCGCCATCCCACGCCACTACCGGAGTCCGAAGAGCTCACTTTGACGAAGTTCGCTCTACTCGCACAGTCACGCTTTACCCGAGGAGTCGACGCCGCTACATCGCCACTCGCTACATCACACTCCACACGCCACGGAGCTCCAACAACTCACTCTCGGACGAAGCTCTACCTTAACCGTTTCGCGACGACGAGCTCTAATTAACCCAGCCAGATTGACGAGTTCTAATTAACCTGCTCGCATTGGACGAAGCTTAACTCAACCGCTCACATTGACGAAGCTCTTCCTGCCAGTCATAGATTTAGCTCGGGCCAAGAAGCCATGGGGATAACGAGTTTCCATGGACGAGTTCCTGAAGAAATTTACATGGACGAGCTCTTCCCGTAGCTTCATGACGGCTTTTGCTCAATCATTCCACACCGGGACGAAAAGTTTTTCCAAGAATTTACATGACGAAGCTCTTCTCAAGAAGCCATGGACTAGCTCTCGCCTAACCGGTCTGCGACTGACAGTTTTTCTCCTCTGCAATAGCTTACTGGACGAAGTTTCGCTCATGGCTGATAGACGAAGGTCCACCCAACAATCTAGATATTCATTAAGCTTCAAAAAATGAAACAACTGAGAACCCACATCCGGCAAAGTCAACCAATAAGACTGTCACAGCTGACAGAAAGTTTCGCTAAAATAGTCATGCACCCTAAGGAATTGCCTAACTCATGCAGAAGCTCACCGAATAGATCGGGCCACAGAGCCGTGACGGTAGCTCGGTGTGATGAGTGCCTAAAACACTCATCTTACACTCGCGTCGGTTCGTCATTTTCACATTTATTTTATAATAATTTGATAGTTTTTGTGGCTAGATCCCTGATTTTGTGTCTGGTGTGGTTACAGGTTCGATGGAGCGAAAAGAACAACTTTTGGAAGCAGTTTTTGGAACAATGAGGAGCAGGCGAGGGAGGATCGGCCACGTCGACATCGCGACGCTTCGTCAATAATGCAGGTCAACGACGCCTTACGCCGCGATACGTTCCCAGCACATCGCTGCTGCCGCCCCATCGCCAGCGCGACGTCCCTATCGCGACGTCACCGGGGAACTGCGACCTCATCATTTAAAGTACTGATGGCTCAAATTAGGTATCGGGAGGCGACGTAACGCAGGCGTGGGTTTCGTGAGCAGAGTGACAATCGGCCGAGGAAGCGCCCTGGATTTGTACCTTTTCATATTTTTTGATATTTTCGGGATAAGAGAACAATGTTTTCAGATAAACGATTTCATCTTTTTCTTTATTATGTTCTAGATATTTTCTAGGTTACGCCGAACCCCGTCATATGATATGGATTAAGGATTGATCTTTATGTTATTCAATCGCTATAAATCGCCGAATCTACTCTATACCGTATTTAAATTATATGATAATGTTTGGCCAGCATTAGCATAGCCGCACCGAGATCCGATTCCAGAGACGAGGGTATTCGTGGACTGGCAGAGTAGCCTTCACCATTCATTAGCTGGTCAGAGATATTCTAATTCGAAGGTGGTATCTAAACATTTACATTTCTAATACCGAGTCGAGATAGAGATATACTTATCCAAATTTTTTGTGATAGGCGGATATACCTCGAGAGAGATTATCTCTCGTAGCAAGATCACTCTCACCATATGCATTATAAATGTATTAAATAACAAACTCTAAGCAATAATCATCGAAAACTTTATATGGGAGATATAACCCTAGGCTTTAAAACAATATTTAACAACCCACTGTTAGTCTTTACATACTTTGAATTCCTCTTAAAGTCATTCTTCATATATTATCTAAGAAGTGCACTTCCAGAGTTACTACACCTTTCCCGAGGATCGATATCCGCACGATAAGTACACATGAGTATTACTCGGGGCTACGCGTACCTCAAGGCGATTTAGGCACACACATTTTACACATCACACATCTACCGCTGCTTTTGGCGCCGCTGTCGGGGAAAGGTTTAAATTGATATGAGTAGTTGAGCACATAGATAGTATTCTAATTTTTCGCTACTTTTGTTATTTTTACAAGGCCGTAATTTGGTTTTGTTAGTTCGTGGTAGCACAAGAAGATGTGTTTCGCCGAGTACATGCATAAAGAAAATCGAATTAATCAACACCCAGGTGATTCTCGAGCCGAAGACTTCTCGTACGTATTGCGCCTCGAGAACGTAGAATGCAATGTATTAGGAATCCCAATAGTCATGGAAAACATCAAGAACAAGATTTTGGCGTTGGAACAACCGAACCACGTGTGAGAAGCCAACGGAATCACCTTTAAGGAATCTGTCTGTGCCATTTATACAACTGTGACGACTTACATGCTATTAGATGAGTTCGTTTTTTACTAATTCAATGGGGCTTGTTCAGATACCGATCGACGCCACCGATTCAAGCAAACAATTTCAATCAAGTCAATACAAGCATGCATGCTTAACATATCGCTCCATGGACTACCCCATGAGAACCCGAACATGCATTTGACTAACTTCTCAAGCTCATGAGCACCACTGGCACAACTGAGTTAACAAGAAGCTCTAAGATTACTGTTCCCACTTTCACGTGTGGGATAGAGCCAAACATCGGGCTAACCAAATAACCACCGTGAGATTCCATCACTACATGGAATCCATTTGGTACAAAAGTTTCCGACCAAGTTCTTTCCACCTTCTCGGTAAATCGCACAACTCAGGCAAGAGATCACACGTCTGGGTCAACTGGTAAGGGAGAACCCGCGGCAGGCATGGGATGTGTTTCATGAATTATTCGCGGAAGTGTCCTCACCACCGACTAACTGTGATGGATGCAAGTCCATACCTTCTACAATGGTCCGAGAAATGCAACCCGAACAACGATAGATGCCCCCACCGAGGATCCTCGGATTTAAAAACCACGCATCAGCGATGAGATATCGAAGATGTCGCGAACCAACACTAATCAGCCGGGGCTCTAGAGAGAAGGGCTACACTAGTAAACACGGCAAGTGGCATGCATAATGTAGTCCTCAAATAACTGGGTAAATCGATGTGGCTCACCGAACAACGCCTAACAAAGTACAGGAACAAAGACATGCTATACGCATCTACTCCATGGAGTCAGGTGACTCCGTGGAGGACAAGATAGTAGTGTAGAATGTCGCCAAAGAAACCCATTGCCGAGCAAGCCCAAGACGCGTCGAGGTTTAATCAACTCAACCAGCAAAGAAGGACCGGGATGGGGTACACGCCTGAATCGTAATCAAATGGAGCCGCAAAAGGAATAATCGTAACTTATCAATCAAAACAATCAAGGGTATGGATGGCGACAACCGTAACAATATGCCATCAAACCGGTGCCACGAACCACCCCCAGTTAGTCGGGATTTGTGAGCAAGCTCTAGTACGTATGTTAACTTCGTGATTCCGTTCACGAACGACCAAGGCGAACATGCAGCGCCAGCAACCCGCTTAAACAATCGGCTGTGCCATTTAAGGAGTTTGGAGTCACAATGGGCCAAACGGCGTTTACTTTACGTAAAGGCAACTCGTTCTTCGCCAGCAATTCGTGAGGTAAACCCAAGAAGAGATGGAATGAGCATAATGAAGCAGTTAGCCAAGGCCGAGAAGCCGGGAGAATTGGAATCACAAGTGCAACCCCCAATCGTAGAACAAGCAGAGACTGAGGAGATCACCGGAACAGTCCCGGAAAGATGATGCACCAAAGAATGTGGGCCACAGAGAAATGAAGTATAGAGACTCTAGTGAAGCAAAGGCCGCATACCCTGGCCCTTTACCTAATAACGCCTCAAGAAAACATAACCGATAAGTACTCCACGGTTCATGGATGTTTTCAAAAAGTCGCGATATAAACATCCCATCTGGCCGATGCCCCAGAGCAAATGCCCGCTATGTAAAGTTCATGAAAGACATTTTGCCTTTAAGAGAAGATTAGCAGACTTCGAGACGGTAAACTTTTAACCGAGGAATGCGGAAGTGCCATCTCAACGAGAGCTACCGCAGAAGCCTCTCAAAGACCCGTGCAGCTTTCACTATCCCGTGCACAATTGGAAATGCTATTTTGAGAGAGCGCTAAGGTGATTTGGGTGCGCATTAATCTTATGCCCTTATCCACTTTTTAAGCGCTTGGGATTAGGAGAAGCTCGTCCGACCACACTACTTCTTCACCACAGACAGATCTTTGAAGCACCCGAGAGGATAATGTATATGTCTAAGAAAGGTCGACAAGTTTATCTTTCCAAAGCAGATTTCATAGTTTTAGACATGGAGGAAGATAAAGAATAATGGGAGCCATTCGGGAAGACCTTTTTCAGCAACCGGCGGTGGCAATGATTGATGTGTAGAGGGGCGAACCGAAACTAAGAGCACAAGCAAGAAGGGCAAACCAACACTTCTGAGTGCCAACCCAAGGTAAAGTGATACGTGCTTAATGGTTGATATAGTAGAGGGCTATAGTGTCTAGCCAAAGTGGTCTCACTCGACCCTTTTCGAGACTAGCCTAGTGGAAAATGAGTCCAGAACCCGAGCTAAGAGGCGTAAGAATATGTTAAATGGATGGACTCTTTCGACATTAATAACGAAATATTTCGACCTTCGGGCGAAGGAGTTAAACGCTTGCTCCATCGGACAACAACCACCCACAATGGAACAAAAAACCTCTCCCTGGGGCCCATTCAAGTATGCATACCTTGGAGTCGAATCTACACTACCCGTGATTATATCAAGATCTTGACCGCGACCGATGAAGAGAAGATCAGAGTCCCCGAGATCACGTACACGCACTCCTGATGTGGTCTCAATGATCTAAAAGGGATTCGTCCTTCTATGTGCATGCATCGTATTTTATTAGAAGATGGGCATAAACCTTCGGTGGAAGCGCAGAGGAGGTTAAATCCGACAATGAAGGAGGTAGTTCGGAAAGAGGTTCTAAAATGGCTAGATACTGGGTGATTTATCCCATTTCGCATGCTGTACGGGTAAGCCCAGCCAGTAGTGCCGAAAAAGGAGGAACAACTGGGTTATTAGGACCGAAACAACATCTATCGGGCTGTTTTTAGAACAAGCACGGTGGAGAATTTGTATTGATTACCTGGAACGAACAAGGGCTACTCGAAAAGATCACTTTCCACTCGCTATTTCAGATCGATGCTCGATCGATTAGCCAGCATGAATATTATCGCTTTTGATGGATATTCGTTACAACCAACGCTATAGCGCCCGAAGATCAGAGAAGACAACATTCACTGCCCCTATGGTACATTCGTCCCACGATGCCCTTCGACTATGTAATGCTCCTGTACTTTTCAATGATGTAATGATGTGGCCATATTCGACATGGTAGAGAAGACACTGAGATTTTCATGGATCGATTTCTCAAGAATGGGAAATTCATTTGACAATTGTCTAGCAATGGAGAAATGGGATTATAAGATGTGAAGAGACCAATTTAGTAATTAATCGGGGGAAAAGGCCATTTCATGGTAATAAAGAGGGTATTGTCCCTGACACTGACATCTCAAGCAAAGAGGATAGAGGTAGACAGTAATAAGATCAAGCACCGAGAAGTTACCCACCTTCTTCAAAGGAAAGGGATCCTAAGTTTTCAGGGCCATACTGATTTTATAAAGTGGCTTTATCAAGGATTTCTCACAGACATAAACCATCGGTTTCAATTTGTTAGTCCAGTGGATCCCATTCGAATTTGACTCCCAACGCGCATTACTGCGCTTAACACCAGACAAGGATAAGTTGATCTCAGTCTATCACAGCTCCGCATTGGTCTTTCCATTCGAGCTGATGCGCCATGCAAACACTACGCGATCGGGGGCAAGATTAGTACAGAACCAGGAGAAAATCTTCAGTGATTTACTATGTGCCAGACTCGAATCGACGCTCAACCGAATTACGCCACTAATGAAAAAGAACTATCGCCATTGTCTGCCGACAAATTCGTGCCATATTTCGACGCAACAAAGTCAGGCGCACACCGATCATTCGCTATTGGGCAATTTGGATGACTAAGAAAGACGAAACCCGTATTGATCCGCAACCTTCACAGAAGAGTCCACTGGAAAAACCAGCCGAAGAGCGGCACCGAATTTAGTGGCGCACCACCTTCGCGACCGAAGCGGGCCGTAGATGATGTTCCTATGAACGACTTCACTCCGCACGAGAAACTTTTGCGGCTATCGAGACAAGAGGCGCCTCCGCTCAGACATGCGAACTATTCAGCGGCCAAAGTGATTCCTGAATTTAACTATCGAAGAAGAAAAGGTTTTTCGCACACCTTGCACCACTTACTGAAGAGCCACCTTTACGTGTGCAATCGTACGATCAGTGATAAGGGAGACGGTTCCGAAGATGAAATGTCAGCATTCGAACCATCATTACGCCCATCGCGCGCGGACACTTCTGCGGCCAGAGAACAAAGCAGCTAAGGTTCTACACCCATTTTTATCGCCTTCCTTATTTAAAGATGCTCATCAATTCAAGCTCTAATTTCAGACAAATGTCAACGAATGGGGAACATCTCTAGAAAGGACGAGCCACCCATGCATCCTATCTGGGAGGTAGAGTTGTTCGACTTATGGGGGATCGATTTCATGGGACCATTTCTTGCATCATACAACAATTTATACATCTTGTTGGCTGTAGACTATGTACGAAGTGGGTAGAGCGATTCTGACACGAACGATGATGCGAGATTATGGCTCGATTCTGCTTGCTTGTGATATATTCTCTACGTTTTGGACCTCCTCGAGCTTTAATCCACGGATAATGAGTGCGCATTTACGCAATAAGGTAATAATTGGGTTTGCAAAAAGTATGGAGTGCGTCATGTCGTACATCTCTTACACATACCACCCACAATCAAGCGAGGGCAAGCGAGAGGGTATCCAGCAGAAATCAAGTACATCCTCGAGGAAGGCGGTCAGCGACTCTGAGAAGGATTGGTGCAAAGATGAGCGATGCGCTCTGGGCATACCGCACCACTTGTTAAACTCCCTTTAGGTATATTTTCAGACTTGTTTATGGTAAAGCGTGCCACCCCTTCGATGTAGAATTGGGCATCGAGCCTGTTGGGCCCTTTCGACGAAACTAAACATGGGCGATACTTTGGGTGGTGAAAAGCGACTACTCGACTGAGTGAGAGCTAAGATGGGTTCGAGAAGCGAAGCATATGAGAGCATGGTATTTATAAGGAGAAGACCAAGGCACGGCGACAAACATCCGCAGAAGAATTCACGGTAGGAACAGCAAGTCCCTTTTTATTCCGATTCTGGAGCTAAAGCTTTTTGGGAAGTGAAGTCTCGATGGTCCGGACCTTTCACGGTAACAAAGGTCTTTTCACATGAGTGGGGCGAGAAGTTTCACATCTGAAAGGCACATTCACGGTCGCCATAGCAGCTTCGAAAGCAGGTCTATGGAGCGAGTTTCTTGCGAACAAGCAAATTCCTTTGTATTGCATGAAGCGGAGTTTGGGTTCTGATCACATTGGAGTTTAGGTCGTCGAGGCTAACGACATTAAACATATAGCGCTTCTTGGGAGCAACCCAGTGATTCTAAATTTTGTAGTTTCAAGTTCTATTGGTTATTTTGAAGGCAATTTTGGTTTCTAGTTGTCTGTTCATGATCGGTGTTTACGCTTGTTGGTTTAATTCTGCGGGACCCGAAAGCGTGGAGTGCAGTCTTCTGACGTGTTCAATACTTGATGATTTACCGTGGAGTTCTCGAAAAAGTGGGTTGAGTAGTGTGATTCAGGCTTCTTTGCGGGTTTGCTCTGCGTCGCGTCGCTGACGTGGAGATCACGTCGCGACGTCAAAATTTCATCATCGCGTCGCGGCGTGAAATTCTCACCGTCCTTGACGTCATTTTTTGAAGCTCTCTGTCACGTCGCGACGTGGAATTCTCACGTCGCGACGTCATTTTGAAGCCCTACGTCGCGTCGCGGCGTCATTTTTGAAGCTCTGTCGCGTCGCGGCGTGGAATTCTCCGCGTCGCGGCGTTATTTGAAGTCACTTACTGCGCCCGCGTGTGGCGTGGTCCGCCACGTCGCTGACGTCGTTTAGTCGTAATCTGCGCCCGCGTCGCGGCGTGAACCCGCCGCGTCGCGAAGCGTGACCACATTTTAGCCAAAGAATAGTTCATTTGGCCACGCATACACACCTTCCCTCATGAAACCCTAGCTCCCGCATCCGGCCTTCTGGGACTGTCGGGCTCCCCTTCCGGAGTCGGAGACCCTCCACTGCTCACCGACCACCAGTGTTCCTCTTTGAGTCGCCCTCTTCAGCCAGTTTTGGGTCATAGCGGCATTTCCACCACTGTGTACTCGACGCTGGCCTGGGTATAGTAGTCTAGGGTTTCCTTGTTGCTTTCGTTTGGTCTAGAGGTATTGTAGGTCCTCATTTTGGGTCAGCTAGGTTCCTTTAGGATCTCTGAGTCCCATTTAGGTTTTGTTGAGTCATTAGGTAGTTATTTAGTTGATTTTGTGAACACATTAGGTGTTTGATTTTTGTCTGGAGTTAGTAGCATGCGTAGCGGATTGCTGCGGTCAGGCGGCGGGACCCGACTCCCACGTTCGATGCTCCACGTTTATAAACGCGGCGCCGCGGTCCGGTTCTTCAATTTGCGCCGTCCCTTCATTAGAGAGAAGGGGTTTCGTCGCCGATGATTTCTAGAAAGACAATCGGGGCTAAAAGGGTGGCGTGCGCCGTACGGCCCCTCGTCCGGCGACAATGAGCGTAGTTCGAGGAATTTTTCACGCTAACCTCGCTACATGTCCTCAAAGGTCCAGGGTGCGAGGTGTATTGAAATCGACAGTCTTGGTACGATCTAATGGTTTCTATATTTAGAGCATGTCCACGGGTGTTCAGCGATCAGCTCGCGAGCATCCGCGACTACCAGCGAGGTCCGTAAGTATTGACCAAAGGCCGGGGTGAGTGGAGGATCAACAGTGCGGGCCATGCGGTCGATTTCAAGGCCAAGCATTTGGCTTCATTCCCCAGGTTTGGCATCATTTCATCGCCGGCGTCTTATCCCGGCAGCGAATGTGGCGAGGTGACGACGGCGTTCCTTGCTGGCTTCGCTATCGTCGGGATATCCCATTCGATGTTGGGCGGGTTATCGAAAGGATGCCATCCTCCATAACCGGGATGCGAAGATGGCACAGGGGCACCCTTTTTACGATATTTGGCATCTGAACAAAGCGGGTGCCTTGGCGACAATGAGGCACGGCCCCGTCGATCGAGGCCATATCGGTCGAAAGCGGGACACACACGGTGTCCGCAACTGAGGGTCTGACTCGAGATCACGAGCCCTCGAGGCGCGAGGGCGAGCTTCCGATTATCGGGCTCGCTTTGGATTCTGGGTGACACGGGAAGACGTGGCGATTTCGTCTCGCCCGCCCTCGCGCGCTTCGTCTCGCCACGCCTCGCACGCCCACTGACAACCTCGGTAGTGAAACTCCCCGGTCCTTCCCGGTGTGAGGACGGTGGCTCTCACTCCTTTGAGCGCTTTGGCGCGTGCAGGATGAGACCGGGGAGCAGAGTCCTCATTACTCGAGATATGGGCGTAGTCTGATGCGAACCCGATTCACGGCCAATCGAGGCCATCATTCTCCTGGCCCGGCAAGCGGTCTATGCGGGCCCATTTCGCTCGGCCACGGCTTTTCACCATCCACCACCACCTCCGCACGCGATGATATTGGGGAGTTCCACCACCCTCTATGTTTTTATCTTGTGGGGACTTTGGATATTTTGTTGGGAGAGGATTTGAATTACTATGTTTTAATGTTTTATTGTGTGTTTTGGTTTTAATAGTGTGTGTATTTTTATTAATTATATATTAGGTAATGTTTGTTTTTTAGATTTATTTACATACTTTCATGTTCCATGAGTCATCAATATTGATTGTTTAGATTCTCATTTGACAATTCTTGCAATATAATAGTATTGCATGTGTTATGTTGAAAATTGATCAATTTTGATTGAGTTCCTCTCAAAACTTGTTCAATCATACATTTGCTTGAATTACTCGATAGTGAGTTGAATAAGTTAAAGGGCTGGTGATCAAATTGGGATGGTGAAAAGCAGTTCTCAAACCCTGTCCACACTCACACTAAATGACTTTGAGATGTCATAAGTCTTGGACCAATACTAGGTTGATCAACTGGAGAGACGGACCATTTTGAGTGGGACACTGTCAAAGAGGATTGCCATAGGAGACTGACGAAAGAAAATAAAACAATGAAAAAGAAAAAAAAAAGAAAAAGAAATATGACAAAAATAAGGTATATGCATAGGAATAGATTTGGATCATCAATGGAATCCGGGCGTCGGGGGGGCCTATCAGGAAGCTAATGCTGGGAGCCAGTAAGGAGTCGTGACTTCTTGCCAGCCCCATGGGACGGAAATTGGATCATTCCACGCAACCCTAGATTTGAAGGTTTGGTTAGTGTTGAGGTGGGATTTGAAGGGTGAATGCACGGTGCCCTTAACCAGCGGTGAAGTCTGTGTGGATCCTTCTGGAACTTTTCAACTTCTTGTACTAGGTCTTCTTCCACACATTTTGTTTTTAGGTGCGGAAATTTCTAAATGAGGACATGAATAAATGGGTGCGTTCCTATCTAACCTGGACTTCTTCCTAATAGGCGAGTTGGCTTAAGTTTGGGGGTATCGGAACTAGGCATATTAAGGTCGTTCACTATATAACACATAGGGTTTTGGAAGGCTATTGAACACCTGCAGGTTGATGCACTAGTAGTTTTACATCTCGATGTGAATTCTGAAAGTCAGCCTCTGCATGCCATTCCTTGTATCGAAGCGAAAGCGGTGGGCATGTAGGTCGGTCAATTTGACCCTATTTTTGGCATATTGCACCCGCGTCTTGATGTTGGATTGCATGAGGTGCCGGGTGTGTCTTGTCTAGAGTCAGTTCTTGCTTGAGGACAAGAGGAAGCTAAGTTTAAGAGTGTGATGAGTGCCAAAACCTCATCTTACACTCCGCGTCGGTTAGATCATTTTCATTTATTTTATAATAATTTGATAGTTTTTGTGGCTAGATCCACGATTTTGTATGCCGGGTGGATTCTGCGGAGTTCGATGGGCGAAAGAACAGCTTTGGAGCGTTTTGGAACCAATGAGGAGCGGCGAGAAGTAGGCGTCACGTCGCTGGCGGCATGCGTCAGCGACGTCGGGGTGACAATCTGAAGTCAACGGCGTCCCCACGTCGCGTCGGCTCTGAAAATCTGCCTCATCATTTAAAGTGCGGGATGGCTCTCTGATTAGGGTATTGGGAGAGCCTGAGCAGGCGAGAGGGGTTTCGGACGGTGACCTTTGTCTTCGAGAAGTGCACGGGATTTGTACCGCTTTCTGTATTTTTTGATATTTTGGGATGTGACAATGTTTACACTACGTATTACTTGTTTCATCTTTTCTTTATTATATTCACAGATATTTTCTAAGTTCACGTGGTTTTTCTGTCATATGATATGGATTAAGGATTGATCTTTATGTTATTCAATTGTTTATAGGTGTCGAATCTACCTCTATACACGTATTCTAGAATTATATGATATTTGGCCGGCATTAGCATAGCACTTTGAAGTCATAGAGATTCGAGATGAGGGTTAGGGATCTGGGTGCAGAGTAGCCTTGGTGATTCGGTCAATAGAATGGGACTGAAGGTGGTATCTAGGGTGGCTGTTTAAGACTTGGAATCTTAGGGTGAGATAGAGATATGCTGATTACATTCGAGATAGGCGGATGCCTCTGATAGTGAGATCACCTCACCATGGGCGGATTGTAAATGTTGGGGCAACAATCTCTTTAGAAAATATAGTCAGCACTGAGGCATTGACGGGGAGATAACCACAGGTTTTAAAACAATGCTTTAATTAAAGTCTCAGAGTTCGAGTTGTTTTTTATACTTGAGATTCCCTCTTAAAGTCATTCTTCGGATGTTATCTGGCAGAATCTCTGTAGTTAGCACGCTGCAGGATCGATGTCAATGATAAACAGTACCACTATATTGCCAGAACTACCGTTTTTCTGGCATTCAGGCACATTTTACACATCGCGTTATCGGCTGTCGCTGCAATGGGATCCTCGCCCTTCAGGTGTTGATAAATACAAGTCGGTAGACGGATCGTGCTCAGTGATACTGGATGTCGGCCCTAAGGAGTCTGTTTCAGCTCATGGAAGTCAGTAGGCGGAGATCGTAGCTCAGGCGAGCTGCCTGAAAATAGGTCATGCGACTGAGATCTGTTCAAGCTCATGCCAATCGATTGATGGAGATGTTGTTCAAGTTGTGACACTCTGCCATGAAAGCAAAAATCAGTTCAGCACATCACGGGGCAGGTCACTTGAAGACTGATGAATTGATTGGCGACTCCTTTATACATATAGCCTAGGAATCGGTCCAGCTTGTACAAATTAGCCCACGAAGCCTTAGCGACACGGTTGATGGAAGCAATTGCTCGGCTGGACCTCAAGTGGAACCGCTGAATTTATGAAAGAAGCGCAGAAAATACTACGGTGAAACATGAGCGATAAAAAATGAATATTTATTAAAGGAGGCTACACCTGTCTGGGCTTTGAGCCATAAAAACGGGTGTACATAAAAGAAAATGCAAAGTGTGATATCAATCGGGCGAAATAAGTCTGAAACCTAGGCGTCGATGGGAAGGCGAGACGATGAAGAAGAGGGAATGGGCTTGGCCCGAGGAGTATTTGGTTCTTGAATAATTTGTAGAAAGACCCTCACCTTACCAGTAAGCCTTAGGAGATCAGAGTGAAATTGTCGGTGAAGCGTTAACGGCCTTGGCACAGCGGAAGCCACCAGAGGCCCATTGAGCAGCTTGGTCCCTCAATGCGCTAATAACATCGCCACCAGAAGCGACGAGATGTTGCTGGTGAAGACCGCGCAATCAAGCGAGCATCCACCAGTTCAGTAAGCAAGTCGAATTTGCAGCCTCAGGCCTCACATTGGCCCGGGTGTCTAACGACGCCACGGCCTGGAGGCTGAGCCATTAAGCTGTGCTACTTTATCTGAGAGATGCCATTAGCGCCTGCCTCCTCTTGAGACTCCATGGCTGTAGGGATGTGACGAGCTAAATCCACTGTAGTCGGAAGCTCGTCTTGGAGCGCGGCCCGTCGGGGACATGAGGCTTTCGCCTTCCAGCGCGTAATGCTTTCCGGCTTCCACATTCACTCTCTACCTTCGGCTGAGGCGCGGCGAAGCCTTGTTATCTTCTGATCATATTTAGTCTCCACCTCTTCGGTCATATCTCTGCGTGCGGATTCGTGCGGCTCGATTAAAACAGAAGAAAGAAGCTTTGCCTTAATCGGGCGTTTTGTGCTTTTCGTTTGACCTTATCGGCTGGGCCTTCAAATGGTGGCTGCATCGGGCGCAGTGGCATCGACTACGGGATCAACCTAAACGAGACACTATGAATCTGAGAGGAGGACTTAGAAGCGGCCCGCGAAGGATAGGCGGAGCCTCAAGCGCCGGCGGTGGCTGCTTCGACCTCCCGAGGTGGAATCCTTAGGGCGGACGGTCGCGCACCCGCGAGTTAAGCGAAGAAGGCGAAGTATATGCTTGCCAGCTTTGATTACGCGGTTTTCTTCTCTTCCACCTTAGGAGGTAGCCTCTCACACGAAGCGGATTCAGGCGGTAATAGGCGCAACGACGTTTTTCGGCGGCTCCATCGAGAGATTTTTGCGCTACGCGAGGAAGTATGAAGGGGCGGAGCGAGGCCCACGGGGGCTTCAAGCCGCTGACGCTACGCCAGCGACTTTGAAGCAGAGAAATTGAGAAACGCGTTTACGAACCTTGGGTAAACGGTAGATCTTTCAGTGGAACGATTTTTAGTTTAGCACTCCCGGCTTGGGGCAGTTTATTGGACGAAAATCTCTCCCCTGGTAGGAGTGGTAGGTAAGCCTAATGGGGCTCATGGTGGAAGGCGAGGCCTCGAGCGGTGGAGCGCGTGAACCACTGATCAGAATGGATGAGTGTTCAGATTTCATTTCCGTAGGATGAAGCGGGACAGTTCAAAGCGCCTTGAGCTGACATTATCCTTCGGCATTAAGGTCAGTCGGCGGTGGAAGCATGAGAATGTGCAAAATCCAAGAAATATTGACAACCTTCACAAGTTATCTGCAGAAAGCAGGCAAACACTCCTTGAGATTCGGGGGGTGGTGAGCCATGGAGCCTTGAGTCAGTGCGCGGATCGTATTCAGTTACGTGGCTCAATAGTCCCTTCCACGCATTTATGGGAGGGAGGAGATCGAGAGATCTGGAGAGACTCAGGCGCTTGGAGGCAAAAGGAGAGAGCCCTCGGTGGTCTCCTTTGGGCTAAAGGGTAGGGAGCAGCCACGCTGGGGAGGAGCCCTCTACGTCCCACTAAAAGGTAATGGGCCCTGCATACCCCCCGGTAGTTGGGAACAGAGTTGGGAAGAGCGGACATTAGTGTTTAGAACCACTTTCATGAAGGGGTGGAGTGAAGCAGACCAGTACATCAAGGTGACCTCGAAAACCTTATACCATCCCAGGGCGCGGAGGCTACATAAAAGTCGAGGCGTCGGGGTCCATACTCGGGCGCGAAGGTGAATGGGTTCATCGTAGTATTATGGGGCCAGGCCTTTAGGTCCCACAGTCATGTGACATGTTGGATGTGATTTAAAGGCCCCGGGATATTTAATTAGGTTTATTTCCCTTTAGTATCCCTTATTCGAGAAGAGGAAGCCACAAGGCGTTTAGGGTTCAGGCTTGCTGGCGAGCGTAGGAAACATCCTAACGAATCCAGGCAGGCCATGGCCGAAGGTCGCCTTGTCGTAAGAAGAAGGGCGGACTATAATAAAAACATAAGCAATTAAACGAAATCCAATCAATTTAACCACAGCGTCGTTCATATTCGTACCAATGAAGAAGAAACAAAGAACGAGGCGCGGTGATCCCCGGGAATAAGGCGAGGAAAGAAACTCGGAAAATACGAGAAAAGACTCTACACAAAGATTGGCTTGAAGGCTGAAACAGAAATAAAGTGCTGAGATCGCGGAAGGATTGGAGGACCGGGAAGCACGAGGATAGGAAGTGCAACGAGAAAGCGAGAGAAAAACTAGAGGAGATAGACAGGCGAAAACGAGTCATCATTATCTGAGATATGACGGCGTCAGCCTTAGCAACCTCGAAACGACCTGCGTGGTGCATCCCGATGCAAGAAAGCGATACAGCCCTTACCCACACACGTACCCAGCGAGGGCAGGGGCAAGCGATGGGTTTGATAAATGGGCTCATGACCTTCACAACTATAAGAAGTGATGTGCTTGACATGATACCGGGCCCCTGGTACCGGCCGCAGGCCCGGCCAGCTGGGTCCAGGGCGATCTTGGATGAATTAGAAGGTCCTCTATCCTGCAAATGGATTTGTATTTCGCTTGACTCACGAGGAAAATAGAATGGCCACTAACAAGATGTCATCTTGCCAATCCAGCAAATCTGCATAAATAAGGAAAACGAGATCATCACGGTTGGATCTCCCCTAAGGAAGGAAGATTATCCCAAATACTTAATCTTTCTAAATCCTGCAAATCAGATCATACGATAAGAAAATCCCATCAATGGGAGCAAATCCTGATTCTGATCTCTATTCAGTTGGACATCTACTATATTTGCCAGCACGTAGTAGAGAATGCGCACTCTTAGGCCGCATACTCATAAACACACACTACTTCCCCTCAGCGATCCTCTCTTTGCTGAAAGCGCCCAGGCATCGGGCGACCACGGGCGAAACCCTCGCCGACCCCCCTTCCTTGTTTTTGCGAGTCTGCTACGTCCAGGAGCCTGCGAGATCTTGATCTGTGATCCTACCTTAGCCGGACAATCAGAGCACATCCCGGCCACAGCCATCAGTCGTGTGGCCCCAAGCTCCCGGCTCTGATTCACGGGTTTAAGGCATCATCGGCTATGGAGGTTTTCTTGATGGCGGTTCGGGATGGATGTGTGACCGCGAGAGACCTTCAAAATTATCTGTGATTTAGGTGGCGCGTGGGTGGTAATGGAGGGTTTTCAGTGGGTGTAAGCTAAACGATAGTCGATCTGGGATTGATATTCGGGAGTGTTTGGGGCTGGTATTTGATCGACATTCGTTATTATTTGTTGGCGTTGAAACCTGGGAGGTGCGAGTGTGTATTTCTGGTGTGTTCGGGACCCCTTGGAAGAAGGAACTCCTCATTACCTCTGTCGAGTTAGGGTTCTTGTAGAACTCCATTCACAATCTGCATTTAATAAGTCATTATTCTTATCAAATCAAGTAGATAAATAAATGGAATGAGTAAGTGAACACTCATGGGGACAGTTGGTGTGTTGACGATATGATAAGGAAAGTATCTGGTGGCATAGTTTTAGTAGGGGTTTTCAAAATTAGTAGGGTTTTCAAATCAAACTCATGAGTTTAGTGCTCCTGGGACACTAGCTCCCATATATTCAGCGATGGTTTATTAATGGATTAAATGGAGGTATAACCTCGCACGAGTGGGCATCAATTTGAATTCCCTTAGGATCATTGGAGAACGGTCCAATGGGATTAATCGAGGTGTAATCCAAACACCCTAATGGACACCCACTCAAGTTCCCTTAGGATCATTGGAGAATGGACCAATAGGATTAGTCGAGGTGTAACTTGAGCACCCCAATGATCACCTGCTCGAGTTCTCTTAGGACCATTGGAGAATGGTCCAATCGGATTAGATGAGGTGTAACCGAACACCACGGTTGTAAGAAAAAAAAAATCAATGGAAAGACTAGTGAAAAGAGTGATCATGAGACCATACCAGCATGCTTGGGTTCATCTATGGCGACCTGAGTGTCTGCCCAGTGGAGAAGCTGGATGCGGGAGCGGAAGCCAATGCCATGAGGCAGCAGATTTACTGCGAGAAAACCTTACATTTCATTGTTGTGTACTTTGTGTCTCACCCGATATCACGATCACAGTGCAAAAGGTGTGTGGGGTGAAGGTCTGCCGAGGGAAAGATGTTAACTTATAGACAAGAGTCAGCGAATAGTCTTCAAGGACAAGTCTTCAAAGGGTTTTCGCATTTTCATTCTTTCTTCACCATTTTCATGGCTTCTTTAGGTGAGAGGTTTATCGTCCAGGTCTTAGTTGTGGCCAACACCACATGTTGTACATGAGATGCATGCAACAATGATAATTTCTCATAAAGTATCTCTACAGGATTTGGGACCTAAATAGATAAATGCCTCACAGGGATCCAAACAAATCCGACTAAGGCCAAGATTATTAGTTCTCTTCACCATTTGTAAAGATATATACTTAACCATAAATATTATAGTTTTAAGTTCAAATGACCCTCACAGTTTTAAAACGCGTGCATTTGATTAAGAGGAACTTAAGTTTTTTTTTACAACTAAACTTTTTAATTACAATGTAGTAAATTGTTCCTATTGGGACTCGAACTTGGGACCCCTCCCCTCCTTATGCACACGCTCTACCACATGAGCCGGAACTCATATGATCATGTGTTGGAACTTTCCCCACTATCTTGTGAGGAACTGTGGCATTTTAATTCTCTTCCCTCCAGTACCTTCTTCTAACTTTTACGTGATGGATTATTTTTTTGTTACCACACTAAGTTAAAAACAAAAATGGGGATGATTATTTTAGTGAACTAGCAAAATATCTTCTGACTATGAACTATGTACTTGATTGTTAGGTAATGAAAATGTTGAGTTACCTCAATGTTCTTTTCTTCTTAGCCAGTTTTGCCAGCAGTAAGCTGAAAGTATAGAAAAGAATCTTTTTACAACTAGCTAGTTTTTAGTAGTTCATCTTAATCTTTTCTACCAGACACATAAAAATCGCTAGTTTTATATAGTAACCTTAGAGTGGTTTTGCTTCTATGGATATGAAAAAGTGCACTTTTTTTTGAAATAGAGTTGAACTTGAAGTCGATGATGATTAACTTTGGTTCTATATGATGAATCTTCTGTAAAATTTTCTTTAACCACTGTAGACTTTAAATACAGAAAGATGTTTTTATATTTCACTTCTCCCAATAATTTTTATATTCACAGAACATTTAAAAAAAAAGAAAAAAATCATATCT